>CM045494.1:33762251-34962251 GCA_024704745.1 Rosa lucieae | reverse complement strand
TTGACGTAGCCCAAGTATGCCACCAACTGTTGATCCTTGGCCTGGAAACTGTCGTTGACCTGGTTGACGACTAATTGGGAGTCGCTGAATATGTTGACACTATCAGCTCCTGAGTCGATGGTGAGGAGTAGGCTAGCGATGAGCGCCTCATATTCCCCCATGTTGTTTGAGGCCTTGAAGTTGAATTTTAATGCGTATTCCACGTTTAGTCCCCCTGGCCCTGTTAGGATTACTCCGGCGCCACTGGCCTTGGCGCAAGCGGAGCAGTCCACGTGTAGGTTCCAGTTTAACTGCTGGGGAGCTGGTTCCTCAGCGGGTACCGTTTCCGTGATGGGTTCAATCTGTCGCTCGGTGAGCTCAGCAATGAAGTTTGCCACCGCTTGGCCCTTCATGGCGGTTCTTGGTTTGTAATCAATGTCAAACTCGCTGAGCTCAAAGGCTCACTTGCTGAGGCGTCCCGAGTGTTTAGGGTTCTGCAATACTTGTCTCAGGGGTTGATTTGTTAAGACATGAATTGTGTGGGCCTAAAAATACTGGCGGAGGAGCTTAGCGGCGACGATGAGTGCGAGAGCGAGCTGCTCTAGGGGGGATATCTTGTTTCAACCCCGTTCATGCCTCTGCCGGCGTAGAATATGGGGAGCTCATCCTGTCCCTCCTGCCGGACAATGGCACAACTTACCGCTGTCTGTGATACCGCTAGGTATATATATAATGTCTCCCCTTGCACAGGAATAGAGAGTAGCGGGATTGCCGCCAAGTACTCTTTCAAGCTTTGGAATGCTGCCTCACAGTCTGGGTTCCAGTTGATGATCTTCTTGTGGGTTGTCTTCATGACTTTGAAAAATGGGAGACATATGTCAGTGAGTCTGGAGATAAACTGAGAAAGGGTGGCTAGTTTGCCATGGAGGCTCTGAACATGTTTCTTCCACTATGGTGCCTGCATGTTGAGGATGGCATGTACCTTGTCAGGGTTGGCCTCTATGCCCACTCACTGACCATGTAACCCAGAAATTTGCTTGCAGTGACGCTGAGGAAGCATTTTTCTGGGTTGAGGCGTATACCGTAGGCCATGAGAATAGCGAATATGATTATGAGGTTTGCCACGTATCCGCTAGCCTTTATGCTTTTTACCAACATATTGTCCACGTAGACCTCGATGATTTTTTCCAGATGTTCAGCGAACATAGCATTCATCAGCAGCCGGTAAGTTGCACCAGCATTCTTCAAACCGAAAGGCATGACATTGTAGTAGTATAGGCCCTTATCGGTGGTGAAGGAGGCGCACTCTTAGTCACCAGGGTGCATCCTTATCTGATTGTAGCCGGAGAAGGCATCCATAATGCTGAGTAACTCGTGCCCAGCGGTTGCATCGACCAGTTGGTCTATGCGAGGTAGTGGGAAACTGTCCCTGGGGCATGCCTTGTTGAGGCTCTTGAAGTCGACACACATTCGCCACTTTCCGCTGGATTTTTTGACCATGACCAAGTTAGAAATCCACTGAGGGTAATTTACTTGGCGGATGAATCTAATGCTTTGGAGCTTGGTAACCTTTTCCCCTATTGCACGGTATCTCTCCTCATCAAAGGCCCTTCGTCGCTGCTTGATAGGGTAGGCGGATGGTTTGATACTTAATTTGTGAGTGATGATTTCGGGGGAGATGCCTGGCATGTCAGCGTAGGACCATGCAAAGGCGGCGGCGTTGTCATGTAGAAATTGGGTGAGTTCAGCCGCTACCTCTAGGTTGAGTTGAGCACCGATGCGGATTGTTCACTCAAGGTGTTCGTCAGAGATGCTGATAACCCTTAAGGATGTCTCCAGGTTGACAGGCTCCTTTTTGACATACTTCTTCTCTTCGTCTCTGGGCTCCTCGAAGATGTCTGGCGCCGCTGCATGACTTCCCAATGTTAAGATTTCATGGCGGCGTGCTGAATGTGCCACGGTTGTGGAATAGCACTCTCGTGCCAGCTGTTCCGTTGGGAGTGGGGAACTTCATGAGGGGCATGTACCCGGCGATGATGCACTTGAGCTTGTTAAGTGCCGTTCGACCGATGACATTGTATGAGCTGAAACAGTCCACAATGATGAATTCCGTGTGGATCTCTGCCGTTTGTGGACTGGCGCCGATAACCAGTCGCATATAGTTAGAGCCCAATGGCTGCCTGACGTCACCGGAGAAGCTAAGCAATGGCTCATGATCCTGCAGTAATTTTCTATTCCGCCGGAGTTTGTCGTAGCACCTGTTGAAGATGACATTTACAGCGGACCTGCTGTCGACAAGGATCCTCCCTACCGACCATCTATGGAGTATGGCGTCAATCAAGAATGGATCGTCGTGGGGCAGATGTACTCCGCGCTCCTCTTCCTCTTAGAAGGTAATGGGCTCCCAACCAGATTTGGGGAGCTTAACAGATCTCTCATAGCGGATATTGCACACCTCCTTGGGGTGGTTGGCAAGTGCGTAACGCTTCTTTGCCCTGTGAGACATATTGGTGATTGGAGCACCACCGTCGATGGTGTTGATGTGGCCCAAGGGCTCAATGTTAGCGATCACAGGTGGTGGCTGGTGTACCTTGAATTGTTCCATTTTACCGTCTCGGTATAAGGTTTCAATGGATGTTTTGAGGGCGTTACGATTGTTGGTGTTGTGGCCGCTGTCCTCGTGATATTTACACCACTTGCCGGTATTTCTGGGCTTTCCTACCCGTGGGTATTTTCTTGGGGGTGGTGGCGGAATCTGGTCTTTGCACTGATCATATATTTCCTCGTATGAGACCTTGAGTACAGTGAACACTACGTACCGCTGGGATGACTCTGTTGGTTTATTACGGTTGTCTCCCTGGAATGAGCGATTACCCCTGGTGTAATGTTGATCCTTCTGCCGCTTGCTATGGTGGCTGCTCTGTTGCCACTCCCTCTTCTTATCAGTTGGTGGAGCAGCGGAGGTTTTGTTAGCGGTTTCCTGATGGCTGGAGGAGGGTTGGGTGGATTTTACAAGTGTTGGTGGTGATAGGGGGTTTCTCCATATGTGATGAATTCTGCCTGTGCATGGATGACAGCCTCGCTCATGACATGGTCGTAAGCGACGTTTGGATGATTGCAGTTAAGGTGATAGAGAAATGGCCCCTTAAGGAGTCCCTGCTTGAAAGCTGTCAGTGCCATTGTCTTGTCGAGATCGCGACACTGGGATGTTGCCGCTCGTCATCTGGTGACAAACGCCTTCAATGTTTCCTCCGCTCCCTGCTTGAGGCTGAAAAGCTGAGTTGTATTGTGGTGGCCGGCAGCTAATAGGATAAACCGCGAAAGGAAAGCATTTGATAGGGCATGAAATGGGTCAATGGATCCTGGCGGGCACTCAAAAAACCAACTCATCGCCTCACTGTCAAGCGTTTCGCTGAACAAGTGGCAGAGGGTGGCGTCATCGAACCCCTTGTTATTGTTGACCTTTTTTAAGGTGTCCATATGGATAAAGGGGTCAGTCATGCCGCTGTAATGAGACATCTTTGGTGTTTTTGCGTGTGCTGGGCGGATGGCATGCAGGATCCTGGCGGTGAGTGGTCCTAGTCTGGATGCAAAGAGTGGATTTGGTATTGGCGCTGGGGCGCTTGCCTCGGCCCGGATTAGCCTTTGTTCTAATTGTTGCATTTGCTCTAGTATTATGGCGGTTGAGTCTCCATCGGGTCCCTTCTGGATGCTCCGCTCAACCAGCTCTCACCTAGGGACATGCATATTACCCTCGGTTCAGGCCCTGATTGTTGGGCAGTTGGTATGTAGTTGTGACTCCGCCTCCTGCTCCAACATTAGTCGGGGTTCAGGAGGTGGTCCCATTCCCCGTAGCTCTGGTGGGTTCAACGGTACTTGCATCTGCATGATTGGTCCGTGTACCAATCCGCCTGTGGTGGGCTGACTGCGCCTAGTGCTCCGTAACTGCTTGCTTTGCGCTGGGTTAGCGTTCTCTTCCAGTGCCTTCTTTAGTTCATCAAATTTTGACATCAGCGTGGCTACCTGCTTTTGGGCCTCGGCCTTTTCTCTGCGTTCATGCTCGCATTTTCTATTTGCCTTATGAAGGTCTGCTAGTGCCAGCTCATACATAGGGGCGAAGTCCTGTACCCGAGGGGGGGGGCTGCCTCTCGGCTGAGCCTCCGCTGTAGGTTGAGTTGGCGGGGTCAGGTAACTGGCCTGGGGTCCCTTGCTGGGGTTGACTGGTGTGCTGAATAGTGCACGGTTAACGTTAACCGCTGGATTAAAGCTGATCGTGGGGTTGGTGGGGTGGGGATTGGCGGGTTGGTCTGCTTGCTCCTCAGCGTTTCACCCGCTACCATTAGTCATGGTGGATGTGGTGGGATGGCCTTTTGTTCAAGGATTCCCACAGACTGCGCCAATGTTGATGCTTTAAAGTTCAGCGGTAACTAAACCTTTACAAACGCTGGTCCGATGGGCGGACCGCTATCAATGATACTCAAAGTTTCCGCTACCTGTCAAGTAAAATACAGAGGGCGTTAGAGGGGAGACCGCACTGGGTGGTCTTCTTTTCTCTGATGCCTAAGTTAGTCAATGTATTTATGTTGACAAAGTAACAGTAGGTAAGGTATTAATTGCCTAATCAATGAGGAGAGAGGAGAGAACCTTTTATAGGTGAAGAAGGAGCTGATCTTCTTCATGTTTTCGATGTGGAACTGACATGCTTTACTCCCCAGCTTCTGGAGCTTTTGATGCTGTCTTGGCGCGGCGTGTGGCGGCGCGTCAGCGGTGATCTGGGGGCAAGCCAGGGCTCAGGCGATAGTCTGCTTGACTGTGTTCTCGCATGTCACTCCATTAGCAGGAGTTGGTACCGCTAGTGGTAGCATGAGCGTGGCTCATTATAGCTAATTATGCTTGCAAATACCTATGTAAGTACACTTTACTATAGTTCTCGGTGGGAAAAATTATGAACTAAATTTAGTTTACTCCCTTAAACTTTGGGACAAACATCAATTTGGTCCCTGATCTTTTTTTTTTCTAATCACAATCATCTCTGCGCTTTCAAAATGCATCAGTTGCATCCAAATTTCAAATTTCCTTTGGGATAAATACTGATTACTACCCTGTAGTTTAGCTCCAAAATCAATTCAGTCATTGAACTTCTAATTTCATCAAGAACACCCCTGCACTTTCGATTTTGATCTAATAGATCCAAATCTATTAGTCTTCCGTAATTGAGTTATTTAACTTGTTGACGTGGCTCATATATGGCCTATGTTTTATAATGTGGTGTTGAGGTGGCATGCATAACTAGTTTATGAGTGGGTCCCACTATTAAAAATTTATGAAATAAAAAGTTTTTCAATAAATAATCCAACTATAATTGGAACTCACAACAGAAAATTAACGAATTGGATCTATTAGATCAAAATTGAAAGTTCAAAGGTGTTTTTGATGAAATTAGAAGTTCATGAACTGAATTGATTTTGGACCTAAACCATAGGGTAGTAACTAGTATTTAGTCCATTCCCTTTCATTTGTAACGTCATCTACTGAGTTGGAGCAGACATAAGGTCCCACTTTTCAGCTTTTGACAATGAAATGCCCAAACTACCCCTTATTACAGATTTTTTTATCTTTTTTTAACTTTGCCTCCACTCCACTCCACTCCGCTCCTCTCTCTCTCTCTCTCTCTCTCTCATCACACCTTTCCTCTCGATTCATAACCCTCTGCGCCCAATCCAACCTCCCCTTCCACTATGACCAAACTGATCCGGTGGCCGCGCACTCGTCCTCCCACCGTCGATCCCCTTCTGTGCATGCTCGAGATCGCATGGCCTGGCCCGTTGGTGGAGAAGCGGGAGAATATGTTGACAGAGGAGGAATCCATGTCGATGACCACTGTTTGGGGCTGGCCTTCTTCCGCTTATTTCATTCAAGGTTTTGTTTTTATTGGACTTCAGTTCTTGTGTTTTGTTCTTTTATATTCAATTGCCTTGTTTTGATTTGCATGAACAATTTGATCATCTGGGTCTGGTTGTATCAAAAAGGTTATTTTTGATTAAGAAATTAAAGCTTATTTGACTGATGGATTCTTCTGGTTTTCTTGGAATTGAAGAATTCACGTTTTGCGGGCATCACATTATGACAAATACTGTTATATTTCTAATGGTAAAGATTTTAGGGACATTGAGATAAAGGAATTAATCTGGCATTTTACAAATGCATAGAAGTTAGGGGCATTGAAATCTATATTCAATCTTGTTTAGGATCTATTGTAATTGCTATATCAAATGTGATATGAGTAGTTAATTATACTTGTTTTTTATGCTTTCTTGTCCTTTTCTTTATTGTAGGTTCACCTCCATTGATGCAGGCCTTCGTTCCAAATAATGTGAAAGAAGAAAAAGCTCTGAAGGTGAAGAAGAAAAAGAAAAGACTTTGAAGGCGAAGAAGAAAAAGAAGAAACGCCAGAGGCAAAGAAGAAACAGGAAAAAAAAAAACCAGTGGTTCTTGACCCAAAACACCAAAATTGGTCAAAATTAATCTACTTACCCCAACAACAAATTTTTATTCCCACTAACCCAATTTAAAGTAAAATGATAATTTTGCCCTCAACCTAATTAATAAACTACTATCATCCACTCTCTCTCTCTCTCTCTCTCTCTCTCGTCGGAGTACTGGAGTACGAATAGCTGTTGTGGAGACTTCGTTGCAGAAGTTTATGTGGCCCGATGAGTCGATGAAGGTGACAGAGTGGTAGCTATGGTGCAAGTGATGGAGGAGCTCTTTATGGTGATGGCCTGGCGCTACTACTCGAGGAGGGAGTCCATGAAGTGGAGGCGGCCGGTGAGGTTGGGGTGGATGATGGCGCTGATGGAGCCAAAGATAAGGTGGTAGCTCGTAAAGCATTCTCAACCATTAATTCGTGGACGGTGTTGGGTTGTGGAACTTGTGAGATAATAATCATGATCGATCCAATTTGTGTTTGATAGGATGAAGATAAGGATGTGGTTTCATGGAATGCTATGGTTACTGGGTATTCTCAGATTGTTAGATTGAGAATGCTATTGGTTTATTTGAAAACATAAGGGAGGAGAAGATTGAGTTACATGTTGTCACTTGGGGTGCTATAATTGCAGGGTATGCGCAAAGGGGACATGGTTACCAAGCATAGATGTGATTCAGCAAATGATGGCTTGTGGTTTAGAGCAACATGTTGTTATGTTTTAGTCTGCACTAGCTCTGTACATCAATTCTTTTTTTTTTTTTGATAAGAAGCTCTGCACATCAATTTAAAATGAGGCTATTCTTCCAATTCCAATATTCTATGTTTCTTGCAACCTTGAACTAGTTATGAGTTTACTGACCGTTCTTCATTTCTTACTTCTTATTTGATTTTTTTTTTAACGTTATTTGATTTTTCTTTAAAGAGCTCAAATGATCAACTGGTCTTGCTGGAAGTTGTTGAATTTTAGGGAGATCTATCTCCCTCGGTCCATTGGGGATTCTTCAAGTACATAGCTCAGTCTTAGTGGTCACCTCATAGATTTCTTCTGTTTCTTCTATTCTGAGAACGTTATAATGGTTACTCTTGGTGGGCCTAATTTTTTTTTTTTTTTATGGAGGGCAGAAAGCCCAAAAGGAAAGAAAAAAAAATTAATCAGGGGGCAATAGACGTCTGTTAAAGGTCTATTTGGGGGAGGGGGGAAGGGGTTGGGGGCAATAAATGTTTTGAATTGAAGTAATCCCCTCTTTTTTTATTTAATCAAAGTTTTATTTGTCTAATTTTATGGAGATTATTTCTCATTCCGGCGACCGAAAGATTTGTTGGGGTCAATAGACGTCTATTAAGGGGTAATAAACTTCTCCAGCCCCATATGAGATCTCCAACAACCTTTTTGGGGACTACCGATGAGGTTTCGTAAACCTCTATTGCTCCCCAATAAAGGTTTATTGGGGGACATTAAAGATCTATTTTGGGGCAATAAACCTTTTCAGTGACCTATGAGATCTTCGATTACCTCTTTGGGGACCTCCGGCGAGGTTTCCAGAGAAGTCAGATGGGCGGTTAGTGACCGGATTACTGAGATCGTTGACCAAATTCTAGCAGCCGGTGACCGAAATCCGGCAAAGTCTCCTATGGCTTCTCTCTCTCTCCCACTCTCTCTCTCTCTCTCTCTCTCTCTCTCTCTCTCTCTCTCTCTCTCTCTCTCTCTCTCTCTCTCTCTCTCTCTCTCTCTCTCTCTCTCTATATATATATATATATATATATATAACAAAGAAGGGAGGGTAAAATAGTCTAAAAAATTAACAAAGAGCAAAAAGAAAACTTAATTGGGTACGTATTGGGGAAGACCTAATTAGAGTTTTTATGGGTAAGACGGAATTAAAAAAACTTAATGGAGTAAGTGAGATAAATGACCTTAGAATTAGGGTAAATGGACATAAACCCAAAAAAAAAAATCTAAAGAAGAAGAAAAATCTATTATAAGGGGTAGTTTGGATATTTCATTCAAATTGAGGGTCAAAAGATGAAAACTGGCGCCCTATATCGGCTCCAACTCAACAAATGATGTCACAATTGGAGGTGAATTTGAAATTTGGAGTTTTGGACACAACTAATGTATTTTGGAAGCGCAAGGATGATCATGATTAAAAAAAAAAAATTATGGACCAAACTGAAGTTTTCCCTAAAGTTAGAGGGAGTAAACTGAATTTAGTCCAAAAATTATTCTATGGTCTTGGATTATGGTACATGTGGTGATTAGGATTAATGTTATTATTGCTAATTGGTTCCATTAATTTAATTTTTTTACAGCCCTACCATGGTACCTACAAAATTCGAGTAATTTTATTGGTCCGCACCATCACGTGGTAGTTCAGGACAACTGAATAATTACTTAGTGGGAGTATGTAGGGTTGGAAATGTTACAAGATGGATCGGTATGAACTCGAAAGCAATCTCAAAGTCTAATATTTTAACCAATACAAAATAATATGGTTTAACCCCTTTTTCATTTTACGAACCGTATCAAATTGATCTAATTTCATTTGGTTTGATTTTAGTACTGTTTTTGTTTTGGACCGAGATGAAAAATTAAGATTTAGTGTTGAAAAAAAAAATCTAAAATTTTTACAAGATTGTGACTTGAAAGACATTCCAATTTTTCATCTTGTATTAATTTTATTTATACGTAGAATCAACTCATGTATAAGAAACACTGGTGCCTTAGGGTAGCCGCCACCATTTTTCTTCTGCTCCGTCTGACTGGATGTCGTTGGGCGGGTCTCCCTCATCTCTATGCCGATCTGCTGTCCTTTGCTGTTGTGGTTGCTTGATGCCTTATCTTTTATGATCTGGCTTTGGGTATGTAGGTTGTGGCTGGTGAGATGGCAGTGCCGGTGAAGTTGAGCGCGGAGTTTGCGTGGTGGAGGAGAGGGATTGGCTAGCTGTGGTTGGGATTGCACTAGGCATGGTGGGGCGGACATAAGCTTCATCTTCATATGGCGGAGGGCAGGCGTCGTCATCCTTTCTTCCAATCTGGATAGCGAAGCGTGGTGTGTGCAGGCAGCGGTGGTCAGCGGCGGCTCTTGTCTAGGTCATGGTTAGAGGGCAGTGTGTTGGCCCTTAATTTGGGCTTCCATGTTGCTGGATTAGGGGTTGGGCCTGATTGTTTTTTGGCTCAACTTGGGTTTAGGTTTTTAATCTAGCATTGTTTATGTTTTTTGCATTGTTCTCTAGGGATGTCCCTTTTCATAGGGTGATTCTCAGGTTCAATGAATAATGTTAAGGTTAGTTCCGGTCCTTTCCCTAGGTGTGTCATGTTACTAGTTACTTCTGGTGATGTTGGATAATTTTACATTTTAGGTAGCCTGTTCTATTGCTCATATTCTGGTTCAGCTGAACGGATCTCTAAGGATGACTCAATTTTGTCATTGCCCTTTCTTGGGTTAGCTATTACATGTAATATTCTCTACATTTATTAATGGATTGACACTCACATTTTTTCCCAAAAAAAAAAACCCACAACGTATATATATAAAAATTAAGACTGCATTTTATGAAGTAAAAGTATTTAGCAACATAGCTCATTACCAACTAGTTCAATTCTTAATCCTAGAAGAAAGTTTTTACGAGTGGAGGCCTCTGTGAGTTTCGGAGCGACCTCGGCAGGCGAAACTAGGGTTTCACGTTCATGGTGGCGAAACCTTAGTTCCCCTGACTAGGCGGCGGTTGCTCTAGGGAGAGGAAGGTGAGCTAATCGATGACTGGCTGGTGGCTCTAGGTCAGCGACAGGCTTGGTGGTGCGGATCGATGTGCTTTGATTAATGACGGTGGCGGATCCTAGCCAGCTGTGGTGACTCAGGTTCTTTCTTGGGTGTTGCTTTTTTGGTGCTGTGGCAATGATCGTGGTGGTGTGGCGTTTTGTTTCTTCGAGGAGTGGCCGACTATTTACCACGATGGTTCTAAGTGAGGCATTTCTAATCCCTTGTTGATTTACAGGTAGGCGTTTAGAGGCTTTCTCTAGTTTTCAACGATGGTGGTGTGGCATCCTGTAGTAGAAACCCACAGCGCCGCGACTCCGACCCAATGAGAAAACGGCATGTCAAGAATAACATTTGGATAACTCATTAACCAGAAACCGGAAGGCTTTTTTGGGATTAGGTTGTTGGTTTACAAAACATTTCTTTTGACAAATCATCATAGCAACCCAACGACATATTTTCGAAAGCAGAATTAAAAATGGGCTATGAACTTTGGGCTTACAATCGGAGCCCAACTTTAGAAAACAGTTCACTAAGTAACTTCAAGTATGAGAGACGAGCACCAGGGTTACGGGCCTCTCGAATTTTTAGATAAGCGAATAGGAAATAAAGGGATGACTAAATAGATAAGCGACTTTAAAATCTGATAAAAGACTAAAACCTTCATTTGATAAATTTGAAGAGAAATACGCCAAGCCGGACCATGTGCCTCCTTTCCACGCTTCTCAACTACATGCTCAAAACCTGCACATTGTTGTAGGGGTGAGCTTTCATCCTCGGATGCCCAATACGGACTGACCTTACTATGCTAGGTTTGAAAATAATATACTTGAAAATATGTATTACATAGTATTGCGCATATTTATCGAAAACATTTGAAAATATGGCAACCACATACATTTTTTTTTTATAAAGCATTTGCAGTATGCTAAATCAACCTGAGCTCAGAGATACTCACTTGCAGGATTTCCAACTCACATGTAACAGAAAACAAGGCCAACTACCAATCATAGTCAAAATCCATCAATATTTATTCCTCACTTTCCTTACTGAATATGGGCAAGGAGAATGTCTATTTACTGGTCCAATGTCATATGACGTCACTGTCGATTTCCCTACGTACACTACTAAGTTGACACGGGCTCGACACAACATATGGTCATATCGCCCCTCCGGAGGTTCACGGTTTCGACACCGTAGGAAGCATCACTCCTATAACTCTCAGGTCACAACAATCATATCATATCTCATCATAACAAGCAATGTCTAGCCTCGATTTTCATTCACTTTCGACAATTAACAATGAATGCAATAAAAGTCATTGAGGCATTGACTATGGCTTCCATAAATATTTTTGCAGGCAATATAATAATTTATAAGAATATACACACACAAGAAATCCACTAACAAGATAGGGACGGCTCACCCTACCTGGAATTGGAGTGCTTGCCCAAACTTAGCTTCGTTCTGACTTTCAATACTTCATCCAATTCCATGTGCACACGCTCGAGTCCTATAATAAAACTATATCCGATAAGTAATTAATTCATAATTTCTAATTATTCAATTCCTTTATAAGTTACCAATTTATCTCTAACCAACAATTAATGGTAACCATTCCCGAATAATTCACTTAACCTAGTAAGCTCATTCCGATATGGTGATCACACTTCTTTCCATAATATTGTTATGCATAGCTCGGGTCAACTTAATTGACCCACTTTGTTTAGCATTTTCTATGTTAAGAAGCAAATGACACTTACCATTCCCAGATGATTTCGTTTTCAAATGTCATTCAGAGATATGGGTAACCTCAAAGTACCCCACTTGTGATTTACTTCATTTATCATAATCGAATATCCTAGTTTCACTTAATCACATAAAGGTCACCAAATTAACCATTCTTTGTCCACCTTGCATTTACGACAAATCCACAATTACAACAGATTCATCTCCTTGATTAAACAAAACCAAATCACAAACATTCAGCATCTTTAGTAATCGTAAAGTCACCACAGTTACCATACCAAACGTTTAAATCACTATTTCACCATTTTCACTCTTTTCCATTCATGAGAGTACGAACAACTTTCTACTCATTTTAACAACTGCACCAAGTAATAGACCCAAGTATCAAACCTTACCATTCTTCTTTTCCCGATTGGAAGTTAATTTCCTTGTAACTGCATTCCGCAACCATCAACCAATTGAATCCCTACCAGGAAGAACACTATTAATACTCAATTCCCGCAACTAATTTCATCTCCAAAACATAGTTCAAGGTTCTTACCCTTTTCTCAATATCAATCGGGTTGACCCAGCTATATCTCTCTTCTCCAAAATCTCCCAGAATGTAGAAATCCATTAAATCCTCATATAATCCAAATCAAAAAATGGAATGTTAGGGTTTTCGATTTGTAACAGCCCAAAGGCTTTATGCAAAGAGATGTGACGAAATTATCTAGTTAAGAAGGTCTAGAAGTCCGGCGATTATGCACGGTGGCGCTAGGTAAGCTCACACCAGCGATGGCTTGTGTAGGCCCCATGAAATTCCGAACGTCACTTTTGGATGGGATAATTTTTTGTGACCTCTGTTTAGGCCCAAAAATAGCTTAAGGTTAGAGTCCATAATTTACTTTGGACACCGAACAAACGGGTATGCTAGTGAACCTCGCCCAATAAGTTAGTTGACCTTTGACCCGAACATCTCCCTTGACCCATTAAGGTTCTTGTAGCTCATGACGGCATCCTTGCATAATCTTGAAATCTACTTGTGCAAGCATTTACTATTTTCTTATTTTACTTTATTTCATAACAATTGGTGGAATCTCTGTTCGCCTTACCCGAAGCTTACTCATCAACCATCCCTCCATCTTTCAAAAACACTATTTATTTACTCGATATATTTTTCAAACTCTAGCAAATTTTCGACAAGACTTACCTTGCCATTTTTCTATCTAAATACAAGTTTGGTAAAACCAAATTCTTATTTAATTAGTCTTGTCAACATTTTAATTTTGAGTTTTTCTTGTATTTATCAATTCTACTTTTATCTCCCCATCATTTTAGTTTTACAACCTATTTTCTTGCCCCATGAATTATCTGGCTCAAACTCTTTTATTGCCCCCCAAGTTGAGCCTTCTACCCCACACACAAAGCCCAAGCCTTCTTCTATTCTTGTTCTCGTCAAAATTGGGCAGAGAGAAAGGAGAACCTCGTTCAGCTCCTCCATCCCACGTTGCCACCATGCATAGGGAAACCTCTCCTAGAAAATCATCCCAGACTTTCAAAAGGAAGTATCCAAGCCAGAGGTTGTCATTCATCCTTCTCCTCTTACCTTTCTTCTAGTTCATGTCAGTGCGCTTGCATGTCCTAGAACGCCTAGTTCGGGGCCTCTGATTAAAATGCCTTCTTCATCAAAGTTGTTAGTCTCTATCTCTTCTACCTGACCTCCAAATTTTAGCCATATTGGAGTTGTTTTGAGATCTTTATATCAATCAAAGTGGGAGCTATTCAGAAGCGAACCTCCTCCGAATTTTTGCTGGTATTTTTCCTCTTGCTCTACCCGAATTCCCCAAATCTTGTTTGAGATTGATCCCAATAATTGGTAGGATCATTGTGCCATCAAATTCCTCACTCTTTCCTCAATTTTAGGCTTAATAAGTTCAAACAACTTTCCTACATATTGAGAAATTTCTGTTACACACTGCGTATCCAAGATCAAGCAAACTTCTCGGCATGCAACTGGGCTTGATCAAATCAAACTCCCTCAGCTCTCTTTCCAGTTGAAGCCCTCAAGAAAACTCATCTTTTTGGTTGGCCTTTGGTGAGTATCATGTTTTCCTTAACACCGTGTTTAATTTGGTAGTTGTTACGAATTCTTGAAGATTACGAACTTATCACTACTGTTGTTGGTATCTTGCTGCTTAACCTTGATTTATCATTCATTCTAATGTTTAGAAAATTCTGCTAAGCCATGGCTATACCATGAATATTAAAATCGTATTCGGTTAAAAGGTTTATTTGTTATTTATAGCTGTCAAAACATCATGTTTCAATACATCATATCATTGAGCAACAACACCTGCCCATATAGTATCAGAAAGTAACTCGAAGCATAAGACATGTCCCTTAAGTGTGTTGGGTTCTCTTTGACTGCCCATATTGGGTGCCAAAGGAGCTTTGAACAAAAGAACTACTTTCCACAGTTTTTCAGTTTTCAGTACAATCTGACCCAGCTGCATTTATTTCAAAACTGGTGCTAAACCGATGAGAATTTGGGATCAGTTTCTTCTAGAGAAAGATAGTAGACACAAAAATAAACGTTTCAGAATTCGAGTCACTCCAAAAGAATTTTTCTAGAATTAGTTATAGATTTTTGAAAAATGTGTACAGAAGCCTATGTTTCTGGAAAGGATCTGCACCTTGTTATACTTTAGCATTTACGTCCTTTATTCTTTGAATTACTTAACTTGAAATTCAATAACCATTTCAATCTTACTGAGTTGGTTGTCAAACCATCATTCTTTAAAAAATTTCTCAAGAACTTACCTCTAATATTTTGAATAATTTTCTTTGACCTTTGACAATTCCTTTTAAGCTATATTTTCAGCTTTCAGCAACTTGTCTTTTAAAAGTGTTCTTACCACTTTTTCCTAACAACAAGCTCCTTCTTGGAATCCAAATGATCTGTTTATTAGGTAGTGGATTAGATTAGAGGAGGAGTTTTCTTCGGAGAGTATTGAGAGTGAATTGCTAGACTTGTTTATCGTTGTTTATGTCATTTATTTGATCTAGGCTCGGCATCTTGGTGAGATCTTGTGAAGTTGGTAGTTGCTACAAGGTTGCATTGAGGTCAAGTACTGCAAGGGAAAGCTCGGGTTATAGGTAGGGGGATGCCTTTAACTCTATCTATGCTTTTATTGCATATACTATGTTTTATATGAGGCCTCTCGCATGTTTTGGAAATTATCTGTTTTTACACTTGAAATCGTTTGCGTGGTTGGAATAATGTGTTGGCAATTGATGGGGATGTAAGGAGATGGTTTGACCCTCCTTGGGGATTGGAAATCCAAAACCACCGGTGGTGGGTAGCATGCAAAGCCCTTGTTAATGATTTTCCCCTTTGTCTCTAGCCTTGTGATAATGATTGAATTCCGGAAAGTAATTGGCTAGATATACGGTTATGATGGAAGTTGTGGACGGAGATCAATTGCTGTAGATTTATGTTTACGTGGTGACGATTACGTGGGAATGCAAACCGGTTTTATCTACTAACTTTTATCAAAGATATAACTCATGTTTTCAAACATAGGTATGGGGGCGGGCATGGGAAATGACTAGATGTAGGAGCCTAAACCCTACTTTAGTTTGTTTTGTAGTCTGTTGCTGTCGAAGCTTGGGTAAGGAGGATTTTTTTTAGAGGCCACAAATTGTTTTATCTAAAGTTTATTTTTCTCTTTATTTGGCATCTTTGATCTCGTTAAATTTTTGTGAAGACATGTATGGTTGATGATGTGTGTGATTGCTTACCACCAAAGTGAGACATTAGGCTTAGAACCTCCACTTGAGTCTAGGTCATAGTGGGCTAGACTTAGAAGACTCACATTAAATTCTATTCAATGAACCTAATGTAAACTCGGGCTAAAAACTAAAAATATCATAGGTTTTAAATTCAACACAACACCACCTTACTTTCTCTTCCTTGCCTAGTTCGTAATCTTGTGGTTACGAGCAAAGCCCATTATGCAAGCCTAAAAACTTTTGGGCTTATAGACTTATTGTTGTTCAACCTAAAGGCCTTAATTGTCTCTTGAAGGAATTCTAGGCCCAAAGCACGTAGTCCCTAAGTGTCCCGGGTGTAGGGTTCCTTGGGGAGGCGGTGCTGTGGTAATTTGGTCTTCAGGTCGCCATAGAAATCTTGGTATCAGAGCCAATGGTTCTGATGGACCTTGAACTTAAACCTTTTCATTGTGTGAAATTTGATGGATTGTCTTTAATCCTTGTTATCATCACCAACCATACTAAAAGTGTTTTGAAAATATGTTTTTCAGATTTGAAAGAAAAATGTCTGACTCCTCCATGGACCCCTTCGACACTGACAGCACAGCCGAATCCTTTGTGACTGTGGGATTGAAACCCTCCACCCTGATTGAGGTCCCTCCACCCTCTTCCTCTAGTGCTCTTCCTTCTTACTCCGCTAAGTTTCCGAATCCAAAGGTGGTGGAGATGAGAAACCTGATTGCAGAACTTGATAGGGATCTCAAAAGTGTAACAAGGGCGATAAAAGAAGCCGTTTACCCTCGACAAAAGGTCAATTCATTACAGGAGTATATTCAATAATTCTTAGCAGTGAGAGCTAGTCATCCCGACATATATGAGTGCTTAGAGAATCGTAATTATCTATTCATACATGGTCTAAATTCAAGGATGCGAGAAAGGATGACAATGGACTACTCCCGACCTTGGTATGAGGTAGTTGAGGAGGCCGAGAGAGTTGACACATTCTTGGATGAAATATACACTGAACTCAATGCAAAAGGCTACGGACGACCACTTCCTCCAGAAATTCAAGCGATCAAAGATCATATCAATCTTATAGACTGTCATAGGGAACTAGCATTTTATCCATACGATCCAGAAGATTCAGACTAGAACTTATTGTTAGCAGGACGTTTGTGATCACTTTATTAGACCCCCTAGTCTCTTGTTGCTTTTCGAACTCCTTAATCTCTCCTTTGCTTGTTAAACATTCCTAGGTCTCATCTCTATTTTCTTGGTAATATTCCTCAGCTTAAACTTCGATGTTTATTTTCTAAAGCGAACTTCAACCTTGCTGAAAATTCCTGAATCAATTACTGGACTGCCCACTTCGAGCCTTATCTTGCCCAACCTATTGATCTTCCAAATTCATGAATTTTTGATATGTTTCAGTTTGGCTAGTTAGCAACAGATCTGGAAATTTTCAACTCTTTCCATCATGAAACAAATTCTGGGTGATTTTTCAAAGTTTGGTGTTGGAAAGAGTTGAAAATTTCCAGATCCGTAGTTAACTAACCAAAACTGAAACATATAAAAACTTCAAGAGTTTTGAAGATCAATAGGTTAGGCAAGATAAGGCTCGAAGTGGGCAGTCCAGTAATTGATTCAGGAATTTTTAGCAAGGTCGAAGTTTGCTTTAGAAAATAAACATCGAAGTTCAAGCTGAGGAATATTACCGAGCATATAGAGATGAGACCTAGCAATGTTTAACAAGCAAAGGAGAGATTAAGGAGTTCGAAAAGCAAGAAGAGACTAGGGGCTCTAACAAAGTGATCACAAACGTCCTGCTAACAACAAGTTCTAGTCTAAATCTTCTGGATTGTATGGATAAAATGTTAGCTTCCTATGACAGTCTACAGGATCGATACGGTCTTTCATCACTTGAATTTCCGGAGCAAGTGGCCGTCCGTCACCTTCTGCATCGAGCACAGTGTATATTTCGTTCAAGAATGTGTCAACCCTCTCGGCCTCCTTAACAACCTCGTGCCAAGGTCGGGAGTAGTCCATTGTCATCCTTTCTCGCATCCTTGAATTGACCATGTATGAATCGATAATTACGATCCTCTAAGCACTCATATATGTCGGGATGTCTAGCTCTCACCGCCGAGAATTCTTTAATATACTCCTATAATGAATTGACCTTTTGTCGAGGGTAAACGACTTCTTTTATCGCCCTTGTTACACTTTTGAGATCCCTATCAAGTTCTGCAATCAGGTTTCTCATCTCCACCACCTTTGGATTCAGACACTTAGCAGAGTAAGACGGAAGAGCACTAGAGGAAGAGGGTGGAGGGACCTCAATCCGGGCAAAGGGTTTCAATTCCACGGTCACACAGGATTCGGCTGTGCTGTCAGTGCCGAAGGAGTCCATGGAGGAGTCAGACATTTTTCTTTCAAATCTGAAAAACATATTTACAAAACACTTTTAGTATGGTTGATGATGATAACAAGGATTAAAGACAATCCATCAAACTTCACACAATGAAAACGTTTAAGTTCAAGGTCCATCAGAACCATTGGCTCTGATACCAAGTTTTCTGTGGCGACCCGAAGATCGAATTACCACAGCGCCGCCTCCCCAAAGAACCCTACACCCGCGACATTTAGAGACTACGTGCTTTGGGCCTAGAATTCCTTAAAGAGACAAGGCCTTTAGGTTGAAAAACAATAAGTCTATAAGCCCAAAAGTTTTTAGGCTTGCATATTGGACTTGGCTCGTAACCACAAGATTACGAACTAGGCAAGGAAGAGAAAGTAAGGTGGTTTGTGTTGAATTTAAAACCTACGCTGTTTTTAGTTTTTAGCCCGAGTTTACATTAGGTTCATTGAATAGAATTTAATGTGAGTCTTCTAAGTCTAGCCCACTATGACCTAGACTCAAGTGGAGGTTCTAACCCTAATGTCCCACTTTGGTGGTAAGCAATCACACACATCATCAACCATACACGTCTTTACAAAAATTTAACGAGCTCAAAGATGCCAAATAAAGAGAAAAATAAACTTTAAATAAAACAATTTGTGGCCTCTAAAAAAAATCCTCCTTACCCAAGCTTCAACAGCAACAGCCTACAAAACAAACTAAAGTAGGGTTTAGGCTCCTACATCCAGTCATTTCCCATGCCCGCCCCCATACCTATGTTTGAAAACATGAGTTATATCTTTGATAAAAGTTAGTAGATAAAACCGGTTTGCATTCCCACGTAATCGTCACCACGTAAACATAAATCTATAGCAATTGATCTCCTTCCACAACTTCCATCATAACCGTATATCTAGCCAATCACTTTCCGGAATTCAATCATTATCACAAGGCTAGAGACAAAGAGGAAAATCATTAATAAGGGCTTTGCATGCTACCCACTACCGGTGGTTTTGGATTTCCAATCCCCAAGGAGGGTCAAACCATCTCCTTACATCCCCATCAATTGCCAACACATTATTCCAACCGCGCAAACCATTTCAAGCATAAAAACAGATAATTTCCAAAACATGCGAGAAGCCTCATATAAAACGTAGTATATGCAAGAAAATCATAGAGAGAGTTAAAGGCATCCCTTACCTGGAACCCGAGCTTTCCCTTGCAGTACTTGGCCTCAATGCAACCTTGTAGCAACCACCAACTTCACAAGATCCTACCAAGAAGGCGAGCCTAGATCAAATAAACGACATGAACAACGATAAACAAGTCTAGCAATTCACTCTCAATACTCTCCGAAGAAAACCCCTCCTCTAATCTAATTCACTAGCTAATAACCAGACCATTTAGGTTCCAAGAAGGAGCTTGTTGTTTGGAAAAAGTGGTAAGAACACTTTTAAAAGACAAGTTGTTGAAAGCTGAAAATATAGCTTAATTAAAAGGAATTGTCAAAGGTCAAAGAAAATTGTTCAAAATACTAGAGGTAAGTTCTTGAGAAATTTTTTAAAGAATGATGGTTTAACAACCAACTCAGTAAGATTGAAATGGTTGTTGAATTCCAAGTTCAGTCATTCAAAGAGTAAAGGACTTAAAGGCTAAAGTTAAACAAAGTGCAGATCCTTTCCAGAAACATAGGCTTTTTTATACATTTTTCAAAAATCCATAACTAATTCTAGAAAAATAATTTCGGAGTGATTCAAATTCTGAAACGTTAATTTTTCTGTTTACGATCATTCTCTAGAAGAAACTGATCCCAAATTCTCATCGGTTTAGCACTATTTTGAAATAAATACAGCTAGGTCAGATTGTACTGAAAACTGAAAAAACTGCAGAAAGTTGTTCTTTTGTTCAAAGCTCCTTTGGTACCCAATATGGCCAGTGAAGAGAACCCAACAAACGTAAGGGACATGTCTTATGCTTCTAAAGACCTAAAGCTCGAGTTACTTTATGATACTATATGGGCAGGTGTTGTAGCTCAATGATATGATGTATTGAAACATGATGTTTGGATTGCTATAAATAACAATAAACCTTTGGACTAAATACGAATTTAATATTCATGGTATAGCCATGGCCTAGCAGAATTTCCTAGACATTAGAATGTATGAGAAATCAAGGTTAAAGCAGCAAGATACCAATAACAGTAGTGATAAGTTCGTAATCTTCAAGAATTCGTAACAACCAAATTAAACAAAGTGTTAAGGAAAGCATGATACTCACCAAGGACCAACCAAAAAGCTGAGTTTTCTTGAGGGCTTCAACTGGAAAGAGAGCTGAGGGAGTTTGATTTGATCAAGCCCAGTTGCATGCCAAGAAGTTTGCTTGATCTCGGACATGCAAAGTGAAACAGAAATTTCTCAATATGTAGGAAAGTTGTTTAAACGTATTAAGCCTAAAAATTAAGGAAAGAGCTAGGAACTTGATGCACAGTAGCCTTACCAATTATTGGGATCAATCTCAAATAAGATTTGGGGAATTCGGGGTTAGAGCAAGAGGAGGAATACCAGCAGAAATTCGGAGCAGGTTCGCTTCTGAAAGCTCTCACTTCGATTGGTGTACAGGTCTCAAAACGACTCCAATGGGGCTGAAATTTGGAGGTCAGGTAGAAGAGACAGAGACGAACAACTTTGGTGCAGAAGAAATTTTAATCAGAGACCCCAAACTAGGCGTTCTGGGATATACAAGCTGGCTGATACGCACAGAAACGAGAAGAAAGGTAAGAGGAGAAGGATGAATGATAACCTCTGGCTTGGATACTTCCTTTTGAAGGTCTAGGATGATTTTCTAGGAGTGGTTGACCTATGCATGGTGGCAACGTGGGATGGAGGAGCTGAACGAGGTTCTCCTTTCTCTCTGCCCAATTTTGACGAGAACAAGAAAAGAAGAAGGCTTGGGCTTTGTGTGGCGTAGAAGGCTCAACTTGGGGGGCAGTAAAAAAGTTTGAATCAGATAACTCTTCGGGTAAGAAAATAGGTTGTAAAACTAAAATGATGAGGAGATAAAAGTAGAATAGATAAATTCAAGAAAAATTCAAAATTAAAATGTTGAAAAGCTGGCCTTATTGTAGCCTTGTTACATGGTCATACCAAAATTCAAGTGGAGGGAGATATGAAAAATCTAATTGATATTATTAATGGTTCAATTGTCACGCCTTGCAGAATCAGAATGTTGCTCTGCCTGCTCAAGTACATTCGTCATCATGGTCATTAGTCATTACTTTGAATCAATTTAGTTCAGACATATTTGGAGAGAAGAAAACTTTGTGGCCGATGCAATTGCAAACACATGACATTCAAGTTCAGTCATGGCTTGGAGCAATTCTTTCCATTATGTGCTGTTCATGTTTTCAGTTTGATAAACTAGATTTAGCTCTCTTTCAGTTTTGATTATAACTCTTTCAATTTTTTTTCATTGCACTTTTCTGAGTTTTCTCCGCCGGTCTAATTTTTGCTAATGGAATTACCCTTAACATCCTTAATATAGGTGAATGATGATGAAAAGTTTCTGATTGAAATGGAAGTTCTTTGTTTACAACGCAGGAGTTGTTCAGCTGATTTCAAATCTCCAAGGCCGGCAAGGCATGATCCTATGTTGTCCATGGTACTTTGTTACATTAGTGGGTTCTATAACTATACGTTGATATGAAAACATGTGAATTAGTGAGAAGGTGTTGGTGCAGGGGCTGGAGGCTTAGAAAATAGTCTCAAGAAGAGTTTGTCAGCAAGAACTGCATTTGCTGCATCTGAGGGGTGGAATGCATCCCAGACTACATAATCTTTGCGGTTCGTGCATATTTTTGAATTCGGTAAGCATAGCCCTCCAATGCTCGTGTCTACATTGCAACATGACGTATTGGAAACCTTAAAACCTGAAGATTACAGATTTAAATACCATCAAAGTGGTCACATAAGTACTATATATCAGTAATGCTAGGAGGACTGAGCTATCCTAGCAGATATCAGCTCATTACTCAAGTTGAAATAATAGTTGGTGCCTCTAGCATTGTTGATAAAGAATTAAAGATTAATACCATATGTGGTAGGGTTGCTGATTAAGTCAAGAACATCTGAATATGTATCAGCAAATGAGAATTTTGCTTTTGGGATGCGTCTGTTAAGAGGGCAATGAGCTTCTCTACTTTAGAGTTGAATTCCAGCACCCACTTGTTGACTTTCTTCAAGCATTGGCCTTTCTTTGATTTAACCCTCTGAGAAGGAATGCAGCCGAGTGGACCAAGACCATGCAACATCATCTTTCGTGCACCCAACTGGTAGAGAGTCTAACAGAACATAAAAGGTTTCCAAGTGAAGCTAATTAGGGACCAATGGTGAGTTTCATGTAACTGCATTAGATTTTCACTCCATAAAATTAGATTGTCTTGATTCGTCATTCATACCAGTCGATCCACATTTGTGTCACTTATGAATATGATCTGAAGTAAAAAAAAAAGTGTGTTTCCCCCTTTTTACTAGTGATAAATGATATACAGGAGGACTGAAAATAGAGTTTTACCTTAAGTTGTTGCTCTAAGGTGCCTATTAACAGTTCCACAAAGTCATCATGAGTGTACTCTTGACCATCAGGTAAAAAGGGTTGTAAGAAATTATTGACATAATCATGCTGCCTGAAAGGGAAAGAATAGAATTATCTGTCATCCCCTATCCAAAGTTCAAACATGAAAAAGAATTCCAGTTGTGCATTATAAAGAATACCAATTCCAATGAAATAGGAGGCTTCAGTTAAAAGCTTGGTTGCAGCTTCACTCCCAATCTTAGCCTTGATGACTTCCCTTGTCTTGTTGAAACTTTGTACTTGATCATCAAAGGACAGTCTCTCAATCTGCAAAAGAGGAGGATAGCAGCAGCGTTAAGTCTTTTGTACACATATGGTGTGTGATGAACATAAACAACATTTTGAACTAAAGGAAGAAATGTCATTACAAAATAGAGTCCAGTGTCATTTAGTATTCCTGCTCCACCAGATGCATAGTTGACCCCCCTTAAGCAGTGCATCATCATTCGTTGACAATGAGAGATAAGGCGGCGGTGACGGAATCCCAAGCTTGCAGCTGCAAATATTCCAAAGAGACACAGAATCATACATGTGAACCAATTAGTTGCTGACAGGATATATATGTAGCGAGAGATCAAAAGAAGAGACTAGAGATCAAAACATATTAAATCACCCATAGTTCTTCCATTTGTGAATCTCGGTAGCCTGACCACCTTCATAATCGACCCCGTACCAAGGAAAATTTGACTTTGCAAGAGAATACTGCAAATAATTGTTGTTTCCCACTTCTGTAACGAGTCCCGAACACAAATGTGGCTGGAGATGCTTCTGATGCAGCCATGGCTTGCCATGCTTGTCAAAATGATGGTGGCTCAAGCCATCCCGACATACAGCTTCCATCTTTCAATCACACTGGTTAGCTAAAAAAGTTAAACAAATCACAACGAATATATAGTGACTTCAGAGGTCAGCCATGCACATGTCATTTTGTGTGTGATCATTTTCACCACTATGGGAATAGTACTTAGTAACTTGTGGTGTCAGCACAACATTGCCTCTTAATCTTAGCATATGCAAATTTGTTTAAGTTCTGGTGGTTATTATAATCTTTCTTTAGTTGGCCAACTAACTCTTTAAGTCAGCACAATTTTCTTTGTTAGGTATTCTCAAGTGCCCATTTAAACTGATTGTTTTACTCAATGGTTCTGTGAAGGCAAACCTTAAAAGTAAACTAGGCATGCATAAGGGTTTTTAAGTTCACTTGCTCTGCATAGGTTTCTTATTGGCTGCCCACTTTGGTTGATTGGCTGCCAAGTAATCTGATCTGGTTGTGAAATGCACTAGATCCCTCATAAGTTTAAGAAACTTGATCTGGTTGCCCACCTTGGAACAAAGCTAATTAGGCAATACTGTTTGTTAGCTGAAGATGCATGACCATCCTTCTGAAATCAGTACAGACCAGCGTATTAAGGAAGGTTTCTTCATGTTTACTTCTAGTAATGCAATTTAATTAGGAGAGCGATATAAGTCCTCAAATAGTAATTAGGCAATTTTTGACAGTAAGGTATGTTGTAATCACTTGAAATTTTGAAGGGTAGATGAATGCTATATATTCCTTTTCTTTTTCTTTGTCTTTTTCAAAAAAAAAAAAAAAAAAAAGAATGCTATATCCTGGCTCAAAAAGGAAGACCTTTTCAGCTTAAATTGTAAGAGAAGTATACGCTACATTAACATTAACGTATCAGTGCATCAATGGTTAGAAGAGAAACAAGATTTAAAACTTAGGTGAGCTCAGTTCCAAACTATATAGAAAAGGAAAAAATCGAATTGGGAGTGAAAATTTGTGATTAATTTGTTAATCGAGAACACTACAAGCAAGAAAAAGAGAGTTCTGAACTCGGCACAAGTCCAACAATTGCTTTTGAAAGTTAATTTAACTGTAACTGATTGGCAGAGGGTTGAGGAAGAAATATGGAAAGTACCCCACTTGTATTCTTCATTTATCATAATCGAATATCCTAGTTTCACTTAATCACATAAAGGTCACCAAATTAACCATTCTTTGTCCACCTTGCATTTACGACAAATCCACAATTACAACAGATTCATCTCTTGATTAAACAAAACCAAATCACAAACATTCAGCATCTTTAGTAATCGTAAAGTCACCTACAGTTACCATACCAACGTTTAAATCACTATTTCACCATTTTCACTCTTTTCCATTCATGAGAGTACGAACAACTTTCTACTCATTTTAACAACTGCACCAAGTAATAGACCCAAGTATCAAACCTTACCATTCTTCTTTTCCCGATTGGAAGTTAATTTCCTTGTAACTGCATTCCGCAACCATCAACCAATTGAATCCCTACAGGAAGAACACTATTAATACTCAATTCCCGCAACTAATTTCATCTCCAAAACATAGTTCAAGGTTTCTTACCCTTTTCTCTAATATCAATCGGGTTGACCCAGCTATATCTCTCTTCTCCAAAAATCTCCCAGAATGTAGAAATCCATTAAATCCTCATATAATCCAAATCAAAAAATGGAATTTAGGGTTTTCGATTTGAACAGCCCAAAGGCTTTATGCAAAGAGATGTGACTGAAATTATCTAGTTAAGAAGGTCTAGAAGTCCGGCGATTATGCACGGTGGCGCTAGGTAAGCTCACACCAGCGATGGCTTGTGTAGGCCCCATGAAATTCCGAACTCACTTTTGGATGGGATAATTTTTTGTGACCTCTGTTTAGGCCCAAAAATGCTTAAGGTTAGAGTCCATAATTTACTTTGGACACCGAACAAACGGGTATGCTAGTGAACCTCGCCCAATAAGTTAGTTGACCTTTGACCCGAACATCTCCCTTGACCCATTAAGGTTCTGTAGCTCATGACGGCATCCTTGCATAATCTTGAAATCTACTTGTGCAAGCATTTACTATTTTCTTATTTTACTTTATTTCATAACAATTGGTGGAATCTCTGTTCGCCTTACCCGACTTACTCATCAACCATCCCTCCATCTTTCAAAAACACTATTTATTACTCGATATATTTTGTCAAACTCTAGCAAATTTTCGACAAGACTTACCTTGCCATTTTTCTATCTAAATACAAGTTTGGTAAAACCAAATTCTTATTTAATTAGTCTTGTCAACATTTTAATTTGAGTTTTTCTTGTATTTATCAATTCTACTTTTATCTCCCCATCATTTTAGTTTACAACCTATTTTCTGCCCCATGAATTATCTGGCTCAAACTTTTTATTGCCCCCCAAGTTGAGCCTTCGACCCCACACACAAAGCCCAAGCCTTCTTCTATTCTTGTTCTCGTCAAAATTGGGCAGAGAGAAAGGAGAACCTCGTTCAGCTCCTCCATCCCACTGTTGCCACCATGCATAGGGAAACCTCTCCTAGAAAATCATCCCAGACTTTCAAAAGGAAGTATCCAAGCCAGAGGTTGTCATTCATCCTTCTCCTCTTACCTTTCTTCTAGTTCATGTCAGTGCGCTTGCATGTCCTAGAACGCCTAGTTCGGGGCCTCTGATTAAAATGCCTTCTTCATCAAAGTTGTTAGTCTCTATCTCTTCTACCTGACCTCCAATTTTAGCCATATTGGAGTTGTTTTGAGATCTTTATATCAATCAAAGTGAGAGCTATTCAGAAGCGAACCTCGCTCCGAATTTTTGCTGGTATTTCCTCTTGCTCTACCCGAATTCCCCAAATCTTATTTGAGATTGATCCCAATAATTGGTAGGACATTGTGCATCAAGTTCCTACTCTTTCCTCAATTTTAGGCTTAATAAGTTTAAACAACTTTCCTACATATTGAGAAATTTCTGTTACACACTGCGTATCCAGATCAAGCAAACTTCTCGGCATGCAACTGGGCTTGATCAAATCAAACTCCCCCAGCTCTCTTTCCAGTTGAAGCCCTAAAAAACTCATCTTTTTGGTTGGCCTTTGGTGAGTATCATGTTTTCCTTAACACCGTGTTTAATTTGGTAGTTGTTACGAATTCTTGAAGATTACGAACTTATCACTACTGTTGTTGGTATCTTGCTGCTTAACCTTGATTTATCATTCATCTAATGTTCTAGAAAATTCTGCTAAGGCCATGGCTATACTATGAATATTAAAATCGTATTCGGTTAAAAGGTTTATTTGTTATTTATAGCTGTCAAAACATCATGTTCAATACATCATATCATTGAGCAACAACACCTGCCATATAGTATCAGAAAGTAACTCGAAGCATAAGACAGTCCCTTAAGTGTGTTGGGTTCTCTTTGACTGCCCATATTGGGTGCCAAAGGAGCTTTGAACAAAAGAAACTACTTTCCACAGTTTTCAGTTTTCAGTACAATCTGACCCAGCTGCATTTATTTCAAAACTGGTGCTAAACCGATGAGAATTTGGGATCAGTTTCTTCTAGAGAAAGATAGTAGACACAAAAATAAACGTTTCAGAATTCGAGTCACTCCAAAAAATTTTTCTAGAATTAGTTATAGATTTTTGAAAAATGTGTACAGAAGCCTATGTTTCTGGAAAGGATCTGCACCTTGTTATACTTTAGCATTTACGTCCTTTATTCTTTGAATTGACTTAACTTGAAATTCAATAACCATTTCAATCTTACTGAGTTGGTTGTCAAACCATCATTCTTTAAAAAATTTCTCAAGAACTTACCTCTAATATTTTGAATAATTTTCTTTGACCTTTGACAATTCCTTTTAAGCTATATTTTCAGCTTTCAGCAACTTGTCTTTTAAAAGTGTTCTTACACTTTTTCCTAACAACAAGCTCCTTCTTGGAATCCAAATGATCTGTTTATTAGGTATGGTTGATAGAGGAAGTTTTGGAGTATTGATGATTGAGATTGTTTTCTTTAGTCTAATCAGCCGCATGGAACGTGAGTGTAGCACGTTGATGGCAATTAAGGAAGCCGGTAGGTAGGCCTTACTTCTAGCATTGCTTCTAGTTATTGCCTCTGATTTGAATGTTTTTATGATCGTGCTGATGTGCATTATGATGTGTTGCCTTTGGATTGGAATAAAAACGGGGTACTGCAAACCTTGATGATTTCCCCTTTCTACTGGAATGTGACCAGTATTGCTAATAGGTATAAAGTTGCGCTTGCAGATTTGTTACGTAGATACTGGAATCAAGGTTTTCTACTACTATCAGATAAACTATTTTCAAACATAATGGCGGGCTGAAAGACTAATGAAGCTCCCTATAGTGTTTTGTAGTCTTTGCTGAACTTGGTAAGAGTTTTTTTAGACCACAATTTTACAATTTCTTTAACTGATCTCTAATTTGTGAAGCTTATTTGAGTGATGCTTACCACATGTTAGCTACTCCTTCTGGTCATGTGCTCTTAGAGCTCATTATTCTTATGCCTAATTAACTCGGGCTAAAAATATGTTAACAACCCATCTTTTTGTAGTTACGTGTACGAGCAAAGCCCATTATGCAAGCCTAAAAACTTTTGGGCTTATAGACTTATTGTTGTTCAACCTAAAGGCCTTAATTGTCTCTTGAAGGAATTCTAGGCCCAAAGCACGTAGTCCCTAAGTGTCCCGGGTGTAGGGTTCCTTGGGGAGGCGGTGCTGTGGTAATTTGGTCTTCAGGTCGCCATAGAAATCTTGGTATCAGAGCCAATGGTTCTGATGGACCTTGAACTTAAACCTTTTCATGTGTGAAATTTGATGGATTGTCTTTAATCCTTGTTATCATCACCAACCATACTAAAAGTGTTTTGAAAATTGTTTTTCAGATTTGAAAGAAAAATGTCTGACTCCTCCATGGACCCCTTCGACACTGACAGCACAGCCGAATCCTTTGTGACTGTGGGATTGAAACCCTCCACCTGATTGAGGTCCCTCCACCCTCTTCCTCTAGTGCTCTTCCTTCTTACTCCGCTAAGTTCCGAATCCAAAGGTGGTGGAGATGAGAAACCTGATTGCAGAACTTGATAGGGATCTCAAAAGTGTAACAAGGGCGATAAAAGAAGCCGTTTACCCTCGACAAAAGGTCAATTCATTACAGGAGTATATTCAATAATTCTTAGCAGTGAGAGCTAGTCATCCCGACATATATGAGTGCTTAGAGAATCGTAATTATCTATTCATACATGGTCTAAATTCAAGGATGCGAGAAAGGATGACAATGGACTACTCCCGACCTTGGTATGAGGTATGTTGAGGAGGCCGAGAGAGTTGACACATTCTTGGATGAAATATACACTGAACTCAATGCAAAAGGCTACGGACGACCACTTCCTCCAGAAATTCAAGCGATCAAAGATCATATCAATCTTATAGACTGTCATAGGGAACTAGCATTTTATCCATACGATCAAGAAGATTCAGACTAGAACTTATTGTTAGCAGGACGTTTGTGATCACTTTATTAGACCCCCTAGTCTCTTGTTGCTTTTCGAACTCCTTAATCTCTCCTTTGCTTGTTAAACTTCCTAGGTCTCATCTCTATTTTCTTGGTAATATTCCTCAGCTTAAACTTCAGATGTTTATTTCTAAAGCGAACTTCAACCTTGCTGAAAATTCCTGAATCAATTACTGGACTGCCCACTTCGAGCCTTATCTTGCCCAACCTATTGATCTTCCAAATTCATGAATTTTTGATATGTTTCAGTTTGGCTAGTTAGCAACAGATCTAAAATTTTCAACTCTTTCCATCATGAAACAAATTCTGGGTGATTTTTCAAAGTTTGGTGTTGGAAAGAGTTGAAAATTTCCAGATCCGTAGTTAACTAACCAAAACTGAAACATATAAAAATTCAAGAGTTTTGAAGATCAATAGGTTAGGCAAGATAAGGCTCGAAGTGGGCAGTCCAGTAATTGATTCAGGAATTTTTAGCAAGGTCGAAGTTTGCTTTAGAAAATAAACATCGAAGTTCAAGCTGAGGAATATTACCGAGCATATAGAGATGAGACCTAGCAATGTTTAACAAGCAAAGGAGAGATTAAGGAGTTCGAAAAGCAAGAAGAGACTAGGGGCTCTAACAAAGTGATCACAAACGTCCTGCTAACAACAAGTTCTAGTCTAAATCTTCTGGATTGTATGGATAAAATGTTAGCTTCCTATGACAGTCTACAGGATCGATACGGTCTTTCATCACTTGAATTTCCGGAGCAAGTGGCCGTCCGTCACCTTCTGCATCGAGTCACAGTGTATATTTCGTTCAAGAATGTGTCAACCCTCTCGGCCTCCTTAACACCTCGTGCCAAGGTCGGGAGTATCCATTGTCATCCTTTCTCGCATCCTTGAATTAGACATGTATGAATCGATAATTACGATCCTCTAAGCACTCATATATGTCGGGATGTCTAGCTCTCACCGCCGAGAATTCTTTAATATACTCCTATAATGAATTGACCTTTTGTCGAGGGTAAACTACTTCTTTTATCTCCCTTGTTACACTTTTGAGATCCCTATCAAGTTCTGCAATCAGGTTTCTCATCTCCACCACCTTTGGATTCAGACACTTAGCAGAGTAAGACGGAAGAGCACTAGAGGAAGAGGGTGGAGGGACCTCAATCCGGGCAAAGGGTTTCAATTCCACGGTCACACAGGATTCGGCTGTGCTGTCAGTGCCGAAGGAGTCCATGGAGGAGTCAGACATTTTTCTTTCAAATCTGAAAAACATTTTACAAAACACTTTTAGTATGGTTGATGATGATAACAAGGATTAAAGACAATCCATCAAACTTCACACAATGAAAACGTTTAAGTTCAAGGTCCATCAGAACCATTGGCTCTGATACCAAGTTTTCTGTGGCGACCCGAAGATCGAATTACCACAGCGCCGCCTCCCCAAAGAACCCTACACCCGCGACATTTAGAGACTACGTGCTTTGGGCCTAGAATTCCTTAAAGAGACAAGGCCTTTAGGTTGAAAAACAATAAGTCTATAAGCCCAAAGTTTTTAGGCTTGCATATTGGACTTGGCTCGTAACCACAAGATTACGAACTAGGCAAGGAAGAGAAAGTAAGGTGGTTTGTGTTGAATTTAAAACCTACGCTGTTTTAGTTTTTAGCCCGAGTTTACATTAGGTTCATGAATATAATTTAATGTGAGTCTTCTAAGTCTGCCCACTATGACCTAGACTCAAGTGGAGGTTCTAACCCTAATGTCCCACTTTGGTGGTAAGCAATCACAACCATCATCAACCATACACGTCTTTACAAAAATTTAACGAGCTCAAAGATGCCAAATAAAGAGAAAAATAAACTTTAAATAAAACAATTTGTGGCCTCAAAAAAAATCCTCCTTACCCAAGCTTCAACAGCAACAGCCTACAAAACAACTAAAGTAGGGTTTAGGCTCCTACATCCAGTCATTTCCCATGCCCGCCCCCATACCTATGTTTGAAAACATGAGTTATATCTTTGATAAAAGTTAGTAGATAAAACCGGTTTGCATTCCCACGTAATCGTCACCACGTAAACATAAATCTATAGCAATTGATCTCCTTCCACAACTTCCATCATAACCGTATATCTAGCCAATCACTTTCCGGAATTCAATCATTATCACAAGGCTAGAGACAAAGAGGAAAATCATTAATAAGGGCTTTGCATGCTACCCACCACCGGTGGTTTTGGATTTCCAATCCCCAAGGAGGGTCAAACCATCTCCTTACATCCCATCAATTGCCAACACATTATTCCAACCACGCAAACCATTTCAAGCATAAAACAGATAATTTCCAAAACATGCGAGAAGCCTCATATAAAACGTAGTATATGCAAGAAAATCATAGAGAGAGTTAAAGGCATCCCTTACCTGGAACCCGAGCTTTCCCTTGCAGTACTTGGCCTCAATGCAACCTTGTAGCAACCACCAACTTCACAAGATCCTACCAAGAAGGCGAGCCTAGATCAAATAAACGACATGAACAACGATAAACAAGTCTAGCAATTCACTCTCAATACTCTCCTCGAAGAAAACCCCTCCTCTAATCTAATTCACTAGCTAATAACCAGACCATTTAGGTTCCAAGAAGGAGCTTGTTGTTTGGAAAAAGTGGTAAGAACACTTTTAAAAGACAAGTTGTTGAAAGCTGAAAATATAGCTTAATTAAAAGGAATTGTCAAAGGTCAAAGAAAATTGTTCAAAATACTAGAGGTAAGTTCTTGAGAAATTTTTTAAAGAATGATGGTTTAACAACCAACTCAGTAAGATTGAAATGGTTTTGAATTCCAAGTTCAGTCATTCAAAGAGTAAAGGACTTAAAGGCTAAAGTTAAACAAAGTGCAGATCCTTTCCAGAAACATAGGCTTTTTTATACATTTTTCAAAAATCCATAACTAATTCTAGAAAAATAATTTCGGAGTGATTCAAATTCTGAAACGTTAATTTTTCTGTTTACGATCATTCTCTAGAAGAAACTGATCCCAAATTCTCATCGGTTAGCACTATTTTTGAAATAAATACAGCTAGGTCAGATTGTACTGAAAACTGAAAAACTGCAGAAAGTTGTTCTTTTGTTCAAAGCTCCTTTGGTACCCAATATGGCCAGTGAAAGAGAACCCAACAAACGTAAGGGACATGTCTTATACTTCTAAAGACCTAAAGCTCGAGTTACTTTATGATACTATATGGGCAGGTGTTGTAGCTCAATGATATGATGTATTGAAACATGATGTTTGGATTGCTATAAATAACAAACTAAACCTTTGGACTAAATACGAATTTAATATTCATGGTATAGCCATGGCCTAGCAGAATTTCCTAGACATTAGAATGTATGAGAAATCAAGGTTAAAGCAGCAAGATACCAATAACAGTAGTGATAAGTTCGTAATCTTCAAGAATTCGTAACAACCAAATTAAACAAAGTGTTAAGGAAAGCATGATACTCACCAAGGACCAACCAAAAAGCTGAGTTTTCTTGAGGGCTTCAACTGGAAAGAGAGCTGAGGGAGTTTGATTTGATCAAGCCCAGTTGCATGCCAAGAAGTTTGCTTGATCTCGGACATGCAAAGTGAAACAGAAATTTCTCAATATGTAGGAAAGTTGTTTAAACGTATTAAGCCTAAAAATTAAGGAAAGAGCTAGGAACTTGATGCACAGTAGCCTTACCAATTATTGGGATCAATCTCAAATAAGATTTGGGGAATTCGGGTAGAGCAAGAGGAGGAATACCAGCAGAAATTCGGAGCAGGTTCGCTTCTGAATAGCTCTCACTTCGATTGGTGTACAGGTCTCAAAACGACTCCAATGGGGCTGAAATTTGGAGGTCAGGTAGAAGAGACAGAGACGAACAACTTTGGTGCAGAAGAAATTTTAATCAGAGACCCCGAACTAGGCGTTCTGGGATATACAAGCTGGCTGATACGCACAGAAACGAGAAGAAAGGTAAGAGGAGAAGGATGAATGATAACCTCTGGCTTGGATACTTCCTTTTGAAGGTCTAGGATGATTTTCTAGGAGTGTTGACCTATGCATGGTGGCAACGTGGGATGGAGGAGCTGAACGAGGTTCTCCTTTCTCTCTGCCCAATTTTGACGAGAACAAGAAAAGAAGAAGGCTTGGGCTTTGTGTGGCGTAGAAGGCTCAACTTGGGGGGCAGGTAAAAAAGTTTGAATCAGATAACTCTTGGGTAAGAAAATAGGTTGTAAAACTAAAATGATGAGGAGATAAAGTAGAATAGATAAATTCAAGAAAAATTCAAAATTAAAATGTTGAAAAGCTGGCCTTATTGTAGCCTTGTTACATGGTCATACCAAAATTCAAGTGGAGGGAGATATGAAAAATCTAATTGATATTATTAATGGTTCAATTGTCACGCCTTGCAGAATCAGAATGTTGCTCTGCCTGCTCAAGTACATTCGTCATCATGGTCATTAGTCATTACTTTGAATCAATTTAGTTCAGACATATTTGGAGAGAAGAAAACTTTGTGGCCGATGCAATTGCAAACACATGACATTCAAGTTCAGTCATGGCTTGGAGCAATTCCTTTCCATTATGTGCTGTTCATGTTTTCAGTTTTGATAAACTAGATTTAGCTCTCTTTCAGTTTTGATATAACTCTTTCAATTTTTTTTCATTTGCACTTTTCTGAGTTTCTCCTGGCCGGTCTAATTTTTGCTAATGGAATTACACCCTTAACATCCTTAATATAAGGTGAATGATGATGAAAAGTTTCTGATTGAAATGGAAGTTCTTTGTTTACAACGCAGGAGTTGTTCAGCTGATTTCAAATCTCCAAGGCCGGCAAGGCATGATCCTATATGTTGTCCATGGTACTTTGTTACATTAGTGGGTTCTATAACTATACTGTTGATATGAAAACATGTGAATTAGTGAGAAGGTGTTGGTGCAGGGGCTGGAGGCTTAGAAAATAGTCTCAAGAAGAGTTTGTCAGCAAGAACTGCATTTGCTGCATCTGAGGGGTGGAATGCATCCCAGAATACATAATCTTTGCGGTTCGTGCATATTTTTGAATTCGGTAAGCATAGCCCTCCAATGCTCGTGTCTACATTGCAACATGACGTATTGGAAACCTTAAAACCTGAAAGATTACAGATTTAAATACCATCAAAGTGGTCACATAAGTACTAATATCAGTAATGCTAGGAGGACTGAGCTATCCTAGCAGATATCAGCTCATTACTCAAGTTGAAATAATAGCGAAGCGTGGTGTGTGCAGGCAGCGGTGGTCAGCGGCGGCTCTTGTCTAGGTCATGGTTAGAGGGCAGTGTGTTGGCCCTTAATTTGGGCTTCCATGTTGCTGGATTAGGGGTTGGGCCTGATTGTTTTTTGGCTCAACTTGGGTTTAGGTTTTTAATCTAGCATTGTTTATGTTTTTTGCATTGTTCTCTAGGGATGTCCCTTTTCATAGGGTGATTCTCAGGTTCAATGAATAATGTTAAGGTTAGTTCCGGTCCTTTCCCTAGGTGTGTCATGTTACTAGTTACTTCTGGTGATGTTGGATAATTTTACATTTTAGGTAGCCTGTTCTATTGCTCATATTCGGGTTCAGCTGAACGGATCTCTAAGGATGACTCAATTTTGTCATTGCCCTTTCTTGGGTTAGCTATTACATGTAATATTCTCTACATTTATTAATGGATTGACACTCACATTTTTTCCCAAAAAAAAAAACCCACAACGTATATATATAAAAATTAAGACTGCATTTTATGAAGTAAAAGTATTTAGCAACATAGCTCATTACCAACTAGTTCAATTCTTAATCCTAGAAGAAAGTTTTTTACGAGTGGAGGCCTCTGTGAGTTTCGGAGCGACCTCGGCAGGCGAAACTAGGGTTTCACGTTCATGGTGGCGAAACCTTAGTTCCCCTGACTAGGCGGCGGTTGCTCTAGGGAGAGGAAGGTGAGCTAATCGATGACTGGCTGGTGGCTCTAGGTCAGCGACAGGCTTGGTGGTGCGGACCGATGTGCTTTGATTAACGACGGTGGCGGATCCTAGCCAGCTGTGGTGACTCAGGTTCTTTCTTGGGTGTTGCTTTTTTGGTGCTGTGGCAATGATCGTGGTGGTGTGGCGTTTTTTTTCTTCGAGGAGTGGCCGACTATTTACCACGATGGTTCTAGGTGAGGCATTTCTAATCCCTTGTTGATTTACAGGTAGGAGTTTAGAGGCTTTCTCTAGTTTTCAACGATGGTGGTGTGGCATCCTGTAGTAGAAACCCACAGCGCCGCGACTCCGACCCAATGAGAAAACGGCATGTCAAGAATAACATTTGGATAACTCATTAACCAGAAACCGGAAGGCTTTTTTGGGATTAGGTTGTTGGTTTACAAAACATTTCTTTTGACAAAGCGGAATTAAAAATGGGCTATGAACTTTGGGCTTACAATCGGAGCCCAACTTTAGAAAACAGTTCACTAAGTAACTTCAAGTATGAGAGACGCGCACCAGGGTTACGGGCCTCTCGAATTTTTAGATAAGCGAATAGGAAATAAAGGGATGACTAAATAGATAAGCGACTTAAAAATCTGATAAAAGACTAAAACCTTCATTTGATAAATTTGAAGAGAAATACGCCAAGCCGGACCATGTGCCTCCTTTCCACGCTTCTCAACTACATGCTCAAAACCTGCACATTGTTGTAGGGGTGAGCTTTCATCCTCGGATGCCCAATAAGGACTGACCTTACTATGCTAGGTTTGAAAATAATATACTTGAAAATATGTATTACATAGTATTGTGCATATTTATCGAAAACATTTGAAAATATGGCAACCACATACATTTTTTTTTTATAAAGCATTTGCAGTATGCTAAATCAACCTGAGCTCAGAGATACTCACTTGCAGGATTTCCAACTCACATGTAACAGAAAACAAGGCTAACTACCAATCATAGTCAAAATCCATCAATATTTATTACTCACTTTCCTTACTGAATATGGGCAGGGAGAATGTCTATTTACTGGTCCAATGTCATATGACGTCACTGTCGATTTCCCTACGTACACTACTAAGTTGACACGGGCTCGACACAACATATGGTCATATCGGCCCTCTGGAGGTTCACGGTTTCGACACCGTAGGAAGCATCACTCCTATAACTCTCAGGTCACAACAATCATATCATATCTCATCATAACAAGCAATGTCTAGCCTCGATTTTCATTCACTTTCGACAATTAACAATGAATGCAATAAAAGTCATTGAGGCATTGACTATGGCTTCCATAAATATTTTTGCAGGCAATATAATAATTTATAAGAATATACACACACAAGAAAGCCACTAACAAGATAGGGACGGCTCACCCTACCTGGAATTGGAGTGCTTGCCCAAACTTAGCTTCGTTCTGACTTTCAATACTTCATCCAATTCCATGTGCACACGCTCGAGTCCTTTAATAAAACTATATCCGATAAGTAATTAATTCATAATTTCTAATTATTCAATTCCTTTATAAGTTACCAATTTATCTCTAACCAACAATTAATGGTAACCACTCCCGAATAATTCACTTAACCTAGTAAGCTCATTCCGATATGGTGATCACACTTCTTTCCATAATATTGTTATGCATAGCTCGGGTCAACTTAATTGACCCACTTTGTTTAGCATTTTCTATGTTAAGAAGCAAATGACACTTACCATTCCCAGATGATTTCGTTTTCAAATGTCATTCAGAGATATGGGTAACCTCAAAGTACCCCACTTGTGATTTACTTCATTTATCATAATCGAATATCCTAGTTTCACTTAATCACATAAAGGTCACCAAATTAACCATTCTTTGTCCACCTTGCATTTACGACAAATCCACAATTACAACAGATTCATCTCCTTGATTAAACAAAACCAAATCACAAACATTCAGCATCTTTAGTAATCGTAAAGTCACTACAGTTACCATACCAAACGTTTAAATCACTATTTCACCATTTTCACTCTTTTCCATTCATGAGAGTACGAACAACTTTCTACTCATTTTAACAACTGCACCAAGTAATAGACCCAAGTATCAAACCTTACCATTCTTCTTTTCCCGATTGGAAGTTAATTTCCTTGTAACTGCATTCCGCAACCATCAACCAATTGAATCCCTAGCAGGAAGAACACTATTAATACTCAATTCCCGCAACTAATTTCATCTCCAAAACATAGTTCAAGGTTCTTACCCTTTTCTTAATATCAATCGAGTTGACCCAGCTATATCTCTCTTCTCCAAAATCTCCCAGAATGTAGAAATCCATTAAATCCTCATATAATCCAAATCAAAAAATGGAATGTTAGGGTTTTCGATTTGTAACAGCCCAAAGGCTTTATGCAAAGAGATGTGATGAAATTATCTAGTTAAGAAGGTCTAGAACTCCGGCGATTATGCACGGTGGCGCTAGGTAAGCTCACACCAGCGATGGCTTGTGTAGGCCCCATGAAATTTCGAACGTCACTTTTGGACGGGATAATTTTTTGTGACCTCTGTTTAGGCCCAAAAATAGCTTAAGGTTAGAGTCCATAATTTACTTTGGACACCGAACAAACGGGTATGCTAGTGAATCTCGCCCAATAAGTTAGTTGACCTTTGACCCGAACATCTCCCTTGACCCATTAAGGTTCTTGTAGCTCATGACGGCATCCTTGCATAATCTTGAAATCTACTTGTGCAAGCATTTACTATTTTCTTATTTTACTTTATTTCATAACAATTGGTGGAATCTCTGTTCGCCTTACCCGAAGCTTACTCATCAACCATCCCTCCATCTTTCAAAAACACTATTTATTTACTCGATATATTTGTCAAACTCTAGCAAATTTTCGACAAGACTTACCTTGCCATTTTTCTATCTAAATACAAGTTTGGTAAAACCAAATTCTTATTTAATTAGTCTTGTCAACATTTTAATTTTGAGTTTTTCTTGTATTTATCAATTCTACTTTTATCTCCCCATCATTTTAGTTTTACAACCTATTTTCTTGCCCCATGAATTATCTGGCTCAAACTCTTTTATTGCCCCCCAAGTTGAGCCTTCGACCCCACACACAAAGCCCAAGCCTTCTTCTATTCTTGTTCTCGTCAAAATTGGGCAGAGAGAAAGGAGAACCTCGTTCAGCTCCTCCATCCCATGTTGCCACCATGCATAGGGAAACCTCTCCTAGAAAATCATCCCAGACTTTCAAAAGGAAGTATCCAAGCCAGAGGTTGTGATTCATCCTTCTCCTCTTACCTTTCTTCTAGTTCATGTCAGTGCGCTTGCATGTCCTAGAACGCCTAGTTCGGGGCCTCTGATTAAAATGCCTTCTTCATCAAAGTTGTTAGTCTCTATCTCTTCTACCTGACCTCCAAATTTTAGCCATATTGGAGTTGTTTTGAGATCTTTATATCAATCGAAGTGAGAGCTGTTCAGAAGCGAACCTGCTCCGAATTTCTGCTGGTATTCCTCCTCTTGCTCTACCCGAATTCCCCAAATCTTGTTTGAGATTGATCCCAATAATTGGTAGGATCATTGTGCCATCAAATTCCTCACTCTTTCCTCAATTTTAGGCTTAATAAGTTCAAACAACTTTCCTACATATTGAGAAATTTCTGTTACACACTGCGTATCCGAGATCAAGCAAACTTCTCGGCATGCAACTGGGCTTGATCAAATCAAACTCCCCCAGCTCTCTTTCCAGTTGAAGCCCTCAAGAAAACTCATCTTTTTGGTTGGCCTTTGGTGAGTATCATGTTTTCCTTAACACCGTGTTTAATTTGGTAGTTGTTACGAATTCTTGAAGATTACGAACTTATCACTACTGTTGTTGGTATCTTGCTGCTTAACCTTGATTTATCATTCATTCTAATGTCTAGAAAATTCTGCTAGGCCATGGCTATACTATGAATATTAAAATCGTATTCGGTTAAAAGGTTTATTTGTTATTTATAGCTGTCAAAACATCATGTTGCAATACATCATATCATTGAGCAACAACACCTGCCCATATAGTATCAGAAAGTAACTCGAAGCATAAGACACGTCCCTTAAGTGTGTTGGGTTCTCTTTGACTGCCCATATTGGGTGCCAAAGGAGCTTTGAACAAAAGAACTACTTTCCACAGTTTTTCAGTTTTCAGTACAATCTGACCCAGCTGCATTTATTTCAAAACTGGTGCTAAACCGATGAGAATTTGGGATCAGTTTCTTCTAGAGAAAGATAGTAGACACAAAAATAAACGTTTCAGAATTCGAGTCACTCCAAAATAATTTTTCTAGAATTAGTTATAGATTTTTGAAAAATGTGTACAGAAGCCTATGTTTCTGGAAAGGATCTGCACCTTGTTATACTTTAGCATTTACGTCCTTTATTCTTTGAATGACTTAACTTGAAATTCAATAACCATTTCAATCTTACTGAGTTGGTTGTCAAACCATCATTCTTTAAAAAATTTCTCAAGAACTTACCTCTAATATTTTGAATAATTTTCTTTGACCTTTGACAATTCCTTTTAAGCTATATTTTCAGCTTTCAGCAACTTGTCTTTTAAAAGTGTTCTTACGACTTTTTCCTAACAACAAGCTCCTTCTTGGAATCCAAATGATCTGTTTATTAGGTATGGTTGATGATGTGTGTGATTGCTTACCACCAAAGTGAGACATTAGGCTTAGAACCTCCACTTGAGTCTAGGTCATAGTGGGCTAGACTTAGAAGACTCACATTAAATTCTATTCAATGAACCTAATGTAAACTCGGGCTAAAAACTAAAAATATCATAGGTTTTAAATTCAACACAACACCACCTTACTTTCTCTTCCTTGCCTAGTTCGTAATCTTGTGGTTACGAGCAAAGCCCATTATGCAAGCCTAAAAACTTTTGGGCTTATAGACTTATTGTTGTTCAACCTAAAGGCCTTCATTGTCTCTTGAAGGAATTCTAGGCCCAAAGCACGTAGTCCCTAAGTGTCCCGGGTGTAGGGTTCCTTGGGGAGGCGGTGCTGTGGTAATTTGGTCTTCAGGTCGCCATAGAAATCTTGGTATCAGAGCCAATGGTTCTGATGGACCTTGAACTTAAACCTTTTCATTGTGTGAAATTTGATGGATTGTCTTTAATCCTTGTTATCATCACCAACCATACTAAAAGTGTTTTGAAAATTTGTTTTTCAGATTTGAAAGAAAAATGTCTGACTCCTCCATGGACCCCTTCGGCACTGACAGCACAGCCGAATCCTTTGTGACTGTGGGATTGAAACCCTCCACCCTGATTGAGGTCCCTCCACCCTCTTCCTCTAGTGCTCTTCCTTCTTACTCCGCTAAGTGTCCGAATCCAAAGGTGGTGGAGATGAGAAACCTGATTGCAGAACTTGATAGGGATCTCAAAAGTGTAACAAGGGCGATAAAAGAAGCCGTTTACCCTCGACAAAAGGTCAATTCATTACAGGAGTATATTCAATAATTCTTAGCAGTGAGAGCTAGTCATCCCGACATATATGAGTGCTTAGAGAATCGTAATTATCTATTCATACATGGTCTAAATTCAAGGATGCGAGAAAGGATGACAATGGACTACTCCCGACCTTGGTATGAGGTTGTTGAGGAGGCCGAGAGAGTTGACACATTCTTGGATGAAATATACACTGAACTCAATGCAAAAGGCTACGGACGACCACTTCCTCCAGAAATTCAAGCGATCAAAGATCATATCAATCTTATAGACTGTCATAGGGAACTAGCATTTTATCCATACGATCAAGAAGATTCAGACTAGAACTTATTGTTAGCAGGACGTTTGTGATCACTTTATTAGACCCCCTAGTCTCTTGTTGCTTTTCGAACTCCTTAATCTCTCCTTTGCTTGTTAAACATTCCTAGGTCTCATCTCTATTTTCTTGGTAATATTCCTCAGCTTAAACTTAGATGTTTATTTTCTAAAGCGAACTTCAACCTTGCTGAAAATTCCTGAATCAATTACTGGACTGCCCACTTCGAGCCTTATCTTGCCCAACCTATTGATCTTCCAAATTCATGAATTTTTGATATGTTTCAGTTTGGCTAGTTAGCAACAGATCTAGAAATTTTCAACTCTTTCCATCATGAAACAAATTCTGGGTGATTTTTCAAAGTTTGGTGTTGGAAAGAGTTGAAAATTTCCAGATCCGTAGTTAACTAACCAAAACTGAAACATATAAAAAATTCAAGAGTTTTGAAGATCAATAGGTTAGGCAAGATAAGGCTCGAAGTGGGCAGTCCAGTAATTGATTCAGGAATTTTTAGCAAGGTCGAAGTTTGCTTTAGAAAATAAACATCGAAGTTCAAGCTGAGGAATATTACCGAGCATATAGAGATGAGACCTAGCAATGTTTAACAAGCAAAGGAGAGATTAAGGAGTTCGAAAAGCAAGAAGAGACTAGGGGCTCTAACAAAGTGATCACAAACGTCCTGCTAACAACAAGTTCTAGTCTAAATCTTCTGGATCGTATGGATAAAATGTTAGCTTCCTATGACAGTCTACAGGATCGATACGGTCTTTCATCACTTGAATTTCCGGAGCAAGTGGCCGTCCGTCACCTTCTGCATCGATCACAGTGTATATTTCGTTCAAGAATGTGTCAACCCTCTCGGCCTCCTTAACAACCTCGTGCCAAGGTCGGGAGTAGTCCATTGTCATCCTTTCTCGCATCCTTGAATTTAGACCATGTATGAATCGATAATTACGATCCTCTAAGCACTCATATATGTCGGGATGTCTAGCTCTCACCGCCGAGAATTCTTTAATATACTCCTATAATGAATTGACCTTTTGTCGAGGGTAAACTACTTCTTTTATCTCCCTTGTTACACTTTTGAGATCCCTATCAAGTTCTGCAATCAGGTTTCTCATCTCCACCACCTTTGGATTCAGACACTTAGCAGAGTAAGACGGAAGAGCACTAGAGGAAGAGGGTGGAGGGACCTCAATCCGGGCAAAGGGTTTCAATTCCACGGTCACACAGGATTCGGCTGTGCTGTCAGTGCCGAAGGAGTCCATGGAGGAGTCAGACATTTTTCTTTCAAATCTGAAAAACATATTTACAAAACACTTTTAGTATGGTTGATGATGATAACAAGGATTAAAGACAATCCATCAAACTTCACACAATGAAAACGTTTAAGTTCAAGGTCCATCAGAACCATTGGCTCTGATACCAAGTTTTCTGTGGCGACCCGAAGATCGAATTACCACAGCGCCGCCTCCCCAAAGAACCCTACACCCGCGACATTTAGAGACTACGTGCTTTGGGCCTAGAATTCCTTAAAGAGACAAGGCCTTTAGGTTGAAAAACAATAAGTCTATAAGCCCAAAAGTTTTTAGGCTTGCATATTGGACTTGGCTCGTAACCACAAGATTACGAACTAGGCAAGGAAGAGAAAGTAAGGTGGTTTGTGTTGAATTTAAAACCTACGCTGTTTTTAGTTTTTAGCCCGAGTTTACATTAGGTTCATTGAATAGAATTTAATGTGAGTCTTCTAAGTCTAGCCCACTATGACCTAGACTCAAGTGGAGGTTCTAACCCTAATGTCCCACTTTGGTGGTAAGCAATCACACACATCATCAACCATACACGTCTTTACAAAAATTTAACGAGCTCAAAGATGCCAAATAAAGAGAAAAATAAACTTTAAATAAAACAATTTGTGGCCTCTAAAAAAAATCCTCCTTACCCAAGCTTCAACAGCAACAGCCTACAAAACAAACTAAAGTAGGGTTTAGGCTCCTACATCCAGTCATTTCCCATGCCCGCCCCCATACCTATGTTTGAAAACATGAGTTATATCTTTGATAAAAGTTAGTAGATAAAACCGGTTTGCATTCCCACGTAATCGTCACCACGTAAACATAAATCTATAGCAATTGATCTCCTTCCACAACTTCCATCATAACCGTATATCTAGCCAATCACTTTCCGGAATTCAATCATTATCACAAGGCTAGAGACAGAGGAAAATCATTAATAAGGGCTTTGCATGCTACCCACCACCGGTGGTTTTGGATTTCCAATCCCCAAGGAGGGTCAAACCATCTCCTTACATCCCCATCAATTGCCAACACATTATTCCAACCACGCAAACCATTTCAAGCATAAAAACAGATAATTTCCAAAACATGCGAGAAGCCTCATATAAAACGTAGTATATGCAAGAAAATCATAGAGAGAGTTAAAGGCATCCCTTACCTGGAACCCGAGCTTTCCCTTGCAGTACTTGGCCTCAATGCAACCTTGTAGCAACCACCAACTTCACAAGATCCTACCAAGAAGGCGAGCCTAGATCAAATAAACGACATGAACAACGATAAACAAGTCTAGCAATTCACTCTCAATACTCTCCGAAGAAAACCCCTCCTCTAATCTAATTCACTAGCTAATAACCAGACCATTTAGGTTCCAAGAAGGAGCTTGTTGTTTGGAAAAAGTGGTAAGAACACTTTTAAAAGACAAGTTGTTGAAAGCTGAAAATATAGCTTAATTAAAAGGAATTGTCAAAGGTCAAAGAAAATTGTTCAAAATACTAGAGGTAAGTTCTTGAGAAATTTTTTAAAGAATGATGGTTTAACAACCAACTCAGTAAGATTGAAATGGTTGTTGAATTCCAAGTTCAGTCATTCAAAGAGTAAAGGACTTAAAGGCTAAAGTTAAACAAAGTGCAGATCCTTTCCAGAAACATAGGCTTTTTTATACATTTTTCAAAAATCCATAACTAATTCTAGAAAAATAATTTCGGAGTGATTCAAATTCTGAAACGTTAATTTTTCTGTTTACGATCATTCTCTAGAAGAAACTGATCCCAAATTCTCATCGGTTTAGCACTATTTTTGAAATAAATACAGCTAGGTCAGATTGTACTGAAAACTGAAAAACTGCAGAAAGTTGTTCTTTTGTTCAAAGCTCCTTTGGTACCCAATATGGCCAGTGAAAGAGAACCCAACAAACGTAAGGGACATGTCTTATGCTTCTAAAGACCTAAAGCTCGAGTTACTTTATGATACTATATGGGCAGGTGTTGTAGCTCAATGATATGATGTATTGAAACATGATGTTTGGATTGCTATAAATAACAAATAAACCTTTGGACTAAATACGAATTTAATATTCATGGTATAGCCATGGCCTAGCAGAATTTCCTAGACATTAGAATGTATGAGAAATCAAGGTTAAAGCAGCAAGATACCAATAACAGTAGTGATAAGTTCGTAATCTTCAAGAATTCGTAACAACCAAATTAAACAAAGTGTTAAGGAAAGCATGATACTCACCAAGGACCAACCAAAAAGCTGAGTTTTCTTGAGGGCTTCAACTGGAAAGAGAGCTGAGGGAGTTTGATTTGATCAAGCCCAGTTGCATGCCAAGAAGTTTGCTTGATCTCGGACATGCAAAGTGAAACAGAAATTTCTCAATATGTAGGAAAGTTGTTTAAACGTATTAAGCCTAAAAATTAAGGAAAGAGCTAGGAACTTGATGCACAGTAGCCTTACCAATTATTGGGATCAATCTCAAATAAGATTTGGGGAATTCGGGTAGAGCAAGAGGAGGAATACCAGCAGAAATTCGGAGCAGGTTCGCTTCTGAACAGCTCTCACTTCGATTGGTGTACAGGTCTCAAAACGACTCCAATGGGGCTGAAATTTGGAGGTCAGGTAGAAGAGACAGAGACGAACAACTTTGGTGCAGAAGAAATTTTAATCAGAGACCCCAACTAGGCGTTCTGGGATATACAAGCTGGCTGATACGCACAGAAACGAGAAGAAAGGTAAGAGGAGAAGGATGAATGATAACCTCTGGCTTGGATACTTCCTTTTGAAGGTCTAGGATGATTTTCTAGGAGTGTTGACCTATGCATGGTGGCAACGTGGGATGGAGGAGCTGAACGAGGTTCTCCTTTCTCTCTGCCCAATTTTGACGAGAACAAGAAAAGAAGAAGGCTTGGGCTTTGTGTGGCGTAGAAGGCTCAACTTGGGGGGCGGTAAAAAAGTTTGAATCAGATAACTCTTGGGGTAAGAAAATAGGTTGTAAAACTAAAATGATGGGGAGATAAAAGTAGAATAGATAAATTCAAGAAAAATTCAAAATTAAAATGTTGAAAAGCTGGCCTTATTGTAGCCTTGTTACATGGTCATACCAAAATTCAAGTGGAGGGAGATATGAAAAATCTAATTGATATTATTAATGGTTCAATTGTCACGCCTTGCAGAATCAGAATGTTGCTCTGCCTGCTCAAGTACATTCGTCATCATGGTCATTAGTCATTACTTTGAATCAATTTAGTTCAGACATATTTGGAGAGAAGAAAACTTTGTGGCCGATGCAATTGCAAACACATGACATTCAAGTTCAGTCATGGCTTGGAGCAATTCTTTTCCATTATGTGCTGTTCATGTTTTCAGTTTTGATAAACTAGATTTAGCTCTCTTTCAGTTTTGATATAACTCTTTCAATTTTTTTTCATTTGCACTTTTCTGAGTTTCTCCTGGCCGGTCTAATTTTTGCTAATGGAATTACACCCTTAACATCCTTAATATAAGGTGAATGATGATGAAAAGTTTCTGATTGAAATGGAAGTTCTTTGTTTACAACGCAGGAGTTGTTCAGCTGATTTCAAATCTCCAAGGCCGGCAAGGCATGATCCTATATGTTGTCCATGGTACTTTGTTACATTAGTGGGTTCTATAACTATACTGTTGATATGAAAAACATGTGAATTAGTGAGAAGGTGTTGGTGCAGGGGCTGGAGGCTTAGAAAATAGTCTCAAGAAGAGTTTGTCAGCAAGAACTGCATTTGCTGCATCTGAGGGGTGGAATGCATCCCAGAATACATAATCTTTGCGGTTCGTGCATATTTTTGAATTCGGTAAGCATAGCCCTCCAATGCTCGTGTCTACATTGCAACATGACGTATTGGAAACCTTAAAACCTGAAAGATTACAGATTTAAATACCATCAAAGTGGTCACATAAGTACTATATATCAGTAATGCTAGGAGGACTGAGCTATCCTAGCAGATATCAGCTCATTACTCAAGTTGAAATAATAGTTGGTGCCTCTAGCATTGTTGATAAAGAATTAAAGATTAATACCATATGTGGTAGGGTTGCTGATTAAGTCAAGAACATCTGAATATGTATCAGCAAATGAGAATTTTGCTTTTGGGAGGCGTCTGTTAAGAGAGGCAATGAGCTTCTCTACTTTAGAGTTGAATTCCAGCACCCACTTGTTGACTTTCTTCAAGCATTGGCCTTTCTTTGATTTAACCCTCTGAGAAGGAATGCAGCCGAGTGGACCAAGACCATGAAACATCATCTTTCGTGCACCCAACTGGTAGAGAGTCTAACAGAAACATAAAAAGGTTTCCAAGTGAAGCTAATTAGGGACCAATGGTGAGTTTCATGTAACTGCATTAGATTTTCACTCCATAAAATTAGATTGTCATTTGATTAGTTCATTCATACAAGTCGATCCACATTTGTGTCACTTATGAATATGATCTGAAGTAAAAATAAAAGTGTGTTCCCCCTTTTTTACTAGTGATAAATGATATACAGGAGACTGAAAATAGAGTTTTACCTTAAGTTGTTGCGCTAAGGTGCCTATTAACAGTTCCACAAAGTCATCATGAGTGTACTCTTGACCATCAGGTAAAAAGGGTTGTAAGAAATTATTGACATAATCATTGCTGCCTGAAAGGGTAAAGAATAGAATTATCTGTCAATCCCCTATCCAAAGTTCAAACATGAAAAAGAATTCCAGTTGTGCATTAATAAAGAATACCAATTCCAATGAAATAGAGAGCTTCAGTTAAAAGCTTGGTTGCAGCTTCACTCCCAATCTTAGCCTTGATGACTTCCCTTGTCTTGTTGAAACTTTGTACTTGATCATCAAAGGACAGTCTCTCAATCTGCAAAAGAGGAGATAGCAGCAGCGTTAAGTCTTTTGTACACATATGGTGTGATGAACATAAACAACATTTTGAACTAAAGGAAGAAATGTCATTACAAAATAGAGTCCAGTGTCATTTAGTATTCCTGCTCCACCAGATGCATAGTTGACCCCATTAAGCAGTGCATCATCATTCGTTGACAATGAGAGATAAGGCGGCGGTGATGGAATCCCAAGCTTTGCAGCTGCAAATATTCCAAAGAGACACAGAATCATACATGTGAACCAATTAGTTGCTGACAGGATATATATATGTAGCGAGAGATCAAAAGAAGAGACTAGAGATCAATACATATTAAATCACCAATAGTTCTTCCATTTGTGAATCTCCCGGTAGCCTGACCACCTTCATAATCGACCCCGTACCAAGGAAAATTTGACTTTGCAAGAGAATACTGCAAATAATTGTTGTTTCCCACTTCTGTTAACGAGTCACCGAACACAAATGTGGCTGGAGATGCTTCTGATGCAGCCATGGCTGCCATGCTTGTCAAAATGATGGTGGCTAAAGCCATCCCGAATACAGCTTCCATCTTTCAATCACACTGGTTAGCTAAAAAAGTTACAAATCAACAAGAATATATAGTGACTTCAGAGGCAGCACATGTCATTTTCTAGTAGGTGATCATTTTCACCACTATGGGAAGTACTTAGTAACTTGTGGTGTCAGCACAACATTGCCTCTTAATCTTAGCATATGCAAATTTGTTAAGTTCTGGTGGTTATTATAATCTTTCTTTAGTTGGCCAACTAACTCCTTTAAGTCAGCACAATTTTCTTTGTTAGGTATTTCTCAAGTGCCCATTTAAACTGATTGTTTTACTCAATGGTTCTGTGAAGGCAAACCTTAAAAGTAAACTAGGCATGCATAAGGGTTTTTAAGTTCACTTGCTCTGCATAGGTTTCTTATTTGGCTGCCCACTTTGGTTGATTGGCTGCCAAGTAATCTGATCTGGTTGTGAAATGCACTAGATCCCTCATAAGTTTAAGAAACGTGATCTGGTTGCCCACCTTGAGAACAAAGCTAATTAGGCAATACTGTTTGTTAGCTGAAGATGCATGACCATCCTTCTGAAATCAGTACAGACCAGAGCGTATTAAGGAAGGTTTCTTCATGTTTACTTCTAGTAATGCAATTTAATTAGGAGAGCGATATAAGTCCTCAAATAGTAATTAGGCAATTTTTGACAGTAAGGTATGTTGTAATCACTTGAAATTTTGAAGGGTAGATGAATGCTATATATATCCTTTTCTTTTTCTTTGTTTCCTTTTCAAAAAAAAAAAAAAAAAAAGAATGCTATATCCTGGCTCAAAAAGGAAGACCTTTTCAGCTTAAATTGTAAGAGAAGTATACGCTACATTAACATTAACGTATCAGTGCATCAATGGTTAGAAGAGAAACAAAGATTTAAAACTTAGGTGAGCTCAGTTCCAACTATATAGAAAAGGAAAAAATCGAATTGGGAGTGAAAATTTGTGATTAATTTGTTAATCGAGAACACTACAAGCAAGAAAAAGAGAGTTCTGAATCGGCACAAGTCCAACAATTGCTTTTGAAAGTTAATTTAACTGTAACTGATTGGCAGAGGGTTGAGGAAGAAATATGGGACATAGTGAGGGAGCATTATATAGAAATATGATTAATAGACAGAGAAATTGATAGTTCTTTCTTCAGAATCACTGTGGTCCTGTGTTTGATATGTTTGAAGTGTCATTTCCTTTTATTGGGATTTTTATTGTGCAGGCTGAAAAATATATATTGGTTTATTCATTTTGGAGAAATTTTTGAAGGAAAAAAAAAGCATCTCGTATTTTATATATTGTCTCATACAATCACAAATTAGCTGGTTGTATCGGTGAGCCGTGACCTATTGATTCTATGACATTGTGAAGGTCATCGATTCAAATTTTACTACCATGATGGAATATCAAGGGTGAGATGGAGTGGGTAACGGTTAAGACTATCAATTATGACATGACCCAATTACCTGACTTGTAACCCGCATTATTAAAAAATAGTGATAAGACACAATAAATAAATGTATGGGTTAGAGTTGACCCACTAAATCGCAGAAAAACTAATCAATTTCGATGCACTCCCTTTCATCCTTAATCTTCCTCCTCCTTCAATCTCCCATCCAATCTTACAGCCTCTTTTTTTTAGGGCTAATTACTGTTTAGTACCCTGTGCTTTTGGTCTAACATCAATTCAGTCCCCCGACTTCCAATTTCATCAAAAACATCCCAACACTATTATTTCTCCATCCAATAGGTCCATCCGTGATAAATCAATCAATTTCAACCGTTTAGGTGCTGACGTGGCGATCCAACTCAGCCTAGGTGGGGCCCACACGAAAGTGAAATTTCCAAACTGACCCTGCCAACCAAATATGAAAAAATCCAAAATAAATTCCAATTTTTGAGGTTGGGGAGACTCAAACCCACACCAAGGCCTTTCAATTGTAAATGCCCAACCACCAGACCACTTGCATGGTATTGCAATATTACAAACGAAAAAAATATATGTATAATAGTTTAAAAAACTCTCCTTCTCCACCCACCTCTCTCCTCCTCTCCTCTTCTTCTTCCTCTGTGCCTTCCTAGTTTGCCGGGCTTGCTTTGGTTCCTTCTTTCATGTCGTTGTTGCTTCTGCGTCTGGTGTGCAACGCTGGGCAAAGGCTCTAGTTCCCTCATAAACTTCAAAATTCTCAGCAATGTCACATAATTATATATCTACTTTTCCTAAAATTTCCATTATCTGGAGAATGTTCTAGTCTAATTCAACTGTCGTTTTCTAACAAAACCAAAACCAAAACAGCCTCAAAGACAAGGATTTTTCTTCCACAAGTTATTTATAATTTTCCAATACCTTGGGCCAAAAATGAGCTCGAGCCAGGGGCGTTGTGAACTCAAGGAACCGATCTAAATTCGCGGCCTCGCTGAGCGCTTCCCGACCCGACCCGGAACTATGTGACGTAGCACAGTCGTCGGACTCCACCACCGACACCGGCCCCCTCTGATGCTGCTGCTTCTCCTGTTCAAGCTTCTGCTGCCGCTGAAGCTGTTGCTGGTGTTGTCGCTCTCGAATCGGGGGAGGGTTGTAGAACCCGTTCTCGCCCCGAGCCCGACAGATCGAAACTCCGCCATGACCAGACATTGGACAAATACGGCGTCATACTGGGTTTTACAAGGTTGGGAAGCAACGACGACATGAAAGAAGGAAACAAAGCAAGCCCGGCAAACTGGGAATGCACAGAGGAAGAAGAGGAGGAGAGAGGTGGGTGGAGAAGGAGAGTTTTTTAAACTATTATACATATATTTTTTTCGTTTGTAATATTGCAATACCATGCAAGTGGTCTGGTGGTTGGGCATTTGCAATTGAAAGGTCTTGGTGTGGGTTCGAGTCTCCCCAACCTCAAAGATTGGAATTTATTTTGGATTTTTTCATATTTGGTTGGCCAGGGTCAGTTTGGGAATTTCACTTCCGTGTGGGCCCCACCTGGGCTGAGTTGGATCGCCACGTCAACACCTAAACGGTTGAAATTGACTGATTTATCACGGATGGACCTATTGGATGGAGAAATAATAGTGTGGGGGTGTTTTTGATGAAATTGGAAGTCGGGGGACTGAATTGATGTTGGACCAAAAGCACAGGGTACTAAACAGTAATTAGCCCTTTTTTTTTATCAACTCCCAGAAATCAATAAGCTATTTCCCAATTGCCAAATTTTATCGTCTATTATATATATATATATATATATAATCAATTCTCCGAAAAGGTTAATGAATGGTTATCGACCTTTAGCTTGATTATTTCTGCTCTTAATCGATTGGTTATGTAAAATTTTGAGAGTTTTCTTTTGATTAGTGTGTGGGTTTGCTAAATCTTTTTTGACTTTGTTAAGGGGAACTCAAAGGTTTCATCTAGATATATATATATATATATATATTTTTAATCAATTCTCCGAAAAGGTTAATGAATGGTTATCGACGTTTAGCTTGATTATTTCTGCTCTTAATCGATTGGTTATGTAAAATTTTGAGAGTTTTATTTTGATTAGTGTGTGGGTTTGCTAAATCTTTTTTGACTATAGATTGGTTATGTAAAATTTTGAGAGTTTTATTTTGATTAGTGTGTGGGTTTGCTAAATCTTTTTTGACTTTGTTAAGGGGAACTTAAAGGATTCCTAGGCCCAAGATAAATCTCTTCGGCGCATGTGAAATGCTCAAACTGTGCATTGCAGCACAGTGTCTGACCACTTTGACATCTTCGGGGTTCGAACCTAGGTTAGGGAGCACACTCAGCTAGGAAAGAACCACTAGGCCACTTGCAGTGGTTTGGGTTTACTAAATCTTGGCTGTAATAACAATTGTGAAAGTAATTATTCCCTAGAAACAATGAAGCAATATATCATACGACTCCTTTATTAATTGCAAATTCATGGAGATTAGCTGGAAACTTGATCATAGTTTTGCTTGAGAATCTAAATTACCTTGAGTTCTATTAGAAATTGAAGCCTACCTCCGAAAGTGGAGTTTGCAGTGATCCTATGTATAATACAATTGTGGAAGTAATTATTCCCTAGAAACAATGAAGCAATATATCATTGAACAAGAAATAAAGTAGGAAGAATTGCTCTGTGAAACCTTCTCTCTTAGTACGCGCTCCACGCGCTAGGTTAGCCAAAGTTTGTCGCTGTCTTCTTTAGCTCTCGTCCGGCTGCACTGCGGTGTCGGGGCAGGCCTCTAGCCTCTCCGGCGTGTGGCATGTGCTGTCGGGCGGGATGTGGGGTCTGGGATTTGGTCTGGTGATCGGAGAATGGGGCGGCGAGGGTCCAAGTTATTTGGATTTCAGTTTATGGCGGTGACTGCACTAGGAGGGGGTGCGCGGCAGAAGGCGATGTCTGGTTGTGTGGCGTCTGTCAGGCTTTCGGATCTTGCAGCAGGGATGGGGGAGGACAACAGTCAGTTTAGGAAGGAAGACAGTCGGTGTCCGATTTCTGGTGCTTCTCGTCATCAAGGATCTAGACACTCGAGTTTTGGGGGTGTAGTGGTGGAGGATGACAGCTGCTGTTTCTCTGTCGGTGGCGTTTGTTTGACGGCGGTTGGGGTCCGAGAGCGACCACGGAGCTGCAATCTGGGAGGTGGGAAGGCAGCGGTGGTGCTTCCTATGCAGGAACGTGTTTGGGCTGGATCCACTATCTGGGCCCTCGTTGACCTACTTCGGTTGTGGGCCTACCTTAGGCCTAGTGGTTTTTGGGCCTGGGGCTACACCCTAGGTCCATTAAGATTTATTTATTTTCAAGTTGTTTGTTATTTATGCTATTTAGTATGTTTTCGCTTTTTGCGAGAAATAAGTTCCTACAATAGTTGTGTAGGCCTAGTCGGGCTATGTGCATATGTATGCACTCAAAGTGCCTTGTCTGCTCTAGGTAGACGGCTAGTTTGCTTCATCAAATGGTCGCTTCTGCCTAGTGGCAGAGTGAAGCTAAGTGTCGTCGGATATATCATTTGGCAGCAACATAGTAGGAAAGCTGAGCTTATAGTAATTATGTTACGTTGTAATTGAGTTACATATCAAGTTATCTTTCCGTTATGTCACTGCTATGTCAAAGCAAATGGTGTAGCCAATAGTGCACTCTTTGCTAGTTGTTGCTTGTTAGAATACATGTCTTATGTAGAGATTTCTGATATTATTTCAGAAAATACTCTAGTTGCTTATTGTAATCAGGGGTTTAGGCTTAATGTCCCTCCCCCCCCTGTATTGGGCAGTTTCATTAATCAAGGTTTGAGGGCAGCCGCACCAGCCCTTTGTTATAAAAAAAAAAAATAATAAATGAAGCAATATATCATACGGCTTCTTCATTAATTGAAAATTATGGAGATTAGGTGGAAACTTGATCATAGTTTTGCTTGAAATCTAAACAACCTTGAGTTCTATTAGATTTTGAAGCCTTACCTTTGAAAGTGGAGTTTGCAATAATCCTATGTGATGTTTGCCTAAAGCTCTAAATTAAGTTTGATTGGATTGGTTTCTGACTCGTGATCTGTATAGGGGATGCCTTTATTGAACAAATTTAATTCATGTAGATCAAAGATAATTTGTTTCTAGAGTGGGGTTTCTGTTTCGATCTGTTAACAATCTGCTGGCTTTATTATTCAGGCAATATTGTTATTCCATGTATTAGTTCTTAAATAATCTAGTATTTGTTCAAATTTATGCAAATACAAAGTACTGTTTTGTTGCCCTTGTCTGTTTTCGTCATTAGACAATGTGCTATCAAAATTGTGTTACAATTTACCAAACAGTTTGATGATAATGCTTTTAATGAATATATCACTTGTCAAAATCTCTCAAAAGACTTATGCGCTCATGCGCGCGCGCCACACCACACACACACACACACACATTATATATAAGGATTAAATTTTGTTTAGTCCCTGTACTCTGACGCTGTCCTCGTTTTAGTCCCTGATATTCTCATTTAATCTGAAAAGTCCTTAATGTCACAATTTCCGTCTGATTGGTACACTCCGTCCAATTGCTTTGTTTATAGGCTAACATGGCATTAAAGTCAACGTCAACTTAGCCTTTTCAATTGCGAAATGTCCATACTATCCATGCCCTTTATTATTATTATTTTTTTTTTTTTTTGTGTGTGTCTGTTTATCTCTTCTTCTTCCCCATATTTCTTCTCCTTCTGTTTATCTCCCTCCTCTCTCAAATGATCAACCCCAAATACTCCACCTCCTTGAGGCAGCCTCCGCCTCGCCTCCAGCCTCGACACCCAGATCAAGACCTATATCGATATTCTCCATCGTTCTGCAATTCTCGATTTGTGTGAGCAAACGAAGTACAAATCCAAGAAGTCGTGCCTCAACCGGCGGTCCATTTTGACATTGGAGGAGTCGTCAGAGCCGACGACTGTCTTCCCCAACAAGCTTGAGTGCTTCTTCACCATGCTGAGCAATTTGTATCTACGAGACCAAGAGAGGCCCACAGCGGTTACAACAAGCCGCCACCGCCGCCTGATCATTCTCAAGTTGACACTTTGCATCTAAACTCTGCAAAATCCTCTCTTACACAACTCCCCAAGGTTTGATACTTTGATTTCTTTTTCTTTTTGAAATTTTTGCTCAAATTTGCTTGCTTGATCTAGTTTCCATTTGAAATTGGTGTTGTTAAATTTCTGTTCTTGATGACCCACATCGAAACCCAGCCAGCTAGGACTTGAGGGCTTGTGCTCAGATCGGGTTTGGAAATATTGCGGCGTTTTGCTTCCCGATTTGCAGCTTGAATTTCTTATGCCAGTGTTGTAGTCCTTGTTCTCTCTGGTGAAGGAGAGGACAGGGAGGGTGGAAAAGAAAAGGTTGGCAGTGATGTGATTGATGGAGATGTTATTGTTTTATGATAGTAAATGATATTGTTGTTCAAATTTGTGATTGAATAAGGTTGTGCTCTGTATCTAATTTGGATTTTGGGGCTGATCCAGTTCGATTTGGTGACTAAATTGCTTGCTTGTTTTGTCAATTTTGAGTTTTAGTTTGTTTGTTGCTATGTTTGGAGGAAGAGTGTTTTACTGGGTTTTTGAATTAATTAGTCTTGTGTTGAATTGATACTATTCTAATGTATGATCTTTCTGTTTGGGTTGAATGAAATCTTTAACCTGACATTGGATTCAAATGTGCTAAGGTTTTGTGGAAGCGAAAATTGAAAAACTATTATGCTTTGATAGGGTTTCATAGCAAAGTTGAAGGCGAGAGAGAGCTGGGGTTTGGAGTGATAAATTCAAGCACTTTAGAGTTATTTTTTGGTCAAGAATGGGGGAAAAGGCAAAGGGGTATATTGGACAATTTGCATGTTACATGGCATGCAAACTACTGAGCTGGTGTGCCTTTGAGTGCCACATCAGTAACTTAACGGTCTGATTTGACGGAATGTTAATGGTGAGGATCAATCGAACGGAAATTGTAACGTTAGGGACTTTTCAGATTAAATGAGAATGTCAGGGACTGAAACGAAAAAATGGTCAAAGTACAGGGACTAAACATAATATATATATATATATATATATATATGTATACAGTCCGGCTACACTAAGGATGTCCTTAGTTTTTCTTAGGTACGAATTTCCGGTTTTCACCCACTTTCCGATCAAATTTTCACATCTTAACCGTTCAGTTTTTAGGTCCTAATGTATAGATCACCTCTGCAAAATTTCAGCCAAATTGGTGATCATTAAGGCATCCAAAACTGCAAATTACAACAATGTAAACGAACGGTTCCGGTTAGACAGATTCGGTTCGTTCGTGTAAATTGCAGTTTTGGACACCTTACCGATCACCAAATTGGCTGAAATTTTGCAGAGTTGATCCATACATTAGGACCTAAAAACTGAACGGTTAAGATGTGAAAATGTGATCGGAAAGTGGGTGAAAACAGTAAATCCGTTCCATAAGAAAAACTAAGGACATCCTTACCTGAGAAAAATTCTATATATATATATATATATATATATGTTAAAGGAAAAACATATTGTGTGCCTTCGTCAAAGTGATTGACGGAGAGGGAATCAAGCAATTACCGATTAACATCAATCAGCATGGATTACGAACCATTCAGTAGTTAATGTCATCATTGTAATTGTTCTTTCCATTGTAATTCTCTTCCTAGACCAATTCCAATCTCCATTTACTTTTACATGTTATCAGCACGCTCAGAGTCAATAGCCAAAAAAAAAGAAAAAAAGTCTAGTTTTCTAGTTTATTTCCGTCGAAAAAAAAAAACTCAAAACCCTAAAGAAGAAAAACTTTTGCTTCTTTTCTGCCGCCCAAATAAAAAAAAAATAAAAAAAATTCCCGATCGGCCTCATAGCCCTGCACTGCGGTCGCTGGCACCATAACCTCATCTGCTCCTCCTCACTTGCAGCCTCGACCCACCTGCAGGACCAGACCCGATCTCGATCTCGACCTCAAAGATTGAATCTGCCCCGTCTGGAATTCCGGCAACCAAGCAGCAACCTGCGCCGATCCCAGCAGCAGCTGCCCAGCCAGACCGGCCTCTCACCAGCCCACCGCGCACGGCCTCACATACCATTCCAGATCGCTCCACCGCGCACCTCGACATCGATCTCGTTGCTGCTGCCCCTGCCAGCGGCTCTTCCTTCCAGCGGTTCTCCATCCAAACCCCAGTCACGACCTCCATCAGCTTCAGCCTAGCCTCGCTGCCTACAGCCCCGACTCAGCAGCCCTGCCGAAAAAAAAAACCCAAAAAACCAGAAGGAGAAGCAGAGAAAGAAGAAGAGAGGAAAGAAAACGAAAAAAAAAAAAAAAAAAAACTGACCCGGGCCAAAGTAAAGACCCGGCCCAAAAAATAAAAACAGGCCTCTGCGGCCCACACAAGAAAAAAAAAGAGGCATTATGGCCCAGAAGAAAAAAAAAAGAAAAAAAGGGCACCTGGCCCAGAAAAAAAAAAAAAAAAAAAAAAAAAAAAAAAAAAGAGAAAAGAAACAGGCCTTGCGGCCTAAGGCAAAAAAAAAAACAACAGAAAGAGGCCCTGCGGCCCAGACAAGAAAAAAAAGGCTTGCAGCCCAAAACAAAAAAAAAAGCAAAAGAAAAAAAAACAAGGCCCACTGCTGAAAAAAAGGAAGCAGCCAAGTTTTTCTCACCCCCAAAAACATCGCTACGCACGCCTGCATCAACACGCGCGTGTGCTAGAATTGTTTTATCGAAATCAAGTATGTTTTCTTTATTTTATTTTATGATTTTAACAAAGCATGCTTTATACTTTATTGTTTATGCTTTTATTATATTTTGTTATTAAGCATGTTTAATTAGATAATTTTGATTGTTTTAAGCATGCCTTAAGGAAGAGACACATGGGATGAGAGAACCTCAAGTGGAATATGATTTTGGAGAACACTTGATGACATCCGATTGATAAGATGAGAGGCAGTGAGAACTGCTTCTCCCTATAAATACTTGGGCATATGTGCACTAAAAAGAATCGAACGAGAAACTTCAAGAAGATGACGATTCTTACGCTCAGAAACACCATTCTATTCAGGGGTCTGAGGACACGTGGTTTGATGTATGATACCCTGTGTACAAAGATATTCCTGAAACTCGTTGCTCATGTATTCCCCCCCATTGTCAGACCGAAAGAGTTTGATCCGACCATTATACTGTGTATAAATCATACTTTGGAAAATTTTGAAAGCTAGGAACACAGCATCCTTGGACTTGAGTAAAGCAATCCAAGAAACACGAGTACAATCATCAATAAAAGACACAAAATAGCGCATACCAGAAGGAGTAGAATCCCGTGAGGGTCCCCATAAATCAGAATGAATCAATTCAAAAGGTACAAGACTTTTATTTGAAACACTCAGAGGGTAGCTAACTCGGTGGCTTTTGGCCAGAACACAAGTTTCACACTTAAAAGATGACTCCGAAACACCCAAAAACAAAGAGGGCATAGACTTTCTCATATTACTAAAGGAAGGATGACCGAGACGACGATGCCATAACTAGACTTCATCTAATCTCTGCTCAGAACTCGAAATGAAAGCTACTGAGGCCTTCTTCCCTGGTGTTATCCCTGCATACATCCAATCCAGATGAAACAATCTCCCCCTCAAATCTCCTCAGCCAATTAACTCCTTTGTTTGAAGATCCTGAAAAATCACATACATGGGAAAAAGGTCACAGAGCACTGAGATTCAGTATTTAATTGAGGAACATAAATTAAGTGGTGTGACAAATCAGGAACATATAACACATTCCTAAGCTCTAAGTTTGGTGTGACTCTAACAGTTCCTATTCCTAAGATGGGAAAGGCTTCGCCATTAGCATTAGTAACTTTGGACACTGGTGGGGTTGAGAGAGAGGTAAAGAATGATTTATTGTAAGTCATATGAACAGATGCACCAGAATCAATAATCCAAGTATCTTCCCCAACAAAGTCAGAGACAAATAAAGCCTTACCAAACTTACCTCTTCCAACAAATGAAGCATTACCCGACTTCTGATCCTTTTCCTCCATACCCTGGTAGTCTGGGTTCTGATCCTTTTCCTCCATATCCTTTTCCTCCAGGTATTTTGTTGATTGGGATACCCATTCAATCGATGACACTTAGTCCTCCAATGCCCATAATTCTTGCAAAAAGTACAAAACGGTCGTGTTCCTCCTTGAGAATTTGATTGTGGTCGAAGTTGTTGGGGTGGTGGTACATACTTTGACGGTGAAGGCTTGGATTGGACAGTGAGACTTGATAACTCCGAATGGATTGCTTTGGTGCTATCAAGTTGAGCCTCATCTTTGCGTATATATGCAAAGGCATCCTCAAGAGTAGGTGGAGTTCCACGTCTAAGCAACTCACCCTTTGCACTAGCATGCTTGTCGTCAAGACCATAAAGGAAGATATGCAGCCTCATTAGATCCTTCTCTTCATTTTGTAACTTAATATCATCAGCATTCTTCATCTTATTGGGACGCCTTTGATCAATTTCCAGCCATAAGCCTTTGAGGGCAGCATAATATACCGCCACAGGCCGCCCATCCTGAGTCATCATGAATGCCTTGGTATGGAGCTCATGTATTTGTGCAAAATCTGAGTCATTCAGATACAATTGCTTCAGAGTACTCCAAATTTCTGCTGCAGTTTCACACCCAATGATTAATTGTACCACCTCATCTGTCATGGCCTTGTAGAGTACAGACATCACGGCACCATTGTGAGTTTCCCACTTTGCATATCCTACATCTTCTTCATCCGGTGTCTTAATCAATCCATTCACATATCCCATCTTGTCCAGACCGCAAAGATGAGCAGTCATCATCTTCTTCCAAGTACGATAATTCGTGCCATTTAGCTTGGCACCTCCACCTTCTGCACATCAGAAGTCACAATCTGCTTGGAACTTTCTTCTCCACCCATGATACCTGAATTGCAACAATCTTCTCCCTTTATATTGAGGAAGCAACGAACAAAAAAATAAAAAACAAGACCAAAAATCCCAGATCGGATTCTTGGCTCTGATACCAAGTTGAAACTAAAAGAACAAGAAGCTTTAGAGAACAAGAAGCTTTGGAGGATGAATTCTGACTTATATTTTATATCTTGTACAGAGGCATATTTATACAACTTCATACAACCCTAATTCTAGACTAACAAGGAAAGTAATTAATCCTAATACTATACAATTGATATAATCCTATTCCTACAAGTATTCCTAAAATAACTTATGACTCACAACAGTAGAGCCATACAGGATAATATCCTTATTGCTCATGAGCTGTTCTCAGACTTCCAAAAGAAGAAGGGAAGTGTGGGGGCCCTGGCTATTAAGCTTAATCTTGAAAAGGCTTATGACTACATAAACTGGTCCTTCATAGCACATTGCCTCAGGAAATTTGGTTTCCATGAGAATTGGATTAACTCAGTGATGAATTGCATTTCTTCAATTTCTTTTTCTATCTTAGTCAATGGTTCTCCTGCAGGCTGGTTTAAACCAACTCGAGGCATTAGACAAGGAGACCCTCTCTCCCCTTATCTTTTTATTCTTGCCATGGAACCATTCATCCGAAACCTAAATGCTCTGGCTAGCAACCATAAATGGCAGGTAGGATTAATTATTGTCTTCCCCCTTGGTTTCAGAATTTCTAATCTTATGTTTGCATATGACTGCCTTATTTTTGCCAAAGCAACTATAAAAAGTGCAAGAGCTATTGCACACATTAATTATGTCCCTATTCTCTACGGCCTCTAGACAAAAAATAAATTACCACAATTCTTCTTGATATTTTTCTCCTAAGGTAAACTCAAATCTTCAACATGGATATTGTTAATATTCCCAATATTCAACATAAGTCTACTATTGGGAAATATCTGTTGGATAACAGTGGAAGCGTAAATATAAAAAATAATTTTGTTAGGGAGATATGATGCATGAATGACACACAATATGGGAGACGTACAGTCCAAGGACATGTACAGAGCTCCTAGAGAGAGATATGGAGGAGACTCTCAAAATACCTGATAAAGGAACTCACTCTTACGATACTTCTACAAAAAACTCCTCTACACACATTACTCAACGAGACTAGCCTATTATATAGGTCTACACTAGACAATGTCATAATTATGACAATTACAACGGACATAAGTATTAGACCGTTACAATAACCTTAAACTGTCACCATTATTCTCATCATAATTCTCAACATAATTCTAAATTAATATTATTTCCAACATCCTCCCTTAATTTAGAATTACTCTTAACTTTAAGTTCTTCAAAAAATCTCATGCCTTTACATCTTCATGGTTACCATCAATGACTCAAGCCCTTCTTTCTTCTTTTCTTCAACTTGCTTCTTTGTCTCTTTGACATGCATCACCGTCATTCTTGTACTTGTTTTCACACAACAAGAAAATTTTCAAAATCTTCTTCAGGCAATACCAGCACCTTGATCTGCTTGGCTTTAGTGATACTTTTCTAGTCACTTAAAGTCTTGGGAGTTTTTTCTCCCTCACTACTTAGAAAACTTTCTTTCTCTCCTTTCCGTGTGAGATCATTTCATACCTCACCATTAGTTTAAGACATTCATGCCTCTTGAAGCTTCCATGAACTATGACTTGTCTTCATCTTCATCGACTTTGGCCACCAGAGAGTACTTTTCTTTCCGGCTTTCACTCAATCTTTGTGCATCATTGTGCATTTGGGGAGTCTTGTCAAGTTCTTTGCACCATTGTGCCTTTAGGGAGCTTTGTTGACTTGACACCATTTTGCCATCTTCATCTTCATCTTAGGACTTCTGCCACTTCCAGGAAGCATTTTCCTCTTTGCACCTTTGTGCCTCTTTTTCGTGGCACCATTTGTGCCATGCTTCATTCAGGGACTTATGCCCGTCATTCTTTCTTTCAGGGACATTAACCCTTCACCTTCTTTCAGGGACTTTATCCCTTTTCACCTTCTTTCAGGAATTTTAACCCATCATCTTGTTTTTAGGGATTTTAACCCTTTACCTTCTTTTAGGGATTTTTACCCTTTCACTGAGGACCACAGTATCCTCTCTTTCTTCTTCTCCATCTACTTTTTTTTCTCCCTCATTTTCTTCTTTCTTCTCCATATTTTTTACTCCCTTCTATTTTTCTTTCTTTGCTTATCTCTCTCTCTCCCTTTTTTTCCTTCTATTCCTCCCTCATTTTGACTCCCTTTCTTTTCTTCTTCGCAATCTTCTCTTTTTCAATTTTTCTTCCTTCCTTTGCTCATCTCTCTCCCCCTCTTTTTGACATGACCTGGCCCAGATTTCACCCTAAAATCCGAAGTGGCCCTGCGGGGCCCACTTTAGAAGAAATTTTACCAAAAATTTGGAGGAACTTCCTCCAAAAGTAGACTACCCAAAACCTGTAGAAAGACATTTACACTTCTAAAATAATCCACCATTATTCTTTTGGAACCACCCTGCTCCCTAAATCACAACATCTCCCATTTTATAAACAATTCTCAACTTAAGAATATTAATTGCACGATTATTAGAGCAATCTAATGCATAAGGTATACCAGAAGATGGAATAGAGAGATAAATGATCGATACATTCTACAAGACGAAAGCTATGACAGCTATGCCTCAACTCCCTGTACGCCCAACCTTTAGCTAGTCTAGCCTGCAAACTGGGCATTTGAAACCGAAGGGCCCAGGGGAAAAGCATTTAAAAACCGCTAGAGTGAGTGGATGGAAAATAAGTAATTTCCAAGGTTGGAAAAATAGCTAGACGCTAGTCGGGCAGTTGGTTAGGGAGGAGCGCCCAAGCGCCTAGGCGGTTTTGTATTTTTTTATTTTAATTTTAATTTTTATAGCTTTTATTTATGTAATTGAAAATATATAAGAGAAATTTTAAATACACACCCCTAACTACTTAATACACATCCCTATTATTTTATATTTCAAATTAGATTTTATAAGTAGGTTAAATGACCAAAATAGACATCTATGTATTAGAAGAAAAAAAAAATTTGAATTGCGCATTTCTATGTCTCTTTTTCTAAACCCTATACGTTGCAATACATCTCTCTTCTCCGCACTTCATCACCTGAATTTCGACTATGGACATGAATTTGAAGACCTCGTTCAACAATCTTTAGTTGAGATATGTATTCATCATCTTGTATTGAATACAATTCAACATAATCTAGAGAGCTATCTCATTGAGATCCACCGTCATTTTGGAGGTGGTAGCCAGTAAGTTGTGAGTGAGTAGGGTAAGAATGCAAAGCATTTGGGTTTTTTTTTTCTATCAATTTTTAGTTTTCATCTTGCGTAACATATTGAACATGTAATGCATGAAAGTGTAAATTTTGCAGACTATATTGAAAGTTTAAATTTTGAAGGACTTGCAAATGTTCGAAATTTTATATTTTCAAATTCCCAATTGATTGATGTTGTAATGGAGCTGGGATAGGCCAAAATTTCAAGCAAAAAATAGAAAAAAATATGTAAAAGAAAATTATGAAATCTCAATATACTAATATATAATAATCATATTAAATAATAATCTTAATATAGTCAAATAATATGATATTTCATGGTTTTAGAGATTAAGGGTATTTTAGGTCATTTGGGTGGTGTATCTAGTCTAATATTAGAATGAAAAATTAAATAGGTGGTGTATTGAGTGTGGGATGTGTATTAAGAAAATAAGGGTGTGTATTTAAAACTCCTCAATATATAAACTTATAAGAATTCAAAAGAGCAATAAACTAAATATTTATCCTCCTAAAAAAAATAAACTAAATATTTATTTAACTAACTATTTATTTAATTAAATAGAGGTGGTACAGTTTGAAGTTGTATTCAATTATTCAACAAACAAAAAGAAGCAGTATTCAATTGAAGCAATTTGTTGCCGACTAAAAGTAGCCACAAATTACTCTCTCTCTCTCTCTCTCTGACACAATTAAGTAATTAACTACCCCATTCATTTTCACTCCTTCTCTCTCTCTCTCTCATTTGCGAAACCAGTAGCGACCATCTCCACCTTCTCTCTTCATTGATCTTTTCATTATTCAATCAATAACCAATCCTAAATAACCGGAAATCATAACGAAGAGTTTTTACTGGAGATCAATTTCCGATCTGGTTTCGGAGTTCAGCTGCGCGCAGAGAGAAAGAAAGAGCAAGAGCTACTGAGCGGCAAAGAGAGAGAGCGACAGCAACTGAGCTAGAGAGAGAGGAGAGACTGAGAAAAAAAAAAAAAGGAAACGCCCAGCCGCCTGGGAACCCGCCTAAAATCGAAACGCCCAGAAGCTTTGATTACGCATTCCTCGAGGCAGAGAGGTGCCGCCCAGTGCCTAGGCGGCCTAGTTTTAGAACACTGACCCCTACATTTGACACTTGCTGGGGTGCTGATGTTTAGAGTGCAGGGGTAATTCTTTACATTCTTCTTAGTGGAATACCACCATTTTGGGGGAAGATAAAGACAAGCATATTTGATGCTGTTAGGATAGCTGATCTGAGGTTCCCATCTGATCCTTGGGATGGCATCACTGTTAGGATGCTTTCTAAAAGGCTCACTGCTCATTAGGTTTTAGGTGGTTCAAGTAATGATTTCAGTAACAGACTATGCTCAAATGCTGATCTCAGATGCTAAAATCCTGTAGTCGTTGATGCTCACTGTTGTCCTTATTTGTCTTCTTAAAGAAAATTTTTTATAAATGGATCTATGTAGTTCAGTCATGTCCTCCCCTTTCTTATTAAAAAGAAGACATTCCTTAATAATCTGAGATCATTCTAGCTAGCATCTATAATATGATATGAGTTAAAGTTGAAAGTATGGTGTAGTATGAACTACCGGTACACTTCCAAATTTGGAACACGTCTTCTTCCATTTGTAACTTTCTTCACATTGATGCAAAAGCAAGAGGCTAAAATTTCAATACCAAATTACAACCTATTGGAAGAATGCCTGAAAACAAATTTACCACTCTGATTAGTCACAAAAATACCCGCAGCAAAACATGAGCTGATTTATTAGTCTTTTACTAAAAGGATTGAGCCGAATACAATAAAATGATCCTATTGTATTGGAGTGACCTCATGAGTTGGGCTTTCAAAAGCACAGTGGGCGGATCATGTCAATAACATTGTAAGTTCGGATATCATTAATAACATTCTAAGTCTTCAGATACTATTGGCAAAAAAATCCCTTTTTTTTTTTGGGTCCTTGACCCAAAGCACCAAAATGAACAAAAACTATCTCACTTACCCCAGCAACAAAATTTTATTCTCACTTACCCTGTTTAAAACAAAATGACATTTTTGCCCTTTCCTTAATTAATTAATTACAAGAGAGCCTCTCTCCTCTTTTCCCGATCTGCAGCACCTCTCTCTCTCATCCTCCATTATCAGATTTGCACCATCTCTCTCTCTCTCTCTCTCTCTCTCTCTCTCACTGCGGCGGCCGAGGTGGGCATAATTTCGACGCTCACTTTAATCCATCGCACGGCAGAGGTGGTAGATCTCTCTCTACCACGATCCCGTCCCATCTCTCTCTCTCTCTAGTAACTGCCGGCAATGTACTCTCTCTCTCTGATGAAAGAGCTCGCTAGAAAGTTGACGTGTCAAGGACCAACCCGCCGGTGCTGTGCATCTCCGACGTCTATGCACTCCCCGATCTTCACCTTCGGCGCTGTGTCAACTTCTTGCCCAGATTCCGGCGTCCGCTCCACTCCGCCGTCTCCGCTGCGCATCACAGCATTTGATCCACTCCGCCGTTGCGCTCCGGTGCTGTATCCTCCGATGCTCAACGCAGGCCAGTGGCAGACGAGAATGGAGAAATATGATTTGGTGCCCAGAGTTATTCTTTGGGTGCCCAAATCAATTTCTCTCATTCGTTTTTTTTTCCCGTTTTTGTTTGATAAAATGGGTCAAGAGGCCCCAAAGGAAAGAAAAATGAAAAAAAAAAAATCTATTGGGGCAATAGACGTCTGTTGAATCGTCTATTGCCCCAATAGACAGCTGATATTGGGGGGCAATAGACGTTTTGAATTAATGTAATCTCCTCTCTTTTTTCTTTAATGAAAGTTATATTTGTGTGATTTTTAAAAAATTAGTTCTCATTTCGGTAATCGAAACGTCTATTGGGGGGCAATAGACCCCCAATAGACGTCTATTGGGAGGCAATAGACGTTTTAAAATTGATATAATTTTTTTTTTCTGTAATCAAAGTTTTATCTGTCTAATTTTAAAAAGATTAGTTCCTATTCCAGCTACCAAAAGTTCTATTATGGGGCAATAGACGTCTATTGGGGGCAATACATGGGTGATAGTCGTCTATTGGGGTCAATTGATGTCTAGTAGGGGGCAATAGACCTCTATTGCTCCTCTATTAGGGGGCAATAGATGTCTATTGGGTGCAAAAAAATTTTCCGGTGAGATTTTCAGCAAATTCCGGTGGGCGGTAGCCAGTGACCAGAATCCGGCGACCATTGACCTGATTCCGGCGACCGTTGACAGGAATCCGGCGAAAGTTGACCGGATTCCTGCGGCCGGTGTTCTGACTCCGGCGACCGGTGACCGGGCTCCCGCGAAGTCTCCCATGGTTTCTCTCTCTCCCTAAGTAATAAAGGGGTGAGGGTAAAATGGTATTAAAAAAAATTATAAAACAAAAAAAAAAAATCTTAATTGGGTATTAGGGAATACCTCCTTAGAGTGTTTTGGATAAGAGGGAATTAAAAAAACTTAATGGGGTAAATTAGAAAAAATTCTCTAAAAATGATGTAAATGAAGTAATGAACAAAAACCCTTTTTTTTGTTAGGAAGACGTTTATGCTATAAACTTTTTGTTTCCTTCGTGGGGAAGTTTAGCAGAAATTTTTAATTTTATTTTAACTTTAACCTTTTTTTAAAGCGTACATTTAATGGTGGTAGATTGATTGTTGATGGTTCATGTTGGCGCTCTGATCACTCAGTATTCAAGAGTGGATTTTGGGGACGACGACGACTGGAATTTCAGTGCGGAAGAGACGCTTTCCAGAAACTCTCTCAACAAAGCAACGCATCAAATCCGCTTCCACTTGTCATCTCTAACGTCTGAAGTGTGAAGATGGAATCTCTCTCAAGTTTCTAAACAAAAGTGAAGTGATTGGTAAGTTGGTTGTTTTAATATCTTACAATTTTTTTTTTAATCCATTCTTACAATTTGCATCGATCTATCTCTTTTATATATATCAAGGGTGTAGCAAAATTTTCTGATTGATGTTCGAGTCTATGCGTCAAGTTTGGATTTGGGTTTTTCTGATGGTGGATTTCCACTAATATGAGTTTTATCATTTAGAGAGAAGAAATACCACTTTCTTGAATTAATCCAATCTGATAGGTGTGATAGTTGAAATTGGAATTGTTTGTCTACACACTAGGTCTCAGCCTAAATGATCTTTGACAACCCTGTGACCTGGGTAGTGGTATTAGATTAGACTAATGAATTTTTGTATTGATACTTAAATATCTCAGAAGGATCTTCCAGGTCCTGTTTGAATATGGAGGTGGACTTGGATAGAATCAGCAACTTACCGAATGAGGTTATAGACAAAATATTGTCAAGTTTGCCATTGAAGGACGGAGCGAGGACGAGTATTTTGTCAAGCAAGTGGAGGTACAAATTCGCTATGCTTTCACGTCTGGTGTTTGATCATCAGTGCACCTCCAAGATTGTTGATCATGTACTCTTAAGTCACATTGGCCCGATAAGCAAGTTTGAGCTTATTCGAGGAACCAAAGACATCAGAGATATTGATCGGTGGATTCTTCACCTGCCAAGACACCCTATCAATGAGTTGATGCTTAAATTTTCTGTACTGCTGCGCTACAAGATAGGCCCGTACAAGATGCCTTCGTGTATGTTTTCATTTCAAGATTTAAGTAATTTGAATTTGAGTAATTGTTTGCTAAAACCCCCTTCGGCATTCAAAGGCTTCAGAAGTTTGAAAAGGCTTATCATTGAGCGTGTTACGGTGGCCCAAGATGTATTGGAAAATATGATTGTTTGTTCTCCTCTGCTTGAGAGTTTGACTTTGAAGAACTGTGACGGTTTCAGACAACTCAAGATTGATGCACCCAATCTTCAGTTCCTACTCTTTTTTGGTGTTTTTGAAATCCTCAGTATTGTGAATACGTTGAAACTTGCTGTTGTTTACATTCATTTAGTAAACCGACCAGTTCATCATAGTTCTTGCAATTTGCTCAATTTTTTTATTGGCCTGCCTCAGGTTCAGAGTCTCCATATTAATTGGTTCTTTTTGAATTATCTGGCTGGTTGTGCTTTGCTAGATTAGCTGCGTAAACCATGTCTACATTTGAAAGTTCTTGACATAGTGATGTCCTTTGATGTGGTGGAGGCTGTTTCAACTGCTCTTCGCCTTCTGAGAAGCTCCCCTGCTCTAGAAACACTAAATATTAAAGCTATGAAATGCCAAGATCAAGCTGAGGGAGCAGTTTACTCTTGGCTGGACGGTTGTTCATTCACCCAACTGCGACATGTGAAAATACTGCGCATATCTGGTGTTGAAGCTGAACTGGATTTTATCAGATTTCTGCTTATAAGTTCACCAGTACTTGAGACGATGACTGTTGTGCCTGCGGAGCCTGATGCTGCTGTTGCAAATCCAGATCTAGTTGTTCTCCAAAATTCTTTGGACGTAGTTAAAAAGTTGCTACGGTTCAGGCGTGCCTCACCGAATCTAGAGATAATATATTAGACCCATGATTCATCAATGTAATATGGTAGCTGATGGTATTTGCTTTCAGAAGTGTGACTTTTGTACTACTCGCTATGATGTATTTCTATTTGGCTGAAAATATCTCATACTAGCATTACGTTTCTCTTTTATAGTTCAAGCTTCTGCAAGAATCCAAAACAGATTCATAAAACCTCGTACAACCAGAGGACATCCAGTAAAGCCAAACAAAAAGAGCAAAGGGATTCTGAACTAAGCAACCATTTCTCCATTGAATCTCTGCAGCTATCCGATCTGAACAATTTTTCAGCTAACCTCAAAATAAGTAACATGTTAAGTCGGTTTTCTATCCCTGTGAGGCTCTGACCAACGACTATTATAAAACTTCATATTCCTCAATTATCATCAACAAAGTAGCCTTAAAAGAATCAATTGAAATTAGGGAATTCACCAAAAATAGGCATCTGACCTTGCTCTTTTTTGGGACTTAATGATATAATTTTTCTTTTGTTTTATAGAGGCTTCTAGTGTCAAAGGGCTGCCTAATTTTTTTTTTTTTGGCTGAAGTCAAAGGTTGAGAGAGGCAAAAAGCCACCTTAACCTTTGAGATTTTATTGAAGAAGATGAAAAAATACAAGGGGGAGGGGACCAAAAACCAAAACCTCCCATACAAAACAGAAATAGGCTATATGAAAGACAAAATAACGAAAACGAAAATTCGGCATTCCCGAACGGTCACTCTGAAAATGTCTATTAATGAAAGGAGGAGTTAGGTCCCACAAAATCAGATCACTAGGAGGGCGCACCATAATTTGCCAATGCATCTGCAACTGAGCCTAAACTTGAGCCCAACAATAGGTTGGTTCAAGCCGAAGGACATTAAAAATTAAAAATTTAAGTTCCAACAAGTTGCATCTGGGGTTGAGGTCAATATATATCAGCCACAGAAAGCTGTATGGATGAGTTTATTAACAGTTTTTTACAATAGCTTCCATTGAATCACTGCACCAAAGTAACTTGGCCGCATCCATACCAACCAAGGCTGGTAATGAACTCGGCCTAGATCGATCCAAGGTTCGAAAAAACGCTAGGCGCTAGTTGGGCGGTAGATAGGAAACTAGCGCCCAGGCCCCTAGGCGAGTGTCTAGGCGGCGCCCAAGCGGTTTTGCATTATTTTATTTTTTTTTAATTTTTATAATATATATAAAGAAAAATAAAATAAGTGGAGGAAAAATATATATCTAATTAAGTTAATTATTAAATTTTTGTTCAACATAAACATTTATTTAATTGAATATTTGTTTAATTAAGGACTAATTTCAGTTTACCCCCCTGAGGTTAGGAGTCGTCATCATGTTAGTCCCTCGAGTTTCAATTTAATCAGTAACACCCTTGTACTCTCCAAATTCATCAGCCGTGTCCAATTTCTACTATTCCGTCCAATTTGGACAGTTAAGTTTGACTTTTGAGGGCTAAAATGGTCATTTCAAGACAAAAAAAAACAAAACAAAGAAAGAATTTTTTTTTTCGTTTGTTTTTTTGAATTTATTTTCTGTTTTTTTTTTTTCCTTTTTTTTTATTTTCTTGTTTTTTTTTCTTTTTTTTTGGCTTATTCTTATTATTATTATTATTATTTTTTTATTTTTGTCTTCACCTATACACCCAAGTTATAATCGGTTTATAAAAAAAAAAAAAAAACTCTAGGTGGTCAAAAAGCCGCTCGTTGGTCTACGATATTTGTGATATATCTCCAATAAAGCAACGAATTTTAGGATATATCCCCAATAAGTGAAGAAATATCTAAAATCTGATTAAAAAATTAAATACATATATTTTTCACTTTATTGGGAATATATCCTAAAATTCTTTACTTTATCGGAGATGTTCCTGTTCCACAAATATCGTAGACTAGTGAGCGAAGAATTTTAGGATATATTCTCAATAAAGTGAAGAAATATCTGTATTTATTTTTTTAATTATATTTTACAAATATTTCTTCACTTTATTGGGGATATATCCTATTATTCTTCACTTTATAAACCTATTATATTTTATAGATATATTTTACAAATATATCCTAAAATTTTTCGCTGGCTGGTTACAAATAAACCCTATAATAGGTTTATAAAAACAAAAAAAAAAATACTCTAGGTGGTTAAAAATTTGCTCGCTGGTCTACGATATTTGTGATATATCTCCGATAAAGCGAAAAATTTTAGGATATATTTGTAAAATATATCTATAAAATATAATAGGTTTAAAATATATCCTATAATAGGTTTTAAATATAATAGGTTTAAAATATAAATTTTTTTTCTTTATCGGAGATATATCACAATAAAGTGAAGAATTTTAGGATATATCCCCAATAAAGTGAAGAAATATTGTATTTATTTTTTTAATCATATTTTATAGATATTTTCACTTTATTGGGGATATATCCTAAAATTCTTCACTTTATAAACCTTATTTTTACAGATATATCCTAAAATTCTTTGCTTATCGGAGATAGATCACAAATATCGTAGACCAACGAGCACCTTTTTGACCACCAAGAGTTTTTTTTTTGTTTTTATAAACCTATTTAACTTGTGGTGTATAGGTTGAAGACAAAATTATAAAATAATAATAATAATAATAAGCGAAGAAAAAGAAAAGAAAAAAGAAAATAAAAAAAATGAAAAAAAAATAGAAAAAAATGCAAAAAAAAAAATTCATTTTTTTGTTTTTGTTTTTTTTTTTTGTCTTGAAATGACCATTTTAGCCCTCAAAAGTCAGACTTAACGGTCCAAATTGGACGGAATAGTAGAAATTGGACACGGTTGATGAATTTGGAGAGTACAAGGGTGTTACTGATTAAATTGAAACTCGAGGGACTAACATGATGACGACCCCTAACCTCAGGGGGGTAAACTGAAATTATTCCTTTAATTAAATAAAGAAAATACAGAAGCAGTATTCATTATGCTTCTAAGTTGAGTAAGTTCTAATTATACTTTGGCATGCACACTCGTCACACTACCCCATCCAGCCGTACCCTCTTCTCTTTCTCCATGAACAACAGCCACGCTTTTTTTTTTTTAATTATATTATTGGATTAAATACTGCTTACTCCCTATACATATAGGGTTTCATCATTTCAGTCCCTGACCTTCGAATTTCTTCCAAATTCGTCTCTGTCGTCAAGCCTCCGTCCAAGACTCCGTTATCTCACTGACGTGGCGGTCATTTCCATGCTAAAAGTTTATTATACCCACACTTACTCTTTTTTTTTTTTAATTAATTTTTCTCTCTCTCTTTTCTGTTTGTTTTTTTTTTTACCTCTTCTTCTTCCACATTTCTCTTCTCCTCTGTTTATCTCAGTCTATTATCTGGAAGCTCTCATCCTCCGGCATCTCTCTCGCTGGACCGAGAATATGCATAGCCATGACCAGAATCATCCAAAAATTACCATAACAACAAACAAACCACTGATCAACTCCAATCAACACCATTGGGATCAGAGATAATATCATAAATCCAACCTAATCACAGATTCACTACTCAGTTCAATTATTGATTAAACCAAAACAGATCATAATCTCAACGAATCAAGAATTAGTTACACTTGATAATTCAACAATTCATATACAATTCCACATTCACGCACAGCAAAATTCACAACCAGAACCCTTTTTTTGGCAAATCCAGTTAAAAAAAAAAAAAAAAAAAACCGAGATCTAACCCAATCAGACGAGGAACTGAGCGACATTTGCGTGGTGGTGTTGTTGATCGGAGCGGGTGAGATTGGTGAGAGCGAGAGGGCAGTGGGTGGCCTCGTCGGCGTCCGTGGTGGTGATGTTGATGCAGGAGAAGCGCTCGAGGGAAGAGAAGAAGGTGGAGGAGACGGTGGCGCTGACCTATCTTCAATTTTCCAAACGCAATTCAATTTGCCTCAAACCTATCTTCCCAAATTCAACGGTCCAATTAAGCACGGCAACACTGCACAATCTACCACCCCAAACCAAAAAAAAAATCAATTTCGGCACAAATCATCACCTGCAACAGTGACAAAGCCGACAAATATCCAGTCGAAAGATGAGGTGGAGGGCCAAACATCCGCAACAGCGATGTAGAGGAACAAAACTAGATCATGCATGGAGATCCGCAGTGACTCAGAGATTGCTACGACGTTGACTCAGTGACTGAAGGTGAAAAGGGTAGATCGGGTGCAGAGGAGGGGACCGGCAGAGAGGTGGGGTGAGACTGAGGGAGGTGGTCGTTGACCTTGGAGGGATTGGTGTTGTCTTTGACCTTTAAGAGGACGATGTGCTCGACGACGAGGAATGACGACATGGTGATGGTGGCGAATGTGGGGATGCGGGTTTTGGGGAAAGAGAGGTGGTGGTGGTGGTGTTTGGGAGGTGAGAGAGAGCGAGAGAATGGAAGAGGTAGTGGCCTTGAGACACAGAGTCGCCGTCATGTCTAGAGAGAGAAATGAAATCGGGGGTTTTGAGTTGAGGAAGAAGAGAAATGAAATCTGGGTTTACTAATAATGATGGCGGGCAGCTCCGATACTAGATTGAGGCTCTGTTAGAAGAGGATGTAAAGAGAAAAAAGAAAAATTAAAAAAAAAAAGAGAATTTTTTCAAGTGAGGGTAAAATAGACATTTTGCCATAAAATGGGTGCCACGTCAGCAAATTAACAGATAATTTGGACAGAGCTTGACGACAGGGACGAATTGGGAGGAAATTGAGAGTTCAGGGACTTTTTAAGTGAAATTCGAAGGTCAGGGACTGAAATGATGAAACCCTATAAGTATAAGGAGTAAACAGTAATTAACTCTATATTATTCTATCCATTTGAAATAGTAGAGACTACATGTGTTCATTCTCCTCTCTTCATCTTTTGCGTGAAACCAACAGCGACGTGCCATTCTCTCTCATCTCTCTCTTCATCAAATCTGAGCCCGTGACCCGTAAACCCGCCCGAAACCCGCACGGTAAAAGCCCGCACGAACCCATCCATTTATTAAATTCGTGCTAAAAAAGCCCGCACGCAAAAAGCCCGCAAATTAACGGGCCTTGCGTGCAAAACCCACTGGAACCCATGGAACCCGTTTACTTCCAAACAAACCTACTTCGAGTCTTCGACCCTTTCCGTCATTCACCATAACACAACTCTCTCTCTGGAATCAACCCAATCTGAGCACAGCAACCTCCCATTTCACCCAAATCCCAACTCTCTCTCTCTATAATCTCTCATCTCTCTCTGCGCGCCCAATTTGTCAAGGTATTGCATGGATCTGTCTTTTGCTTTGGGTTTTCTTTGATTCCTTGCGGTCTTTGTATCTGTGTAAATGGTGATATGGGTTTGCTTCAATTTCTGGATTTGGTAATATGAACAGTCTTTTTCCTATAACAGACGCCAGAGATAACCCAGAAAGCTTTCTGCGGGACAACGCCAGAACTGGACCTGAAAGCAAAGCAAAGCAAACAAAACTAGATACAGTTGCTTGCACGATCTCTGAAAGCAAAGAAGAATCTCACAATACCCAAAAAAGGTCAGTTTTTTTTTCTTCTTCTTTTCCCTACGCGTTTCTGAATCTTTGAGACCCTATTTATGTCCCTTTTGGCACATTTTGCAACATGGGTTTTGGTTTTCTCATACAAATCTCAACTGGTTTCGATCAATACTGTGATTTCGGTTATGGGTTTTTGCTGTAATGAAAGAAAGTTTCCGTCTTTGGGTTCTCAGAGTGCTCTGCTAAATCTCAACTGGGTTCTAAGAGTTGCTGTAATGAAAGTTTCCGTTAAAGAAAATGAAGGACTGTGTTTATAGTTTTTTTTTTGCTAATGTAAATTCTCAGGCTTATTTTGCTAATTGATTAACACTGCTCTTTAGTGGTTGTATTAGAAAAGTTTTGCCTGCTTGGGTAAAGCAGATATGTTAATGCATGTCTGGCCTTTGGTCTTTAAAGCTGTAGGTGAATTGGTTTATGGCCTGCAAAAGTAAAGAAAGCAATTGGTAGATCATTTTTTTTTAATTAAATTGGTAGAACATTTTTATGGCATGGCTGGTCTTTGGTGTTTAGTTGTAGATGAATTGGTTTATGGCCTGCAAAAGTAAAGAAAGCAATTGGTAGATCATTTTCATGGCATGGCTGGTCTGCGGTCTTTAAAGTTGTAGGTGAATTGGTTTATGGCCTGCAAAAGTAAAGAAAGCAATTGATAGATCATTTTCATGGCAACGTAGTTTTCCTTTTTCTTATGTTTAGAAAGCCCACTAAGCGAAGGAAAGTATAAATAAAGAGGCAGCTAGGATAAAGTACAACACTGTAAGAAGTCACTTTAATTTCTTTTTTTTTGTAGATGAGTTTAAATGATGAGTCCCAATTTATATCTGTGGAGGAAAGAGGAGAAGATGCTACAACAAATGTACAAGGAGATGATTTGCCTTCTAGAAGAAATCGGACGAGAGGTTTTACAGTTAAGAAGAGGAAGAAGAGTTCTCAATGTTGGCTGTCTTTTGAGGAAATTCCTTTGGGTGAGGATATGATTGAGCGTGCAAAATGCAAGAAATGTGGAGCAATACTCAAATGTGATTCGGCAACAGGGACAGGTAGCATGTTACGTCATCACAATTCGTGCTCTACTTCCTCTGCTAGTAATGTTGTTTCACCACAATCTGCCATACGCTCTACTAAGTTTCAGTATGAGAAATTCTGTGAGTTATTGATAGAAGCTATTATCAGACATGATTTACCTTTCAGCTTTGTTGAGTATGGGGTATTAGAGATGTATTTTCCTATATCTCTCCTGCACTTAAACTCCCTTGCAGAAATACTGTTAAAGCTCATGTGTTGAAGTTATTTAAGAGTGAAAAAGTGAAACTTCAAACTTTTTAAGTTCTGTTCAAGGGAGACTTTTTTGACTGCTGATTTGTGGACCTCTTTAGCAACTGATGGGTATTTGACAATTACGGCTCACTTTGTTGATTCGGAATGGAGATTGAGAAAGAAGATTATAAATTTCTGTCATATGCCTCCTCCGCACAATGGTGTTGCACTAGCTGATAAGGTAAATACCTTGATAGGAGAGTGGGGAATTGAAAAGAATTTGTTTTCAATTACCTTAGATAATGCCACTGCCAATGATTCATTTGTTGAAAAATTGAAGACTAAGTTGAACTTTAGAGGATTGCTCTTAATGAATGGCAGATTCTTTATTTGATGCATACGTGGAGAAGAGCTTTGATCCTAATGATTCAAATTACTCGATAGATGAGGGTTCTTCTCAAGCACAAGGCGATCACAGCTTACTTGAGGTAAAAAAAAAATTAAAAAAAAAACTTATTTGAGTTTCCATCTTAATGATTCAAGTTGATATTTGAGTTTTAGTAATATCTATGTTGTTGCCATATATGTGTTGATAGTTGGTCATTGGCAGGCTTTTGATAACGCTTACAAAATTGGTTCGAGTTCAAGTATGAAGACAGAATTGAGCAAGTATTTGGATGAAGTAAGGCTAGAAAGAAAGCAAGAGTTGGATGTACTTTCTTGGTGGAAAATGGAGCAAATTCGATATCCTATTCTTTTTCATCTAGCTCGTGATGTGCTCACAATTCCCATTTCTACCGTTGCATCTGAATCGGCCTTTAGCATTGGCGGGAGAGTTTTGGATCAATACCGCAGCTCACTGTTGCCTGACACAGTTCAAGCTCTGCTTTGTACTCGTACTCGAGATTGGATTTTTGGTAACAAAGGTAAGCTCAAAACAACTTGGTTCTATTCTCACTTTATCAATCTTTATGTTATTCTAATATTTTTCTTTTTTGTTTGTTTATATTTTAGAAAAAGAGCGCGCTGAATTGGAGGATCTTACTGAAGACGTATTTGATTTGACATTGCAAGATAGATCTGGAGAAGGAGAAAGCCGCAATTAAGATGACTTAGACGTATTTTATTTAGTATATTAAAAATGTATTTTATTTAGTACATTAAATATGTATTTCGAACCTATTGAAATATTTAATTATATCTACTAGCTTAGCTCAACCAACATATGTATATATTAATTGATCTGAATATATTTCTCTAATAGTTGATCAAAAAATGAATCAAAAATTACATAAGTCTTAACGGATTTTAATGGATTTGGGAAAAAAAATTTTATATACATAAGTCTTAACTGGTTCTAGTTGTTTCAAAAAAAAATTTAAAAAAAATTAAATTTTTTTTTAAATTAAAAAAAAAAAAAAAATTGTTAACGGGTTCCAACGGAAAACCCGCAAACCCGTCGGGTTTAGCCCGCGAAACCCGTTAACTTAACGGGTTTTTACCGGGTCGGCCCGTTAAAAACCCGACCCGTACCCGCACTATACCCGCACGTTGCCAGGCCTAGTTCTAATTATACTTTGGCATGCACACTCGTCACACTACCCCATCCAGCCGTACCCTCTTCTCTTTCTCCATGAACAACAGCCACGCTCTTTTTTTTTTTACTTATATTATTGGATTAAATACTGCTTACTCCCTATACATATAGGGTTTCATCATTTCAGTCCCTGACCTTCGAATTTCTTCCAAATTCGTCCCTGTCGTCAAGCCTCCGTCCAAGACTCCGTTATCTCACTGACGTGGCGGTCATTCCATGCTAAAAGTTATTATAACCCTCACTTACTCTTTTTTTTTTAATTAATTTTTCTCTCTCTCTTTTCTGTTTGTGTTTTTTTTTCTTCTTCCACATTTCTCTTCTCCTCTGTTTATCTCAGTCTATTATCTGGAAGCTCTCATCTTCCGGCATCTCTCGCTGGACCGAGAATATGCATAGCCATGACCAGAATCATCCAAAATTACCATAACAACAAACAAACCACTGATCAACTCCAATCAACACCATTGGGATCAGAGATAATATCATAAATCCAACCTAATCACAGATTCACTACTCAGTTCAATTATTGATTAAACCAAAACAGATCATAATCTCAACGATCAAGAATTAGTACACTTGATAATTCACAATTCATATACAATTCCACTTCACGCACAGCAAAATTCACAACCAGAACCCTTTTTTTGGCAAATCCATTTAAAAAAAAAAAAAAAAAACCGAGATCTAACCCAATCAGACGAGGAACTGAGCGACATTTGCGTGGTGGTGTTGTTGATCAGAGCGGGTGAGATTGGTGAGAGCGAGAGGGCAGTGGGTGGCCTCGTCAGCGTCCGTGGTGGTGATGTTGACGCAGGAGAAGCGCTCGAGGGAAGAGAAGAAGGTGGAGGAGACGGTGGCGCTGACCTATCTTCAATTTTCCAAACGCAATTCAATTTGCCTCAAACCTATCTTCCCAAATTCAACGGTCCAATTAAGCACGGCAACACTGCACAATCTACCACCCCAAACCAAAAAAAAAAATCAATTTCGGCACAAATCATCACCTGCAACAGTGACAAAGCCGACAAATATCCAGTCGAAAGATGAGGTGGAGGGCCAAACATCCGCAACGGCGATGTAGAGGAACAAAATTAGATCATGCATGGAGATCCGCAGTGACTCAGAGATTGCTACGACGTTGATTCAGTGACTGAAGGTGAAAAGGGTAGATCGGGTGCAGAGGAGGGGACCGGCAGAGAGGTGGGGTGAGACTGAGGGAGGTGGCCGTTGACCTTGGAGGGATTGGTGTTGTCTTTGACCTTGAAGAGGACGATGTGCTCGACGACGGGGAATGACGACATGGTGATGGTGGCGAATGTGGGGATGCGGGTTTTGGGGAAAGAGAGGTGGTGGTGGTGGTGGTGGTGGTGTTTGGGAGGTGAGAGAGAGCGAGAGAATGGAAGAGGTAGTGGCCTTGAGACACAGAGTCGCCGTCATGTCTAGAGAGAGAAATGAAATCGGGGGTTTTGAGTAGGTGAGGAGAAGAGAGAAATGAATCTGGGTTTACTAATAATGATGGCGGGCAGCTCTGATACTAGATTGAGGCTATGTTAGAAGAGGATGTGAAGAGAAAAAAAGAAAAAATTAAAAAAAAAAAGAGAATTTTTTCAAGTGAGGGTAAAATAGACATTTTGCCATAAAATGGGTGCCACGTCAGCAAATTAACAGATAATTTGGACAGAGCTTGACGACAGGGACGAATTGGGAGGAAATTGAGAGTTCAGGGACTTTTTAAGTGAAATTCGAAGGTCAGGGACTGAAATGATGAAACCCTATAAGTATAAGGAGTAAACAGTAATTAACTCTATATTATTCTATCCATTTGAAATAGTAGAGACTACATGTGTTCATTCTCCTCTCTTCATCTTTTGCGCGAAACCAACAGCGACGTGCCATTCTCTCTCATCTCTCTCTTCATCAAATCTAAATCATCTGATGCATTCTAGGTTAGAGCGCTTCCTCTTGCTGTAACTTTCAGCGGCGTCGATGTTATCTTTCGATCATGAATCAATGAACGCCATCGCTCCACTGAGTTGCAGCCGACGAGCTGAGAAACCTCTGGGTGGTGAAGTTGTGTGATGGCTTAGGTAGCACAACCAAGAAGGTTCTGGACAAGATCGAAGTGGAAGAGGAGAAGAAACGTTCCTTAAAGGCTCTGACAAAAACGCCCAAACCCGCCTAGACTCACTGCCCAGAAGCCTAAGCACCCCCCTAGGCCGATTAGGCGCTCGCCCAAAATCAAGACGCCTAACACCACTGATTAGCCATTAATCGAGTCGGAGACTCACCTCCCAGCGCCTAGGCGGCCTGGGCGGCCAAGTTTTAGAACACTGGTAATTTCAAATGAACAAGTGAAACTTAATACTTCCCAATTTATTCTCTTAAAAACCTCACATGCAGTAAAATCTTAAAAATCTCAAACACATATTATAAAACCTTTCAAAAACCATCTCAAAGTCTCTTTAAAACCTCATATCTCAAAAATAGGCGATGACTAGAGGGAACTGCCGACTAGTCATCTCATGCTACCTGGAGGGGATTGCCGACTAGGGACGCATCGGAGGGGACTACCGATCGGACGAGGAGGTGATGGTTAGAGGGGACTGCCGACTAACTACCTCATGCCATCTGGAGGGGATTGCTGACCAGATGATGCATCAGAGGAGACTGCTGACTGGAATATTCTTGAGGGAACTACCGACCAGAATGTTGTCTGGAGGGGACTGCCGACCAGGTAATGCATGCATGCGCTGACTTATTTACCTCCTCAATAAATGGAATCACTCTCTTAAAAATAATAATTGCTTTGGAAAGAACCCGATATTAATTCAATAAATCACCGAAAACATAACTTAGGAATATCTTGATAACTCAAAGCTCATAAAACTCAATATCACAATAAATCCTCCAAAGCAAAAATCAAATACTCGATAAATCAGTAAATGCTTTCGGAAAGAAATCTCAATAATTACAATCATGCTCAAATACTTGATGAATCATTTGTACTCGTATATCATCATGTAAATCGATATTCAAAATCAATAATTCTTATAATAATTTCATAATCAATCACTTCTCAACTCAATAACTCATAAATAATTAGCTCGAAAATCTACTGAAAGCCTTGGGAAGGAAATCCACTAATAATCTTGTAATTCATAGAGCATAAATAAATCTCAAGAAATTAAGCTCATAAAATCATAAAAACTCAATAATTCAAATCATAAATTAAATCTCAATCGAAAAATAATAATAATATACTGCATGCACAATTAATTTAAAATAAATGTCCACTCACAGTTTGCGGCTACGACGGCAGTCCAACTATTCATTCCTCAAACTCACATATCCGTCGTCCTGAACAATCAATATAATAAATAATTGTTTCTCAAGAACCAGACTTAATTTATGATAAATAGAAGTCGAAATTCTAAACGTCTCCTTTGAACTCAACTCCTTCAATCCACATCGGATTTCATCCAAACTTCACCAATAACATCTATACATTGATTTACAAATTCTAAGGAAAATTCGACAGAAATCCAACGGTCGGATTCTCGTAAATTGATGACCAAAATTCTAAATTTCGGAAAATTCATAATCGAACCAAAAGTTCTCTAATTTTCACCAAAATTACATATACAAGCTCCACAACAATTATAGGATTTAACTAGATAAAAATGGAAGCTAAATCACCATCCTACGCGCCGTCAAGTGCCGCCCACAGTGGCGGCGTGTGGCGGTGTGGGTTCACGAGCCGCCGGCCACCGCCACCAATGGCTACCAAATCTCATGTACTACATCGCTCAATATTTCCAACAACTTTTTCAACTGAGACAAAGTCAGAAAATACCTCTAAAGTGGCCGAACAATTAAGCAACCCGAAGTACAGTGAAATATTCCAATTATGCTTTATTCCTCCATGCTACAAATCGCTGCAAGAGGTTTGGAGAGCATAAATAGTGGCTCAAGGCGCTTCTAATGGACTGGTTTGGTCCTCTATAGTGGTCGAAGTGAGAGAAACCGACGTTGACCTCTCTCTACAGTAATTTCCACGGCCTGGTTCGTCATTTTCCGGTCCACAACACCGTGCTCACCATCACAGACGAATCGAGGATAGATGGAGGAGTCAAATGGTGGTCGCAACTTGCTCCTAGGTGGCCTAGAGGCGGAGATATGCCAGAGAGAGAGAGAGAGAGAGAGAGAGAGAAATGGAAAGTTACCGTATACCGTACAGTAACTTTTCAAATTTATACCACCTACCTCCAACAGTATCTTCAGTATTTCGTTTTTAACTTTTGCATACGAACTCCGGTTTTTACAAACCACATATGCACACGCATTCGATTTAACATTCTCTACGACCTTCATGAAGAAATTTTCTCAAATTTTGACCTGAATAAAAAGTCAATTTTAGGGCCCCCTAAAAGGTTGAAACGGAGCCGAAAATAAAAATAACTCTCGTTTACCGTCCGAAAGACTAGTAAAACGGTAACTTGAGATCCGGGATGTAACACTTTTCTTCTATTCCTGCCTCCCTTTTTTTTCTCCACCACCTTGCAACAATATGGGCAAGTCTTGGTATGGTCGGTCACTCTAACTCTTCAACCTCTTTGCAACCTTTGAGTTTCAAGGTTGATCATCGTTGACAATTTTGATTCCCAATTCTTTCAATAGTTTTGAGCAAATATTTTACTCAAACTATCTCACCAACACACCACCACGTCTTTCTCATCGCTCACGACCAGCACACTTGATGCCATAATACTCACATCCGAACAATTTTTTACTGTACCCAGAAGATCGAGCCTTAGGCTCTGATACCACTTTGTTAGATAACAGTGGAAGTGTAAATATAAAAAACTAATTTTTTTAGGGAGATATGATGCATGAATGACACACAATATGGGAGATGTACAGTCCAAAGACATGTACAGAGCTCCTAGAGAAAGATATGGAGGAGACTCTCAAAATACCTAATAAAGGAACTCACTCTTACGATACTTCTATAAAATACTCCTCTACACACATTACTCAAGTAGACTAACTTATTATATAGGTCTAGACTAGACAATGTCATAAGTATGACAATTACAACGAACATAAGTATTAGATCGTTACAATAACCTTAAACTGTCACCGTTATTCTCATCATAATTCTCAACATAATTCTAAATTAATATTATTTCCAACAATATCTAGGTATTCACAATGTCATCTTCTGGAAGGATCCCATTAATTCCAAAGAACTATTCCTTAAAATTTCTATTAAATTAGCAAGTTGGAAAAAAGCTCCCTATCACGAGCAGGTAAACTAACTCTTTTCAAATCTAACCTTGTTGGTATGCCTAACCATGTGATAACCTGTTTCAAATGTCCAAAAAAAGTGACTAATGAGATTGATAAACAAACTAGATCCTTCATCTGGGGATCTGATATTAAATGTCCATCTGTGGCTTGGTATCAAGATTGTAAACCTAAGCTTTTAGGTGGATTAGCAGTAGGACTAATTGCTTTCTTCATTGTTGAAGACCCTTGCAAAATGCCTGAAAAGTTGTCAATGATCAAGAGAACTGGTGGGCTCAAATCATTAAGAAAAAATACCTAAGAAAATTTTCTTTCTTTCAGGCAAAAAAGAAGCAACATAACTCTTTAGCTTGGAATGGAATCATGGAAGCTGGACAGCTGATCCTAAAAGGCATGCGCTGGATTGTGGGAAATGGTAAGGACATTAATTTTTGGACATTCAACTGGGTACTTGATCACCCCTTATTGGACTATATACCTGAAAACAGAAGACACATGATCGATGTTAAGCAAACAATCAGTGACTATATTACCAATAAAGTCTGGAATAAGAACAAACTCTCTTCTATTCTAGACTCAACTATTGTCAATCAGATTCTTGGCATACCTTTACTAGTTATTGAACAATAGGATGAATACATTTAGGGCCCTTCTTCTCTTGGTAAGTTTACCATCAAATTAGCTACTTGGTTACAGCTAAATGATGTACAAAACCATGATCAAATTGATCTCATTAATAAACTCTGGAAGCTAAATATCCAACCATGGAAAGATCAAATTGATGGTTGGTTACTGCTTAGAGGAAGATTAAAATCTAGGGATAGGCTCTCAAGGTTTGGATTGATAGATGTTAATTCTCGTCTCCTCTGTCAAGAAGACAACGAAACTGCTCACCATCTTTTTGGTTATTGTAACTTTTCTTAAGAAGTCTGAATCTAGCTGGCATAAAACCCTAGTTAACTGGGAAGAAGGCTACCTTAAAGTGTTTAAGGAGCTTTTGTTGCTCCAACCTTTCCATTGTGAGTTGTTTGAAAAAATCATTACCATTTGTTGGCAAATATGGAAAGCTAGAAACGATGTCATCTTTCGGAATTCAACTACCAGTCTTGTTTCTGTTGTTGCAGCTGCTGCAACAACTAGAAACTAATAACCATTCTGTGGTAACTAGTAAAGCGCTGCCATCCTCCCATTCAAACTTAATCAGATGGCAGACTCCTACTAGTGACCATGTTAAAATTAATTTTGATGGTTCAATTTGTAAGGACTCTAGTACAGGAGGTTTTGTAATCAGAGACTCCTCTGGAAAACCTCTCATAGCAGCTACCCGACAGGTTGGCAAGACAACAGTTCTAGTTGTGGAAGCCACTGCCCTGCGTAACAACCTCGCTTGTGCAAAAGAGAAGGCTACAGGAAGATAGAAGTGGAAGGTGATTCAAAACTGGTCATAGATGCAATCAAAAGAGTAATATCCCCGCCTTGGAGATTGATCAAAATCATTGCTACTCATTTCCATTCGATCTCTTTCAAGCATGCTTTGAGAGAAGCAAACTTCGTAGCAGATGCAGTAGCGAACCTTTGTAAATGCTTCTTGGACCCAAAGGGTTTCAATGGAGGCTTCGAAAGCTTTGTTATTTGACAATGTAAACTCTGGTTGCTCTAGAGATTTTAGCATATAATTTATTTTACTCCTTAACAATAAATAAAAATAAAACTATTCAAACATCTTACAAGAATATTGTAGAATAGCTGTAAATCTTATGTAATTATGATTCTTATTTATTTAGGTTATCATGTAATTATAGGAATGATTGTTTCCTATTAGGGTTAGACTACTCCTCTTGTCCTTGTATATATACCCCTTTGTGGGATGAATAGTATTATTATTGAAAACCCTAAAATCAAAGTATTCTTTTCTACTTGGTTCAGAGCAGGTTCAATCCTTTGAACTTGCCTGCATCCTTTGAATCCTAAATCTTGAATCCTGAATCCTGAATCCTGAATCCCAAAGCACACCACAAACCGCTGCGTACGACCACCATTAAAATCAAGCCATCCCTGAATTTTTTGAAACCCTAGAAAAACCAAACCTGAAAAAAAAAAAAAACAAACAAACCCCAAATTCCTCAATGGCCGGACCTGCAATTGAAGGCGAACAGTCAAATCCCGAGAGTTCGGTACCTACCAAATCTTCTGTTATGGCCGTTCAACGCCGACCAAGTCCTCCTCCAGGCTTCTCAGGTCCTTCTCCACGCCGTCCTCATGGCAAACCAAACCCATACGCAAACAAAAAATGTGTTGTCTGTGGGGAAGTAGGTCATACCAAGGAGCGGTGCTATGAAGTGATTGGCTACCCTGATTGGTGGGACTTCACTAGGAAACCGCGAAAGAATCCGGGTAAGGCGGCTATTGCTACTACAGAGGAAGAGCATCTCGACAATGCCTCCGCTAATGTAGCGCAGTCAGGTATGAAGGGTAAGGCTTCTTTGAATAATACATGGATAATTGAGACAGGTGCATCTGATCATATGACCAATGACCCTAGTCTTGTGAAAAACCTTAGACGTTCCTCTCAAAATATTGTCTCTACTGCTGATGGTACTCCAACTCCGGTCACCGGAGAAGGTTCTATTGTTGTATCTGATACCTTAACCCTTGAATCTGTCCTAGTTGTTCCCTCACTAGCTTATAATCTCCTATCTGTTGGTCAGATTATTTTAGCACTTGCATGTATTGTGACCTTCTATCCATCTTTCTGTGTGTTTCAGGACATTCTGACTCGGCGGATTCTTGGTTATGGTGTTAGAAGGGGAAAATTATACTACCTGGATCTGATAGAGACTGGAAAAAACCAGAAGCATCTTTTGGGGCAAGGTAATCAGATTAATGGGGTAGAGAATGCAAAGGAAGCAGTATGGTTATGGCATCGCCGTTTAGGTCATCTATCTTTTAGTTATCTTAAGAAGCTGCAACCTCATTTGTTTTCGGTTGTCAGTGATTTGGATTTCCATTGTGACATTTGTGAACTGGCCAAGAGCCACCGTATTTCATATTCACCAAGTCTTCATAAAAGTCATGTTCCTTTATGAAAATTCACTCTGATGTCTGGGGTCCTGCAAAGATTCCTTCTCTTTCTGGAGCTCGGTATTTTGTACGTTTATTGATGATTGCACTCGCATGACATTACTGAAGAAATAGAGTGATGTATTTGGAATGTTTATCAAATTTCACAAAATGGTGGCAACTCAGTATCAACAATCCATCAGAGTGTTGTCAGTCTGACAAATGGTGGAGAGTTTGTGAATGGCCCTATGATTGAGTTTTGCCGGTCACATGGAATTCGTCATCAAACCTCCAATTCTTATACTCCTCAACAGAATGGGTTAGCAAGAACGGAAGAACAGCAGTGATGAAGGGAAGTTTTCGTGCTTCCTTATTGGCATGAATGTAACCTCGGTCCTATTGGGGAGAAGCAGTAAAATCTGCAGCATATCTTATCAACCGTACTCCTTCACGGGTGATTGAGTTTTCAGAATCCTCATCAGAAGCTTCATACATTTTTGACCATCCCTTCTATGCCTAATTTGGAGCCCGGGTGTTTTGGGTGCACAGCCTATGTTCATATTCCCAAGCCTCAACGCAACAAGCTTGATCCCCGTGCCCGTAAGTGTATCTTTGGTTGTTATGCTGACTTCCAGAAGGGTTATCGATGTTATGATCCCCTTACTGGCACTTTACATGTCTCTCTTGATGTTGCTTTTCGTGAATCCGAGCCTTATTACTCAGGGGAAGCTTCTCAGTCTTCCCTTTAGGGGGAGAGAGGTTGTGAAGGGAATCCTCGTTCTATTATTGATTTTGATGTCTTTGAAGACTTGGAAATGTCACACTCAAGATTTTGTAGAGTTATAATCAATTGTGCAATATTTGTGACTTTCTTCAATTGCCACATATTTCTAAACTTCACCACTATGTAAAATTTCATTGATCACCTTTATATAGCCCACAAACTTGTTTTTAAAAAAGATGGAACATTTTAAAGTGTAGACATCAATATCATCATTCAAGATTTTAAATTTTTTGTTTAACACCCTATTTTCATATTGATCACGGTATCTAAAAAGTTTCCTAAACCCAAGAACTAGTTTGCTGGGAGTCCAGATAAGCAACAAGGCATTGCAGCGACACTGCTGGCCACTTTATAATTCTTAGGCCCAATGACTAATTTGTTAGGGGTCCATACAACCAACATGATATTGCATCCCCTATACCTATTACATTTATAACAATTAACAACTAACATGGTATTGTATTCCATAAACAAAAAAACGTGGAGGGTTCCACATTTTCAACACTCGTGTGAGGGGACTTAGTGTATCTACTAAATCACTCGCCGTGGTTTTGAAATTTCACTTCTTACCGAGATTTTCGCAGCAATAATCATTTTTTTAAATTCCGTCAAGAACGTTTATTTTGCTTAGTTTCATAATTGCGATTTATTTTGCTTAGTTTCATAATTGGGATTTAATGAGCTAATTTCAAACCCTTTAGACCTTAAAAAATTGACTTAATTGACTGTGGGTGTGATGAATTGATTGGGCAGCCTCCGCCAACCTGGCACAATAAAAGGACGACACCGCGGAAAAAACTAGAGAGCTCAAAAGAAAGAGAAGAGACATGTTACTCATGGCCTGGGTCTCAAGACAAGCACCCATTTTTATCGTCTCCCCATTTTCATCAATGATTCAATTCCTTCTCTCTCGATAATCACTAGAGCGCTGCAATGTCGGTTCTCTGCGGCGCCGAGTGCGTCATGGTGTTGGGCTGCACGCGCTGGCTCTGGCGCCGCTGCACTTACGTCGGCTCCGACGACAGCGCCACCTGGCCCCTCGCCACCCCCGACGAGTTCGAGCCCGTCCCCCGCCTCTGCCGCTTGATCCTCGCCGTCTACGAGACCGATCTCCACAACCCTCAGCTCATCCCCAAGGGCGGCTACCGTCCCAACCCTGACGGCGTCGTCAAGCGCGTCACCTACGAGCAGACCTGCGGCCACGCGCCGCCCTACCTCATCTACGTCGACCGCGACCACCGCGACATCGTCCTCGCCATCCGGGGGCTCAATCTGGTGAAGGAGAGCGACTACAAGTTGCTGCTGGATAACAAGCTCGGAATGCAGATGTTCGACGGCGGCTACGTCCACCCGGCCTCTTGAAGTCCGCCATTTGGTTGCTTAACGAGGAAGGCGAGACTCTGAAGCGACTCTGGCTTGAGAATGGACCTGATTACAATCTGGTCTTTGTGGGTCACTCTTTGGGGTCTGGTGTGGCCGCATTGCTGACTGTGATAGTGGTCAATCACAGGGACCGATTGGGTGGGATTCCCCGGAGTCAGATTCGCTGTTATGCTCTAGCTCCGGCGCGCTGTATGTCCTTGAATTTGGCTGTCAAGTACGCCGATGTTATACAATCAGTGGTCTTGCAGGTGCTGATTTCTTTAATCTGTTGAATGTATCTGTTTGATTCTATGATTTTGGTTCTTACTTGTGAAATGGTTTTCCAAGGACGATTTCTTGCCGAGAACTGCAACTCCCTTGGAAGATATCTTCAAGTCAATCTTTTGGTTGGTATTCTTTTTTATATCTTTTACCTTATTAGACTAATTGCATTGTAAATTAGTGGGGTAATTATTTGTCCCGGGTGCTTTGGGCAGCTTGCCGTGCTTGTTGTTTTTGGTGTGTTTGAGAGATACATTCATACCGGAAGATAGAAAGATTAGAGATCCCAGAAGACTTTATGCACCCGGTCGGATGTATCATATTGTAGAGCGCAAATTTTGCAGGTATTCCACCAAGAACCTCAGCTCTTATTTAGTTAGTCTTAAAGATTATATTGTATTTTTCACTATATGACATTTTTCAGTCATGCACAAAGGGTAATGAATTTCATTATGAATTCAAACATGCAAGTTGCCTTATTTGCATCTGTTGCGTATCGTAGCCTTTATAGTTTTGCAGTAACCCCTTCCATGTAAATTCTAACATTTCTATAGAAGCTTAAACCGAGTTAAGCAGCATAAATCAATTGCAATTCTATATGAGTTCATTGATCTGGATTTTAATCCTCTGTAGCTGCTGCAGCATGGCCTACAGGCCTATAAATTAAGAAAGAGCTTTGTAATTTATGTACTTCATAAAAAGTGATTTCCACACTCTTTAGGTTCTACCTAGGAAATTGATGCTTGGTACTTTTTCATGACATGATGAATATGCAAGATCCTTATTTCCATTCACATTAATAAGCGCAATCTCTGGCAATAATATATACATATACGTATATAAAATGTTATACAAGCTTGCCGACTGCCATATTGTCAGGTGGGTAGGTGTTGATATGAATATAGCAATAGACTAGTAGCAGGGTGGTTGGCTCGATCTTCTCTTCAAGTTACTTTCAGTTTCCACTCTACATTACTTGTAACTAGATAGCTTCTTCAAAGTATCCATGGATATCCGATATTTTTGCAATATCAGTCCGATATTGGTGAAGTATCTGGGATACTTGCTTCTCCCTTCTAGCTGTGTTTTTGAGTAGAAAAGTGGTATATCAGCAGATAATTTAAACCTTGATAACCCCCCCTATTTGAGATGGAGTGTTCCAGTTTCTTGTACTGCCTTGTTGTGTAAGAGGTATAAGTTTTGGAGGAAAGAGGAGGAGGAATGATGCTGGGAAGATGTGATCTATTGGCAATCTTGTGGGTGGGATGGATGGAACAAAATACGATGATCTTTTAGGGAGCTAGGGGTGAGGAGGTAGCTCACTTGTGGAACAGAGTTTGATATTTGGCTTTACTTTAGGTGTTAGTTTCTTCAGAGTTTATATGTAGTTCATTTCAGGTTATCTTATTTGATCCGAATGCTGCTGTGCTTTTGTTTACTCACTTCTCCATTTCATTTATCAATTTGATAATTAATCTGTTTTTTAGTGTATATCAGTTTATTAGAGACTTCAGAGTAGCCATGCCCCCACAACAGTGTTGTGAATTCCTTATTTTAATTAGAAGCAAATTATCATTTAAAAATGTAACCTCATCATTCTTTTGGTGTCCTATACAAAATAAGAATGCCATGATAGTTGAACAATTCATGTTTTATAGTACTATGATCTGTCATGGTGCTGTAAACAGTTTTGGATGTCAAAGATATTACCATTGCAAACTTTCTCTGCTTTAGCACCCTGTTTAGGAGTATGTCCTTCTGGTGGATACATCTTCAAGCCAGGCTATGGTCTATAATTGTGAAGAACTTTTGGGTATATGATATAGAAAGAAAAAAAAAATCATTATAAAGCTCAGCTAAGAAACTGGGCCTTTTGTGCCTTTGGCATTGAATATAATCTTCATACTATTGGTGTTCAAAACTTCGAATTTTTAACAACATTATAGGGCTTTTGAAGTTATCTGTGTCTGTTGACCAGTTGACGTTGTATAAAGTCTTACTTTCTGAGATGACATCAGTGGTATATTGTAATTAAATTTCTTCTGTTCATCCCATCTGTCTAAGTGTCTCATTTCTTGATTTTATAGATGTGGGAGGTATCCTCCAGAGGTCAGAACTGCCATTCCTGTTGATGGAAGATTTGAACATATTGTCTTGTCATGTCATGCTACATCAGATCATGGAATTATCTGGATAGAAAGGGAAGCAGAGAAGGCTGTAGAAGTAAGTCGAACATAACTTTCATCATTGCACAAGTACATAGATTACCATGAATTATGATATGCATAGTCATTATTGATCATGAAGGAAGATTAGATATGAAGTTCATAATGTTCTATATTCTAACGATATTCGCTGTATCTCATCCTTCTATTTAAACCGCAAAATACAACGTGTTGTCTCTGATCTCCTGCTTGGACTTGACATATATACATGGTTAGCTGTCTTGATATATCGAGAAAAAAAAAAAAAAATTCTCTTGGAGAGTAAAATCATTTCATAAGGGTCCTAATATTCATATTTTTTATTGTATGGAGTAAGCCATGTGGCAGATACTTGTCACTTGACTCTTAAGATTGCCTTGTGATTATGAGAACTGTAGCATAACGACTGATTGTTCAATTTCGTCTGGGCATTGGCAGTGTTAGATCAGTAGAAAACTACAGGGGACAAGAGGAGAAAACTAAAATTAAAGGGTAGAAAATAGCTGTAATAACCTGACAGGCCTTAGGCATCACACCCAGGGTTAGATTGCATAAAATAAAGTGGGTTTGAAGCAAAAGCTTCAATTTTATACAATCAGATGAAGATTCAATGTTCATTAGGTGTCATAGTTAGAAAAATGTAATTATAGTGAACTAAACCCTTGGATAAACCCTAGCATACGAAAGTGTTGAAATAGCTGTAATAAACATAAGTGCTAAAATAACTCTAGTGTACATAACATGAAAGCATAAGGTTACAAAATAGTAGCAGGGGTTACTTTGTTGAGATGATAAAAACATAAGATCTCAATGCCAACATCATCTAGAGAATACCAAATATGAGTTGTCTAGAATGAGCATTGTGGAACAAAAAATAAATAAGTAAAGGAAGGTTAGGGATCATAGTTTGAGCAGGAGAGAGCATTGTGGAACGCTTTTGTTCTCTTTACTTGGTTTGAGCGTAAATATAGGTACAAGATCACAAGGAAAGAAACACTCTCAATCTTGTCCAACTGACATTTCATTTTCCTTTTTTTGTTGGTCCAGTACTAGGCAAAGCCATGGCCCAAAGAAAAAGCTTTAGCTTTCCTCTTCTTTTCCGTTCACCTTTTTCTTCCTCTGAGACATCCTGAAACTTGTCTGCAATTCACTGTGAATTGATTCTACTGTCAGGAATGTCTTTAATTACTATACTGTTTTTCTTACTGGTTACTTCAAGCTTCGTAGAGGATCTAACCATGATATGTATTCTTCCTTCTTGTACTGGAAGACATGATGAGCTTCCCCAGTTGATAAAATGGTGGTTCTAGTTATCCTGCATCCCATTCTCCTTAGCACACTATCCTATAGGAATCATGTTTTAGAGTAAAAATGTTTTATTTTGCCTGATTGCTACTGGATTATTTAATTAGCGGTATTTCTGGTTAACGGTTCTTGACGATTATGGAATTAATTTTCAGAGAATGAGGGAAAGGAGCTCTGAGACCATAACAACTGCTCCAAAAGTACAAAAACTAGAGAGGCTGCAGACGTTTGAAAAGGAACACAAAGATGCGTTGGAAAGAGCTGTCAGTTTAAATGTGCCTTATGCTGTAACGGCCTCTGAGGAAGCCTCCGAGGATCAAAAACCGGAGGAGGCTCCGCAGAGTGAGACTGAAGATGTGTCAGAGACAAAGTCAAAGTCCACTAGTGGAAGGACAAACTGGGATCATGTGGTTCAAAAGCTATTTAAGAAAACTGAGTCTGGAGATATACAGCTAAATAGAGAATCAAATGCCCTCAACTAGCAACATCTTTATTTCAGTTTCGATTTGGCTTCACTTTGAGGTTAGGTTTTAGGTTTTGTGAATATCTCATTCTTATTTCTTTCTACTGGTTTGAGTATGTTAGAGTTTGTACATTTTGTCCTATAGATTTTGTCAGAGACAACCTCAGGTCCATTATCCATGAGGATATTACGAATACATAGAATACTCAGATTCAATGCTCATATAAAGCCTTAAATTATTTGCTGGTCTTGTAGTTTTGTCTAAGCCTTTTACATAATACAATGATGTAAGAGGCCAATAGCGTACAAGGGAGCTTGTCTAGGCTGTTTTTTAAGCAAGGACCCGCAGTGTACTTCAGTGATATTGTAGGAACTTGAAACAATGCTGTTCTTTTCATTTTTGTTGAATTGCTTATTTACTAGTTAATCCTGTTTCTAACTGTTTGGGATCCCTAAATTTTCTTGCAACAAATCGAAAAGAGTTTTTTAAGCAAGGACCCGCAGTGTACTTCAGTGATATAGAAGGAACTTGAAACAATGCTGTTCTTTTCATTTTTGTTGAAATGCTTATTTACTAATTAATCCTGTTTCTAACTGTCTGGGATCCCTAAATTTTCTTGCAACAAATCGAAAAGAGTTTTTTAAGCAAGGACCCGCAGTGTACTTCAGTGATATAGAAGAAACTTGAAATAATGCTGTTCTTTTCATTTTGGTTGAAATGATTATTTACTAATAATCCTGTTTCTAACTGTTTGGGATCCCTAAATTTTCTTGCTACAAATCGAAAAGATTTGGTTAGGAAAAATTTTGTTTTATGTTAAGCTCGTTGGAGTTTCACATTCGTCCTTGTAATTAAAAACTTAAAATTTGACGGTGATGTTTCAGCACCTAATGAACGTTTGCAATTAAAAGACAATGAACTTTTGCAATGAGAAGACAATTGCAGACATCATGACGCAATTTTTAGAAATCAAAGTTAGCTCTGGATTCAGATTTTTCAGTTACAAAGGGATTGATATTTTTCAGTAATCAAGATGACTTAAAAGTCTCAAAGACCTACAATTGTCCAAAATTGCAGACTGAAGTGTGTTAGTTATGACCAAGGTTAAGAATATCGGACGTGAAATATATCGGCACTCCAATTAAGGAAACGTCTTTCCTTGAAAAAAGAAAATATCATCACATATTCACAAATATTTTAAACCTGGGTAACTTCCGACCTATATTAGTAACCACTGGAAATCCTAACAAACTGGAATGAGCTTAATTTGTGCACCTGGTAACCAATGAATTGCTCAGTCAGCAAGCACCTAGCTATGAGACACGGCATCTATGTTTAGATTTAATCAGTGTTTTAATCTCAACCTTTAATAATAGATTAAGAAGATGCCAGCACCACAATACCAGGGTCGAATCCCTCTAGCATCATGTACGCGCAAGCCAAAGTCTGACCACAAAGTAATGAAAAAAATGGTATTAATGCAAAAGATGCTTTAAAAAGTTTGGCATAGTTTATAATCTTTAAAAAGTTGCTTAACTTAAGTTAATTAACAAAAGATGTTTGGTAAAATTTAATAAAACATATTATTTTAAAAGTTACATCATTAAGTTGATATTTATAAAAGTCAGTAAAAAAACAGTTTTTATAAGCTACTGCTGCTTTTTAAGCTATTCAAAATTTGAACTAAGACAGAATAAACGATAGCAAATGCGATAACTATTATGCCTTGCTCAAATTTCTAAACCAAGATTATGTAGTGTTTTGCTCATGTGCGACTGAGGTAATTAGTGTTGGACAGGGTGCCAAACTTTGTGTCCAAAAGCATTGTAAGAGGCTAATCATGGAAACCGAGACTTCAAGTTTAAGCATTGCTGTTTTAATTTGTTAGAATTTGGATGCCCCCATATACATGACCTAACTAACTTAATGACATGCTACTTAACCATGATAAGCCAAAAAGCTCTGATTAAAGGGTTTTACTTACTAATGCAAATCAAAGTTGGCCTCCAGTCCTCGTGGTTGGTTAACGGCTTTAATAAGAAATACTCTGAAAACGGGTGCCTAACAACCTCTTCAGTTTGGAGGACCATAGCTTTACGAGAAGCAGTGAAATAAAGCAACGGCGTACTCACTTGTTCAACGGTTTCACGATGCATGGAGTACTGACTGATTACTGATAAATCGACCGGATAAGTTAACTGTTCAAATTTACAGCTCTACTTTCTTATGGAGGAAGTTTATCATGAAGGATCCAAGGTCGACTGGTTCTACAATCCGGATAGTTTGTTCGCATATCATTCTTGTAAGTTATAACAATCACCTTGACGAGTACTTAGTTCTGCTTACACATTACAATGCATATGGTACAGGAGGGCAAAACTCGAGCTTCAAGCTTGACATTTAAATTATTATGAATGCCAAAATTAATAGTTCAGAAGGGACGAAGCAAATAACCATTTATTAGACTGAGTATATATATACCCATCTATTAGACAGAAGAACACCATCTTTTGTTTAACCATCAATGCGATTAATCTCACAAAACAAAATATAAAAAAAGTATACTGCTGATTAATCTCACTCTTGCATTCCTTGCCAAATAAGTTCGTTTTCTTGGATTCTTCCCCCCAAATCAATTGCCTTGTGATCCCGGATTTGTATTTATTTTTGCTATCAATTCAAATAACGTGACTAACAGTTAGAAGAAATTATTGAAACAACCATCAACAATATCGAAGCATATCAACCAAAGAAGGTATACCAAGCAATTGAAATTTTGTAGCATTTACGAAATAAAGACGCTTGGTTTAGTAATTGTTAACTAAACTGCAAAACCATAAACTTTGGTTTTGAATTAGCAATCAACAATCGATCCGTATGACTTAATTAAATCTACCAATTAATGTGCAACTGCATGTTGTTTCATCTCAAAAGGAGCAAGTTGTATTGACAGTGAGTCACGCAACTAAAATAGTAGTGTTGCATCATATATTTAACATGGGGTTAATTAGCTTCATTCACCCATATTATATCAAGTCACACAACCGCAACAAAAATTTGTATGTAGTAGTATGAAGACTGATATACCATATCAAGACTGACTTGGAAACCGAATGACTGAGTGGCACAGAAAAACTGCTGAAATGAATGATATTGCTTTAGAAAGCCCAAACCTAAATGTATATATATGCCATACGAAGACAGGGACACCCTTAAAGTACTCGAACAAGTTCTTTCATGGTGATATTAAGCATGTTTGCAGTAAGTTATGAATTCTAGTCAGTTCAATCTTACGATGACAATTTCTGAGTAACAATAACCAAGAAACTTACTTACCCAAGTAAAACTCTCGTGATGTGAAGCGACGCCAAAACGTTTGGACTTGTATATGCAATTAGTTAAAGGAAGCGCTTAGAGGGGATTTGAAGGAACTTATACTTGAGAGCTAGGGTTTGACAATTATATGCATGAGAGGGAGGTTTAATCAGAATGTTTGGTACCTTAGAGGGAGACTAATCATATCCAAATTAATTAAGCATGCAAAATATATATTATGGAGCACGCACTTTGGTGATGTTGCAACCACAAGAAATTGCACTCAAGCCATGTACCAACCACTATATATACTCTCAATACTTTGATGAATTCATCCATAGCTGATCCAGAGCTATTTTAATTATTAAACATGGAGAAGGCACTCACCAAGTCTAGTCTTAAGGTCGTGCTACTAGCTATAGCCCATTCTTAAGTGCTTAGTTTCTTCTTCGTCTTTTAAGTTTCTATACATGCTCATTGATCAGTAGTATAGTTCATGATATTCTGATTCTGTTTTTCTTGATTCCTATGTTGAAGTCTGTGAAGAGTACTAGTCCTTCACACTCTGCTGTGAGTTCATGGAGCTCAAATTCTGGAGGAATGGTGAGATCAGACAATACCTCGATCAAGATTATTATCCATGAAAACATGCATTATTATTGTTACTGATGACGGTTTAGCTAAGATGCAGCTCTACATCGATCATTTGATGATCTCAAACTCGACCTCTATCAAACGAAAAATGATTGGTTTTTACGTGTATGGAGCAATTTTACTTTCTTTGAACACCACTTTTTTGATTCTTGCATGTCGGATTTCCTTTTTTTCATTCTGTAATAGGTCATCAAGCAATTCTTCCCGCATAAGTGACGAAACTGTGATGAGTCTGGAATTAGGAGGAATGGTAGACTGCTAAATTAGGAAACAAGCGTTGTATCTTAAGGAGTTTGAAGTCAATTAATCAACTTGTACATACAAACTAGCTAGTTTCACATTCTTGCTCTTACAGGAACAATTAACAAAGAGTGGATGGGAGAATCTAATCATTGATTCTTTTTCTTTCATTTCCCTTTCCCTTTTTGTTTAATTTGGTCAAAACTCACCACCCATCTTTTCTAAAAGAAGTACCTTTCTTTGCAAGTATATACTGATTCATTTAGAACGTATTGAGCAAAATATATTATCATCCAGTGGCACCTTTCTACTTCATAAGGTTAGCTAAAGCAACTACACGTGTTTGTTTATCTTTTTTTTGTTTAAACAAAAGTTGCTTTCTTTAATTATGATGTTTATTTGGTAAACCTTTCATAATCATCATATTAGCGAAATGCTATCATCTATGGTTAAGATTTATCTATTTATGGTCACACCCTTGTTGGGTTAGTAAGGAGTAATGCGCGCCACTTCCTAATTATCATCAATAAATTACTTTTTGCTACTTGGAAGAAAATCGATCTTTTCCCTCTCAGTGACCATAAAAAGGATGAAAGCATAAATGCATGGTATTAAAGTATGGTCTTTTCCCTCTTAGCATATTACTTATGATCATTTACGGTTATCATATATACGTACGTACAACTTGATTTTGTTTTGCCTAGATGGGGGCTCTTTCTATATATTATCCTTTCACACATCAATTATGTGAAGAACAAAACACATTCGATCTTGTTATATACAATTTAGATATATAGTTATAATTTCACTAAATCTCTCTCGGATTCTTCCATTATTTACTATATATTTGGAGTCTAATTTATAGTCTTTTAGGCCTTTCTTATTGCATGCCTGGTACATCATTGCCATTGATGGCATATTTATCTTTGTGCACAGCCAAGAGATGAACTGAAAGAACGGGGATATGACAAAGACTACTACTATAAGGTTGATAGTCGTGTATATGTACGTATTTTGGTACCCTATAAGTTATGTCACGCACCACTATATATATATATGTTTATGTATGTGGTTATCTAACTTTGTATCTAACGTACGTTAAACTAGGCTTCTTATCAGAGCAAGTCTCCTACAAGAGAAAGTACCAAGCCTCAAGAAGTTAAACTTCACACTCAACAAAGGGCAACCAAAAGGGCAATGTTCAACTACATGGTGATCGAGTGATTAGTTTACCTATATTTCTCAGGATATTACTTTCTTTGATCTATATAAATGACTACATTCTGGATGCAGGTTGCAGCAAAGTTGGGTATCTTGGAGCAGCGGAGAAAGCAAGAAGAGATGTTGCATAAGGTAGGAATGCGTAGCGTAAGTTTGGGATAATATATAAAAACTTTTATACTCCATCTGAAAATGAATTATACTAAAGAGATGGCTATCTGAAAATTAATTATACTAAAGAGATGGCTCTGATCGATGGATTAATTAATGCTGTAGATGATAGAAGAGGAAGAGGTTCGCTTACTGAGAAAGGAGATGATTCCAAGGGCTCAACTCATGCCGTTTTTCGATAGACCTTTTATTCCTCAAAGGTAACAAACAAACTTTTGGTTTTGTTTTAGCTAGGGTAGTTCGATCGTTTCTATGGAAAGATCTAATTAGCTCCCCATATGGTATTGTTATGCTCTGCGGCAGATCAAGCAGGCCTTTGACAATTCCTAAAGAACCAAGCTTCCGCATGATGAGCAGCAAGAGCTTCACTGCTTGTAGATCTGGTACCCCAATCTACAGTTTCCAACACACTACTCAAGCCCCCATCAAGTAATAAACTAGAGCTATCGCCATCGCCATCGCCATCACCATCACCACCAATAGATTGATTCTCCTATAGAGTGAACTACTCTCTGATGCTGCGAGCTTCATGCTTGTTCTACTAAAATTCTAGTTCCAATTTTCTTCTTGCTTGTCGATCTTTTTTTTTGTTTTTTAGATCCTTTTCTTACGTAGATATAAAAGGATAGCAGCCGTAATTTAGTTGACCCTGAGGAGAATTGCTAGTAATTCTCCACAGTGAAGAATAAAGTGAAGGTATTTCTTTGTCTGAAGTGCAAATCCATGTAATTCTCGGACTTACATCCAAAGCTCTTATTGATTTTTGAGAAGTGCATCCTGCCATTAATTTTGAAGAATCAGTTTGCTAGGGTTAATTGACAGGACCGACCCAAGAATCACCCCAAAACTTGGATACGAGCCTGCGGGCCCACGTTAAGCGAAATCCTACCGAAAATTCGGCAGAACCTCCCCTAAATATGGGCTACCCAAAAGTTCACAAATCTGGACATGATTAAAACTTTAACTTCTACTCAACCCACAATACCATATTTACATTCCAAGCACATATATTACATTCGGAAAGTTCAAATCCCAACATAACCTCCGTAAACAACATCAATCCGAACAAAAACATCCATCAAATTAAAAAGGGTTATCAGAGCAACACTAATAACTAAGCCGATATCATACAAGGTAGGTTAAGTAATAACCTACGGACAAAAACGGAAGCGCTGATTCCAAAGTCTCTAGAGCCTGGGCGCGATCTCGGCAAATCTGAAATCTGGGCATTTGAAAACGAAGGGCCCAGGGGGAAACATATAAAATCCATTAGAGTGAGTGGACAAAACCGAGACAAAATCTGAAACAATTAATGGAATGCTTCCCCATTTCTCTTTTTAACAAAACCATCATGCAGCGAGACTCCATAAAATTCCAACTCAATCCTTTTTAAATTTCCTATTTCCCTTTTCTTTAAACAAAAACTAATATTTTAATAAGGAACAATACCTTTAAACACTTAAATCACAACTTTCCCGTAAAAACTCCGATCAATACAGCTGCGTGTCCACGAACTAAATTTTTCGTAACCTACGACGTACTCAAAGAATATTCCAACTTAACAGACAAAATGGAAAGTCAACTCCTCGGTCAAAACCGATAAAAACGTACTTCATAAAAATATCAAGGTATGGGGCCTTACATTCTCCCCTCCTTATAAAATTTCGTCCTTGAAATTATACCTGTCAAGGAAAAAGATGTGGATACTGTTGCCTCATTTGATCATCTGGTTCCCAAGTAGCTTCTTCAATCAGGTGATTCCTCCATAATACCTTAACCAAAGGTATGACCTTACTTCGGAGTACTTGCTCACGACGATCAAGGATCTGTACTGGTTCTTCTTCATATGTTAGATCTTCTGTAAGTGTAATGGGTTGAGCTGGTAACACATGTGAAGGATCAATTATGTACTTGCGAAGCATGGAGACATGGAAAACATCATGTACTTGAGATAGTTGTGGAGGTAAAGCCAAGCGATAAGCGACAAGACCAATTCGTTCCACAATCTCATAGGGACCAATATACCTTGGACTTAGTTTCCCTCGTTTACCAAACCTTACCACACCCTTCCAAGGAGATAATTTCAAAAATACCCAATCACCAACTTGAAATTCGCTTCCTGTGATTATCGGCGTAGCTCTTCTGTCTGCTTTGAGCCGTCTTGAGTCTCTCTCTGATCACCTTAATTTTATCTGTTGTGATTTCAATAATATCAGGACCAATAAGTTGTCTTTCTCCCACTTCATCCCAACAAAATAGGGTCCTACACTGTTTCCCATATAAAGCTTCGTAGGGAGCCATACCAATACTCGAGTGATAACTGTTGTTATATGCAAACTCCATCAAAGCCAAGTGCTTATCCCAACTTCCTTTAAATTGTAGAGAACAAGCCCTCAACATGTCCTCCAAAGTCTGTATAGTCCGCTCAGATTGTCCATCAGTTTGAGGATGGAAAGCAGTGCTAAATTGTAATTTTGTTCCCAAACATTTGTGAACCCTCCTCCAAAACTTTGATGCAAATCGGGCATCGCGATCAGAAACAATGGACTCGGGAACACCATGAAGCTTTACAATTTCGTCCACAAACAACTTTGCTAATTTATCCAAACTAAAAGTTTCCTTAACCGCCAGAAAATGAGCTGATTTGGTGATACGGTCCACAATCACCCAAATACCATCATTACCATCCTGCGTACGAGGTAACTTGTAAATAAAATCCATGGTGACATGTTCCAATTTCCATTCCGAATTGGCAAAGGTTGCAACAACCCCGACGGTTTTTGCCTTTCCGCTTTCACTTGCTGGCACACAAGGCATTTACTCACAAAAGCTGCAATTTCTCTTTTCATGTTTGGCCACCAATAGTGCTCTTTGACAGTCCGATACATTTTTGTACCACCAGGATGCAGGGCATACGCAGAGTTATGAGCTTCATCAAGTATTTCTTTTTTAAGTGCTTCAATGTTAGGAACACAAAGTCTCTTTCCAAACATCAATGTCCCATCTCTTCGAATAGAAAACTCAAGTTGCCAACTACCACGAACACCTTCTTTAATCCCTTCAATTCTTGGATCAAGAGGCTGAGCTTCCCGTATTTTATCAATGAATGCTGGTCTCACATGAAAACTAGCCACCAGAGTACGAACCTCATCAACCGATAACTCAACCTCCGTAGACCTCAACTCTGACAATAGGGGTACTCGAGTGGCCCTTAAATATGACAAGGTCACATATGGATTCCTACTAAGTGCATCCGCCACCACATTCGCCTTACCGGGGTGGTACTCAATGGTACAATCATAATCTTAAATCAATTCCATCCATCTTCATTGTCTTAAATTTAAATTTGGTTGTGTAAACACATACTTGAGGCTTTTATGGTCAGTGAAAATCTGACATTTGGCTCCATACAGATAATGCCTCCACAACTTAAGAGCAAACACAATAGCTGCCAACTCTAAATCATGTGTAGGGTAATTTGACTCATGAGGTTTCAACTGTCTAGAAGCATAAGCAATCACATTACCATGCTGCGTCAAAACACAGCCTAAGCCTTGTCTAGAGGCATCACTATAAATTACATACTCCCCACTAACATCAGGCAAAGATAGGATTGGAGCACTAGTTAACCGACTCTTAAGTTCTTGGAAGCTCCGCTCACAATTTTCAGACCAAACAAATCTGACACCCTTTCTCGTTAACTTGGTAAGAGGAGCGGCAATTCTAGAAAAGTTTTGCACAAAACGTTGATAGTAACCAGTAAGACTCAAGAAACTACGAATTTCCGTTACATTGGTAGGTCTTCCCCAATTCAACACTGCTTTTACTTTTTGGGGATCAACATTAACACCAGCAGCTGTAATGACGTGACCCAAGAATGTCACATGGTCGAGCCAAAACTCACGCTTACTAAATTTAGCATACAATTGGTGTAGCCGCAGAGTCTCCAACACAATATTCAAGTGCTCAGCATGTAACTCCTCACTCTTAGAATAAACCAATATGTCATCAATGAACATAATCACAAAGCGGTCAAGATACGGGTGAAACACCCTGTTCATGAGATCCATGAAAGCAGCGGGCGCATTAGTCAACCCAAAAGGCATGACAAGGAACTCGTAATGACCATAACGTGATCGAAAAGAAGTTTTGGCTACATCCTCCTCTTTAATCCGTAACTGATGATAACCAGACCTCAAATCAATCTTTGAGAAAACTTTAGCACCCTCAACTGGTCAAACAAATCATCAATGCGGGGAAAGGGATATTTATTCCTTATAGTCACCCTGTTTAGTTTCTGGTAATCAATACAAAGCCTTAAAGTACCATCTTTCTTCTTCACAAACAACACAGGTGCACCCCAGGGAGATACACTAGGTCGTATAAACCCTTTATCTGTTAAATTCTGCAACTGTATATACAACTCCTTCAATTCCGCCGGTGCCATTCTATAAGGTGCTTGAGAGATGGATGATGTACTTGGAAGTAAATCAATGGTAAAGTCTATCTCTCGCACCGGGGGAAAACCAGGCAATTCATCTGGAAATACATCTAGATAGTTACCAACAATCAGAATTTGGCTAAGATCCATAACTTCGGCATCTGAATTCACCACATGTGCCAAATAAGCTTGGCAACCCTTACTCAACATCTTCTTAGCAGTTAAAGCTGAGATTATGCAAGATGGGAGAACCTCCCGTTCACCATAAAAAGTGACAACTGGCTTACCCGGACTCTGAAATAATACAGTACTACAAAAGCAATCCACTAAGGCATGATGCATCCGAAGGAAATCCATCCCTAGGATTACATCAAACTCCACTAACTCAAATGGAATCAAGTCCGCCTCTAAGCAAACTCCTTCTACAAACACTCCACAAAAACAATATACCCATTCAATTCTATGTCTTTCCCCCGATGGTAGAACAACATGCCTCTCTCCGAGTAGGAGAGATGGGGGCACATTAGCAAAGAAAGAAAACCTCTTAGACATAAAGGAGTAAGAGGCTCCAGGATCAATCAAAATGAAAGCTGGTTGGCCAAAAACAATTAACATACCCATAATGAGGTTCGGTGCAGTGCAACCCTCCTGCTGGGTCATAGCATGAAGACGGGCCTGGGTCACTGGATGCCCTCTCTGTCCACGACCCGGCTGCGTGCTGCTCCTGCTTGACAAACTGCCATGAGAACCTGTACTGCAGCACCCATAGGGGTCTGACCCACACTCTGACTAGTAGTAGTGAGGACTCCCTGGGTCAACTGAGGGCATTCTCTCCTGTAGTGACCCCACTGGCCACACTGGTAATAAGTCCCCACACCTGTCTGACACGGGCCCGCATGGTGTCTACCACAAGTAGCACACTGGGGATAGTCTCTCGGAATCGACTATCTACCAAAGCCACCACTGGAACTAGCAGTGCCACCCCTGGACTGTCTCCTACCTGTCTGCCCAGGCCTCTTGAAGCGTCCCCTGAAGCGCTGACGAGAGCTAGAATCTGAACTGCTTGGTCTACTGCCTGATGACGATGCAGAACCCGAACTAGAGGCAATTCTCTTGGATGGCCCCTGACTGGGACCGCCAATCTCTAAAGGTCGGGAACCGTCTAGATATCTAGCCTCACACCTCATAGCAGCCTCCACAGCTAATTTAAAAGTCGGATAATCGTGAGGCGCCAACCAATCTCGATATATAGGTAGGAGGCCATTAATAAACTGATCAACCTTCAACTTTTCTGTCGCCACCAACTCAGGGGCAAACCGAGACAAAGCAATGAAACGCTCCTCATACTGCAACACAGTCATCTCTTCAGTCTGCTTCAACTGCATGAAATCAAATCAGAGACGGTGCTGGGAATGCCTGATTATAGTACCGATTTGAGAACTCCGCTTTGAACTCTTCCCAAGTCATGGTAGTTGGGTCAAAACCCATATTCCTGGTACCCTGCCACCAAAGCCATGCATCCCCGTCTAAGAGGTCAATAGCCAAAGGAACCCTCCTAGCAGCTGGACAATCCAAGGATTCAAATACTCTCTCCATGCGGGTAATCCAGTCTCCCGCTACGGACTCCGTAGGAGCACTGGAAAAAGTATACGCCCCATGGCGTCTGGCACCCTCCACAGTATAGTCAGTCCTAGGATTGGGGAGGGCCGCTGCAAAACGCTCAAACAACCGCTCCACGGTCCGTAACAACCCACGAGGAACCTGCTCATCATCACCCTCACCAGCGGGTGAATGGTTCATACCAGCACGAGATCTGCGTTCGCGTCTCATTCCACCTGAAATTCCCATAATTGAGTTACACCAAAGTATTTACACCAACAACAACTATCTTACATACTTGATTAGTACTTCAGCACTGAAGAGTATATGATGGGGAACCGCTGCAGTCGGGCCATCACTCGGAAGGTACTGAATACTATCTAGCATGTAAGACAACTATAAGAAGATATCGGCCACAGAATCTAATAACCTAGTGCTCTGATACCAACAGACAGGACCCGACCCAAGAATCACCCCAAAACCTAGATACGAGCCTGTGGGGCCCACGTTAAGAGAAATCCTACCGAAAATTCGGCAGAACCGCCCCTAAATATGGGCTACCCAAAAGTTCACAAACCTGGACATGATTAAAACTTTACTTCTACTCAACCCACAATACCATATTTACATTCCAAGCACATATATTACATTCGGAAAGTTCAAATCCCAACATAACCTCCGTAAACAACATCAATCCGAACAAAAACATCCATCAAATTAAAAAGGGTTATCAGAGCAACACTAATAACTAATCCGATATCATACAAGGTAGGTTAAGTAATAACCTACGGACAAAAACGGAAGCGCTGATTCCAAAGTCTCTAGAGCCTGGGCGCGATCTCGGCAAATCTGAAATCTGGGCATTTGAAAACGAAGGCCCAGAGGAAAACATATAAAATCCATTAGAGTGAGTGGACAAAACCGAGACAAAATCTGAAACAATTAATGGAATGCTTCCCCATTTCTCTTTTTAACAAAACCATCATGCAGCGAGACTCCATAAAATTCCAACTCAATCCTTTTTAAATTTCCTATTTCCCTTTTCTTTAAACAAAAACTAATATTTTAATAAGGAACAGTACCTTTAAACACTTAAATCACAACTTTCCCGCAAAAACTCCGATCAATACAGCTACATATCCACGAACTAAATTTTTTGTAACCTACGACGTACTCAAAGAATATTCCAACTTAACAGACAAAATGGAAAGTCAACTCCTCGGTCAAAACCGATAAAAACGTACTTCATAAAAATATCATTGTACGGGGCCTTACATTAATTAATTTCGAAGAATCACTTTTCTTTTCCTGTCAAACAATTTAATTAGCTCATTTGGTGGTTGTACTTATCTGCACTATTTTTTTTTTAAAGGAAAAATGCCCAAATACACTAATTTTAGGGAGATTAGTCCCCTTTCCCCCACATTCATATATTTCTCCCTTTTACACATATGATAAGTGATTTAGTTCCCTAATACCCAATTAAGCTATTTTTTTTTTATTTTTTGGACTATTTTGCTCTCTCCCCATTTGTCACATAGAGATAAAGTGAGAGAGAGAGAGAGTGGGGTCACCAGAGAGTTTGCCGGAACTTCGCCGGAGGTCGCAAAACGCTCGCCGGTCCTCGGAGGTCATCGAAGGTCCACGGGGAGGTCATTGGAGATATCATAAAATTTTTAAGAGGTTTATTGAGTAGCAACAGAAGTTTTATTAAGGACCAAAAATAAGTGAAAAATGAATATGTTCTTGATTTTGAAAGTTTTAGGAGATTTACTGACCCCAATAAAAGTTTTATTGATGGTCAATAATTAGTGAAAAATGAAGTCAATAATCAATAAACTTTTATTGACCCCAATAATAAAAATTTATTGACCTAAGTAAAAGCTCAATAATTACTAACTTGTGTTTTATCTTCAGTGAAATGATTCTTTGTTTTATTGAGGGTCAAATAAACACATATATACACAAACAAATCTTTTATAAATGAAATCAATAAGAGCTCGATTCAAAAAGAAGGATTCTGGGTACAAATGAAAGAAGATTGAAACTTGACTAGAGTCTAGAATCTCAACGTACAGTAGTATCACTTAAACCTAACCCAGCAAACAATGTTGGAAAATTTGGTCGATGGATGCTACTTCTTTCTCTAGATTTCACCTCCTGCAAGATCTCAAAAATACAATATATTAATAACAAATAATAATCATAATATTATTGTCAAAAATACAATATTAACCTTCTCTTCTCTCTCACACTGCTACATGCCTACATCAGTCCCAGAAGAAAATTTTTCTTCATATTTCTTCATTTTTTGAATCTCCATTTCTCTTCTTTTTTATATTACAATAGTTGCATGTTCACAACATTTTGGCTCTCATTAAAACAAAATTGGGTGAAGTTAGGAAAAAATAGTTTTTCTTTCCGCATTTTGACATGTTGGAATCCTAATCTCTTCGATCATGTCTCTTAAAAGAAAATAAATGTAAACGAAAGAAAGAGACATTCAAACCAATAAGAAAAGAGAAAAAGCTAGAGCCTTTCCTTATTTGTTGAAAGATATCAATGAACTTTTTTTTCAATCAGAATGAAAATTTGATTTAATAAAGCAACTCGATCATACAATTTAAACCAATACATCAAGAAATCAATGTCAAATGCAGAAACTCTTCTTCAGTTCGACTCCATAGTGACCCTGCACATTTTCCACTGCTGGGTGCACACACAGTTTTTTTGTCTTCATTTTATAATATTGTGTATATTATTGTAATTTTATAGTAAAAGATAATAACGAATTATTCATATAATTTACTGTTTGGGTCTACTAAGAGATTTGTTGAGTACATTTAGAAAAACCCATAAAAATATACATTAGACATTTAATATTGAAAATTTTCCCATTAGGAGTTGGGAAAAAAAAAAGCCTGAAAATTGGAAAAAAAAAGGCCCGAATCGGATTGGGCGTAGATAGTGTACATGGTCCAAGACCGAGCCCATTAGGCTTTTTGTTTGTTTTTGTTTTTTAAAATTCAGTACTAGGATCGAACCAGGTCTGATACGGTTCAAACCCGTACCTGCCCCGTTTGTCAAATTTTTTTTTTAGAACTCGTCCGGCCGTTTCCCAAATCATCATTCACCGTCCCTCCTTTTTTTTTTTCAAGGCCTATTTGGGCCTAAAAGTCCGGAAAATCGGCTCAAAAAATTGTAGTCCGGGTTTAATTCTGTCCAAGCCTATGAATAACACTATTTGGGCTCGGCCCGAAAATTTCAGACTCAAACAAGTTTACATATGGGTCTCACCTGTAATTTTCATATGTAAAGTGGTTTTTAACTAGTCACCTAGTGACCAAAAAAATTAATGGTTACTTACCAATATTAGATAACTTAAAATATTGAAACACTTAAATTACTTTCGGTTAACGGTTAACGGTTAACCTTTAAATTTAAATTCAATAGTAAAGTAATTATAAATTTCGTGATTGATTTTTGAAGATGAAGTGAACATGTAAATAAAAAACCATTCAAAGTTGATGGACAAAAAGTCGCAAAACCTTGCCAAAAAAAGAGAAAAAGTTAATGGACAAACCAGTGGGAGCATAAATTTCTAGATAGATACTGTAGAGAAACTTTCTGTTGGACAGCCCACTGTATTGTACCTTTAATTATGCGAAATTCCCATCTTTATATATTCCAACAAATAAAGTTATATTGATAGAGTTTCTGTGTATTCATTTCCTTTTTCTACATATTTCATGGTTTTGAGATCTAAAAACCAACGAGTGCCTTCGAGAACCTTCTCTCCTTCTCTCCATATGTGTATATTATATATATACTAAACAAAAAGAGAAGACCCATTTTGGTGAGAGCGGCTGAGAATTGAATATCAGTGGAACAGAGAGAGAGATCAGAGATGGGAAAGGCACGGACTGTTGGTATAGGCATGGATTACTCTGCAGCGAGCAAATCTGCTTTACGATGGACTGTCGATAATCTGATTGAAGAAGGAGATCGCATCATATTGATCCATGTTCAACAACCCAAAGCTAGCACAAAGCAGCTATTCGAAGATACGGGATCACGTACGTATGTCTGAATTTATGTCAGTTAATTATCACTTTTAGTTATGTAGAATCTCAATCAAGAATTTTTTTTTTTTTTTTTTTTTTGTGTGTTTTGCAGCTTTGATTCCTTTGGAAGAATTTAATGACTCAAAGCAGTATGGACTCACTAATGACCCTGAGGTTCTCGATATCCTAGATACTGTGTCAAGAACTAAAGGGGTTAGTAAGTATTTCAATTTTCAAACAAAGAATAAGAGTTTTATAGCTAGTTTTCTGTATAAATTAAATTTGTGAAAAGCTTAAGCTGGTAGGATGTGATATACTGATATTGTTTTCGTAGTAGGCATATCATACCAAATTGAGTTGTACGTTAATTTACATATGGGATCTGGGATAATCGTTGTGAATGTATAGGCCAAAGTTGCGGCGAAGGTATACTGGGGGGATCCAAGAGAGAAGCTGTGTGATGCAGTGCAAGATCTCAAGCTTAATTCGCTTGTTGTTGGAAGCAGGGGGTTAGGCCTTCTAAAAAGGTATATTGAATGCCTTCCTTTGGTTCGGTCAATATATACTAGAAATAATACACACCCGATTGAATTGGATATAAATCTAAGGTACGGTTATTTAACTAGAGTAATTGTGATGAATTTCGAAAATTCATTTTCAGGGTGTTGCTTGGCAGTGTGAGTAACTATGTGGTGACTAATGCTTCATGTCCAGTCACAGTCGTGAAGGGTGCATCATCGACTTCATCTTCCAAACCATAAAGACATCAGTGCTATGAATGCTATCCGAAAATGAAATTTAAGTATACTGTATGAAACCTGAATGGATTGAGGCTATTTCTACACTGTTTTTATTGATTGTATCATGACATGTATATTTAGATCGATGGGAGTGGACTTGAACGACTGTTTGATGTCATTGATATGAATTGCTGCCCCGGTGGTGTGTAATTCTAGATAGGATTTGGCATACTGTTTGTTTATATCTAGCAAATAACTACGGCGGTGTCTCCCGTTTAAAGACCCCACCATTTTTTTACATTGTTTAAAAATTCATTGAATCAATTAATCATTATAATTGTTTCGAATGACATCTTTTATACACTCAAAAACGGTTACAAACTTACTATGGCTATCAATATTCCTTAAGAAGTAAACAAGTGTGCAATTACATTTGCTTCTTTTGGTACATGAATAACGTGGAATCCAGGATGATCCTTCAATAATATTTTGACAAAGAATTTGGGAGAAAGTTGAGATGTTCCATTGATAAAAGGAGCTCTATATATAGAAGATTATATACACAATCGTCTTATTTAGCAAGTGATAATAAGGGCTTTATATATAAAAGATTATATGTACAATCGTCTTACTTAGCAAGGAATCCCATACATATATAGGAGATCAATACAATACACTTTTCTATTACATCTAGGGTAAATAACTCTATTTGGGATAGGCAAATAAATACTAGATTTCTTGCAACACCTCCTAGTGCCGTGCAGACAAGACATCATGTAACTTCGATGACGCGCCTTACATTACTACATAAAAAACCTTGGTGAGTAACAAATATCTAATGGGACAAAATTAACCTCGGTTGAAGAGAAAAAGAGCACAACACGCCCTTCACGTTTCGAGACATGTAGGCATCAAATCTCCCCCAAATGCCAACGTGTCCCCCTAATTGCTACAATCATGGCAGTTCAGATAATTTCCTTACACCAATTCTATTAAATGTTTCTTGAATGCGGATTTAGGCAACGATTTAGTAAATAAATCTATCACATTGTTCTCTGATCGAACTTGGTTCACTTCAATATTAAGATATTGTTGTTATTGATTGTAGAAGAACTTAAGCGATATATGCTTGGTGTTGTCGCTCTTAATGAGACATTGCTTCATTTGTTCAATGCAAGCGGTATTATCCTCATAATTCAGGTAGGCTCATTTGCGGTAGACTTCAAATCACATGTACATTGAATATGAGTAATTATAGATCTGAGCCATATACATTCACGAACTGTTTCGAGAAGAGCAATAATCTTTGCATGATTTAATAAAGATATAGCAACAAGGGTCTGTTTAGTAAATCTCCAAGATCTAGCGGTAGCCAAATCCTGTTAACGCTGGCTAGTACCGCTACTGAAGGAAGCGTAGCGCTAGGGTCACATGTCAAATGAAATACAAAGGGTGTCAAAGGAGAGACCGCGATTGTCGGTCTTCTTGACTCCAATACCTAAGTTAGTCAATGTATTTATATTGACAAAGTCACGTTAGGTAAGTGATAAATGCATAGTAAATGAGGAGAGAGTTATGAACCTTTCATAGTTGAGGAGGAGACTGATCTCTTCTTTGCTTTCAATTTGGGACTGATGTGCATCAGCTTGTAGCTTCTGATGTCTCAGTGAGGCGACCTTGACACGGTGGTGACAGCTCCTCAAAGGTGATCTTGACCTAAGCAGTTTGAAGCGTTATTTTTGCTAGTCTTGTCAAGCATAATTAGCGGCAGTGCGTTGTCAACCATGAACTTGTTCTGAGGAAACGCTTCGGATGAGCCGTTGCTAGGCCCCTCAGGGAACCACCCACTCCCTGGCTAAGACAGGCCTCTATTTGGCTGGATAATTTTTTGATGAGTGGAGTTGCATTTTAGCAGTGGGCGTTAGGTAGCGAGCCTAATCTCTGATACCCAAGAATCGGGGGTCAATAGCTGGATCAATGGCCGCCGTAGGCATTGTTGGCCTGTCCCTTTACTCTTTTCCGGAGGAAAAACTCTTGACTGGAATGCCGCATAGCGGTCATCGTCATTATTAAGCATTGCCTTACTGCTTGGCGGCTAATTGAGGAAGCGAGAGGCTCCATTAGCGGACGTGCGCATAGAGAAAACTATGCTTGTTTGAAATATTGAAGATGAGAAATTCAGCTAGGGGAGGTGTGCTTAGCGGAAACTGAATCATTTGCAATGTTTGAAATGAGAAGTTCCGCTAGCGGAGATGTGTTTAGCTGAGACTAGCTCGTTTGAAATTCAAATTTTCGAGTTGAAATGGATCAGCGTTACTTCTAACAATGTAGTGCCACATGGCCAATGTTGATTGGTTTGGCATGTAGGTGTGAGTCTCTTCAGCACGGCCGTCGCTTAGCCATTAATGCCAGTAATTATTGATTTCGTAACTGAGTTGACGCCTTAGTTAACTCGGATGGTTAATGGGGTAGTGGGGTATGTGGCGTCCATATTTGGAACGAGCTTTTGGCGATGAACGATGGAGATTTGGCAGGTCCTCGCATAAAAGAGGGGGAGCTCGGAGAGGTTTTCTACTTTCACGCACACTTCAAATTTCTTTGCTTCGTCTTCAACCTTCAAGAACCTGCAACAGAGAGACCTAGCTCGAAACAACGGTTCAATCGAGAGAAAGAAGGATATCGAAGAAGGGTTGCTCCGAGGATCTGTAACTGCAACAAGTTCATGAGCTTCGTGCATTCAAGGTTGGTGTCTGTACTCATTTTCTTGCTTTGCTTTCAGTTTGTGCTTGCTCTGGTTTTTTATGTTGTGTTTTCGTATGGACTTTGCTTTCGAGTTGCGATGATGTCTGGAGTATGTATACAAGGGTCTAGAATGGGTTAAGAGCTAATTTTGTGTGTATTGGATAATGGATGGGGGGTTTTTGGTGAGTTGTTGTGAGATGCGTGAATCTGGGCATTTGGTTTGTTTCTGGGTTTGTGCTCTTAGTGTTCTTGAGAACTTCTAACATAAGGGTAGCTTAGATTTGCATAGAACTGACATTTTGAGTTTTAGGGTGTTTGGGATGGCTATCTCTATAGATATCTCAAGTAGTGAGAATTCTGGGTTTGACGTGTCGCTTGACGCTCTTGATAGGATTTACATGGACTCTTTGCATCCGTCTGCCCTTGTAAGAACCTCACTGCGCGAGCCGATAGACATTGAGTCACTACAAACTATTCCCGAGAACATGGGTGGAAACGCGCCACATCGCACTGGACAAGTGGAGAGTTCAACGGTGGGAAAGGAGGTTGTCACCAAATGTTAGAGGGAGGATAGGGTGGAGATCAATAGTGCCTCCAACACTTCCCATGAAAAGGATGAGGGTTCTGACAGAGGGATTAGAAGCAGGCATTCCTGGGTGTTGCCTGACGGTTTCAGCGTCGATGAGCTGCATGGTTCAATAACACCGGAGCAATTGCCAAGTTGAAGCGGGTCTAAAAGCTTCCCAGCAATGCAAAGCTAAAGCCGCTAGCAAAGGGTGAGAAGGCTTCATTTCTGCCAAAGGGCTATGCTGCCGTTCAAGAGGCCGTTTTTTGCTAGGGGGTTAGCTAGGTTTCCGCTACTGCTAGACCTTCAAATTCTTCTTTGCGAGTTTAGGGTTGCCTTTGGGCAAGCATCTCCAAACATGTGAAAGATCTTGTTGGCTTTGAATTCTCTATGGAAGTTGTCTGGGTGTGAGGGTAATTATTTCTTCAAAAAAAAACTGCATTTGAGTTTGGCTATTGGCAAGAAAAATTTTGATGCAGTGACTATGGGTTTGATGGTGTCATCTTGTATTGTTGAGGGACCTAAGAGAAAGAGGGGACGTCCTGTTGGAAGTCTAAGCAAATTTCTTTACGGCAGGGAAGGGAAAGATTTCAAAAGGTGACAATGATTTACCCTAGAAGACTAAAAGTAAGAGCAAGACTAACCTGGTACCGAGGTTTTTAGTTGCTGAAGATGGAGTTGGTTCCAACCCTAAAGGGAAGAAGCTGGCCTTAATTTAATTTATGCTATTAGACATTTAGATGCAAGCCTTTTTTAGGTAGGGGTAATCTCTATGAGCTTTGTTGGTGCCAATTTCGGCATCAACGAGTCAACGGAAGTTCCGTTGAAATCCAAGTGTAAAGTGGTGGGGTTGTTTTCTTCAAGTTGGCCTATCTTTTCCTTCGATTAGTTTGACTACGTGAGTAGCCCTGGTCGTGCACTTGTGACTGAAGGTATGGCCTCGGGCTTCCTTCACCTGATGTTGGGTCTCCAAGCTACCTTGTTTGGTGAAACTGGTAGTCTCGTCTGGGACTTCTTTCACCTGATGTTGGGCTTCCTGCACTTGATGTTGGGCTTCCAAGCTCCTTTCTTGGGTGGAACTGATGGCCTCACGTCGGGCTTCCTCCACCTGATGTTGGGCTCCCAAGCTCCTTGTTGGGTGAAACTGATAGTCTCGTCTCGGACTTCCTTCACCTGATGTTAGGCTTCCTCCACCTGATGTTGGGCTTCCAAGCTCCTTTCTTGGGTGGAACTGATGGCCTCACGTCGGGCTTCCTCCACCTGATGTTGGGCTCCCAAGCTCCTTGTTGGGTGAAACTGATAGTCCCGTCTCGGACTTCTTTCACCTGATGTTGGGCTTCCTCCACCTGATGTTGGGCTCCCAAGCTCCATAGAAAGGACTATGCATTTTGGCATAGCTTTCAGAGAGAAGAGAAAGTTGAAGTCCTAGGTGGGGTAGTAGGGTAAGATCTTGGATGTGGGGTTTATCTTCTCTCCATAGGGTTGACTGGTCGATTCAACATGGTGCTGGCCTATCAGGCTCCGATGATCAAATCAGAAAGTAAGAAGGAGGATAAGCTTTGTTGGTATTTTTGGAAAGTGATTCTGAGACCCCGAATGAAGGAAGAGACCTTCTTTTTATAGGGCTTGGAGGTGGTTGAGGTACACTGTTGGAGTATGGGCTTGGCCCCGAAAATAAGGGTGTCAGCTCCTTTTCTGACATGCCATCAGCATGGGTTTGGTCGAGTGGGTGGCAGAGTGGGTGACAGATGTCACCATTTTATGGTTTCTTCTAATCACATCATCTTCAACCCACGTTCGTGGCCATGCTGGTCATGGGATTGTGACACTTGTCCAATTAGGTAAGATTTGATTCTTGATTGGTGCTCCATGTCTTATCATGACGATTACATGTGCGTGAGCTTGGAGGTCGAGGCTTTAGCCTTGGAGCTCGTGGTCATGATCCTTAGAGGTCGAGGCTTCTAAGCTTGGGGGTCGGACTCTTGGTCTTGGGGGTTGAGACTCTTGGTTCCTTTGGACTGTGCTATTCTAGTAGTGAGGTCGTGATATGCTTTTGCCTTGCCATCCAAGATGGTGAGTCAATCACATGGTGACCGTCCAAGACTTAAGAGGTAGAGATCCAAGGTTGAAGACTTGGAGTACCAAAGTGAGGCATCTCGCTAGTCATGATTATTTCCATCTTAGGGTTATTTTTTCTTTCTCGATGAAAGGTTTAAGTGCGTTGAAAGGTCAGAGTCCTACGTGGACTCTTTGACATTTCAACGCGTACCGCGTGGAATGGGTTGAAAAGTCAAAAGTATTTGTCGAACCAAATTATGACATCAACAAGCTTCTCTAAGATGTTTCTAATTGTTATTTCTATCACAACTGCGTGCAGACAAATTAGACTAAATTGATGATTTTTCCTTAGAAAGCGAGTTTGTTCTTGCTTAGTTAGGCTTGCCTCATGCGAGCGTCCCACAAACTTTAATGGTTTAGTATTGCTTAGATAGGTTTTTTGGTTTTTTAGCCAAGTTTCTTGTATAAGTGCATGTTAGACTCTGACTTATTTTATGGCTTTGATATCTAACAATATCAACTTCTATTCAAAAAGTTTACCATCAATTACCAAGATATATGTCCAGTACCATTTGGTTTAATGATATAGTCTCTCATTCATAAATGAGAGATTATAAGTTTGACTCTCGAAAGACTAGTTGTAGCATTTAAATTGTTTATCTGATAAAAAAAATATAATAAAATTACCAAGATATATATGTATTGATCGAAAACTCGGGATATCGCAATCGTAGTTCAAGACCGACACCAAAAGGAATAGGGCACATATTCCGATTATAGTGCAATCCTAATCTCAACTCATCTGACAACCTCTTATTTCAGTGTCCAGAACATACTATCTGCATATGTGATAGATATAGGAGAAAACCTGTAGACGTTAGCAGATTTCTTTTGAATTGATTAGAAAAGCTAAGCGAAAATGCTCATTTGATTAAGCATTGTCAATTTTCAATTGAACAAATTAAATAAGTTTACACACCAAACAAGAAGAGGGATTAGAAAATAATGAAAATTAATCCCAGTTGAATTGAAATTGAAAGACATAGAATAGAATTATGATCATTACACACTCAATCTTATTAAGTTAATATCATGAGTAGCCAACTAAACCGACTTCAATAATCAGCTTCTTGACCTTCTTCTTCCTTTTTCTAACAAACACCGGTTATCTTCTTCTTCTCCATAACAAACTTCCTCCAAATGGTGGTGATTTCCCTCTGTGTCTCCAAAGCACTCTTCTTCGTGGTAACGGTGGACTTCTCATTATTCTCAATCGATTGGCTTTCAATGGAACTGTTGGAGCTGAGCTTTGATGGAAGGTGGTCGAGCTCATGCAGAACTTTCTGGATGTCATTGACCAGGCGCTCAGCAAGAGTGTGAGAAAAGTCTTCTCTGATGACCACACGCAGCACGGTGACATGCTGAGCATCTGCCGGCATAGTGTATGCTGGCACAATCCACCCGTAGCGACGCAACAAATCAGAGATCTCAAACTCATCGTGGCAGTGGTTATCTTTGAGAGAAAAAGCCACCAGAGGTACTCCCTCGTCCTTGGAGACGATCTTGAAGCGACCTGTCTTCTCGAGTCCTTCTCTTAGTACAATCATATTTTCACGACAATTTTCCATGATGTTCCTGTATCCCTACAGATATGTACGTAGAATTGTAACGCAATTCATTATTATGTTTATTTTGTTCATATGTTTACATGGTTTATTGCACAATGCACATACCTCATAACCCAAGCGAATTAGTTGGTAATACTGAGCAATAACTTGGCTGGATCCTGCCATAATATATGAAAAGCATGAAATGATATTATGATCACAACTAATTAACACTAAATGACAATGAAAGTGAAATTAAAGAATATGCACCTTTAGAGAAATTGAGGGTGAAGGTAGGTTGATCTGCTCCAAGGTAGTTGATATGGAAGATGAGCTCCTCAGGCAAGTCCTCTTTGTTCCTCCAAATGACCCACCCAATTCCGGCATACACAAGTCCGTACTTGTGCCCGCTCACGTTGATGCTCTTCACCAGCGGCAAACGGAAATCCCACTCGAGTTCTGGGTATAAAAACGGAGCAATGAACCCACCACTCGCGGCGTCTACATGGATCGGAGTATCCCATCTATTCATAATTAATGAAGATTTTTGTCACTAATTTTATACAGTACTGTTAAGGAACGTAGGTTAGTTAAGACATCCACAACATTTAAGATCATGTGATTTTTCATACCCAGTTTCCTGGTTTTTCTCAACCAGGAGATCATTCAAGCGCTTGACGTCTTCGAACTCGCCATTAAGAGTGGAACCGAGGATAGCAGCAACGCAGATGGTGTTCTCATCAACCATCTCCACAGCTTTCTCGGGGTCCATTACGTAGTAATCATCCCTCAACTTCACCTCCTTCAACTCCACCTCAAAGTACCTTGCAAATTTCTCCCAGCACACCTTCAATTCATTCACAAAAGAAGTGTGTCATTATTAGCATGCATTCCACCAGAGTAGTTATTAAACTGGAAACCAAATTTACTGACCACATTATTCTCCACTCTCTAATAAAATTTGAACTCGTTTGTGCAGGTATGATGGAGGACGTACCTGAACATTGGCTCCGGTGACAATGTTGGGCTTGTCGACCGGTTTTCCCTCAGCTCTCCTCTTGTTCTGCCACCTCCTCTTGAATGCCAATCCGGCCAACATGATGGCCTCGGAAGATCCCACTGTGCCGACTCCAACGGCCGCCTCTGATTCTCCGAGTGGTGCATTGAACAGATGAGCTATCATGTTCACGCACCGATTCTGTACATATCAACGTTATCAAACAAAAATCTATAAATTACTGCATGCATGTAATACACCACAAACAGATGTGTAAATTTCTTGATTGAGCTATAATTCATTTTGTACATATAATTGGCTATACAAACCATTTTGATTCGAGTGTTCAAAATCTTCGTGCTGTCACTTATTTCACCGAGTTGTAAATTTCAATATTGCATTCGCTCTCTCATATCTACGAAAAGCGATACACTCAAAATATTTCATGATGAAGGTTTTTTCTAGGGATGGTGAAAAACTAGGTATCTTAACCATTTTTGGCCACCATGCACAATAATCTCATGGTTGGTTGTCCAAGCTACAAGGTTTGAAATTTTGATTTCGATGAAACTTTAAGTTTGGATTTATGAAAATTTTATTGAAAATTTGAAGTTTTAATTCAAATATCAGTCAATATTAAATAATAATAATATTCCGATTTTAGTCAAATATTGGTAAGTCAAATAACAAAATTTTAGTAATTTTGAAAATAAATTAACACACACACACACCCACTCCAGACCGGCATGGTAGGACAAATTCCTGTCTGTTTGTTGTTTGTATATATTATTCATTGCAACTTTGTAAAGTTTGATAAACGTACTGGTCAAATTAGGCTCATCAGGACTTTGACATTTCAGTGCCCATCCTTTCAGACCTTAACCCATTCCTAAGTGAAAGAGAGAGCTTCTATTTTTGTCAAGGCAACTTTTAAGTCTCTGTAGACAGAAATAGCAAATTGGGAGATAGAAACCGAAGGCTACCAAATTTTAAAAGGAATATGATAATGTATTATGAGTAGATGTGACTCCGTACGTAGGTTTTTCTTTTTCTTTTCTAAATCTCTTACTATAGGCATTTCAAATGTTAAAACTTTCAAAGACCATGGATTTTCGGTGGTTTATCAAAACGATCGGAGAAATAATTAAGTCAAAAAGTTATGAATATGTTCTACATCAAAAAATTATACAGTTATTTTCTTATTTAATTTTCAGTGAAAGTGTTTTAGAAAACGAATATTATATGTGTTTTTACCAAGTAATATGAGATGCTCACATATAGTAATATAGGATAGTTGTAAAGATTATGCAAAACTGAGATGTGAATTAAATATGGTAATGGGATCGATGAGAGGAAAATGAAAAGATGATCACCGAACGTTTGAAGAAGTGACTTCCATAGTTGAAAAAAAAAGAAGTGATTCCCAGTTAGGTTTGTTTTGAATTTAATAGTACTTATGGTGGCTTCAACGTGGGCAATAATCAAGTCCAATATATATAGTTATTGGGGCATGTTGACATTAAGGGCATGTTGACATAAAGCAATGACCCAATTCAAGTCTTGTCTTGCTTTCGACCTTCCAACTTCAAACCATCTGTTTCCCCCAATTTTTTTTCCCGAAGGAACCCCCGGTTTAGTTATACTACGGAGGGTAGACGGAGTAGTATGTTTGACAAATTCAAAGCATTTAATTCTTTGAAAAGTCCATATGAATTAGATATTTATTGTGAATGACTGGAAATTATTTTATACACCGACGGTGTAAATGACCCAACACTTCTAAGATGATCTCAACTCTTGATATTTATAATTAATATTTTTATTAATTACCTAAGAGTGTATTTAATATAATCTAACCATCCATTTATGTAGGTGCAAGTGCACATCGGTGTACTAAATCATCCCCCGTGAAAGACTCGGTAAAAGAAATAGTAAGCAAGCTAATGAAGGAGAAAAGAAAAGATTTTGAGCCCCATGAGAGCTCTCGATCACCCTACATGTAGCGTGTTGGCATCCCATTCCCGCACTTCTATTATATTTATTTTTATGTTATGTGCTCACCACTCTTATCGGCTTTGTTGTTTTATTGTTTTGCTTTAACATTCCACAATCTATTTTTAATCTTTTCTTTTTAAAAAGACATAAAAAAGAAAAGATAACTACAAAATGAAACTTTTATGTCAACTGAAAACACATTATTTTAGAAAAAATATTCTCTCATATCTTATTTTCTAAGAACTTAGGAGTCATGACCAATATCTTGTTTTCAAATATAATATAACAAACTACTTTAGTGATTTTTCTTTTTGACTTTCTCTATCTTAAAAATTAGTGTCGTCCACTCTATAATTAATAGTCACTAATTAGTTATTCACCGTATGGAATTGCACAAGATGGATTCCCTATTTCCCTTTCCCTCGAAGAATAAAAAAATAGAGAACAACAGATGGGGTAGATAAATAAAATCAAATTGTGATTTGTGAGTGTGATTATTATAATCACCTTGATTACCGCGTCTACTAGAATATTATCACGAGTGATTCTTGCGTGGGGCAGCCGCACCGCCAAGTAGTGTGGCTGACCAATCAGTACCCAAGAAGGAGGTATTTTGGGTATTTTACATTAAAAATCAGGGACAATTTCGGAACAAAGATAAAATTTGCTGAGATTTGATTGGGGAGCCGCACCGTACATGTAGCGCGGCTACCCGCACCCAAGAATTGGCCATCACGTCTCTTAGTCCTAAACTATCGGTCCCAGCACGTAGTCTTATTATAATAGAAAAAAGTTATAAAAAAAAACATAATGAATTTTTATTCGATCTATATTATCATGTTAGAATAATTAATAGCAATCCATATCTTGCTTGCTTGGAAGTGTATCAAGAACATGAATAAATAATTATCAATCGAAACAAAGAACATAAATAAATAAATAAGATATGATTGTGAAACGCATAGGATGATGATGGTGATGAGGTTAGTGGAGGAGTGAGTAGGATTAGGTTATTGCTTGCCTGGAGCTCAGTGGTGACAGGGTACTCATCCATATCGACGTAGTTCTTGTTGATGGAGGACATAATGAGTTTATCGCATTCCGGCTCCATCCACGTCGTCACGAACGACGCCAGGTTCAGCCGTGGATTTCCGTCCAGCATCAGCTCGTCGTTTATGATCTGATAAGCCGCCTCCTTCGGGATCGAGTTCTCCCCCATTCTGAACCTGTTTGATTCATAGATCCCTCATTGTTTCAGCATGATCCAGATCCATCTATATATTACATTTCATCACTAAATATCAATGTTCAAATTGCAGAGATGGTTTACCTTGGAAGAGAAGTTCGAACGTATCGCGAAGCGAAGGTGGAGTGGACAGAGACATCTGACTGCGATGCGGTTTTGGAGAGCACCATACTGATCGGTTTCTTTGATCGATCTACAAATATGATAGATCAGAGACCACAGAAAGAGATGAATGTGGATATAAGACTAAGTTTTGAGGAAGGCAGAGACACCTATATATATGCACAAAATAAGGAAAGAGTCGCATTGCGTATGCGGAAAGATATAAAATATTTGGATATAATTGGTCTTTTAACAAACAAAAATGTAAATATGATTCTGGGGGGCTATTATTGGGAGTTGTCAGAATGGACGGTGATGCTTTCCTACATTGTAGGCTGTTGAGTAAGATGAAAAGTCTAGAAGAAGAAGAAAAGGTCTTTTCATGGTTTTGGACTTTACTTTTACAACCATGAATTCAAATCGATCATTCTTCACTAGTTTATGACCTTTTCTATCTTAATTTCTTGTTCGTGTCAAGCATCAAATGAAGTTGAAGTCTTACTTGATGAAAAACTACATGCGTGGGTCAACTGGGGGAGGTGGTATCTCTGTTTTTGACAAGGATTTGGGCCGCTAATCGCGTTCGTTTCCTCACATATATATCAAGTTGGGTCAACAATGCCGTCAATGGAAACGCAAAAGCCAATAAGAATTATATTGTAAAAGCTAGGTTTATCTATACATGTCTATGCCGATCAGTTTAAAATTCAATATTTCAGTATATCGAACTCATTGATCAAGTTATCTTGCAAGACTCTGAATAGTCAGTCAATCAATCCCTAATTGATGGGAATTTGTATTTAGTTTAATAGAAATGTCTCTTGTGCATAAGAACAACTTGCACCTTCCGAGAGGGTCATGTTGTTTCAGAAGTAACAGTGACATTGGCTAAAGGAAAAATTAGACACAAAATTGAGGCTAGCTTGACGCCTTGACCGGCCTATCGAGGAAGTTAAAGGTAATGGGATAAGGGTCTAAAGGAACATGAGATAGATCGTCGCATTCTGAATGGAAAATTACGAACACCATTATAAAGCCTCTTCAAATGTTAGTTGCGCCTTTTTGTTTAAGCCACCGAAGAGAAGAGATGCCCCTGGAAATCATGCACTCACCCTAACACCGTTCAAACAGTTGCACAAGTGAGTACAGATCTTCAGGACAAAAAACCCACCAGCAGCTCCAATGTTATCATCCATAACTACATTCACACAAAAAAAAAAAAATAAGTCGAACTAAATTAGTAGCTTGAAAACCACCAAGAAAAATCACTTAACCAAGTCCAACGAGCAAAAGTTGTTCAGAAACTATCTATTATGTGGAATTCTCATCATATTGGTTTTTGCTACATCTGACGTTTGCGACGAACAATCTCAATGGTTTTGGCCCAACGCCTTATTTGATGGTCTAAGACTTAGGGTCCTGTTTGGGATTGCTTCGCTTTAAAAAAAAAATCAGTTTTTATTCAAAATTTTAGATTTTATTGTGTTTGGTTAATAAATAAAAAGCAATTTTAATTGAAAATTATAGGTCACTATTTTAGAAGCAGCCCAGAGATTGCTTTTAGAAGCTGTTGTGGATCAAAACACGCTCTGGAGTTGTTTTATGTACTGACAGCAATTTTAAAAATATTTTTTTTTAGTAAGGCCACGAGGGTGAAATAATATATTCATCTAAGTCAGAATAGGCCGTTACATACCATTCCGCTGTCATTTATAGACAGACAAGAAGTTAGTGGTAGTACCCACAAGTGGTACGTACATATAGTCCTACTCATTGTACATTCAAATACATAGAGATAGCGGATATTCTCCTTCGGTACTACTCCGGAGACGCTAAAGATACATAGAGTGCACATCGGTGCTTAGCTTCCTAAATACAAGGAATTTATTGTAATTAGACAAATGCTAAAAACATAGGGTTGGGCTTAGGTCCAAAAAAAACCCCAGCCCAACATATCCAGATCAAAGAAACACCAAAGGAAGGCCGACGCAAAAGGCCCAGCAGGCCGGGCCCGGCTCCAGCCCAACATCCATCTCCAGCCCTAAACTCCGCTCGTAGTTCTGGCAAAGCTTCGTTGACGCCGCTCCGCCGTGATCCCTGCCACCATTGACCGCCACGTCCCACCACACAGCAAAGCGCCCCGCCACCACCTGCCTCCCACCGAAATTCCTTCAACCCAGTCCCCTGCATACCCACGCTGCCGCCGATCTTGAACTCAACACCGTGGCATCGTTGACAACAATTTTAAAAATATTATTTACCAAACACAAAACGGTTTTAATTCACAGCTGATTATTCTCACAACACAATAGTAGCAGTTTTTTTAAAAAGTCACAGCAATCTCAAACTAGCCCTACTCTAAGTTGACCTCATTCTAAATCAAAAGAACATTGGGAAATTTGCTATTGTTTTTTGTGCACTACATAGTTATTGAATATGAACCCTTGTTTATGGGAGATGGACTTTACTAGCTCATCACATCAGCTAATGTCAGATGAAACAAAACAAGAAGTATTAGACTTGAGTTCAAATTTTTTTTTTTTTTTGGTTCTAAGGTCTATAACTTTCTGTTACTGCACTATATAAGAAAATCTGTGAAATTTCTTAGGTAATATCTCTTTTATCATATTGTATTCTGTATATTATTATTATTATTATGATTATGATTATAAAAAAATTATTGTTGACATCTTTTACACATGCTTTACTTTCCTACAGAATAAGTAAGGATCCATATGTTAATGCTATTCTGCCAAAATGACAGGAGTGTTACGTCAAAAAAGAAACGTGAGCATATTAAAAAAGACAAGGAGCAGAACATACTTGAAATAATGCAATAGAAAGAAACAAAACACATTTTAAAGGAAGCAGATTTATGTGTCAGCTGCGATCATAACATGTGAACAGGTACATAATATACCTACCTATTAGGAAAACAAACAATATACCAGCCTCTATGTTCGAATTTGATAATAATCACGTTTTACGCAAGAAAAAATTTAAAATTAACATTAGAAAATTAAATATAAAATATAAAAAGAGAGATTTGAACACTTTTTTATCGGGTTTTATTAATAATAGCAACGACCTCTCTCGGTCAAGGTAGAGGGATTCGAGAATCCCTCATATTATATCTCGATGCACAAATTAGCATGCATAGAGCAAAGCAACCAAAAACCAAACTAAAAAAGAAAAAGCGAAAATAAAAAATAAAAAACCCTACACCTATCCAACCCTAAACTAGAGCAACCAACTTGACGCCTAAAACCTTCATTGGTGTATGTCGTCACTCATTAATCAGCAAACAGCAACAATCAATGGCAGAATACGGTAAAAGCCAAGCGATGCTCAGTTATTCAAAGCAACAAAATTAAAAGCTTTGCCACTCTCCACCAGCCCAACCAAACCAGGCCCAAAAGAAAAAGGAAGAGAAAATGGGTTTCCAGGCCAGACAGAGGCCCACAGCCCATACCCACCTCTTTCCCCTCATCCTTCAAAGCTGGGTGATCGGAGCCACCAGGGGGCGGCGCTCCATCACTCCTCCTGTGTGACACCGGACCAATGAGAAGTTCATGTCAGCCACATAGTTGATGAGGCTGGTGACTCTCCAGTCAGTCACCATGATGGCATCGGGGATCGTGGAGTGCATGTCTTCAATAGAAGTAGCAAGGTTGTCCAGGGAGGCCGGAGGCCGAGGAGCACCAGCAAAGGGGAAGGAGGTGGACTCGCCGACATGTAGCCTGGGAGACCGATGAGGCAATGGAGAGGACTCCGGCTGTGTTCACGAGAAGGACGATGGTCGCTAGGAAGGGTTAGGCCGGCTCTAGCAGTGGCTTGGTAGCCTTCCTCCTCCAGAGAGAGAGGATGATGGCGCTTGCTTCCTCCGATGCGAGTGGTGATCATGATGCGTACAATGATGGAGAAGAGGCGGGAAGATGAAAAGATAGAAGTTTTGAAACTGCACAATGAGACAAACCCTAGAGAAACATAGCCTTTAAATAGAACACAAGAGTTAGGGTTAGGCAACTCAACAAACACCCTTCCAACCAAGAGACATAGCTTTTCCTGCAAGAGAGGAGTTATGGCACAAATAAATTGCCTTAAGAAACGCAAGGTAATAACTCCCCCTAAACACGTGCCTTTTGAGAGACTTAATTACACCAAATTAGACCAATGAAAAGAGAGAAAAATTCGTCAAGATGTAAAGTATATGCTACATTAAGACCAAAGAAATAGAAAACTACATAGCATATATAACACCAAGAACCACATATAGATATTGGGACGACATACTGTTTTAAGATCACGAGTGTTTGTATTCATGATGTACTTTATCAATAATAATAATTAAACTCAAGAAGGGATTGTGTCAGTCAACAGTGAATGAGTGAACACAAAGCATAGATGGGGCTTATGAACCTTGCCTAGTGGAGAGGAGAGGGAAATTAAAAACCAAACTCAACTCACCTCTTGTTCAACCTTCTTTTGATTCCTAATGATACCAGGAAACATCTTCTGCTTGTAACAACAGACATAGGTAACCAGATTGACCATTCTTTGGAACAAAACACCAGTTCAAACTTATGTAGCAAGGCACACAACAGTAGCTCCTAAACCAGATGATCTTAGGGTACTAAACATAACAAGGATGTTCAAACGAAGTGTACCTCGAGTTACTAGTCTAAGAACTTAATTTCTTAACAATGATCAAGCCATTCCTGTTTCTTGCAAGCCTTGAAAAGTTCACCACAACCAAGACCTGATTACATTTGGGAATAGCTAGATCATCCTCCAGTAAGCTTTTAGGTACCTTTTTAACAACTGGAGGAATAGAAAGTACTTGATGAGCCTGTCAAGTTTTAGAAATCGCTCTCACAACCACTAGAAGAAGTAAAGGCCACCACATATGTAAATATGTGTGAAAGTGCAAATAAAGTAGAACTGATAGAATGCCCTAGAGAGGAGCAATTGTATTATCCAAAATAAGGCATGCGCACAAATCACAACTTAAATACAGTATATATAACCAACAAAGATTGAGTTCTCACTTCTCAACAAGCTAAGATCAGATTATTGTCTACTCAATGTTGGTCAGAAAGTAGGAACACTCAATATTTAGAACATATACCAAGAGCATTTCTCAACAATTCAAATCTAGCAGTGTCGAGAGGTTTGGTGAACAAGTAAGCTAATTGACTATCAGTAGGTACAAAGCTCAGCTCAAGAATATTCTATTCAACCAAATCTCTAATAAAATGATATCTCAAATCAATGTGCTTGGTTCTAGAGTGTTGAATAGGATTTTTGGTAACATTGATGGCACTTGTATTGTCACAAAAGATAGACAACTTACCTTGGGGTATACCATAATCCATGAGCATTTGCTTCATCCACAACATTTGAGTACAACAACTGCCAGCTGTCACATATTCAGCTTCAGCAATTGAGAGAGAGAGATACAATTTTGCTTCTTGTTGTGCCATGCCACCAGATTATTCCTAACAAAGAAGCAACCTCTTGAAATAATTTTTCTATCTTTTAGATTACGCGCCCAGTCTTCATCCGAGTAACCTGCAATTTCCACATTAGTGTCAAAGGTATAGAAGATGCCACAAGAAACTATACCTGAGATATATCGAAGAATTCGCTTGACAGCTTCCAGGTGTGACTCCTTTGGATTTGCTTGAAATCTTGCACATACCCCAACACTGTATGAGATATCCGGCCTACTGGTAGTGAGGTACAACAGACTACCAATCATGCTTCTATAGAGAGTGGGATCAATAGACTTTCCATCCTTGTCTTCACTGAGCTTTGCAGTGGTACTCATGGGATTATTTACTACTTTCTTGGACTCAAGTCCGAATTTCTTGATCAGATTCTCAGCATATTTTGTTTGAGATAGAAACATTCCTGTGTTAAGCTGTTTTACTTGCAATCCAAGGAAGAAAGTTAGCTCGCCACACATACTCATCTCAAAATCATTCTCCATGACAGATTGAAATTCTTTGACAAGGTACTCAGATGTAGAACCAAACACAATGTCATCAACATATACACTTGTGCAATGACAATGTCATTTTTTAATTGTTTTACAAATAAAGTTTTGTCAACATACCCCTTAATGTACCCTTTGCCCACAAGATGAGTTGATAGCCTCTCATACCAGGCTCTAGGAGCCTGTTTCAGTCCATACAATGCCTTCTTGAGCATGTACACATGATCCATGTTGTGTGGATCTTTGAACCCCTGAGGTTGTTCTACATAAACTTCTTCCTGTAAGATCCCATTTAGGAAAGCACTTTTGACATCCATTTGAAACAATTTGAACCTTAGACAAGCTACAGACAAAAGCAATCTCACAGATTTCAACCGTGCAATTGGAGCAAATGTTTCATCAAAGTCAAGGCCATCAACCTGTGTGTATCCCTGTGCAACTAATCTAGCCTTGTTTCTAGTCACATTCCCTTTTTCATCGCTTTTATTCCCGAAAATCCACTTGGTTCCTATGACATTATAATTACTAGGTCTTGGTACTAGATACCAGACATCATTCCTAGTAAATTGATATAATACCCCGGAAATTCGATATTAATTCCTAAATATTTCCTGGAATTAATAAAGTGTTTGTTTGTACGAATTCGTGGTTCGAGGGTGGAGTGGAATTATTTTCGGACGGATAATTATTCGAAATGCACGTTTTAGGGTGGTTACGAAGTTTGACTTTTTATATGTTTGGATTCTTTAAAAACTTCCTTCACGAAAGTCGTAGAACGTGTTGATACGTGTTCGTGGACATGTTGAACGCAGAAATCGGAGTTCGTATGAGAAAGTTATGAGTGATTGAAATTTGGGGAAATTTCTATAAATATAAGAAAATTCCGGATTTTTTCATAAATCCCAAAAGTTCCTAAAATCCCATTTTCCTCCCCAAATTTGCTCCGTTCTCTCTCCTCCCTACCCCGCGACCAGACCTGAACCCGGTGTACAGACCCGGTTCGATCTCTTCCGTCCAACGTCTGCCGACAATGAGACCACCGCAGACGGCTTCGTCTCCTCCTCCTCCTCATCCCCTTGGTGCTTAATCATGGCAGCAGCCACCGGAACTTGGGGATCGGAGCAGCCACAGACCCTAAAACTGATCCGGCCGGATTTCACCGATTCCGGTATCCCCTTGGCTGATTCATTCCATTTTTAGGATCGTCTCTTCCTCCTGATCATCCCCATATAAGCCTTGCATTACGATTTGGAGTGTAGAGCAATAGAACAAGGTTTGAAGCTTTTGACGCCCCATGTTGAATCTAGAAACCTGATCAGAGAGCTGATATTAATTCAACTTCCAAGCTTGATCTATAACGATCTAGACCGAATCTCGCTTAGCTCCAGGTATGAAAGTTAATCATCCCTTCATTTTGAACAAGTTTGTAGTTGACGACTTTTGCATCGGAGGTGGTTGACCCGGCGTTGACCGCCACCGTTGATCGCCTGCTGACCCGTCCCTTGTGGTGGTGCGTGGCAGCGCATCTAGCCTTATTTTTGTGTTCTGTTTTCATATTATTCATCTACACATCGATACGGTCGTTTTGATATATCATAAGGTCATTTTGGAGAAAGTTGATGCATGCTAGGGTTTCGGTTTTATGCGTTATCTTCGGTTTGCAATCCGCGAGGATTCGACCGTCCGAGTGACTTGTAGTTTTGGTATATTGATCGTATAAGTATTCCGGAGACCTCGGGTGGTCTTGGATGAAGTTTCGCCTCAATTGGCGTCATTTTCAGATTCTTAGTGTGTTTCGGGAGTTTTGGAATTAAATGATTTTTGTTAATTCTTGTACTGAATCGGGGTTGTACTTGATTTAGGCTATTGGCAGTACGTCCAGTAAGTTATCTTGGCTGTTAGAGAAGACGCAGCTGGAGTTAGAGGTGAGTAAATCTCACGTGGTTCATTTACGAACGGATTTATTTATTACTCATAATTACTTGTTTAATTGCTAAATCATTTTCGAAACAAATTATTTGTTTTAAAATATATGAACTTGATCGACAACGGTTCATGGGTAAGTAAAAACAATGTTTTGATATAAAATGATTTTCGAGAGGAATAATTTATAAAACTATAGTTGGTATTAGTGGTCATTCCTGCGTGAATGACTACGTATATATATATATATATATATTTACGTGGAATATATATATATTGGATGGTGTGACATTGGTGAAGTTGTGTTTGAGAGTGTGATTAAATATATTGTAATACCAAAGTGGTGACCAAAGTGGTGATAGTTTATATTGTAATACCAAAGTGGTGACTAAAGTGGCGATAGTTTATACAGTAGTACCAAAGTGGTGACCAAAGTGGCGATAATTGATGTGTTGATTGTTATGAAGAGGATAGGAATTAATGTTGAGTGATTGAGGTTTGAGATTGTTGATGGGTGATCATCTACTTTAGTCAAAGTCGATGGGTGAACATCGACTATCGACTTTAGTTGGAGTTGATGGGTGATCATCGATTTTAGTGTGGGTTGTTTGACTTCTTCATTGATTTTCCTTTTCATTCTAATTGTTGAATTTTAAGTAATCTCCTGAACTAAGTTATATGCAGGGATTACTGCCTTTTGAATTGTTTGTTTTAATGTAATCTCCTGAACTAAATTATATGCAGGGATTACCGCTTTTCGAATTGTTTGTTTAATGTAAATTCCTGAACTAAACTCTATGTAGGGATTTATATGATTTCTATTGTTGTTTTTAATGTGATCTCCTGAACTATGTTTCCATGCAGGGATTACTGATTTTACTTAATTCAATTGTAAGTGCGGTTGTGGTTTGAGACTTGTAGTGAGTTGTGAATGAGTTGTGAGGTCATCGTTTTGACAAATGCTTTATGTTGAGGGAAAGTGAGTGTGATTTGTCGTTGAGATGATTTGATATGATATGAACTTGATGTTTGGTTGTGTTTTTTGAAATTAAATAATGTTGCTTTAATTCATCTCATGAGTTGAGAAATTATAAGCATGCGTGACGTAAGTCACTTTATTTGAGTTTACTCATACGGGCTTAAAAAGCTTACCGGGTTTGTTTTGTTCAATCTCGGTGCACTATTCTATGGTGTAGGGGTTTTTGTGCAGGTTAGAAAATCGATTAATCATCGTCGAAGTTGAGGTGTACGTTGAGTAGCGTGGACGTCGAATGGTACTCTTAGTTTTAAGTCTTCCACTATGTAGTGAGTTGTGGTGGGTGTGTTTACTTATTGAATTGTCATTCAGTTTGATTTGTAAACTATCTGTAATGTAATATGTGACTCTAAAGAACGAGTCGGTATTGACATTGTGAGCTCAGTTGTTTTGTTGCTTAATTTAATTGAAAAATTTTCAATGTGTTTTTCTTGTGCTTGTTAAGTTATCGCGTTTCGGATTTGAATTTAATTATTCAAAATTCGGGGCGTGAAAATTGATTAAACTCTTCCTGCATAGCACCAATCCAGTGATCATCCCCTAAGGCTTCCTTTACATTCTTAGGTTCAATTAAGGACACAAAACCAAACTGAGATATAATATTCATGTTTATTTGATTTTCTGTGATAAAGCAAAGCAGTACCTTTTCTTGACTTACCTGTGTAGCAGCTTGCTTTCTAGTCTTTAGACCATCTGACACATTCTTAATGATATCTTGACTAGAATGATCTTTTTGAACTTGTTTGAAGCCTCTTCTCATTATCGGAGCTGGTTCAAAAATGCTGTCAGCCATCTCTTCCTCCTCAGCTTCGACTGACTCACTCAATGGAGATGTGGTTGAGTTTGAGGTTGATGGTACATCTGCAAAAGATTCTTTCTGTTTGACAAACTGATCATCAATAGAAACATTTATAGATTCCATAACAACTCGAGTTCTCTTGTTGTAGACTCGGTAAGCCCTACTGTTCACAGAATATCCTAGAAACACACCATCATCACTTCTTGCATCAAACTTACCAAGGTGCTCCCTATCCCTCAAGATGTAGCAGGGACTTTCAAAACATGGAAGTGCCCTATGTTGGGTTTCTTACCTTTACACAGTTCATATGCAGTCTTGTCAGTCCCTGGTCTCAAGAAGACTCTATTGATAGTATAACAGGCAGTGCTTATAGCTTCAGCCAAAAAATTTGTTCTAAGGCCTGCAGCATGCAGCATTACTCTAGCCATATCCAACAGTACCCTATTTTTCCTTTCCACAATTCCATTTTGCTAAGGAGTGATTGGAGTTGAGAACTCATGAGACACACCAAGCTCATGAAAATAGTTAGTAAAGGCAACATTTTTAAATTCAGTACCATTATCTGATCTTACCCTTACTATGCTAGTGTTAGAGGACTGCTTCTCAACCAACATCCTTTTACTCAAGTTCTTAAAAGATTCAAATGTTTCAATGTTATCTTTCAAGAAGTTGACCCAAGTATATCTAGAAAAATCATCCACTACCACTAACATATAGCTCTTACCTCCAATTCTCTCAGATTGAGCCGATCCCATGAGATCCATGTGAAGCAATTCCAAGACTTGTGTGGTTGTGGCAGGGTTCACCACCTTGTGAGGTGCCTTGGTTTGTTTACCAATTTTACAGTCACCACAAATCTTGTCAGTCTTGCCATTGAGAGCAGGCAAGCCTCTGACACACTGCTTAGAGGAAAATTTTAATAAATCTTGATAGTTCACATGTCCCAGCCTTCTATGCCAAAGTTCAAAAGTCTCCTCTGTGGATCTTACTGATAGACAGGAATACATGTTAAGAGATTCATTAGCTTGAATATGATAACAATTGTCAAAAGATCTCTTACCTCCCATGATACCTTCTCCTTTGTGATGAGCACCAAGCACCTTTGTTTATTAAACCACACATCCTCATAGTCATCTGCCAAGTGACTGACACTAATTAGATTTGCGATTAGACCCTCAACATATAGCACATTTTTTAGATTAGGTGTGCTTGGAGTATTCACAGTGCCTCTTGCAAGGATACTCGCTTTCCTTCCATCACCAAAAGTAACAAAACCAGTTATGCATTCATCCTCGAAGGAGGAAAACCAGGCTTTGTCTCCATTCATATGTCTGGAAAAGCCACTGTCAACGTACCAAAAATCTCGACATTTGTCTGCCAAAGCTGTGAGTGCTACCAAGCATGTAGCTTTAATGTGAGTTGAAATTTTATCTGTACTTACACAGGTTAAGAGACAAGTAGCATTAATAACATTAGTACAAGCAAGAAAACACTTATTAGTATCTTTCTTATTCCAGACTGGTTTTCCTTTTGCAGTTTGCAGGTTACCCTTAGAAAATAGTTCAGTCAACTTATTAATGAGTTCCTTTTGTTCTCTAAGTTCACACTGTAGAGATTCCACAGTACACTTTTCTTGAACAGGCTGTATTTTGAAAATCTCTCATTGCATCTAGGTCTAATATGTCCTAACTTACCACAGTGATGACATGTAGGAATAAAAGTTTTAGAGTTTAAATACTTGTTTTGACCAGTGGCAGTTCCTTGGTCAACTATTACCTGTTGGGCATGTTTTGGTTGTTCAGTTTCTGTCCTTCAGTACAGTGTTGATTCCTTTGAAAACATCAGTGATAGATTCAATCTTCTCAACAATTAATTGGTCGTGATTCCCTTACAAATTTGGTGCTCTTGGAGTTCTCACCAGAGTAACCTAGCCCAAAAGTATTATGAGGAGCTTTTCCTGACCCAAACAGCTTAGATACTGCTCCCGAGGTGATCTCAAACTTGGTGAATTTTTCTTGAGTGAACTTTAATTAGTTCAATCTACAAGGACTCATTTTTGGTTAACAAGTCCATATTCAAAATGTGTTGTCCCCTTACCTCAAGTTCCAACATTTTGATCTTGTTGAGGAGTTCAGTCGGGCGAAGTCAAAGAACCTTAGTCACTTTGAAAATTTGCCAGTTCATTAGCGAACTTACTCCTCTCCTGTTCCCACATGGACTATGAGGTCTTAAACATGAGCTCTATCTTCTCCTTTTTAGTCTTCAGAACTTCAATTTCCTGCTCCAAATCCATGTTTTTGAGCAATGTGGCTTTTAACGCCTTGTAGAGTTTTTTGCAGCGGATATCAGTCTCCTCATCAGAAAAGGTCTCATCATTATCGGAATCAGGTAGGAGAGATGAGACAAAGCCACATTATCAACTTCCTGAGATTCAACATCAATCCATGTTGAAAGAAGAGATTTATTATTGCTATTTTCGTGTTTCTTGTTGCCATAGTCAGTAGAAATATGGCCATAGCCACCACATTCATAACATTTGGTTTTTCCATAATTAGTTGCTTTGACATTTCCCTTCCCATTCCCAGCACTGTTATCATTATTACTAATGTTGTAGGAATTTCTCCTAAGACCATTGGGATTTCTAGTTGAGTTCTTATTCGTAAGAAACTTCCTAAACTCTTTCGTCAAGAGAGCAAGATCAAGAAGTTGTTTTTCTTCTTCAACTACTTTCACAGCCTTAAAGGCTACACCTTTGACTTTCTTTTCTGGTTTCAACCTCATTTCATAGGTCTTAAGATTCCTGATAAGCTCATCTACAGGATAGACATCAATGTCAAAAGAATCCTCAATACTAGTGACCTTAGAGTGAAACTTTTCAGGCAAGGCCCATAGTATTTTTTTAACAAGTTTATCTTCCTCAAACTGTGTGCCTAAACTACGACACTAACCATCAATTTTCATAATTCTACCATGGAAATCATCTACCGTTTCATCATCTTCCATAGCCATAGTTTCAAACTCATAGATTAAACTTTGCAGTTTTTGAGCACGTACCTTTTTGTTACCTTCATACTTAGTTTGTAGCAGATCCCAAGCCTGCTTGGCAGTGTCACAGTGACTGATCCTCAACTTCTCTCTTTCAGATAAAGCTGTGAATATGTTATTCTTGGCTTTGAAGTAAGCTTGAAGATCACGTACCTCTTCGTCAGTCCAATCCTTTCTTGGCTTTGGGGTGGCAGTGGAAGATCCTTCTCCCTTGGCCGGAACAACAGGTGTCTTCCAACCATTCTCAACGATGTTCCTTACATGCTCATCTTGTGCAAAGAGATAAGACTTCATGTATATCTTTCACGGTGTGTACTTTTCACAACCTTCATCGAACCATGGAGGACTATTGACGAACCCTCCTGCAGCCCTATCACATGAGTGTTCCATTTTCCCTGCGATCGCCTAGAAAATTCTAGAACCCGCTCTGATGCCAAATGAAAACATTAAGTGGAACCACTCTTGATGAAAAGATTAAAAAACGCACAACACGAAGGATTGCTAACACAGTGTAAATCTCACCACTGAAGAAACTTCATTGCGAGGCTTATAGCGTAGCCTAGAGAATTAAATCCACTATTGAAGAAAATGATTACAGTTTACAAGTAGTGATATCAAACTCAATCACTTTACTAGCAACAATGCTAACTTGCTTACAATTCGAAAAGCCTATCCTACACACACAGATGAAACAATATTTGGTAAGCTAGTAGAACTGAACTTTCACTTCAACCTTGTATCAAGGTCTCACTGATCTCAAGAATGATGTATGAGATGAATGTGGTGAGCAAGTAAAAGTTAATAATATTCAAAGAGAGTTTTGCAGAAAACAGTTTGTGAAGACTATGCAACACACAATAAAACACTTCAATAAAAAAAAAAGAACTCTCTCACTCAGAATGCAGTTTGAAAGCCTTTTATGAAGGAGCAAGACTCCCCCTCAATTTGAACATCTTGATCACCAATTATGGTAAACATAGAAAGGTTTTCAAAACTAATTTTCGATACGCAATCATTCCTCTCTAACTATATGCAATCACAATATTTATCTGATATGTATTTTAAAACCATTTGAAGGCAAATAAGATTTCAACAGTATTTCCAAAACAATTGATAGGAATGCATAACAGTTTAGATCCATGAATTATGCAACTATTACATGCTAATTGATATGATATGCATACTACCTTTTATCTTCAGATCATTGAGCTTGATTTCCATTTTATCACTTGATCCTTCAATCTCCTTGGACCACCGGAAAAGTAGGACAGAAAGTCTCTCTTAATCCTGTAGAAACTCTGGTCTCCTAGTAGCCTTGGGAGAACATGTGTTGAATAGAAATAACCCAAAATACTTACAGATGGACTGGCCCATCCAAAATGGCTATTCTAAATTTCATGGTGTACTCAAAAGGTTCAACTGTGTTTTTGAAGTCTATAGATGCTTCACATGTGAAAAAAAAAAACTGCTTAGTATTATAAAATGAGATAACTTGCTTGCTAGAAAGTAAAGAATATAAAGAGAGAAGAATAGATGGGGGAAAGAGGTGTCTTCTCATTCTCATTAGTTCTCTTTTAAATAGGGATAGAGTTACTTGATGATCACACTAACTTGGTCATCACTCACATGGTAACTTGGTGATCACTCATAAAATGACTTGGCGATCACTCCCAAAGTTACTTGGTCACCATTGTTAGAGTAAATTCACCTGTTGGATTTATAGATCAGGGTCACTGGGTCAAGACACTATTCACTGCCACTGGACATGTGTTTCCACCCATTCTGTTTCTTGAACGGTCAATTACTGTTCATTGAATTTTTTATTAATTTATTTATTGTAAAATTGAAATACATTTGATGTAAATAGATCATTTGCATATTATTTGTGAGCTCTGGAAAATTCATCAAGCTTAATTGAGATCGTTCGATAAATTATTTATTTGCGATCTCTGTAATTATAAAAGATGTTCGAGAATATTTTCAGAAATTTTCATAAGGTGAAATCCTCGATTTAAGAGTTGGATAATAAAGTACATGATACAACGAGTTCGTGGGAATTTTTTGGATACCCAAGCTATTTATAATGATTTTCCAAAATTTTGAGATTTTAGAAATTATTAAAGGAAAAAGGACAAATTTGTGCGGTGTGATCTGGGCCATTAAAATACCCACCACCCATAGCCATCCAAATTCAATTATTGGAGAGGCTATATACAGGATCAGATCGAGTCAAACTTTGGTAGACCACGATAGAAGCTTCTAGGCTTCTAACCCGCGAGCGCAACCCGGAAACCCAGAAAGAGAATCCAACCGGCACTCCACCGTCTGACCATCTCCCGGCGGCGGACCACCTATGCTCGATCCCTCTCCTCAAAGCCGACGTCCTCCTGGCGGTGGTCCAATCAGCGACGGATGGCGACGATACAAGGCTCGAGAAGCTTGAATTTTTTCCGACTGTTTCCCGACAATTTCGGGCAGCCGATTTAACTACATGAGATAAGAAAATTAATCCTCTCAACACACTCTACATACTAATATTCTCATTTTTTTAAATCGATCAAATTTTGATGATTTGGTTTCTAGGTTGTCGTAGGCTCCGTCACAGCTCGTCGGCACCGGCGACTTCTCCGGCACTCTTAGCTTAGTTTCTTTCGCGGCCTTGCTGACTTCAGCCACAATATAGAGTTGGGCTGATATGGCAAATGTCCTGCTTGGGTCAGATTTTGGGTCAAGACGTTGGTCTAACTAAGACCAAAATTAAGAAAGGGTTTTTTAAGCAAATGTCATTCATGCCAGTCAAAAAACAACTAGTGGAAACCATTTTTCTGGAAATTGAGGTCACCACATCAGCCAGCCTAACTGGAGGCTGGTCAATAGACCACCGGTGAACTTGCTCTTAAGGTTTCTTTGTGATCAATCTCAAATTTCCTCAATTTCATAATAGACTCTAACTAATGAGTATTACATGTTGACCCCCAATAATTACGTGGACAGCCATATAATTGTAGTATTTACAACACTTACTACATGTATGTTTTGTTAGATGAGATTATCCAAGATGTTAGACCAGATAATGTTGTCCAGATAGAGAAAAAATATCAGCTGAACCGGATCCCACATGTGCCGCCTACTACATCGATGTGGTGACTAATGCTTCATGTCCGCTTCAATTATTCATTGTTCTAATCTAGGCCTAAAGCTCATCTACAAACGCTGCTTACATTAACATATTAGGAAACGTAGACCCTTTCTAATCCCTACCAAAATGGTAGGACGGATACCAACTCCTTATATCGAATTCATCTACTTCCTACAACTTCAACGCAACTTGGAAGTTTCTTCCTTCAATACACCTAGCACCTAATGCGTTCACATATCCACTTTGATGCTAGACAGACCAAATAACAAATGCAATAAAAAACGACTCCACCCATGCAGTACAAATAAACATTCTCAAAGTTATATAAATTCAAAATAAACATCTATAATTAACTTCATCCAGTACAAATTCTTCAGCAAGATAAACATGAACATCCACAAAACCACATGTCACCACCAAAACAAGCATGAAACTGTGACTTTTGTGAATCCTAAAGCATTCTGAAATAGCGACAACATGAAATGGGGAGGGCAATGTTACTCTAAAATCTCCCTCTGCCCCTGAAGCCACCACGCCCACCCCTCGGGGGTCCTCTGCCACCCCCTCTTGGAGGTCCCCTGCCACGAAAAACTCCACCTCTGCCACCCCTTGGAGGTCCCCTGCCTCCACGTCCTCCACCTCGAGAAAAAGCTGGTTTCTGTCCCCTGCAACAAATTTTAAATTCAATTCAATGAAGGCCAAAAATATCACAAATAGATTACACAAGATACAGACAAACAAAAAAGTTACCCACACACAAAAACATTTAAGTGTCAGTCACAACCATGCATATGAGTCGGATGAAAGCCTTTTTGTTTTACTATTAGAATCAAATAACACCTGAAATTTCCATTCGACCCCAATCCACAATCCTAAAGAACCCTACTAGAAATAGCAAGAAGTCACCCCAAGAACTTGAAAAAACAATAGTACTTTCAAATAAAACACATTCTATCGACCCACTCCTGTTCTCATGAAACGGGAATGGCAATTGTAGATACGACAAAGAACAAAAGCTCCCAAGAAGTTTCCTGAGAACCATCAGAAATATAAAAAGACAATACAGTTTCAAGATCTCAGCAACATGCTAGAAGAAGAAAAATAATACTTCCAAAAGACAAGATGATATTCAGTAAGGCTATCTATTAAAACACAAGGAATTAGAAAAGAAGATAACCAGATTTCAACTAGGATGCTAGTTTAGACCAAAAAAAAAACTAGGATGCCAGTAGGAACAAAAACCATATAGAGCATATAAAGGAAGAAATGTTTTGAGATGATGAATAAGGCAACCAAGAGTGTCTACAAATAGAGTACTGTTGAAAAAAAACTCATAAAATACCCAAAGACAAAAACTTAGGGCACTAAAACCAAGAATCACAAGAGAATAGATCTTCATTCCCTGCCCTCCTAGACTATCAAGAAAAAGAGGTCACAAGTAATATGGCATGCAGTTGTTTGTGTTGTTTGTTACAAGGCACATGATGTCTCATTACAGTAGGAACACAAATGAACAAGAAAGTGAAGCATACTTGGGCTGTGGAAGAAATCTTGCAAGAGGAAGAAGCTTCGCTGGGTCAATATAGAACTTATCACCCTGTGAATATGAAGTTGCCACAATGCCTTCCATCACTTTGACCGAGAAGTACTACAATTATACCACAAAGTAAGCATATCACATGTCAATACTAAGCACAAGCTACAAGGAGTTGGCATCATAAAGAGCGACAAGAGAACTCACAGATTCATTAATTGGGCCAAAAATTTCATCGACTTTGCCTATCTGAGTCTTGTTCTGCAGATAGATTGGGGCATTGAAATAGGGTATCTTCTCATGTGTGAGCTTTGTGACAGCATCACCCTCACATGCATGAACAAACGTTGAAACCTCTGCATACCCAAAATCAAAAATGTATCACTACAGCAATCAATCAATCAATAAACCATGTTGTAAGAAAAATAAATCTCTAGGAACAGAAAAAAATGAATCACAGATACATCTTTCACCAACTCAAAGATTATTTTGTTATCAAAGCGTACAACCATAAAAACTGAAACGAATAAAAACACAATGACGAAGAGGAAAAGTTGAGAGAAGAATGAACATACCTACCACTTCCGAAGGAGGGCCTTCGTCGCGGAAGCCACCACGGCCACCTCTGAAGTCTCCGCCGCCGCGGCCTCTGAAACCTCCGCCACCGCGGTTGCCTCTGAAACTACCGCCGCCTCTGGGAGGTCGCATGATGATGATTTTGGTTGATTGAGGAGGAGGGAGTGAGTGAGCTCTCTAGGGCGACGCTCTGTTTGGGAGAAGGGAGGGCTGCGGTTTAAGACGACTCAAAGGGTTCTAGTGGGTTTAGGGTTTTGATAGGGCTATGTTCAACTTTAAATGACTAAAATACCACTGCTCTATTTTCAAAAATAATTTGTTATATATATCACTGCTCTAACTACTCAGTATTTGACGTTTTGATTAATGACGTACAATAGTTTTCTTTTTTCTTTTAATTTTTGTGTTGCATTGGAGAGACTACGTCACTACCACTCCTTGCACTAAAGTTATGATTATTTTTGCCAAGGAGATGGCAACAAAGTTGGTTTCGCTAAAAATGTGGTTAAACTTGATATCTTTAAAATATGTTGCAAGCTTCTTAATGTCTTCGATGACGGACTCAAGCCTCCAAATCTCTAAGGAATAGATAACTGACAAGTAATGCATTTAACAAGAGTTTGGAGTCACCTTCTACTTAATTGGACTTGTTTGATATCATTTTGTAAGTCTTGACAAAAGGTCATCATGAAGAGCAATGGCTTTCAATGAATATTAATGTCTTAGTTCTTGCGAGAAAGAAGCTTCGCTAACTCCACCGTCTATGCTAGTTAGAGATACTAGATCCGGAAAAGAAAAACTTCAATCACGTCCATTTACAACAAAATTCAAAACAATTACTTTTAAGTCGTGCACATGGCAGCCTAACTCCCCAACAATCAGTAGTAACTTGGCTACTATCTTCTATGACACCCATCAAACCAAATCTCTTTCTCAAGAGGATTTCATAGTGATCCAAAACCCAAGCCTAAAAATGAAGTCAGTGCACACATAACAGTCCTTCAAAAATTCGTCAAAATCATCAAATGTTTGTCGAAAGTCGCGATGTTGAGAGAACACAAAATGGTGGTATGATTAGGAGAGGGAACCCCTTCCTAACCGGCCTAAGTTCGATGTCATTTGACATCGCTGAGATCCCAAGTCCTGACGGCTAGGGATTGGGAGGGAAAGGAGCAGACCGCTCTTCATTCTTCTTTAATTTGGCTTCATATTATATTGAAAGGATTTTCGCTAAATACAACCCATTAAATAAGGGGATGAAATCTACACTCTCCATTTTACAATTCACCACTCATTTTTTTTCCCTTTAGTGCGGTTACCCTCAAGCCTTGATTAATAAACTGTTGAATACAAGGGGGGATACTGAGCCTAAACCCCTTATTACAATAAACATCTAGAGAATATCCTGAAATATTATTATGAGTCTCTACCAAATAATTGTATTCAACTAAGCACCAACTAGCAAAGAGCGCTCTATTTGCTTTGACATAGCGGTGACATAACGGAAAGATAACTCGATATAGACAAAGCATAATTACCAAAAGCACAGTTTTCCTACTATGTTGCCTCTGGAGAATAAATCCGGTGACACTTAGCTTCACCATGTCACTAGGAGGTAGCGACCATTTGATGAAGCAAAGAACTCGCCACCTACCTAGAGTAGACAAGTGCACATAGAGGCACAAAGCACTAGCCCTACATAACTAATGCAGGGACTTATTACTTACATAATGCGCAACAAAATTAAAAAACAGAAATAAAGAAAAACTTTAAAGATAAAAACAGCCTGGGTAGGGCCTAATAAGTGAACCCAAGCCCAAGCCCTAGTAGCAAGGAGATCCCAGCCAACAAGCCACATGCCCTATTGTACCACCACCTGCCATGTTGCCATTGTCAGCACCCCGTCAACCCGGCAACCACCAACCCAGACGTCCTCCCTCCTTAGATCGGAACCAGGAAACCCACAGTGCCAACCCAGAAAAGATCCCCCAAAAACCCTTCAACTCTGTCCTTACTGCACTCGAAAATCAGACTCAAGCAATCAACAGAACCCCACGATAGAGCCATTATCAACCATAACCAGATCTTCGCCCGCTAGCGACGACGATCTCCTCCACAACCTTCCTCAAACTGCGGCGGCCCAGGTCGAACCTCCTACAGCCAAGGACACCATTTCGTCCACCGACGCAGACAAAAACAAAGCAGCCCGTCCGACGACAGTGCCCCTAGGACGAGCCACTGGACAGAGAAGGGGAAATTTTTTATCGAAACACTAGAGAGAGACGAGAGAAAGTTGTTTTCCAAAACTTGTCTTGATAAAAAAACAAACTAAGTTACTAAAGACAAAAGTTTAAGTTACTGAAAAGAAAACATGGAGTATAGTTTGTAAAATTTGGAGTATGAATTTCACTTCTCTTAAACAACCTATATACCTATTACAACTTTCTTTTTTTTTCTCTATTTGTAATAACTATTTGGATTAATTTCAGTTTACCCCCCTAAGGTTAGGGGTCGTCATCATGTTAGTCCCTCGAGTTTCAATTTAATCAGTAACACCCTTGTACTCTCCAAATTCATCAGCCGTGTCCAATTTCTACTATTCCGTCCAATTTGGACCGTTAAGTCTGACTTTTGAGGGCTAAAATGGTCATTTCAAGACAAAAAAAAAAATATAAAAAAATAAAAACAAAAAAAAAGAATTTTTTTTTTGCATTTTTTTTTTCTGTTTTTTTTTTCATTTTTTTATTTTCTTGTTTTTTTTTTCCTTTTTCTTAGCTTATTATTATTATTATTATTTAATTTTGTCTTCAACTTATACACTACAAGTTATAATAGGTTTATAAAAACAAAAACAAAACTCTAGGTGGTCACAAAGCCGCTCGCTGGTCTACGATATTTGTGATATATCTCCGATAAAGCAAAGAATTTTTGGATATATCTGTAAAATATAATAGGTTTATAAAGTGAAGAATTTTAGGATATATCCCCAATAAAATGAAGAAATATCTATAAAATATGATTAAAAAAATAAATACATATATTTCTTCACTTTATTGGGGATATATCCTAAAATTCTTCACTTTATTGTGATATATCTCCGAAGTGAAATTTTTTATATTTTAAACCTATTATAGGGTTTAAACCTATTTTATATTTTAAACCTATTATATTTAAACCTATTATATTTTAAACCTATTATAGGATATATTTTAAACCTATCATATTTTATAGATTTATTTTACAAATATATCCTTAAATTTTTTGCTTTATCAGAGATATATGACAAATATCGTAGACCAGCGAGCGACTTTTTAACCACCTAGAGTATTTTTTTTTTTGTTTTTATAAACCTATTATAGGGTTTATTTGTAACCAGCTAGCAAAAAATTTTAGGATATATTTGTAAAATATATCTATAAAATATAATAGGTTTATAAAGTGAAGAAATATTTATAAAATATAATTAAAAAAATAAATACAGATATTTCTTCACTTTATTGGGGATATATCCTAAAATTCTTCGCTCGCTGGTCTACGATATTTGTGGAACATCTCCGATAAAGCAAAGAATTTTAGGATATATCCCCAATAAAGTGAAGAAATATATGTATTTATTTTTTTAATCATATTTTATAGATATTTCTTCACTTTATTGGGGTTATATCCTAAAATTTGTTGCTTTATCGGAGATATATCACAAATATCGTAGACCAGCGAGCTGCTTTTTGACCACCTAGATTTTTTTTTTTTTTTTATAAACCTATTATAACTTGTGCTGTATAGGTTGAAGACAAAATTATTAAAATAATAATAATAATAATAATAAGCCAAGAAAAAGAAAAAAACAGAAAAAAAAAAATGCAAAAAAATAAAAACGAAAAAAATAAAAAAAAAAAATCTTTTTTTTGTTTTTGAAATGACCATTTTAGCCCTCAAAAGTCAAACTTAACGGTCCAAATTGGACGGAATAGTAGAAATTGGACACGGCTGATGAATTTGGAGAGTACAAGGGTGTTACTGATTAAATTGAAACTCGAGGGACTAACATGATGACGACCCCTAACTTCAGGGGGGTAAACTGAAATTAGTCCTAACTATTTTTCCACATGAGAGGGAAAAGAAATAACAGGCACAAAATTTTTCCACATAAAATAAATTTTCCTTGTAAAAATGCTTTCAAATTTAAAGAAAAAATGTTAAAGGCCTTTCATAAGCAGTATCAAACAGGCACAATATCCTTTAACACTATTCATATGGATTAAATGTACCCTTAATAGCGGAGCTTCTTCCTTCTACTCAAGTGGGTGCTCACCTAGGGTCTTTAATGATACACCTAAAAGCAAGCGCGCAATTTAACCATGCAAAATGTAGTTGTTAGTATAGAATAAGTAGGGATCGTTCTAGCCGGGATTGAGGGTACACCTGTAATTGCAAAAACAAATAAATAAAAGTAAAAAGTATTATTTACAAAAATAAAACAAAGAATAGAAATATATACAAGTAAACACAAATAAGGGGTTTAGGATTATTAAATAAAAAATGAAATAAATAAAATAAAGAAAACGTAAAAACATATATACAAGGGTGGAACGCAAGGAATAAAGATCAAAACCACATTCATATGCATGAAATCCAATCACAATTCCTATAGTTGATTTTCTATATCATGAGAAAGAAGTTGACCATGTGAAACGTTAGAAAACAAACGATATCCCATTTTTTACTTTCCTTGAATAATTAATCTAAGTGAAAGCACCTAAATTAATCCTATTGAACATGCAATCATAGTCTAGAAAGCTAGCTAATCAAGAACACATTCAACGCATGAAGAACAAAGAAAGGATGTCAACCAAGGTGCACAACCTAGTATGAAAAAGTTCATCTATTTGCAATATTATCCTCCTGAATTGATTTTGACTTTTGTCCAAAGCTTTTACTACTTAAATCTAGCTCCAATTACATGCATATATCCTAAGTTGGCCACCAAAGAACACATACATATAAAAATTTTCTATAATCCAAAATCAATCAAGCAATCTCACATAAGCAACATAACAATCAACATATAAAAATCACAACTTTATTTCAAAACTTATAAATGGGCTTTAAACTTTGTCATTAACGTCATGTTAACTAGAATTCATAACTCTATGAATCAAACAAAGGAAAACAAAAGAAAGTATGAAATACACCTTGAAAGATGGATGACAAGCCTTGAGACGAAGAACTCGAAGATCCTTGAAAGCAAGCAATCTTCTAGGGACGATACAAGGGTGGATGGCCGATAGGATCTTGATGTATTGCATGACTTCTTCTCCTCCTTGGTTGAGACGCAGAGGTTCTGAAGACTAGAGAATGGAGAGAACTTTTATGATGTGTAGAATTATGGGAGAGATGTGGTGTTGTGGTGTGTTGAAAACGTCTAGAGAGGGGGCTATATATAGGGGAAAGGCCAAGCTTCATGAATCTTCTTTTTAATTTCCCAAATAATTATCTAGTCATGCCACACAGTTTTGACCAATCACAGAATGCCATGTCAGCCCTGTTATGTCATTCAACCAATCAAAAAGCTCCAAAATAAGTCTATGATCTTTCAAAATATATTATTGCTGATTTTCCCAAGATTTGGAAGCAAATAGAGCAGCCTTAGAGGCACATAAAAATAGGAATGAATCAGGACTTGTTTTGGACATTTTCTCCTTAAAATCTCTCCATGGCGTTATTATCCTTGATCCACTCTTGATTTTTGACATTAACTCCATGATTTCGATCCATTTTTCAAGGAAAAATATATATTCTCCCCAAAAATATCTCTTTTACGTCCAAAATTGGGCTTTTTCCCATTTTGCCGAATCCACATTTAACCTAGAAGGATCTTGGGCTTTCTTAAGTCTTCTTCAAGCCATGTGGTCTCCTATTGCCTTTAGGACTTCTCTCTCAACACCTTTTTTCTTCACTTTTCCGACAATGCTTCCTAGTTACCTCAGGAGTCTTGCTTTGACAAAGTTTCCTCTTTTGAACAGGATTTCTTGGTTGGACCAGGAAAAATTCATTTCTTCTTTTCAGCTCATTTTTGCATTCCTTGTGCCTTTCCTCTATCATTTCCAACGTTCCCTTGCTTCTCATGTGCCTTTAAGCTCATTTCTTCTCCATTTGCTCCAAAGTACCTAGAAAATAGAAACTTTTATTAAAATTGCTAAAAATAGAAACTTTCTAAAGATGAAAACTTTGCTAAACAAGAATGATTTATTTAAGGAAATAACTAAGTAAATATGAGGAAATAACAATTAAAATGTCACATTAAAACGCTCCTATCATTTAACAGTGCATGTAATACACACGCTGTTAGGATTTGGCTTCCATATCATTTGGTGAGAAAGACCAAAAAAAGGTCAAACTCAGTTGTTAATTGTTAATTATTGTTTTCATCTCTTACAAAACCCAATTTAATTAAAGAAACCGTTATTTTTGCTGGTTCTTCTTCAGCCCCCAAAACTATGGTTTTCCATAAAAGATTTTTTACAATATTAATTCAATCTGCCGATCTAGTGATCTATAACACAATTGTCACATGAGTAGTGGATTACCCAGCCATATTGTCATCGTATGTAAACCCGTCAAGGCTAGTACTGCGTTCAACTACACTATAAATTGTCCTGTCGTCGTCCCTCCATCCTCTACCCAACCACTAGTCCATCGATTGTGTCGTCCAACCCCACTCCGATCTTGGCTTGAGAGAAAGATTACCGAAGATCAAATCCAAAATCGATCAACCCTCTTGTATGGATTTTCTATCCTTCAATGTCGGCATTACCTCCAAAATCTTGTTCTTTCGTTTACCATCCCCTAGATTTTTACCACGTTGACAAAATTTTTTTTGGCCAATTCTATTTCAAAGACTGACATTGTCTGTCTTTGTTAACAAACTAACAGTTTATCTAAGGGCTAATATTGCTCAGTCACCTACAAGTGACTGATTTGCTACCACGTCATCAGGGTGACCACCCACTTGTAGTGGATTATCAAGGAGAGAAAATATATCGAAGCCTATTACATCCACCTATAGTGCATATGAATAGAGTGTCGATGACATGGCCGTTAGTTAAAAGTAAAACTAATGAGGAATGAATTGCATAGACAGCTGGAATTTAAAAAGAGAATATAATGCATATATATTTGAGAGAAAGAAGAGCAGAGGGTGCAAAGTATAAAGAAAGGCTAAAAGAGTGAAATTTGAGACAAGAGATTTGAGGGATATGTATCAATAAAAAAGGATGTGGGTGTTCAAGTAAATTCAAAATATGTGTCTGGCCCAAACTCTAGGTTACTTGCTCTAGTTGTAATATGGTTTATGTTAGAAATATTCTCAGAGATATTCGTAGATATCCAATCATTGTACGACTATGTTTCCATGTACAACTTTGATGCTATGCTTGTAATCCTCTATATATATAGGCCCTTATTATCAATGAAAGCATAGCAAATTCTCTCCCAAATATCAATTTTCTTAAACATGTTATTAGCACGAAGTCGTAACCTTGAAACAAATAGCCAAACCCTAATTCAAGAAGCTAAAACCCTAAATCCACATACAAAACCTTGAAGTCCTCAACCTCAGGAATCCAGAACAGGTGGCAGAACCACCAGAACTGGTCGGAAACCTACCGAACCGGCCTCGGGAAGCTCTAAACTACCTGCAGCAAAACCTCCGCTGGTTCACCACCTTCTAGACCTCCGATTGCCACCAAATTTTGTCAGTAGTAGCACCTTGATCTCACGATTCCAGAACCATTCAGATAGTTCCAAGAACTAGTCTAAAATTTTCCAAACCGGCCGCCTGACTGACTAGTCCGCAGGCTGAAAACCAGACATAAATGGTTTTTAGGGTAATTCCGACCACCACCGATTAATTAAGGCTACCGCCAACCAGTTCTAACCTCCTTCGGCCAGGTACAACCACCGCCGGCCATCCCAACTTTTCGATGACCCTCCTACAACTTTTCGGTGTTTTTTCTGGTGACTTTTCCAGCAATTTTAGAGGTATATTTTAAAAGTTCTCGTTTTTCAAGTTTCTATTCTTTTTCCCTTCTTTTTCTTGGGACTTGCAACCTCCCTTCTTCTACCTCCCTTTATTCTTTCATAGGGAGACTTAAGTTGAACTATGGGGGTTCGTGTTATCTCCAAGCTTAGAGCTTGTTGAGACCTCCGAACTTAGAGTTTGTTGGGAAGATACGATTGACCACACACATTATTATTTCGATCTAATCCAATACCTGTTGGAATAGGATTTCTTGGGAATGATTGCACTCAGAAATTTCTATTGTTTTCGTGGTAGCTTTTTCCGCTTCGAAACTAACCCTTTTTCTAGTTCTCTTTTCAAGATGAGTAACCTAAACAAACTGGACTTTGCTCCATTGAGAATTACTGGCTCTGGATATCACAAGTGGGTACGTGATGTTCGCCAGCATCTCAAGGCCAAAGGAATCTCGAATACGATTCTTGAGCCTAGTTAGGACATGCTAACTGTTAAGCAAGCTCAAGTTTTGGAAGCAAATAGAGCAGCCTTAGAGGCAAATAAGGCGAAAGTCATCATCCTAATGACTCGTCATATGGATGATTCACTTTAGTACGTGAAGAAGACCCCAGAAGGTTGTGGGTCTCACTCGAAGAAAGATTTGGCAACGTCCGTGACTCCCCACTTCTTGACCTAGAAATGAGATGGCATAGCCTCAGCTTTTGTGATTTCAAGATAGTTCTTGACTACAACTCGGAAGCACTTTGCATTAAATCCTTAATGGAATTCTATGGAAAGATGTCATAGATGCGATGTTGATTGAGAGGACTATCTCTACCTTCTCCGTCTCTGCTTTGATGGCTGCTAAGAACTATCGAATCGATGTTACTGCAGGATAAAAAGCATGACAACATCCTTGTGAAGAACTATAATTCGAGGCCCGTATGAACAGATCATATTCCGGAGTCTAATTATAGTCGCGCCCCTAAGGGAGGGCGTCAAGAACAAAACCCTAAATCTAGGGATATTTCTGGAGATTTTGGTCAATATTCTCGCTCTAATGAGGAAGGTAACCGGCAAAATAGGTGAACACGGAACAGAAGAGGTCAACGTGGAAAGAGAGAGGGAGGCAACACCTCTGGCCATGTTGGTGGCGCCACCAACATTAAAAGTCATCCAAATGACGCTTTCAAAGTGCCTCAATCAATGGAGTTTGAGCATAGAGATGTATGTTCCCGATGTGAAGTATTCGGTCATTGGACACACATTTGTAGAGCTCGTGAAGATATTATCACCCCCTACAAAGTATATTGTGAAGCAAGAGAAGTTCACTATGTGGAACAAGAAAATGAAGAAGGTGATCAAGAGTGAAGGGTTGAAGACTTTAAATCTATTTAAGTCTTTATTTTTCCAAGAGATGTAATAGGCAATTGCCATATATTTTGTAGTAAATGCCATTGGTTTAGATTTTTTTCTACTAGGCTTATCCAAAGTGAGTATAATGTCTAGGAAGGTTTTGAGATAAGTGGTACTTAAGCTAGTTTTGCTCCATCGACATCTCTCTACTCACCTGGTCATATTTATTTTAGAGTCACTGAAAGAAGTCAAACGACTACCATTGTTTTGCATTAGCTAGAATTTGGATTAGATTATCTTAATGGTTAAGAAACAATGATGTACTTCGTTGGCTTATGAATAAAATTTCGAGTTCTTTTCATGACTTCATTTTGATTCTGAGCATATTACTTTGTGACTACGATGGTTGGGCCATCAATATTAGTTCAAGGACATGGAATAGCCCAAGTTCCCTTTGCCAAATGGCACCTTGATTATTGTCACAGAAACTCTCTACGCTCCTAGGGCAAATAGCACCCTATGAATAGCCAACGGATTCCATGTAGAAATGCATGTAGAGAACATAAAAGAGTTCTTTTACACTACCTCTAATGATTTGTGTATAAGGACGCATCTTAGAGAAACGTATGTGTCTCTCTAGTGGATTTTATGTCACCACTATTCGAGTTATTAAATCCAATAAAGTTAGAAGAACTCTTGGATTTAGACACATATTGGCTTTGTCATGACAGGATATGTCATCTAGTCATGATATGCTGATCCGTCTACTAAAGACTTCACATGGACATTTATTCTTTCGAGCCAAACGAAGCAAGAATCAAAGATTGATTTCAGAACTAATTGTGACTGCAGCCGCTGCCGCCGCAGTCCACCGTTGGCCTAGGGCCACCACTGTCTCCCTTGACAACACCATAGAAGGCGTCACCTATGGCCATGACACCATGGAAGTCAATCCTCATGGCCATGATGCCATGGATGCCACTTCCCATGGAAATGCCATGATGGGTGATATAGTCACAAATTTTGCTTCGAATAGCACTTCAGACGCTCAAGCCCAACTAAAATCCTCATTGGTCGCTTCTAAGGCCTCTCACTCTTTTTACAAAGCCCGCTCCTTAGGAAAATTAGGACTGAGACCATCCTATGCAAATGATATGAAAATACTTATTCTGTTCTTACATAGAATTCGTGGGGATTCCGTGGACTGATTCAACCAACTTGCGAACATTTAAATATTTCATGATGTTGGTTGACACTCAAAGATACTGGTCACGTGGTGTGTCATTGTCCACCTGTAAATGCTGCTTATACTACACTCCTAGCACATATCATATGACAACGGGCTCACTCTCCGGATCATCCTATTTAGTCATTTGGACTTGAAAATGCTAGAAAGTTTACATCGAAATCTTTCGATGGTTATTGCAATGAGACTGATGCTGGACATCATATTCTCATGTACACACCTAAATGGTCTCACGGAAATAACTATGATGGTAGCCTGGAAATTGGTAATGCGCACCAATCTCCTTATATCCGCTTAGGGTGATGCAATATCACATGCAGCTATGCTAATTCTTCTATGACCTATCGCCACTCAATCTACCTCTGTGTTACAGCTAGTGACTGGGTACCAGTATCTCGTACTTACTCATATTTGATGTGCCATTTATGTGCCAATTGCTTCGCCATAGTGCACTATGATGGGTCCTTACAGACGAATGGGCAACTAAGTTAGATTTGAGACTTCAACAATCGTCCGCCACTTAATACCCTTGTTAGGCGATCTCCTTACCACTATATTTGAGGATTGTCACTTTGATGAGGCAGTCTTCCCTTCGTTAGAGGGAGATAAGAAGACGGATGTTCAGCAGGAAGGACATGAATCGTTGTGGAATTGTCAGGAATTCCCGAATTTAGGTAAACAGACCTGATCCCAATAATTAGACTTTTACAAAATCAACTTTCCAGCTCTAGAAAGTGTAACTTTTTTCCATTCACTAAGTCTACTAGAACCTTTAATAAGAAGTTCTTTAGCATTTTGAGGGTCTCTCCATAATACAATATTATAAATTCCTAAATATCTTCCAATGGAGGACTTGTGTTGAATTCCTAGAATATTGCAAATAATAACTTTCAGGTAGGGGTTGTCAATAGGCCAGGCCAGGCCTTTCAATATTTTTTACATAATGACGAATTGGGTTTCATTATAAATTTCAAGATCCAATCCTGTCCATATATAAACCAAGACTTGCGGGTTTTTTCTAGTCGGGCCAATAGCCCTTATTTATCCAGGCTGAGTCAGGCCTATTTTCTCTAGTTCCAAATAATTAAATCTACATTTAACTTTTTAGTTTGCAATATTTAATTTCAAGAAAGAACAGGCACATGCGTGTATGCGTATTATTTGGTATATAATATATTAGACAATACATGCATACACACTTATTCAAAAAAAATACATTCATACACACACATACTAACATTTACACACACACACACACACGTGTGTGTATGTATAATTAACTACACATATTATAGTAATTAATTTATAGGCTTTAGGGCCAGCCCTTGCAGGCTTTTACGGGCCTTTGGCAAGCCAGGTCTATGGGTCGGGCTTCAAACCCCTAAACCAAGCCGGTCCTCTACCCACCGGGCTGGGCCTTTTGCAGGCTTTTATGCGGGCCGGGCCGAGCTTTTACCAGTCAGGCCTTGCGGGTCTCCATCGACCTGTTTGATTTGCGGGCCAAATGATGAGGCCTACTTTTAGGGAAGCATTAACTTTAGCTAAAAATAAATTGAACACTTATCTAGGCTAATATGTTGTCCCAATGTTGAGGCAAATCGATTCAAGATCCTAGAAATATTTCTTGCAGCAGTAGGAGAAGCTCTTTTGAAAATGAGATAGTCGTCAGCAAATAAAAGATTAGAAACTCTATACCCTTTAGGAGAAGTTTGGAGGCCAATGTCATGTTTTGGTTTAATGGATAAACTATTCACATTCCTTATCAAGGGTTCCATGCATAAGATAAAAATATAAGGAGAATAGGATCTCTTGCCTTATTCCACGAGAAGGCTTGAAATGACCATCTGGCTTACCATTAACAAGAACAAAAAATGAGACTGAAGTGATGCATTCCATGATTAAGTGAATCTAATTAGGGTGGAAACCAAACCTAGATAGAGTTCTCTTATTAATAAAATTAATTCAAAAAATCACATGCCTTTGCTAGGTCTAATTTAATTGTCATAGTACTATTGCTAGCTTTGAGCTTATTGAAGTTGCTAAAAAGCTGATGAGCAATCAAACTTGTCGACTATAGATCTTCCAGGAGCAAAGACTCCTTGATTATTAAAATTGCATTTATCTAAAAGGAGTTTTAGTTTGAAGACCAAGATTTTAGAAATAATTTTAATTATAAACTACATTAATGCAAAGACTAATTGATGTAAAATGATGAACATATTCTGGATTGTCAACTTTAGGAATCATAGCAATATTAGTAAGATTAATAAGACTAAGCGAGGAACCATTTAAAACAAACTTAGAAACAAGAGAAGTGATACTCCTTTTGACTGTGTCCCAATTCCTTTGAAAGAAGAGGGCACACAAACCGTCAGGACCAGGAGCTTTGAGACCACCGATGAAATTAATTGCCTTATCAATTTCAGAACTTGTTACAGGAGATAACAACATCATATTGTCCGGACTCCTTTGATGTAATAGGATCAATGATGTTAGTGAAGTTTATGTCCAAGGGCAAAGGTTGAGCACTGTTGCCAATAAATCTTCTCTTAAATCTCTGCATAAAAACATTCCCAATTTCACTTTGTTTAGTGATCCATATGTTGATGTCATTTTTAATTCTAGTAATTCTTTTTTTTTTGTCTTTTGATCGTAGCTTGACTATGAATTTTGTTTGTTTTTTATCCTAAAGTAAGCCAATTTTCTTATAGCCTGATCATGAAAATCTAAGAGATCTTTAGAAAGCTTCCAGACTTTTTCCTTGAGATAACTTGATAAGGGAAAAGCATAAGTTGGTTTTTGGTAGAAGGCTAAATCATTCTGGATTTTTGTACAATTATTTAAGAAATTGCCAAAAATCTATCTACTCCAATGAGAAATATGATGTGAGAATTGAGAAGGCACTAGAAATAGCAATAAAATTTTTAAGAGGATTAGAATCAAGAGATTATTCCAGAACTTATCAACCATTTTTGGAAAGTATGAGTGTGAGAACCAAACAATTTCCAATTTTCAACTGGGAGGCTCAGCCCCATGCCCGGTTCCATTTATTATATTAAAATTATGTATTGGGGACATAAAGCCTGAACCTTGAGTTATAGAAAAACACTTACAATAACCCTTGCAGAGTACGAAGGCCTGCTCACTTAAGGGACAGTTTTTAAGGGATTGTGAGGGATAAGTGAATCTGACGGCTGAAAATAAATGCACAGTTTTAAATTATTATAATTTCTGCTCTTATATTTAATACATGTGGTTGAGATCCATTTGTCCCTCACAGGCCCTTAAAACTGTCCTTTAGGTGAGCAAGACTGGCATAGTACATCCTCAATAATAGTAGAAGTTTCATCAAACCAAACATCATCAATGTAAAATAAACTAGATAGGTGAGCAAGCCTATCTGCTACACCATTTGCTTCACGTAAAATATGATGAATTCTAACTGATTGAAAAACAGACATATAATTTTTACAATCATCTAAAACTAGACAGAAAAGTAGTAAGGAGAACCTACCATAGGCAGGTTTTCTAATGAAGCATTTGGAACACAAAGTAAGCCATCCAGAATTAGCTGCTGCTCTATCTAATCTTTCAAAAATTAGAGTATGGTCTTTATGCTTATTGGGCCAAGTAAACAACAGTCCCCCTCATGACCAAAATAAATAAATAACGGCAGTCCCTCAGCATGTAAACTAGAAACATTAACGTTATTAAAAAATTGAACAAACTTATGTATATTACAAGAGGTCGTGGTTAAGGGCCCCGACCTTTTCCGAAGCATAAATAAATGACATTGTTAAAGTCTCCAATCAACAACCAAGGGTCATTATTTGTAGGGTCTAAGACTATCTCCAATAGAAGGTTTAAAGTCCATATTTTAGACCGTAGTTGAACAAAACCCATCTCCAATTATGAATTGGGTCTATTACAAAAATGCTCCATGGTGGTCTAAAGTCCATTTATTGGTCTAAATATAGACCACCATTTAGACTATCAAAGCTGGCCCACTTCAAGCTTCAAGTTGTATGATTGCATATTGAGTTTTTGTTTTTCTAACCCGCCAACAGTTACTTTTTTTTTGAATAAATTTGATTTTATGAAATCTTTAATTTTATGAAATAAATTTGACATAGTTTTTTTATATCCTATCCAAAAACTTAATAAGATTCGATAAATATAAAAAGTGATTTGTGCAGATAAAAATCTAATCGGTAATCTGTAGAGCTGTGTATGAATCGACACGTGAACTCGAAAGTCTTATCTAACAACATAGTAACATTCCTTCAATCATTAAAATTATATTTTTATCTCTAAAAATAATTCTAAGTATACTTGAATTAGTAATATAACTGAAAACTTATAATTTTGAAGTATACAAATTAAAAATAATAAAATATATTAAAGTCTATAATTTAGACCTCGAGCGATTGGAGTTGGAAAAATTATAGACCTTACAATTTATATGAATAGTACCTTTCAAAGGTCTAAAATTTTAGACCATGGTCTATTTTAGACTTGTTCAATTTCATATCCGAAGACCAACTTGCATTCTTTTGTTAGGATAAGCATAAACAAAAAGTAGTAAACTAACATTTACCAACATAGGGATACTACAATGAAAAAATCTATCATGCTTATGAATAACATTAATATCAACTGTAAAAAATTCCAGCAAAGAAGCAAACCACCACATTGACCAATTGAATATTTGTTTTTTGCTACAAGGAAAGAAAAACTACCAAAAAAGCCACTACTACAACAGGGGCCCAGCTAATCTAAATGGAACGCTGGGGACACGGAAACGGGGAGACAATGGAACCAGACCAAACGAGTGGAACTTCGAAAACCTAAACCAGCCAGCTAGTCAGCCACAAAGTTGGCTTCACGAAAAATATGTCGAAATCTAATGAAGTGGAACTTGGGTGCCAAACAAGCCATGTCATCAACTAGAAGCTTGATCCGCCAAGGAGGGGGGTCTTCTTGAGAATGCAGTCAATAAGCAGCTTACAATCACCTTCCACCCAAATATTGAGATGTTGATTCAAAAGAGCGGAGCTCAAACCATCTCTTAAGGCAGTAGCTTCTGCAGTTAGAACTCCAGCATGACCAATTCTTCGAGCAGCCGCAATAATAGAATTACCATTAGAATCTCGAATACAAAAACCAGTCAAAGCAACACCATGCTTGAGAGAACCATCAAAGTTAAGTTTGACTATTGACCAATTGAATTGATAAACTCAAATTTATTGAAGTAGGCAGAAAGCTTAGAAGTAACATTATTTGCCTGATTAGAATCAAGGATCCTGGTATACACAGAGCACCTAACCTCAGGGGTATGCACCTGAGCTAGAAAAAACCCCGACTATTCCAGCCAAGCATTCTAATGACAAAAAATAGCAAAAACCCTCTCTAATTCTCCGGTTCAATTACAGCACTATTATATCCATCATTCAAACACACTCACTGCTACTTACTCTTCGATGCGGAAGCTCAAAACCACTGTTTGCCTAATCACAGCCACTACTGCTGGCCTCACCTCCCATGCCTTCAACCCTAATTCCCTCTCCGATTCCTCCCCAGACTTTCCCAACAAAATTCGGACAGCCGTTCACGGCGTCGTTCGCTCTTCCCGCGCAATCTCCACCGTCAGTTTCTACTCAATTTTTATTCTCCTTGTGAATTTATCGTCTTCATTGCTAATGTGTTTGTGTGAATCGCAGATTGCATTGACTGCCGTTGACTACAAGTTCACCTTGCGTGGACTCCCCGTGGACTCAGATGAGTACCGTCGCAAGCTATCTGAGGTTAGTTGTTTTTCAGTCTTTCCTTTTGGATCGAGGAAACTTATACCAAAATGTGGGAGAGCTTCTGCTGATTTAGAGGTCTGTGTATAATGGGTGCTGATATTTGCACTGAAAGGAATTCGAAACATTTTAAGAATTAGAGAAGCTTTATGAAATTTCAGATTAATGTTTTACAGTATCAGGTTAATTATGCTCATTATTATCTATTCTTTTCTACAAGTCTTATAGAACAGCTAATGTAGATGTTGGATTCGACTAACTAGAATCGTAAGTAAGAACTAAAATTTGGCACCACTCATTACTAATAATACTGCAATCAAGGAGTTCTTTGATGAAGAGGCTTGTCCAAATGCACTCCTCACTCCTATGGCTGCCTGAACTTACCAACAAAATGATTGTGGAACAGGTGTATTTAATAGCAGACTATAGTGGCTTCTGCAAGGTTGTATGCATTAGAGTTTATTGACAATTAACAATAAGGACCAGAGAGCACTTGTGGGTGCCATTAGGCTTATTTTGATGCAAGACTTTCGCAAGAGAAATTGGGAAAAAGTGTTTAGGAGTGCTTGATATCAAGAATTTCTTATGCTGCCAGTCCTTGATTCTAGGATCCCAGAGATAAGATTCCTTTGCTGTGCTTAACCGTTATGTTTCAAGCGCGTGCACCTAGATCTTAGGCCCTCCCCTTTAGGATACTGGTATTATTCAAACAACAGTAACTCATGGGACTGTATGACATATTCTAGTGATTCCGCGCTTGTCACCTTCTTATGTTTTGTCCAATCAATAAAAGAGTGCAGGCTTAGAGCTCCAGCAGTAGAGAGTGATAAGACCCAGAACCAATGCCAGGATTTGAGTCCCCCTCTCCCTTTTGTCCTCTTTTCTAACGTACTAGTATTAGACAGATAACTTTATAATAAGATAATGCTCAAACAAGTAATAGTAATCTTATAGTCTGAGAACTGAATTGCTTTGCTGCATTTGTGTCTTATGGTTTTTTTAGGTTCATTTTCGATCAGCTTGGAGAATTCTGAAATTGTGTGAAGCCAACAAAGGATTTTATGTGAAAGCTGGTCAATTTGTTGCAGCTCTGCGTCAGGTTCCAAAAGAATACTCATCAACTCTTTCCTCATTACAGGATCAGGTATAATGAACTAGCTAGGGTGGACTTCATAATTGTTTAGTTCTTGTAAATTTTTCTAATGTGTGCACTTCTTGTCCATGGTAAGTTTTTTCCGAGTTTTGTCCTAATAAAGCTCCTTTCTTCTAATATACAATGATAAAATAAAATAAAATATAATAAATAAAAGTAAAGGTATGGGTTAAGTTTGTCCGTAATTAATATCTTTGAATTGCACTTTGTTTACTTTGTGATATATTTATCAATTTATGCGGTGAAAGTTAATCTAACATATGGTTGCTAATTCTCTTTAACTGGTGGCTTAGGCAGTTCCTTGTCACTTTAAAGCTATTGAAGAAGTACTAATTCGTAATCTGGGGCACAACCTGTCAGATACGTAAGTATTTGGTGACACTATACGGCTCGATTGGTCGCTTTTGATTTAGATGATTACTTCTTTTTAGCAAAAATTTGGATTTGAACTATTGGTTACTTTACTTCCAGTGATATTCACTGGTTTGATTTATCATATTTGTTGAAATGGTAATATAAGTGATAATTCATTGACTCCATTCATGGAGCTCTAATAGCACAGTCAACTTGTACCAGTGTCTTTAAGCATTTGCAAATTACAACTAGCAGCTTCAGAGGTTATGTCAGGAATACACATGCATAGGTTCATATACAAAGAGTCTTTCACATTTAAGATCTAAAAGTGGCCTGTGCACTGATCTCTTTTTTGCCATTGTAAAGGTAGCTGTTTTGGAGTCATAGAAAATATAATGTGATATTTGTTGCATTTATGTGCCATATAGATAATGTTTTGTATTGTCTTCATGTTTAGGGGTCACTCGAAATCTTATATTTCACATCCGTGACATGCCTGTAGGAGTCATTGGAAATTCTTGATTGTAACATGTGCCTTCAAAACTATTGCTTCTTCTTATTGTGTGTGTGTGTGGTTTTTTTTTTTTTTTTTTGGTTATTTTTTTTTTCCAGTGTACTCCAAATTTATAAGGCTATTTTTATGTATTTGGGATCTACGGCTACCTCAGGTTTTTGTCACTGGATGAACAACCCTTAGCTGCTGCATCAATTGCTCAGGTACACAAAGCAGTTCTGAAGGATCATCAAGCAGTAGCAATCAAGGTTGGTGTCCGGAGTAATGTCTGTTTTGATAAATCTTATATAGTTTTTTGTCTTGAAGTTAAATTGTAATTTTTGAGTTAACCACTAATTCTTCTTCAGAGCTCTTAGTACTGATCTTGCTATTCCTTAAGTTTAAATTCAATTTCCAGGAGATGGGAAAGCTACAAAGAAAAACAGTATGTAGGTCACGTGAGAATTAATATTGCAGGAGTGATTTAATGAAGGTCTTGTAGGAATTATGTAATAGAGGGACTTCAAATGTGTACAATAATCCAACATTTATTTGGCTTGGTTCCTGAGAGACTATGGTCATTGAATATTTAGGGATCAGAGTTTCTCGAACAAATGATATCTTGCTCCTTGATTACATTCTGTGATTCGCATTGTTCTGGTTTAGACAATGTGAATTTTATACATACAGTAATAGATATAAACAGAGCTCCATGAGTCTTGATCTAGGGAATGTCTGTACAATTTTCACTATGATGCTGAGTAGATGCTCAATTACTAAGTCTTAAATTGGTTTTATACTTGAGAATCATTCATGGAAATAAATCAGTCAAGTTGTATATTATCATCATGATCATTTAAATGTTTATTAGAAACACTATATTCCTTTACTTATTTGATCAGAGTTAGATGTCTAATGGCTTTCCAATTTGTCTTGTTTTTTGTTTTTACCTTTGTTTTTTTTTTTTTTTGGTAATAATAATTCTTTTATGAGTACTTAACAAATAGATGGTTTGGATTTTGGATCACATTGGGAATTGGACCATTTTATCACAATTATTTTGACCATTCATTTTTCTATAAAAAGGGTTCTCTTTAGAAGTTTTCCTGTGGTTGTATAGTCATTCAATTAACCTGCTTTTAACATATATAATATAATCATTTATCAGGATTTTCATTAGTAAATACATCGTGGCATTACAATATTCTTATGAAAAGGAGTCTCAATTTCTAAATGGGTTACATTTGCCCATTCGTTAACTTTCATATACATTAATACCAAATGAACACTCTTTTGGATTCAAAAGCTGTTGGACTTTAGCTGTCGTGTTCTGGTTCTTTGTTTCACTTAAATGTTTTTTCTGTTTTATAGATGTTTCTATGTTTGTTAGAGATATTACTGGACTCCTTGCTCCCTATTCTGAATTCCCCTTATTTGTGTTAATAAAAGCTTTGGTACTCAAAAAAAAAAAAAAAAATCAGATGCTTTTGGTTGATTATTTCTTGTATCTATAATAGGTGCAGTACCCTGGTCTGGAGCAGCAAATGAAACTAGATACAACAACAATGTATTTCACTTCAAAATCCATTACATGGGTACATACTGAATCTCATAACACTTCATTTCATGATTGCTGCAAACAATGTGAAATATTATAGTTGTGCCAACCAACTGTTGTCTCTCTCACAACAAGAAAGGCAGATTGACTTAGTCTACCAACACAAGCATGATATCTTTTATTACAAAAGTTATTGAGATTTCTGAAATGTTCACACAAACCTAGCTAATCAATCACCTTATGCTTGTGACCTGTTTTTATTTATTTATTTTTGATAATAATTATTATTTTAATGATAATAATAATTTCTTTAATTTCAAGTATTGGATTGGTGCTTGGTAATGTCTAAGCAACCAGTTTCCCAAGCCAAGCTACTTTTAGTTTTGATCCCTCTGGGGTGGGTACGTTTGTTTCCAGCCTTAAGTTTATGAATATTGGCGTATGTTTTCCAAAATGTGCTCAATCACCAAGTCTTAAAAATACATTTGTTTATCACTGATTCACAAGTAAGTACTGTTAATGCACTTATGCATATATGAGGTTTGCGTACATTTTGTATTGATTTGCAGCCTTATTACCTTTTCAACCCAACATTAAGACTAGAAATTGTTATTATCACCTTGGCCCATTTATTTCATCAGAAGATTATTATACAAAATTTTGTCCTTTTAATATTATGTTTGGATTATAACTTGTAAACTAATTATATATTATTTTTCTTGTGTTTGATTGATTTTAGTATACCAGGGAGAATAAGTAAATTATCAGCAATAATGATTTTTCAGGTGAAAATGAATTGACTTGCCTGAAATAAGGAAAGCATTTTCCCTTCTTGTACTCGTGGTTAGAACTGATCATTCCGCATCACCATAAACTTCTTTCTAAATAATGGGTTACAGGAATTTCACTTTCCCTTATCTATATTTTGACTAATGAAAGGACCCTTGGTTGCAAATTATGTTATTTTGGATGGTTGAATACCTACTTTAGAGTACATCAATGGTAGTGCCAACTCCCCAGTTTCTATCTCTGCAAATATTATGTCTACTGATATTGGTTTTAGTATCCAAGTGATGCAATTTCATACTTTTTTTACCCTTTCATGATGAGATATGAAGTGTTCCAAAGTGATTGGTTTTGGGTAACTGTATAGTAAGGCTAAAGTTTAATCCTTCTTTTGATATAAAATAATTTATGTATCTGAAAAGACTTATACTCGAAGCTATCTGAAGTTAAAAAGTCTAAATGGCCCACATCGAGTAGCATTTCTTCCCTTATTTTTTTTTTCTGAATTCCCCACATAGATTTTTTGCAAACAAAGATTAGACTTCTACATGTCAAATGCTTTCCAGTTAAAGAACTTCCTTTTCATTCAACAGTTTTTCCCAGAGTACAGATTTGGATGGCTGGTAGCAGAGTTTGTGCAGGCTATCTCTCTTGAGCTTGGTAAGCTGTATATTATATCAATGATAAGAAACATATTATTTCTGGATTGAGTACGGACTTGAAGTTTCAGTAAGTTGGAATAAGACATGTTAAACAAATTAGAAGGTAAAAGACATATTTATGACTTCTAATGAAAACTGGTTTTCATTCAGCTTGGGGGCTCATCCCACACCCATTATCTATATGAATGGGACAAAAAGATTCCCCTTTTGGTTCACAGAAGCTAAACAGAGAAACTAAAAGTGACAAAATTGGTTCAGAGAAACTAAAGAGATTGTATAGAGAGATGGACATGGTTGAGGTAGAAACATTGTGTAAGCTGCAAGTTATTCACGAATCAAGAGAAGAGGCCATAAATCACTGAATGGAATAGTTTGTATAGCTTTTAGAATGAAGGTTTCTTTTGGAACTTGGAATTCAGAATGAATAGCATTATAGAGGGTTGTTGGGAGGTATAAAACAAGATGAGTAGCTTATGGTATACACAGACCTCTAAAATAGATTATCAAGAGACAAGGTCCATGCACCTAATCGATACTGTCAGGGTGTTTTCTTCATTAATTGCAATTCATGTAAAAAGATTTCCTTTGTTTACAAGGATCTAGAGATAGTGTAGGACTGCACATGGATTTCTTTTCTTGGTTTTGCTGATGCTTTTGAAAATGGAAACTTAATCTGCTTTTAACGAAATTGTATAGTTTAGATTTTTCTGCATCAAGTCTTATCTGAATTTTGGTCGTCAAGTTTCGGGTGTGGATTTGAAACAATTCCAAGCAATTGTCAGTCTGTTGACTGATTGCTTTTCCTGAAGGAGAGGAGTTAAGAAGAAAGCTGTGTGCTGTTTTGGTCACTATCTGGTTGTGGTTGTGGTTGGAGAGCAAGAGAACAGTTTTCATGACAAACAGGAAGAAGAGTAAAAGACTTCATTGTGTGACTGGATCAAGTTTTTTGCATTTCTTTGGCTTCCATGGCCAAACATTTCGAAGATGTTACTTTGCATTTGCTATTGTTAGATTGGTCTGAAGTTGCAGTCTAACTCTTTTATTTCATTTGGCCTTTCCTGCCCAGTGTTTAGTTACTTTTGCTGGACTCCTGGTCTTTCTTACTCTATACTTCTATTTTCATTTTTTTATTAGATCATTGTTACATATGCTGAAAAGGCACTTTACCAAGACATTAACTGTTACTTTTTTCACAGATTTTATTCAAGAAGCTGGAAACTCTGAGAGAACTGCCAATAATTTCATAAACAACAAATGGGTCAAGGTTCCTCATGTATTTTGGGTATGATTGTGGCACTTGATTGTTAATTTAGTATGTGTGAACTATCTTTTATTTGGTAATACAACTAGGTAAATAAGTTGACCACGTTTATTTGCAGGATTTGACAACTAAACAAGTTCTGACGATGGAATTCTGTACTGGACACAAGGTATAGCTTATGTGGTACATGATAAATTTATGATTGTTGGCACTTCACTGTATCATGTTACTGATGTTAGTTTAGTCATATAATAAATTTATGACTGTTCTTTGCTACTAATACTACTAAATCTCTTTAGAACCCAGGTTGATGATGTAGACTATCTGAAGGAAAGGAAAATAGATCCAGTGAAGGTTGGTTTGCAGAAGTTAGCTAAGATTTTGTTATATTCTATTTTAAGCTCATAAGATAAACTATGAATATGCAATGTTGTATGTTTTAGTGATGAATTTGAGGTCATCATATTTGACTTGGCTGCTTCTCAGTTGGAGGTTGGCTTGGTCAATTATTTTAATATTAACTTGACTTCGTAGTGACATTCAGCATGCTCATAGGAAGGCCAATGACCTGAACTCAACTTGCTAATGTTTTCAAAAGTTTCATTACTGTATGCCAATGCAATATTTCTCTCAGCTTTTATTCACATATATGGACTAAATCAGATTGACAAGGTCCTACAGAAATACTGAAATAGTAATTGACGTCCTTCTCCTTTCCAGCCAATATATGGTCAGGCAGGCTACAGCAGTTTTCTCTGCTAGCCTACGTGCTTGGAAATATCAATTTCTCAGTATCGGTGCATTTGATAAAACCAAACCCAAGATGCTTACGAGCATCTTTCAGGCCCGATGTCTTCTTATTTAATTAGATTCCTATATAAAGTAGGTGAGCTCGTCTGCTTGCATATGTTTCATGTATGACCTGATCTGAAGAATAGCACTGATATCACCAATATGCATCACATAAACTGATATATATGCATGTACACATTAGTAAACTGTTACACTTGGGTAATATATATGTTCCTATTTATTTTTGTACTTTGTCTCCTAAGTGGTACAAGTACCGGTGGAAGTGTTTTCTGTAGTTAATCGAGTCACTGACTTTTGAATCCAAACAACTTGTTAGTGTTCAAATCTGGAAGGCCTTCATTGGTTAATTGTATGCAGTTGAGACTATATTCGTTTAATTAATTTGTTTAGTATGTATTACAGGTGGCCAAAGTGTTGTTGGAAATGTTTGCTGAAATGATTTTTATCCATGGTTTCTTGCACGGAGATCCGCACCCTGGTAATATATTAGTTTCTCCAGAAGGGCAGAATGGCTTTTCTTTGGGTATGTGCTTAATGGTTTTATAAGGTTGCATGTGGTTGTCATTGTTGAAATTGCTTGTATTGTTGTGCATCTCATATGACTTTTTGTGTTCCAAATTCATGTAGTTCTTCTAGATCATGGAATATACAAACAACTCAATGATAAATTTAGGTTGGACTACTGTCAGCTCTGGAAGGCTCTAATTCTTCTTGACTCAAAAAAGTTGCAGCATTTGGGGGAGCAGTTTGGTGTTGCAAAGTATTCTAAATACTTTCCTGTCATTTTTACAGGAAGAACTGTTGACAGGTGATTGTTTTTATTTGTTAGTTTACTTGAAATAGTGATTAACAATATAATAGACAAACAAATTCTGCTCTAGAAATATAAATTACCTTCATCTTTTTAGGTTTATCTGAATGTGACCATTTAAATTAAAGTTTGAAATGATACATGGATGCCATTCATACTATAAAATATGGGGAAAATTTCACAAATGGTCACTCAACTATGACTCATTCGACACTTTGGTCACTGAAGTTTCAAATATATCACTTTAGTCACTCAACTATTACATTGTCAATCACTTAAGTCACTTTGTTAATTTTTTTTCATTAAAAAAAATTATAAAAAATACTCTTTGGGTGACTTAAGTGATTGACAATGTAATAGTTGAGTGACCAAAGTGATATATTTGAAACTTCAGTGACCAAAGTGTTGAATGAGTCATAGTTGAGTGATCATTTGTGGAATTCTCCCTAAAATATAAAAGTCAATCATTTAATCTAATAAAGTGGGTTTGATTTGCATCCTGAGCATGTTTATATTCTTAAACTATGGTTACATTTTATGGTATTCACTTGAACTTCACTTAGATATACAGTCTACTCGGCATGCATCTAATATTCTAATATCAGAGCCCAACGAGGAGGTCCAACTTTATCTTTTCCACTTAGGTTGCGGCATGACATATGTAAACCTCTCTATAATACAGATTGGCATTTCAGATGACCTGCCCTAGTATGTAAAAATTTCTCATCTGTAACAAAAGGGCTTAACTTGATTTTAGGGATGCATGGTGATTAAAGGTTAAGTTATAGGGTTTAACACTTTTTCTTAAGGAACGCGAATATACTATTATAAAAGGAGAAGGAAAGTACAGTACATGATGGACAAGAGGTCCATCTGAGACGCTCAGCAAGAAGCAGCAAAGCCACTAGACTTGGCATCAACCAAAACAGAAAAACATTATTTATTCAAATTAGCAACCCAATCAGGCAATCAAGATCAATCAAACAAAAGGGAACACCACCCTTAAATTATTTAGACAAGGAAGCCCAAAGGAAGCAAGGAACTTAATATGTCTATTCTCCTCAATGTTTTTAGGAGTATAACATAAGAGGAACATAAAGTAAAAGAGAGAAGATGGCTAACCTTACCTAGAATAAATCTTTCATTCAGTTGTGCAGATAGATTTACAGCACTTTGAGACAAAACCCCCAGAAAATAAAATGGAAGTATGGAACTCTTCCCTTTGCAAGTTTCGTTATTCCCTCCTATTCACACTACACAAATAGAGACCAGCAGTGAACACCAGGATAACACATCTCCTCTTAGCCCTTAGCCATAGAAACACCTCAGTCAACAAGGGATAGCAGTTTTTACAATTTAACAATAATTCGCTCCATTCCAAATTTGTAAGCACATGGGTAGTGTAAAAAGATGTTTGCTGACTTTGGTCAATTCACACACTGTTTTATACAATAACATGTACTGCAGAGAAGATGAAAAAGTACAGGACCTCCTCTTTTGAAGCATATCTCATGTATGGGTCTTCTCAGATGCCACTTCTGCAAATTTTCAGCCAAATTGGAAATTTTCACCAGAAGTCTGCACTTTGGCAATTTTTTGCATCTGAAGTTACCAATAATTTACCATGTGTTTTGTAATCAGTATAAGTGTATAACCATCCATGATTTCGGTGATATTTTGAATAATCCAAAGTATCGCTATATTCACCATCATTTATAATTTCAACCTTGCAAACTCTCTCATTTATATTTACCATCATCTATCTATCTATCTATCTATCTATCTATCTATCCATGTTATCTATCTTTCTATCTATCTAATGACTGTGTATACTCATGGATGCACTTGTCAGATGCACTTTTTTCATATGTTTTTATATCTTCATAATCAATATATCCTGCAATATTGTAGCCAAATGTGTGTGTGTTCATATACATATATTCAATATCATTATGTTTATTGGTTTATCACGATTCCGAAAGCTTGAGCTAATACAACATGTTGACAGATTACATGAGCAAATTAATGACACTTTTACCCTGTCTTGCAGTACATCAGCTCTTGGGAAAGGAATGTCAACTAAAGAGAAAAGGAAATTAAAGCAAGAGCTGCAGTCCCTAAAGATGGAGGACATATCTTCATTTATGGAATCTTTGCCATCTGACTTCCTCACAATATTGCGTACAGAGTAAGCTATGAGCACAACCTCAGCTCTCTTTATTAGATGCTGTGATACTTTTCACATCCTTTACTCTTGTATCTTTCTCTCTCTATATTCAGCGGACTATTGAGGTCTATTGCTAGTAAGTTGGGCGCTTCACAAATAGTCAGGATACTAGCTATGCCAAATATGCACTATATGGTCTTTCCCCAAAGTTGAATCCAGAATCTGGTAAATTTTGACCTCGGGTACTATTAGTTTCCATACTCTTTTTCTTTTAGCCTGCCCTTTTTAAGGGTACGATGGAAAGTCATTTTTTGACTAGAGAACAGCCTTCTTGTGTAGAAGTATTTCAAAGAACAAAATATTTATTAAATTACAAGTACTGATTCCAACTTAACAAATGCAGCAGAACGTTTTTTGTTAGCAACACTTTATATTTCACGGAAAGGAACCAAGTTTGGGAAATTAGTCGGTGCTGTTTTAGAAGGAGCATTCAATTATATTGATTGTATCACTTCGTACTATACCATCTGAATATTTCCTTAATTCTGATTGTGGTTTCAGACAATGCTATTAAAGTAAAGTTCTCACAATTGACAGCATATGTGAGTTACCTTCAGTTAAGGCTTATTCTTGGTAAGAATGCATATGATCAACCATTTAACAGTAACCATGTTGTCAAGAACGGTGACTTATGTTCTGTTGATGTTGCAGAGGTCCTAGAGCTGCTTTCTTGGATGGCAAAGGTCAAGCAGTTTCTATTTAATTTTTATGAAAAGACAGGTGGTGCCCTCGTGCTGTGAGGGAAATCTTGATTTTTTTTTAATGATCTCAACCTATAAAGGAGGTGTTTTGTTCATGAGATTTCTTAAATTTTGTGTCTTGTTTATTCTGTGTAACAAGTCCATTTCTTTAAAAGGGACCTGGACACATCGTTGTAATTTCTTTGACCTCAAATGATTGATATTAAATGTAAAATTTTGAGGATGTTAGTTGAATCAGTAAGAACCAGTGGTGCCGTCGCGATGTATGCCATATAATCATGGAATTAGCCATTTTAGAATTCTAATATATAGTTTTACGTTTTTGTTTTTTTTGAATATGTTTTAATTGTTCTGTAACTCGTACTGTTTCTATGAAGTTCCTATTGTGTTCATGATAACTGATTGCTTCTCAATATTTTTTTTTTCTTTTATGGAAAAGAGTGAAAATGACACATGATGTTACACATGACATTTTTTCTTCTATGCAGTTTCTATACATTTCTGACTGGTAATGTTAAAAACAATATCTCATATCGTAAATAGACGAAATGTTTTCGACCGGTACTATGAATTGGTTCACATTGCTCCCGATTGATAGAATTTCGTGTTGCTATCATCTGCAAAATCAATTCTAAAATCATCATGTTAGTGTCGATCTTTTTAGCACAATCTCAGCACTACTACCTTTGCGTCACAATCTTAGCATGGATGCTTCAGCACTTCTACCTTTGCGTCCTCACTACTCCAATAGGCTATGAGCGCATTCCATTGCACTGCTATAATATGTGGAGGAACTAGAGAACTCATATTTGGATTTTCTTTGTTTTTCTCAAAGTAATTAAGTTTGGTTATGCTCTTGTGATCCTTCCACAGAGTAATGCAACATCTAAGACACATAAGTTTATATCATTCTCGAACATCAACCAATTTTTTTCTACAAGTCACATGAGATTTATCAATAACTTCTTACCATCCTTGACTAAATAAGTACAGATAACTAAGCAATTTCTAACTGGTTTGCTAATAATATATAGTCCTAACATTTATCAGTAACATGTATACCTGAACATTTTTCCATATTACCTCTTTCACATCATGTCCAATAGCCTTCCAATCAATTAATGTTGGTGAAATCCTCTGGCCATCGCGTACAATCTGGCCCAATTGTGACTTCAGTTTTGTAGCTCTTTCTCCAACAGGTTGGCAGTTAGAAGCAAACATAATGTTGATTTTAACCCCAGTATTCCACTCGGGGATACAACCTCTAGTAATAGGGGCATTGCCTAAGATAACTACTGAAGCCAAATGAATTCTTTTTCGTAATGTCACCAGCCTTTTTGCTGCTTTTCTTCCTATCTGGAGTGGGAGATAATCTGTATAGCTACTTAGTTGGTGATACCATCCCATACCTGATGTGAAAGCAGACGAAGACAATTTTGTTACTTTGCTATGATACGTTACTTTGTAATATGCGGGCATAATAATCAACCTCTTCCTAACAGTTCAAAAATTTTTGGTACCAGAAGAATCAATTTTCTACTTGTTCCTTCTTTAAAAAGATAAGTAAGGTATTTGAGCACCTGAAGGTGTCAACAACTGAAAATACTCTCTTCTTCATGTCACCAAGTTCGTTATTATCCTCCAGAGTTTCAAGCTTTGAACATTATCATTAATCATTTTATGTGAAGTAATTACCAGATAAGCAAATTAGCAGTTAGAAGCTGTAAAAATATATATAAAAAAAAGAGACACAACAGCTCCTCTACAAACTCCACTCAAACATCCCGGGCATTGAACCAAAACTTGAACTTAATTTGGTAGGATGCCTCAAATCTTGCTGTCTAAGCAATTCTAATGGTTGTGTAGGTTAGTGATCCCTTAAACAAGCATGGGTTCGGAATTGAAATTTTAATATATAAGTGGAATCTGATTAGCTTTCATTTTGGGTGCTAGAATCATCAGCCGACTGGAAGACTTGGAATCGTTGATTATTATACCTAGATCCTTACTAGTAGCATAACTTCATCCATATCTTTAAATCTACACCGAAAGAGAGGAATTAAGTTAAAATTTTGTTTGTCCTATCTTTTGTCGCAAGGTCGTAACCTCAAAAGAAATACACACTCGGGAGCGAGGAAACAATACTCGGCATAACCTTACGAGTTCCACACTTGAAAAAATAGTTTTCCTCCATAACCTTATAAGAAGAAAAATACAACATAAGGTGGTAACGCTTGGGTCATGCGACGTGCGCGGCGATTGTACACAGCAGGCATATATATTAAGACGTCAAAAAGATTGGCCTTGGGCCTTGGGGCTCTGTTCGACCAAATAGTTATATTCCGACAACTCACTATTTTTTTATTTTTATGAGTAGTTAACATAAGGGGGACGGGGCTACCCTAGCCGGGCATGGAGGTGATGGAGATGGCGTAACGTACGGGAGCCGACAAAGCCCCTTTGTTGTTTTTGTTCAAGAACTCTAGAGAAGTGAGACGAAGCCTTTATATAAATTGATTCTGCATACACTAACGGGTGCGATCATACCAGCAATAATGCACCGGATCCCATCAGAACTCCGAAGTTAAGCTTGCTTGGGCGAGAGCAGTACTAGGATGGGTGACCTCCTGGGAAGTCCTCGTGTTGCACCCCTCTTTTTGCCTTTGATTTCTCGTTGCACTATTTTTTTTTAAATTTTTTTATTTCCGCTCCTTTTGATTTCGGCTACTTTGCTCGTGCGCCGATTCGGTCCAGCTCTTCTGAGGCTCATGCGACGTGCGCGGCGATTGTACACAGCAGGCATATATATTAAGACGTCAAAAAGATTGGCCTTGGGCCTTGGGGCTCTGTTCGACCAAATAGTTATATTCCGACAACTCACTATTTTTTTATTTTTATGAGTAGTTAACATAAGGGGGACGGGGCTACCCTAGCCGGGCATGGAGGTGATGGAGATGGCGTAACGTACGGGAGCCGACAAAGCCCCTTTGTTGTTTTTGTTCAAGAACTCTAGAGAAGTGAGACGAAGCCTTTATATAAATTGATTCTGCATACACTAACGGGTGCGATCATACCAGCAATAATGCACCGGATCCCATCAGAACTCCGAAGTTAAGCTTGCTTGGGCGAGAGCAGTACTAGGATGGGTGACCTCCTGGGAAGTCCTCGTGTTGCACCCCTCTTTTTGCCTTTGATTTCTCGTTGCACTATTTTTTTTTAAATTTTTTTATTTCCGCTCCTTTTGATTTCGGCTACTTTGCTCGTGCGCCGATTCGGTCCAGCTCTTCTGAGGCTCATGCGACGTGCGCGGCGATTGTACACAGCAGGCATATATATTAAGACGTCAAAAAGATTGGCCTTGGGCCTTGGGGCTCTTGGGCTCTGTTCGACCAAATAGTTATATTCCGACAACTCACTATTTTTTTATTTTTATGAGTAGTTAACATAAGGGGGACGGGGCTACCCTAGCCGGGCATGGAGGTGATGGAGATGGCGTAACGTACGGGAGCCGACAAAGCCCCTTTGTTGTTTTTGTTCAAGAACTCTAGAGAAGTGAGACGAAGCCTTTATATAAATTGATTCTGCATACACTAACGGGTGCGATCATACCAGCAATAATGCACCGGATCCCATCAGAACTCCGAAGTTAAGCTTGCTTGGGCGAGAGCAGTACTAGGATGGGTGACCTCCTGGGAAGTCCTCGTGTTGCCCCCTCTTTTTGCCTTTGATTTCTCGTTGCACTATTTTTTTTTAATTTTTTTTTTATTTTCCTTTCCGCTTTGACTTTTGATTTCGGCTACTTTGCTCGTGCGCCGATTCGGTCCAGCTCTTCTGAGGCTCATGCGACGTGCGCGGCGATTGACACAGCAGGCATATATATTAAGACGTCAAAAAAGATTGGCTTGGGACTTGGGGCTCTGTTCGACCAAATAGTTATATTCCGACAACTCACTATTTTTTTATTTTTATGAGTAGTTAACATAAGGGGGACGGGGCTACCCTAGCCGGGCATGGAGGTGATGGATGATGGCGTAACGTACGGGAGCCGAAAAAGCCCCTTTGTGTTTTTTGTTCAAGAACTCTAGAGAAGTGAGACGAAGCCTTTATATAAATTGATTCTGCATACACTAACGGGTGCGATCATACCAGCAATAATGCACCGGATCCCATCAGAACTCCGAAGTTAAGCTTGCTTGGGCGAGAGCAGTACTAGGATGGGTGACCTCCTGGGAAGTCCTCGTGTTGCACCCCTCTTTTTGCCTTTGATTTCTCGTTGCACTATTTTTTTTTTAATTTTTTTATTTCCGCTCCTTTTGATTTCGGCTACTTTGCTCGTGCGCCGATTCGGTCCAGCTCTTCTGAGGCTCATGCGACGTGCGCGGCGATTGTACACAGCAGGCATATATATTAAGACGTCAAAAAGATTGGCCTTGGGCCTTGGGGCTCTTGGGCTCTGTGCGACCAAATAGTTATATTCCGACAACTCACTATTTTTTTTATTTTTATGAGTAGTTAACATAAGGGGGACGGGGCTACCCTAGCCGGGCATGGAGGTGATGGAGATGGCGTAACGTACGGGAGCCGACAAAGCCCCTTTGTTGTTTTTGTTCAAGAACTCTAGAGAAGTGAGACGAAGCCTTTATATAAATTGATTCTGCATACACTAACGGGTGCGATCATACCAGCAATAATGCACCGGATCCCATCAGAACTCCGAAGTTAAGCTTGCTTGGGCGAGAGCAGTACTAGGATGGGTGACCTCCTGGGAAGTCCTCTTTTTGCCTTTGATTTCTCGTTGCACAATTTTTTTTTTAATTTTTTTATTTCCGCTCCTTTTGATTTCGGCTACTTTGCTCGTGCGCCGATTCGGTCCAGCTCTTCTGAGGCTCATGCGACGTGCGCGGCGATTGTACACAGCATGCATATATATTAAGACGTCAAAAAGATTGGCCTTGGGCCTTGGGGCTCTTGGGCTCTGTTCGACCAAATAGTTATATTCCGACAACTCACTATTTTTTTATTTTTATGAGTAGTTAACATAAGGGGGACGGGGCTACCCTAGCCGGGCATGGAGGTGATGGAGATGGCGTAACGTACGGGAGCCGACAAAGCCCCTTTGTTGTTTTTGTTCAAGAACTCTGAGAAGTGAGACGAAGCCTTTATATAAATTGATTCTGCATACACTAACGGGTGCGATCATACCAGCAATAATGCACCGGATCCCATCAGAACTCCGAAGTTAAGCTTGCTTGGCGAGAGCAGTACTAGGATGGGTGACCTCCTGGGAAGTCCTCGTGTTGCACCCCTCTTTTTGCCTTTGATTTCTCGTTGCACTATTTTTTTTTTATTTTTTTATTTCCGCTCCTTTTGATTTCGGCTACTTTGCTCGTGCGCCGATTCGGTCCAGCTCTTCTGAGGCTCATGCGCGTGCGCGGCGATTGTACACAGCAGGCATATATATTAAGACGTCAAAAAGATTGGCCTTGGGCCTTGGGGCTCTTGGGCTCTGTTCGACCAAATAGTTATATTCCGACAACTCACTATTTTTTTTATTTTTATGAGTAGTTAACATAAGGGGGACGGGGCTACCCTAGCCGGGCATGGAGGTGATGGAGATGGCGTAACGTACGGGAGCCGACAAAGCCCCTTTGTTGTTTTTGTTCAAGAACTCTGAGAAGTGAGACGAAGCCTTTATATAAATTGATTCTGCATACACTAACGGGTGCGATCATACCAGCAATAATGCACCGGATCCCATCAGAACTCCGAAGTTAAGCTTGCTTGGGCGAGAGCAGTACTAGGATGGGTGACCTCCTGGGAAGTCCTCGTGTTGCACCCCTCTTTTTGCCTTTGATTTCTCGTTGCACTATTTTTTTTTTTATTTTTTATTTCCGCTCCTTTTGATTTCGGCTACTTTGCTCGTGCGCCGATTCGGTCCAGCTCTTCTGAGGCTCATGCGCGTGCGCGGCGATTGTACACAGCAGGCATATATATTAAGACGTCAAAAAGATTGGCCTTGGGCCTTGGGGCTCTTGGGCTCTGTTCGACCAAATAGTTATATTCCGACAACTCACTATTTTTTTTATTTTTATGAGTAGTTAACAAAGGGGGACGGGGCTACCCTAGCCGGGCATGGAGGTGATGGAGATGGCGTAACGTACGGGAGCCGACAAAGCCCCTTTGTTGTTTTTGTTCAAGAACTCTGAGAAGTGAGACGAAGCCTTTATATAAATTGATTCTGCATACACTAACGGGTGCGATCATACCAGCAATAATGCACCGGATCCCATCAGAACTCCGAAGTTAAGCTTGCTTGGGCGAGAGCAGTACTAGGATGGGTGACCTCCTGGGAAGTCCTCGTGTTGCACCCCTCTTTTTGCCTTTGATTTCTCGTTGCACTATTTTTTTTTTAATTTTTTTATTTCCGCTCCTTTTGATTTCGGCTACTTTGCTCGTGCGCCGATTCGGTCCAGCTCTTCTGAGGCTCATGCGCGTGCGCGGCGATTGTACACAGCAGGCATATATATTAAGACGTCAAAAAGATTGGCCTTGGGCCTTGGGGCTCTTGGGCTCTGTTCGACCAAATAGTTATATTCCGACAACTCACTATTTTTTTTATTTTTATGAGTAGTTAACAAAGGGGGACGGGGCTACCCTAGCCGGGCATGGAGGTGATGGAGATGGCGTAACGTACGGGAGCCGACAAAGCCCCTTTGTTGTTTTTGTTCAAGAACTCTGAGAAGTGAGACGAAGCCTTTATATAAATTGATTCTGCATACACTAACGGGTGCGATCATACCAGCAATAATGCACCGGATCCCATCAGAACTCCGAAGTTAAGCTTGCTTGGGCGAGAGCAGTACTAGGATGGGTGACCTCCTGGGAAGTCCTCGTGTTGCACCCCTCTTTTTGCCTTTGATTTCTCGTTGCACTATTTTTTTTTATTTTTTTATTTCCGCTCCTTTTGATTTCGGCTACTTTGCTCGTGCGCCGATTCGGTCCAGCTCTTCTGAGGCTCATGCGCGTGCGCGGCGATTGTACACAGCAGGCATATATATTAAGACGTCAAAAAGATTGGCCTTGGGCCTTGGGGCTCTTGGGCTCTGTTCGACCAAATAGTTATATTCCGACAACTCACTATTTTTTTTATTTTTATGAGTAGTTAACAAAGGGGGACGGGGCTACCCTAGCCGGGCATGGAGGTGATGGAGATGGCGTAACGTACGGGAGCCGACAAAGCCCCTTTGTTGTTTTTGTTCAAGAACTCTAGAGAAGTGAGACGAAGCCTTTATATAAATTGATTCTGCATACACTAACGGGTGCGATCATACCAGCAATAATGCACCGGATCCCATCAGAACTCCGAAGTTAAGCTTGCTTGGGCGAGAGCAGTACTAGGATGGGTGACCTCCTGGGAAGTCCTCGTGTTGCACCCCTCTTTTTGCCTTTGATTTCTCGTTGCACTATTTTTTTTTTATTTTTTTATTTCCGCTCCTTTTGATTTCGGCTACTTTGCTCGTGCGCCGATTCGGTCCAGCTCTTCTGAGGCTCATGCGCGTGCGCGGCGATTGTACACAGCAGGCATATATATTAAGACGTCAAAAAGATTGGCCTTGGGCCTTGGGGCTCTTGGGCTCTGTTCGACCAAATAGTTATATTCCGACAACTCACTATTTTTTTTATTTTTATGAGTAGTTAACAAAGGGGGACGGGGCTACCCTAGCCGGGCATGGAGGTGATGGAGATGGCGTAACGTACGGGAGCCGACAAAGCCCCTTTGTTGTTTTTGTTCAAGAACTCTAGAGAAGTGAGACGAAGCCTTTATATAAATTGATTCTGCATACACTAACCGGTGCGATCATACCAGCAATAATGCACCGGATGCCATCAGAACTCCGAAGTTAAGCTTGCTTAGGCCAGAGTAGTACTAGGATGGGTGACCTCCTGGGAAGTCCTCGTGTTGCTCCCCTCTTTTTGCCTTTTATTTCTCATTTCACTATTTTTTTTTTATTTTTTTATTTCCGCTCCTTTTGATTTCTGCTGCTTTGCTCGTGTACCAATTTGGTCCAGCTCTTGTAAGGATCATGCGACGTCCGTGGCGATTGTACACAGCAGCTATATATATTGAGACGTCAAAAAGATTGGCCTTGAGCCTTGGGGCTCCTGGGCTCTGTTCAACCAAAGAATTATATTCTGACAACTCATTATTTTTTATATTTTTATCAATAGCTAACACAACGAGGACGGGGCTAACCTAGCCGGGCAATGGAGGTGATGGAGTTTGCGTATCGTACGGGACCTGACAATGCCCCTTTGTCGTTTTTGTACAAGGGCTCTAGAGAAGTGAGACGAAGCTTTCATATAAATTGATTCTGCACACACTAACGGGTGCGATCATACTAGCAATAATGTACCGTATCCCATCAGAACTCCAAAGTTAAGCGTGCTTGGGCTAGAGCAGTACTAGAATGGGTGACCTCCATGGAAGTCCTCGTGTTGCACCCCTGTTTTTGCCTTTGAATTTTCATTTCACTTTTTTTTTTATTTTTTTATTTCCGCTCCTTTTGATTTCGGCTTCTTTGTTCGTGTCCCAATTTGGTCCAACTCTTCTATGGTTCATGCGACGTCCGCGGTGATTTTACACAGCAGGTATATATATTAAGACGTAAAAAAGATTCTCCTTAAGCCTTGGGGCTCTTGGGCTCTGTTCAACCAAAGAATTATATTCTGACAACTCAATATTTTTTTAATTTTTATGAATAGTTAACAGAACGGGGACGGGCCTACCCTAGCCGGGCATGGAGGTGATGGAGATGGCGTAACGTACGAGACTCGACAAAACCCCCTTGTCATTTTTGTTCAAGTGCTCCAGAGAAGTGAGACGAAGCCTTTATATAAATTGATTCTGCATACACTAACGGGTGCGATCATACCAGCAATAATGCACCGCATCCCATCAAAACTCCAAAGTTAAGTTTGCTTGGGCTAGAGCAGTACTAGAATGACCGACCTCCTGGGAAGTCCCCGTGTTGCACCCCTCTTTTTGCCATTGATTTCTCGTTGCACTATTTCATTATATTTTTTTATTTCCGCTCCTTTTGATTTCGCCTGCTTTGCTCGTGTACCAATTTGGTCTAGCTCTTCTGTGGCTTATGTGATGTCCGCGGCGATTGTACACAGCAGGTATATATATTAAGACGTCAAAAAGATTGGCCTTGAGCCTTGGGGCTCTTAGGCTCTGTTTGACCAAATAGTTATATTCCGACAACTCACTATTTTTTTTATTTTTATAAGTAGTTAACAGAAGGGGGACGGGGCTACCCTAGCCTGGCATGGAGGTGATGGAGATGGCGTAACGTACGAGAGCCGACAAAGCCCCTTTGTTGTTTTTGTTCAAGAACTCTATAGAAGTGAGACGAAGCCTTTATATAAATTGATTCTGCATACACTAACGGGTGCGATCATACCAGCAATAATGCACTGGATTCCATCACAACTACGAAGTTACGCTCGCTTGGGCGAGAGCAGTACTAGGATGGGTGACCTCCATAGAAGTCCTCGTGTTGCACCCCTCTTTTTGCCTTTGATTTCTCATTGCACTACTTTTTTTTTATTTTTTTATTTCCGCTCCTTTTGATTTCTGCTGCTTTGCTCGTGTACCAATTTGGTCCAGCTCTTGTAAGGATCATGCGATGTACGCGGCGATTGTACACAGCAGGCATATATATTAAGACGTCAAAAAGATTGGCCTTGGGCCTTGGGGCTCTTGGGCTCTGTTCGACCAAATAGTTATATTCCGACAACTCACTATTTTTTTTATTTTTATGAGTAGTTAACAGAAGGGGGACGGGGCTACCCTAGCCGGGCATGGAGGTGATGGAGATGGCGTAACGTACGGGAGCCGACAAAGCCCCTTTTTTGTTTTTGTTCAAGAACTCTAGAGAAGTGAGACGAAGCCTTTATATAAATTGATTCTGCATACACTAATGGGTGCGATCATACCAGCAATAATGCACCGGATCCCATCAGAACTCTGAAGTGAAGCTTGCTTGAAAGAGAGCAGTACTAAGATGGGTGACCTCCTAGGAAGTCCTCGTGTTGCTCCCCTCTTTTTGCCTTTGATTTCTCATTTCACTATTTTTTTTTTAATTTTTTTATTTCCGCTCCATTTGATTTCTGCTGCTTTGCTCATGTACCAATTTGGTCCAGCTCTTGTAAGGATCATGCGACGTCCGCGGCGATTGTACACAGCAGCTATATATATTAAGACGTCAAAAAGATTGGCCTTGAGCCTTGGGGCTCTTTGGCTCTGTTCAACGAAAGAATTATATTCTGACAACTCACTATTTTTTATATTTTTATGAATAGTTAACACAACGGGGACGAGGCTACCCTAGCCGGGCAATGGAGGTGATGGAGTTTGCGTAACGTACGAGAGCCGACAATGCCCCTTTGTCGTTTTCGTTCAAGCGCTCTAGAGAAGTGAGATGAAGCCTTTATGTACATTGATTCTGCACACACTAACGGGTGCGATCATACCAGCAATAATGCACCAGATCCCATCAGAACTCTGAAGTCAAGCTTGCTTGGACGAGAGCAGTACTAGGATAGGTGACCTCCTGGGTAGTCCTCGTGTTGCACCCCTCTTTTTGCCTTTGATTTCTCGTTGCACTATTTCATTTTATTTTTTTATTTCCACTCCTTTTGATTTCAGCTACTTCGCTCGTATTCCAATTCGGTACTGCTGAGGGCAAGTTTGTGCTTTGGATTTCTAGCAGCGATAGCCCTCTTGATAGAGCGAAGACCAGGCCCAAAATCGATCGAAGGTGTGACCCAGGAACAATTTTATTGTGACTAGCTGGATGGTAACAGTAGCTATTGAGCTAGAAGATAACAATAGCGATTGGAGTTAGATGATAACGGCAGCGGTTTAGATAATAACGGCAGCGATTGGGGTTAGCTGATAACGGCAGCGACTGGAGTTGATTTCACGAGAACAGAACTTATAGGTAGATATGGTGTGGGAGCTAGATGCCTGGGAGTTTAGCAGAGAGAGAGAGAGTTCCAGCAATGGCATGATTTCTGGGTTTTGGGTTAAGGTTGATTGGGATGAATTGATGGCTAGGGATTTAGAGATAGAGCTTGATCTCTTGCTTGATTTTCTGGGTTGTTTGTTTTTCCACTCCAACGGCAGTGAACCCACCTTTTATAGCAAAGGTAGGCGAAGAAGATCAGTCATAAGGACCAAGGGTTCTGAGGGAGTATTCTCAACATTGGGAAGATGATTCCCAAGCTTTCAAGTTTTGTTTTCCCCATGGAACTAAATGGGTGAAAGCTTGTTCAGACTACGAGGGTGAAGGTCGGTGGTGTAAGCATAGGGTGCTAAAGATCCCAGATTTTGTGCTGCTGTGATCTTTGAGGGATCCTAATCCCTTATTTCCTGCTATTGTAAATTGAAATCACAAAGTTTGAGGGCTATTGGAAATTGAAATGGGATTGCTGGGTATATGAATCAAAAGCCTCTCCATGGATTCTGGGTTCTTGCCAAAAACGGTGAAGCATCAATCCCAGCAGCAATTTTGGATAGAACGACATTCTGGTTTGGGAAGAAGATGGTTTCAACAGGCTTGAGCTAGAGGCTGCTGTAATGGGCTTTCGGTAAGGAGGTAATTCTAATGGGCTTTGAGTTTTGCTGGGCCTGTTTTCATCTCTCTACTAGCCTATGTTAAGATTTTGGTCCATCAAGCATGAATTTTGGTTCCCAAGTCCAAAATTATCGATGGGCCTTATCGTAACAATGGGCCTCACAGCATCCGTTACCTTCCACACCACATCCCGCCGTATAAGCCCCAAATGTAGCTTGGGCCTACGTGTATTGCATGGTAATTAAGCGTGTCGGCTGCTTTGAAGAGTCACGTTTAGTTGTTTGAGAATTTGGGCTTGTTGTATCTCTTGCTAACTAGAAGGTTTCCTTTTGGCATGAAATGGGCTTGCTTGAAGGCCCAACTAGGTTACGACGTTGAGGACTCACTTTCTTCATGTGTCACTTATTAAATTTGAACTCGTGGAAATTTGGGTGTCAACATTAGCCCCTTGATTATGTAGGTCGTGTGACCCTGTCTCGAGCTACATAATCAAAAATCTGGAGACTTACTGTGTGATTATATATAACATTTTTGTTTTTTGCATTGGCTTGCGTATCTTACTGATACGAGCTATGGCTTATCCATCTTCTCACGTGACAACAGATTCTCGTCATCATTGAACTCCTAGTTAGAAGAGAGGAGTCATACTTTTTGGTTACTTTCCTTCTAGGGAAACGGCAATGGCGTGTAAAGTCTTTTTCTCTTCTCTTCTTCTTGATTATGCATTTTCTCATATTGTAGCCTTAGATTGGTTCACGCAATATCAATTTGCTAACGCGATTACTTGTTGCTGCTGTGATATTGCTGATTCGCTGCCGTAATTGACTCGTTGAATATCGCATGTTCTATTCTGGTGTTATCAATTCTTCTGTTGCAATTGCTTGTAGCTTTAGCTATACTGATTTGGTGTTGTGATCGATCGCTGCTGTGATTGATTCGCTACCTGGGTGGTACACAAACTGTAAGTATTTCTTATTGCTGTAATAGTGATTAGACATGATGGAGCTTGCTGTTAGTTTGCTTGGTTCATTATGTAAGATGTGCCCGTTAGCATGGATGGGCTATGTGGATTCAATAGTTTCAATTTTAGCTTAGCCCTTTGCTTGGCGTGTGATTATGAATTGGTTGAGCATGGAGTGGCCTGGATTTCCTCTTTTTTTTTTTTTTACATTATGCATGGAGTTTTACTGCTGTGATTGCAATGGAACATGAGGTAGCTTGGTATCATATAGTTTAGTTCATCATGTAAATTGCGCCTGTTAGCTTGGATTAACCATGTTGGTTTTAAGGTTTTAATTTTGCTCGGTTTCTTACTTGGCATGTAATAGTTAACTGGTTCAACTTGATTGCTTGTGAATAGCGTGTTGTGATTCAATGGCTTGGCCTCCCTTCTTGCTTGGCATGATGGTGTGCTTTTGAATTGGAGCCCTGAGCCTTTTATTAACTTGCTGCCATGTGTTGAAAATACTTTCATGCATGTTCGTCAGATCCTTAACTTAAGATAATAGTATGAAAGGGTAGTTAAATGAGTAATGACATGGAGATCGGATAGTTAGGTAGATTGCTGTGTTGATATTAATAAGGCATGTGTCATGTGTGTATTAGTTTAATGCATATAGGCATCAGGTGGTTATGGAATGCATAATTATGTTTGCTAAATAACAAATGAGTATTTGAAAGGAATGAGATGCTTGGTGATTTGAAATCAATGCTTGGTTACTATAGCTGAAGAGTCAAAGTGTTGCGCTTATTTCCTAAGTCGTGGAACGAAGTAAGGGAATCATGTGATCAAATAATTAACAGAAGTAAAACTAAATGAATTGTAACATATAAGTCTGTGTCAGTTATGTGTATCATATAATGCAGGAAGCATGACTTTTGTGTTAAGAATGGTGATAAAATGCATACATCATTGTGTGAGAAATGAAATAAGTGTGATAAAAAGAATAGCAGGAAACGTATGACTTGATAATTGAGAGATGAGGAGATGATTTGCTGCTGGGAACAGCAGCAGGAGTAATACTCGTGAGAAAGAAAGATAAATGAAGTGTGTTTTGAAAAACCATGAGTATTCAATAGCGTGAATGAATAAATTCGCGAGTAAGATGAGTTATAATGAAGCAAGTTCTCAGGTAAAATAATGCATGTGTGACAAAATATAGGTCAAAGAAAGCAAGGTTGGATTGAGACAGACCTTTTTCCATGATTTCAGTTATTTGCTTGGAGTATTTTTTTGTGTGTTTTGCTTGATTGGAGTTATTTAAGCATGTAGTAGCTTTGTTTGGGCATGTGCTTTGGTAGCTTGAGCTTGTGGCTACCTTAAGTATTTTGAGTCATCAATTGAGAGTGATTTGATATTGAAAAGAATGGGCATAATCGCTTAGCATGGTTCTCATTTGTTCTGTGAGAGATGCACAGCCTTAGGGAGGAGCTTGGCATGGCTTTGCATGTATGTTTGATACTTGTATGCATAGTATCATGCTTGCTTGGATTTTTTTTTTGCCTAGCATGAACTTGTTTAAGGGCTTGGCGTATTCCTCTTGGTCGTGGATCTGCTTGGCTTGAGCATGAGCTTGGCATGAGCATGAGTTTGGCATAAGCATGAGCTTGGCATGAGCATTGACATGAGCATGTGCTTGGCATGAGCATTGACATGAGCATGTGCTTGGCATGAGCCTGTGATGAGCACGAGCTTGGCATTGTGTAAATGTACTTTTAATAATTCGAACATCATAGGAACTTTGACTTTTTTTTTTTTTTTTTTTTTTTTAAAAACCTAATACCGTGAATGAGCAGAGAAGTGGTCTTTTGTAGCTTGGTAGTGCTTTGCAAGGATTACTTAGCATGTAGTGATGAATCATATAGCAGTGATTGTGCTCATGAATAATCTTTCACCAAGCCCCCAGTATACCTTGCTCCCAACAAAGCCAATATTTTGCATGTCACACGGCAGTGACAATAACATAGATATGCATAAAAGCTGTCATGTTTGCTGACCAGGTGGTGATTTTTGATTGAGCTACGTAACAGAGATTCAAGCTTAGGTCTTATTTGATATAGCTAGCACATTCCGGGTATACTTTCATGTCCATTGATTACTTGTTGACTAATCGCTGGCTTGGAATTGTTGAACTAGGATCTAGTAGGAATTGCAGATACTGTATGAACTTCTGCTGGAATTGGTTTAGTACAAGTTTTAATAACTTGTGTGTATGCTTGGTTGATTATGATGGTGAGTTGTTTTGGCTTAGGGGACATAAAAACAACGTGTAATGAAAAATGGTTAGAAGTGTTTATTTTCTTCAAAAATGAAGGGGAAGGACACTAGATGTTTGATTTTGATAATGGATAGAATTTAGTAAAGGAGGTGGATTGGGATGCTGAAGGAAAGATGGTGCAGTTTTGATAATAGATATACTAGATTGTCTGAAATCAATAGCATATGGAAGCTTGAATATTGAATGCTTTGCTTGCTCAATTTCCCTGAATTTGATTGACTTTCTTCTGTAGTTAAATTGGATTAGCATGTTACAGCTTCAGTTTCTCACGTGTGTATTTGAACGTTGGCTTTATTCCCAGCAGTAAAATGGGTCTGCTACTTGTTGATGGCAGAGCTTGTAGCTTGATATTTTAGAGGATTTATTACATATGAAAATGCTTCATGGAATTTATAGCATCTTATCTAGCATGTTGCAATGCCTAGAATCATTGAATGCTTTGTTATTAACGGCAATAGAATGGATCTCCTCTCTCTTTTCTTTTTGCATGTTGTTAAGGCAACGAAATAGCTTGGAATATTTGAATCGCTTGGATATGATGCCTTGTTTTTCTGAGCTCATTGTATCATGGTGGTGAGTGGTGACTTGCATGGTTTAGCAACAACTTGATCATGAATGTATGTAGTCTTGGCTTGGTTCCGGCAGTGAATTTTTTTTTTTACTTTTCTCTTTGTTAAAGCACTTAAGCAGTTCAGAGTGCTTAAATTTCTTTACGCGTTGCTTGAGTTGCATGATGTTTGGTTCAGATTGCTTTGGCATGATGGTTTAGACTTGCTTGATTAGCTTTTTCGTTGTGGAATAAGTCCCCATTGCTTGGCTTGGGTTTATTTTGATTGAGCTTGTGATAACTACGCTTGAAAATGTAATAGGCATGAGTTTTCATAAAGGAATTTATTTGATTTGAATCCCTCTATACAAATGAGATCAAATCAATCCCAATTTTTTTATTTTTTTTTGGCTTTCAAATGGGATCAGCTTGATGCATGAATATGAGGATCAAAAGTTTGGGGTGGATGAGCAAAAGCTTGGAATTAGCACGGAATTGGCATGAATTTGAGTTAAGAGTAGGTATGAGCCTGATATTGAAATCATAGAATGTGACAATTCCTGAATTTATATATGCATGTATTGTCTTTGATTGTTTTTTTTTTTTTTTTTTTGAATATCTTGATTGCATTTGTAAACTTCAGCTTCGCTTGGCCAATGAGGACCTTGATCACTGTGGTATAGAAGTAAGGCTTGAAGGTGTTTTGGAGTAATGAGGCCTGCATTTACTGTGACTTCTTCAAATATTCTTTTTCCTATCAGAATTTTCTCTTTTTGGATGAGATTGCCATGCCTTGATATGAATATGGAGCATTTGCTGATAGGAACTTCACTTTGGCAATGGAAGAGATAGAAAACATCATGCAACAACCTTAATCACAACAGTAACTATAGTAACCATGAGCAAGGTCTTAATTACTCAGCCCCCAAGTGTCGTTGCATAAGATTTGAGATGCTATTTTGAAATATGGAGGCTTAGGAATAAGTTCAAATTGGTTTAGGTTCTTCAAAAATGAGAAGGGTAGTTGTAGCACTCAATTGGTGGTTGGAAAAAGCATGCTGTGATATGGGCAATACAGTCTTGAAATTTGATAGCTGCTGCTTTGCATGTTGCTTGGCTTCATTGCTTATTATTTACATGATTATTCCACTATAACTCTATAAGCTGGTTTCATTTTTGGTAGAGACATGGCTTGAGAGAGGGATTCTCTTAAAAGAGCATGTATAGATTGACTAGCTCTTACTACATGGTTTTAGGCTTAATGGAAAATCTTGGTGTTATGTATAGTACTGAATTACTAGCAGTAGCTAAGGGAATGTTAACAGCAGCTCAAATTTTGGCTATGAAGTCTACAAGTTTGAAAGAATGGTGGTGCAATAACATGGCTAGGAGATTGGATGTTAGAGTAGGTTTACTAAGATTTGCGTGTTTGACTACGTTTCTGGGTTTAAAGAAAGTTCACAGCAGCTCATATTTCTATAAGCTAGCTTGATATTTGGCATAGGCATGGCTTGAGACAGTATTTCTTAGGAAAGAGCATGAATAGATCGATGACTCAAGAGTTTGATTAGCTCTTAGTAACCCCTCTTTTTTTTTTTTGTCTATCGATGACCCCTTTCTTTGCTTGGCTTTGGCATGATTGAATATTCTTTGCATACCCTTATGATTCTTATCAAGGTTGATCCAATATTTGGCATGGGGTCTCAACTAACTTGGCTTGGCTTTACTTTGAAGAAGTACCTTCAATTTCACATCTGGATCACTTTGTTTATATAGCAACTAAGTTGTTGATTGAATGACCAGGACACAGTTCTTTTGGTTTTCTTTTATAGGAGCATCAATAATTGAAAACTGGAAAACAAAGCTTCATTCTCGGCAGTAAATTCTAGCAGCTCGCCCCCCCAGGTAAGAATGTACAGTGCAGATGCTAGCTTTCTTCGATTCGTATTAATCCCGCCAAAAGAAGCTTGCTTGCTTTGTCATTATCAAGTCATTCGAATTGGCATGAGAATGATATGATTGTTTGCTTGGAGAATTTGAGAATCTTCAACCTTGGATATGTGATTTGGTAATGAGGGCTCTTTTAATATTCTAAAGCATGACTACTAATTTAAATGGAACACAACCATCTTTAACAATGGCATGAGGCTTTGCTTGTTAGCTTGCTCGAAAAGGATATTTCTGATTATGAGCTTTTAGTTGATTTAGGAAAATAGTGACGATAAAGATGAAACTTAGTTCTAACTCATTGGTGAAGTAATGCCTAGTTAAGGGTATGGCTTTAGAAAGTGAATTTGTATGGAATGAGGACCTAGTTTAGGACGATATATTTTCCTTGCATGTTGGTTTGTTGCTGTGCTTGTTTTGGTCTGTGCGCGATGTGTAGCCTTCTATTAACATATGCATAATAATAAAAGATTCTAATACTAAGGCTGGTAAGATCTCAGTAGTGGTTATCAGGATGTCTAGCATGTGGATCTTTGATGCTCATAGGAAGAAAAGATAAGCATGGATAGATAAAAAAAATGGGGATGGCTACGTCAGCATGATTATTGAGGAGCTTTTATGTTAATGCTGACTACAGATCAAATGAGGGTAGATAGTTCCTAATGATGGAAATTTTAGAATTTGGTTTTTGTGCACTTCTGTTTTTGTATAGAGAAACTCTTTACCTAATGAAGCTAATGGTGTTGAGTGCTTGAATACAAAAAAATGTATGCAACCTGCTTGTGTTGTAACAATGATGGCTTGAAGATTGATCTTGAGTGTGCCTGTTTGCTTGAGTAACTATAGCATCTGAAGGCTTGGGGCATACTTGAATAATTGTTTGTCAAATATATATATATATATTTTAACTGCATCATGAATGTCTTTTCTAGTTTTTTTTTTTTTTTAGAATCCCCTTTGTAACTGGTTCCTGGTCTTGCCTCAGATTGGATCGGTATTCCATTGAAGATGAAATGTCAACTTCATTAGTTGATACAAGTTACAGCAGCAACTATCCGACCCAGGCATATTGACATGAATGGGGGTTTAGCATGGCATCTTAGCATGATTGGATATTCTCTCCCAATGACACCAAGAGGACTCTGCTTGTCTTTTGTGTATAGTTTAAATAGAAGTTTTGCTTCTTAATCAAAGTCAGAGCTTCTGAACCTTGTGAATTTGATAGGGAGGTTGCAATTGGAAGATAGAGTTTGCATGAGTGACAGCCTAGTTCCATGAGAGGAACATGAAAAGATGTAATTTTTTTTTAACACCCAAATCTTGGCTCTTTGGAGAAAATAAACCACTCTTGTACTAATATATTTTTCTGATGTATACCAAAGATTCACAAGAGGTAAGACAGCAAGAAACTTAATATGGATTTTTCAAAAGTGAAGAAAACAAAAAATGTTTTCCGATTAAGCTTGACTACTTTGCTTTATGCTTGATTGTGTATTGGCAATGTTATGACATCAAAATCATGGATGGATAGAAGCAAACTATCATCTTATAATGGAACAGAGCATGAAATTTTTTTATTTTGCTTGCAGCATGGAGCACTGCTGTGAATTTGAGGAAGTCGTGCATAGCATGTTTTTGAAATTCATTAAGCAAAGCCCCCCAAGTTTGCATGATGCTTGAATATATGCTCTTTTATTCTAGGCTTCCAATTACTTTCGCAGAGGAGGATGACTTAAGAATAAGTATGCTGAGCTGACTTAAGCCTTTAAAAAGAAAATGTGTTTGTAGTGATGAGAAGCTGTAAGAGGTAAATGATCTCTAGAATGTAAAAAAAACATTATGGGAGATAGCAAACAAAGACTGAGACTTTTCCATGTTGCAAGCAAGCTTGACAAGGGTGATCTGGTAAAGAATTAGGTAAAAATGTGAAGTGCATTGATATTTGCAATGACTGGGAGGTGTGTGTTTGCAAAATCATATCCGGCAATGGTTCTTGATCCCATGAACAAAGCCTGAGGGATAGATTGAGATCTACTGCTGTTAGAATATTGTAACTTGAGATATGTTGCTGTGAGGAAGAAGACACCAGCTAGAGTCACAGCCTAGTCCCCAGTGAAGTCGCCAAAAATGTGAGGGCAAGTTTGTGCTTTGGATTTCTAGCAGCGATAGCCCTCTTGATAGAGCGAAGACCAGGCCCAAAATCGATCGAAGGTGTGACCCAGGAACAATTTTGTTGTGACTAGCTGGATGGTAACAGTAGCTATTGAGCTAGAAGATAACAATAGCGATTGGAGTTAGATGATAACGGCAGCGATTTAGATAATAACGGCAGCGATTGGGGTTAGCTGATAACGGCAGCGACTGGAGTTGATTTCACGAGAACAGAACTTATAGGTAGATATGGTGTGGGAGCTAGATGCCTGGGAGTTTAGCAGAGAGAGAGAGAGAGTTCCAGCAATGGCATGATTTCTGGGTTTTGGGTTAAGGTTGATTGGGATGAATTGATGGCTAGGGATTTAGAGATAGAGCTTGATCTCTTGCTTGATGTTTCTGGGTTGTTGTTTTTTTCCACTCCAACGGCAGTGAACCCACCTTTTATAGCAAAGGTAGGCGAAGAAGATCGGTCATAAGGACCAAGGGTTCTGAGGGAGTATTCTCAATATTGGGAAGATGATTCCCAAGCTTTCAAGTTTTGTTTTCCCCATGGAACTAAATGGGTGAAAGCTTGTTCAGACTACGAGGGTGAAGGTCGGTGGTGTAAGCATAGGGTACTAAAGATCCCAGATTTTGTGCTGCTGTGATCTTTGAGGGATCCTAATCCCTTATTTCCTGCTATTGTAAATTGAAATCACAAAGTTTGAGGGCTATTGGAAATTGAAATGGGATTGCTGGGTATATGAATCAAAAGCCTCTCCATGGATTCTGGGTTCTTGCCAAAAACGGTGAAGCATCAATCCCAGCAGCAATTTTGGATAGAACGACATTCTGGTTTGGGAAGAAGATGGTTTCAACAGGCTTGAGCTAGAGGCTGCTGTAATGGGCTTTCGGTAAGGAGGTAATTCTAATGGGCTTTGAGTTTTGCTGGGCCTGTTTTCATCTCTCTACTAGCCTATGTTAAGATTTTGGTCCATCAAGCATGAATTTTGGTTCCCAAGTCCAAAATTATCGATGGGCCTTATCGTAACAATGGGCCTCACAGCATCCGTTACCTTCCACACCACATCCCGCCGTATAAGCCCCAAATGTAGCTTGGGCCTACGTGTATTGCATGGTAATTAAGCGTGTCGGCTGCTTTGAAGAGTCACGTTAGTTGTTTGAGAATTTGGGCTTGTTGTATCTCTTGCTAACTAGAAGGTTTCCTTTTGGCATGAAATGGGCTTGCTTGAAGGCCCAACTAGGTTACGACGTTGAGGACTCACTTTCTTCATGTGTCACTTATTAAATTTGAACTCGTGGAAATTTGGGTGTCAACAGGTACAAATTTTCAAAGGCTTATGCGATTCCACGACGATTGTACACAGCAGGTATATATTGAGATGTCAAGAAGATTGGCCTTGGGCCTTGGGGCTCTTGGGCTCTGTTCGACCAAAGAATTATATTACGACAATTCACTATTTTTTATTTTTATGAATAGTTAACAGAATAGGGACGGGGCTACCTTAGCCGAGCGTGGAGGTGATGGAGATGGCGTAACGTACGGGACCCGACAAAGCCCCTTTGTCGTTTTTGTTCAAGCGCTCTAGAGAAGTGAGACTAAGCCTTTATATAAATTGATTCTGCTTACACTAACGGGTGCGATCAGACCAGCAATATTGCAGCGGTTCCCATCAGAAATTCAAAGTTAAGCTTTCTTGGGCAAGAGTAGTTCAAGGATGGGTGACCTCCTGGGAAGTCCTCATGTTGCACCCCTCTTTTTGCCTTTGATTTTTCATTTCATTATTTTTTTTATTCGCTCCTTTTTATTTCGGCTACTTTGCTCGTATACCAATTAGGTGCAACTCTTCGAATGCTTATAGGTTGCCCATGGCGATTGTGCACAGTAGGTATATATTAAGACGTCAAAAAGATTGTTCTTGGGCATTGGGGCTCTTAGGCTCTGTTCAACCATTGAATTATATTCTGACAACTCACTATTTTTTTATGAATCGTTAAGAGAAACAGAACAGGGACAGTGCTACCTTAGCTGGGCTTGGAGGTGATAGAGATGGTGTAACGTACGAGACCCACCCTTTGTCGTTTTTGTTCAAACGGTCTAGAGAGTGGGATAAAGCCTTTATAGAAATTGATTTTGCACACACTAATGGGTGCAATCATACCCGCAATAATGCACCAGATCCTATCAGAACTTCGAAATTAAGCTTGCTTGTGTAAGTGCAATGCTAGGATAAGCAACCTCCTTGTTAGTCCTTATGTTGCACCCTTTTTTTTTCACTGTCGGTTTTTTAAGGCCACCCATCACTATTGATCATGAGTGTAGGTGCAATCTGGCCTCACACCTCAAAGTAGCAACAATAAACTTGTTGAACTCAAAAACAAAGGATAACCATATGTCGATTCGCAATTCATAATCCATGCTCAAACAAGCGATGTAAGTTTCTTTCAATCACCAAGAGGGTGCAAACATTACTTATTACTCTACACGTGAAGAATTCCTACGAGGTTGGTGTCTAAGAGGCATAGTACCAAAACATGAAAACTCAAGTCCAAATAAATTAAAGGAACGACATCGTGATGTGTACTTTATGCACTTGATGATTGCACCAACACCGAAGAGTATAAGATGGGGAACTGCTATAGTTGGGTACAAGAGAGTATGAGCATCAACAAGTATGTTAGGTACAAGAGAGTATGAGCATCAACAAGTATGTTAGGTACAAGAGTAAGATAGTCTACATGACCTAATAACCGACTGCTTTGATACCAAGTTGGCAGAACCCGAACCGAAATCACCCTGACATCCAAAGTGGCTATGCAGGGCCGATCTTAGAATAAAATTTTACCACTTTTTTTTTTTAATTTCCCTTAAAATTGGACTACCCAAAGCGTCAAACCTGTAAACAAAATGAACACTTCTAAAACCCACAAAGGCAACCCCAAACTTTAAGAGCCTACATGCTCTACCCAAATAATTCAATTGTCATAGGATATCTAAGAAAACTTAAACTTAGATCTCTGATCTCAAATTATCATTAATACAACTGAAAGTCGGTTATCAGAGCAAACGACACATTGAACTGAAAAGTAGAATAAATAGTAACCTACAACGAACATGGAAGCAGTGGACGCTATGCCTCAACTCCTACTCATGCACGACCTCAACTTATCTGCAGACTGGGCATGAGAAACTGAAAACCCCAAGGAAAAGCATTTCTAAACTATTAGAGTGAGCGGACGAAAAACAAATAATTTCAAAGGAAATGATAATAAGATTTAATGCTTTCCCAATTTTATTTTCATATAAAACCTGAGCATGTAGTAATTCATAGTGAAAATACTCTTAATGCTCCTTTTTACTTAAATCTCAAAAACGTACTGCAAATCTGTTCATTTAAAACTCAAGTATCTCATAATCATTTCAGAAATCTTACAATCTCAGAAATCTCATTAAAATACTCAGATGATAAAACATCTCGAACTCAATTTTAGAAATCACGAAAATATACTAGTATCTCAAATCATACTGTAAATCTCATCTCAAAATCCTTTTAAAAATCTCAGAAGTCTCATTAAAATACTCATGTCATAAAACAGGCGATGAGGGAACTGCCGACCAGTCATCTCATGTCACCTGGAGGATATTGCCGACCAGGGACACTGTCGATCGGAACACAAGAAGGTGATAGCTAGAGGGTTCTACAAACTAACCATCTAATGTCATCTGGAGGGTAGCACCGACTAGATGACGCATCGGAGTAAACTATCGACTAGATGACGCATCGGAATGTACTGCCGACCGAAATAGATAGTTAAGAGGGTACTGTCGACTAACTATCGCATGTCATCTGGAGGGTACTGCCAACCAAATGACGCATCGGAGGGTACTGCTGATTGGAATATATATTCTGGAGGTTATGCCGACTAGAATATTACCTGGAAGGTATTGTCGACCAAGTAATGCATGCATGCACTAGCATAATCATCATCTTTTATATTTACCTCCTCAAATAAACTGAACTCATTAATTCTCTTATAATATTAAACTCATATTTCCTCATCAAATCATAATATTTAAATCTCCATTTTTCTCTCAATAACTCAATACTCAAAATACTCGATAGAAATTATCATAAAAATCTCAATAATTCAAATATCGGCAAAAATCCTGACAATTCTCCATAACTTAAATTGAACTCATTGCCGATAAATCATAAATAACTCATCAAAAACATAATCAAGAAATCCTGATAAATTATAAGTAAATCGTAAAATCAATTACCAACTTAATTATTATCAATTTAAATCAATAAGTTCAATTAATATTTAGAAAATAATACTACATGTTCATTTATTTTGAAAACAAATGTCCACTCACATATTTACCGCTATTACGGTTGCTTGATATACACGTCGTCCTAAACAAATTGATAGTATGAATCACTGTTACCGAGAATCGAAAATAAATTGACAAATACAAAATCAAAACCCTGAAAAAATAATTTGTTGAAAGCTCGAAATCATGTCTGAACAAGCTCAAACTTCAAATGTTATGATGACTTAAGTAATTATAACAACCTATTGAAAAATGGCGTCGGATCTTCTTGAATCGAAGCCCAAACTTTCAAAAATTTGGAAATTCCGATTATTTTCAAAACGTGCACCAATCAATACAAAATTGATATCCACATGTCTGTAATGCTACGCTCTACCTAACGGACCAAAATAGAAGGCCTGAAGTAGCCGGACGCGCCCCCACGTGCTGCCACAAGCAGCTGCGCCTGGGCCCCATGCTCTGCCACCTCTAACGCCAAATCGGGCAGCAAGGCCTATGCCAAAATCTTCCTTACAACAATCCCAACAACTTTTCTAACTATAACATGGATCAATTACGAAAGGATAAGTCAAAATTTACCCCGAAACAAATCGAAAAAATCTGAATTCTTCAAGCCTTCGATTCTCCTTCGTTCTATCCAATTGGGCAGCAAGATAGTTATCAAGATGATCCGTGCAACACGAGCTTCAAAACGCGACAAGTTTCTTGGCCGAAAGTCACCAAAACGGCGAGATAGAACTGAATTGTCCGGTTTGGTACTGAGAAGGATTTCGACTTTGATTTCTCTTCTTTTTGGGTTCCAAAGCTTGATTTGATTCTAGAAATAGCAAGAGAAGGAAACGGCGGGGCTGCGGTGGGCCAATCTGGGGTGGCCGGATGGCAACGAAACTCGGCAGGTTATGAATCCGGGTCGGGTTGGAGGTCGGCTCTGGGAGAGAGTGAGTTTGAGATTCGGGTTTCGGCCCAAAACGGAAACTCCCAAACTGGAAAGTTTCCAAATGCAAACTTGCTATTTATATCAAGTTCCCAAAATTGTAACTCGAGGTTTTTAGATCTTAACTTTCTCAACTCCGATTCTCGCTTGTCCGATTTAACATGCTCTACATCTTTCTAGATTGAAATTTTCTCAACTGAGCCGAATAAAAAGTCAACTTTTTGACCCACTAAAAGGTCAAAATTAAAGCAAAAAGTGAAACTTTTATTCATTTACCGTCCAAATGACCAGTAAATGGTTTAGTTTAGGTACGGGGCATAACATTCTGCCACGCCACCATTAACAGCAACAAGGTTGTCGTGCTGCGTCCAACCCAGCCGTGCATCCGGCCGCTGTAGTCCGTGGTAGGATTTTACCACCGTCATCATCAACCTAGTTGTTGCCACACTTGCTTCATTGCACACTTGCAATGCTTCTCCATCTGTCTAAAAAAATCTTGGTTCAATATCGAGCTCAAATTTAAAATATCCTAGGCAAAAAAGGGGCCACCGCCAAGACCGAGGAGGAAGTGTCAGGCCACCGTTGAGTTTCAACCGCAACCAAATTTCAGAAACACCATGACCATCACCACCATAGGCTGCAGACTCTAGCAGATCTATGTGTGGAAGAGATCGGCAAGAAAAAATCAGAGAAGAGGGATGAAGACATCCTTGATTTGAGTGGCAATAGCCGCTGTGATCGTCACCTCTAGAATTAGCGCAAGGAAGAACGTCGTTAGAAAGATAATAGGGTTTCTCATCCTGTTCATGCCCAATCTCTAATCCCAAGTATTGGTGGCCTTAGTGCCACATTTCAACCTCTATGTAAACACCAACAAGTTTGTGCCACTTGTCATGAACACAAACAGTTCACGCCAACACTTGACGTATCCAGTGATGAGCCAGTGGTTGATGTCATCAGTATGTATCATCTACATACGGGACCTTCTTTACGCCCACCACAAATTTTCACACTAACCAATCACAATGTGTAAATCAGCGTTTAATTTCTTTCGATTAAACTTCAAAAATTCTTTAAAAAATAGTTATTGAACTTGCAAAATTCACTGAAAAATACCGCGAACTCCTAGCAATCTCTACTTTCTATTTACATCCTAATAAAAATAATTCGAGCAACTCCAAAGTTTAAAATCTCACATACACAATAATAAAAAATTTAAAATTTTTATAAAAATAAAAACGACTACCCTAGAGTAGCAAGACCCAGCATCATGGAGTCAATCAACGTGAACTTGATGGCAAAATTTACTGTCACTTTTTTTAATACTAGACATTGAAGAATGTGCTTTTCGCAAAATTCTTAGTGACAATATGCTAGTACGGCTCTTGGACATTTGTCGGTAATCTAAGGGTTAAATAAATAAATATAATGCATATTTAGTATTTTAATTATCCTAAAATTAGTCTGATCAATCATGAACTCTTGGTCACAAGGTAGGTACTCAATCTCATTGGCAGGATTATTCAATCTACACTCTTACTTCTTCTTCTTTTCTTTTATTTTTTATTTTTTTTTTATGAAGATAGTACTTGCATTGGAATCCGGTCAAACTGAGAGGCTCGACTTCATGCCCATATTGTTATTATTATATTAATCAATCTCTACTCTTATTTTATGTAATTATGTAAAAGATTCTTTCTTTTTTTTATCAAATCTAAACTAATCGAATTTGATTACTTTCTAGTCCCAAAAAGACGTCTTCCTGAAGTTGGATCTCCTATTCCATCATTTAAATAGTCAAAGAATTTATGTAGGCCTCATCATATGGCCCTTGGGCCCTAAGCCCGGACGGCCCGGCCCTTCCATTAGGGCGGGCCGGCCCGACCCTTTTTTATTTATGGTAGGGTATGGGTCACACAAATAAAGCCCGGCCCTACCCTACGGCCCGGCCCGATTGAGCCCGTAAGGGCTAGGCCCGGCCCGGCCCTAACCCTGCCCTAAAATTTATATTTTATTTTTGTTATTTTCTATTACATGTGTTATATGTATAAAACTATGGAAGTGTAGAAAATTATTTCAATATGCCATATTAGGAAATGAGTCTTTTAAATTGAGCCATATTTTGAGAAGAAAAAAATAATTTTTTTTTAAGAATTAACCGTTAATTCGGCAAAAACGCCGTCGTTTTAATATAATCTTATGGGTATTTTAATATTTACCAATAATTACTGTTAACTAATTAACTGTAATAATTACAAAGCTATTATTTCAAATTGGACAATATATTCATGTAATACCAATTTTGAAATAAATCAAGTAATCAACATAACTAAAAATAATCAATTGGTCGAGTTGAAACCATTTTACCAATGTAATGTTAACTTCTTAATGAGCAAAATGGGGGACGAAATGGAATTTTTTAAAATACACCGCTGGATGTTATTTGCATATGAATATATGTTAGTGGTAGAAATTTCAACAATTTCCGCCTTCGTTTGGACCTCGATCTACCCAGTCAACTCAATACCCTAAATAGAACATAAAACAAATATGCTCTTAACCGGTCCTTGGCAATTCACTTTTTTCGATCTTTCAGCTCCCACACTCTCATGGGTAGGGGGTCTACTTATGGATGTCAAAATTCCGCAACGTTTGTCCGCGCATGGTATCGCTCCCCTTAGGGAAGTTTGCTTGTGCAAAGCGTTGACCGCTCCGTTAGGTGCCTTATTCACGACGGATCAGCCTAATTTCTTTACACAATACCTATCACTATTGTATAAACATATAAGAATTTTCCGATTGATCGATTTTCATTTCAAAATTTTTGGATCGCACATAATCCTTATATGTCTTGTAATGTAGTATAACTAGTTTATTAGGCTTGTTACCCTCCATGAGCAAAATAGGGGACGAAATGGAATTTTTTAAAATGAACCGCTGGATGTTGTTTGCATATGAATATATGTTAGTGGTAGAAATTTCAACAATTTCCGCATTTTGTTGGACCTCGATCTACCCGGTCAACTCAATACCCTAAATAGAACATAAAACAAATATGCTCTTAACCGGTCCTTGACAATTCACTTTTTCGATCTTTCAGCTCCCACACTCTCATGGGTAGGGGGTCTACTTATGGATGTCAAAATTCCGCAACGTTTGTCCGCGCATGGTGCCGCTCCCCTTAGGGAAGTTTGCTTGTGCGAAGCGTTGACCGCTACATTGGGCGCCTTATTCATGGCATATCGGCCTAATTTTTTTACACAATACCTATCAATGTTGTATAAACATATGAGAATTTTCAGATTGGTCGATTTCCATTTCAGAATTTTTGGATCACATATAATCCTTATATGCCTATTAATGTAGTATAACTCGTTTATTAGGCTTGTTATCCTCCATGAGCAAAATGGGGGAGGAAATGGAATTTTTTAAAATGCACCGTTGGATGTCGTCCGTATATGAATATATTGTAGTGGTAAAAATTTCAGTGACTTCCACCTTCGGTTGGGTCTCTATCGACGCGGTCAACTCCATACCCTAAATAAAACCTAACACAAATATGCTCATAACCAAGAATTTGTAATTTTTTTTTTTTTTTGGATCTATCAGCTCCCACACTCTCATGGGGAGGGGGTCTATCACCTGCTATCAAAATACGGGGATGTTTGTCGGCAAAAGGTGCCGCTCCCCTTACGGAAGTTTGCTTATACAAAGTGTTGACCGCTCCATTTGGTGCCTTATTTAATGCAGATCGACATAATTTTTTTACACAATACCTACTTCTGTTGTATATGCATATGACCATTGTCAGATTGATCAATTTCCATTTCGAAATTTTTGGCCCGCCCGAATAAGCCCTAAATTTGTTTTATTTTTTCTATTTTTTAATTATGTTTCTCTTTTTTCTATAGTATGCAATTTATCTATTTCTTTGTAATTGATTTCATAAGTTTTGTTTTCTTTAATTTCTATTTTCTTTGTTACACAACAATTAATATTGAGAGATTTATATAGATAGTTAATTGAATATAACCACCTTAACTAATATTAATAAATGTTATAAGTTACAAGTGTGTGTGTGTGTATTAAATATGTTCAATAAAAAACAATGAGTCTTTTATTACCAATATATACCATTAAGCCATATTTTGAAAAGAAAAAAATAATGTTTTTTTTTTTTGTTAAACAAAATAAGGCCCTTTTTTGGCCCATTTCGGCCCTATTTGGCCCTATTTGAGGGCCGGCCCGACCCGGCCCTAACGGATCGGGCTTTTCGGGCGGGTAAGGGTTAGTATATTTAAGCCCTGGCCCGACCCTACCCGGCCCTAAATTTTGTTGACTTTGACTAGGCCCCGCCCGACCCTACCCTAAGCCCTAAAATTTAGGGTAGGGCCGGCCCTAGCCCGGCCCATGATGAGAATAAATTGAAAATTAACAGATTTAACCCTGAAAGATTAAAAAACTTTGAGAATAAATTAAATCAGAAGGATATATAAGACAATTATAAAATATATTTTTATTAAGAAAATTAAAAAGAAATGATTCTACAACCCCCATTTTTCTTTCCCACTATTTTCTCTCTGCAATAACTACCGGTGAATCTACTTCTTCTGCAATAACTACCCACCTTTAAAAAAAAAAAAAAACAAACAAACAAAAAAATTTCGTACACATGCAGAGCATGTGATTGCAGACTAGTGTATGACTAAAACAAGAAAAGAAATAACATATGGGCTAAGTTTAGAAATTTGAAGTGGACTAATTTTTAATATTTAATCTGTTAAACTATAATTAAGCTACAAATTTATGTTTTTTCAAAATCTGGGGTGGGCTGTAGCCCAACGGAGCCCGTGTGTAGCTACGCCTTTGTGAATGATGGAGAGGGAAGCTTTGCTTCATGGTGCCCCCTCTCAGCAATTTTGTGGCAATACTATTGCTACACATTTATTATATCCTGTACTGATGAAACTTTTTGTATTTAGATTGTATATAATCTTGTACAAAAGGGGCTCGATTTTGAAATGATGAAGAAATTCAGGTGAATTGTACCAATGAGGTTGTCTTTAAGGTGAACTGGTTAGGTGAGCTAGTGCCTGGTGGAGTTGAGTAGAGTTCTTAAAAGGAGGTGCTCCACCTTTTCTTTTTCCTCCTTTTCCCTTATTTACGTTGACTCTTTTTAACCATAATTAGAACCGTAAAAATGCTATATAAAGTAACAGAATAGTAGTAGTCGGTACGCTGTGTTTAAAAGATTAATTAATTGTGGACTTTTAAAATCTCAAACATGTTTGGACGCAAATTATTTAAGTTGTCCTTCATGAAGACTCGTACTGATGAAAGAATTATATATGGAAATTTGAGTTATCAAGTGTACAAATTTCGTAGTTAAGCAAAAAATTAAAAAAAAATCAATGTTCTCGTTTTTTCTCTTCTAACATAATTGAGTGCACAAGTCTCCAGACGAATATAACACGAGTTGTTGTAAACTTGTAATTAGCGAACTCATCGGCTATTCTTCTTTTGACTATTTACCTTTTGTGTTCAGCTTTGGCCTTAAGAGATTTTGTGCAAAGATGGACTGTTTGGACGTGAAATTCAAGTTATCGGTCTGCATTTTTCGTAATTAAGCAAAACAAGTTAATGCATCGATTTTTCTCTTCTAAAATAATTTGGGTGCACAAGTTTTGAGATGCCGATCTAAAATTTTCTTTTTAGGCTTAGTTTGGAATTGTTATGCTGTGAAAATAAACACTTCTAAACTTGCTGTGAGAGGAAACACTTATGAACTTCCTGTGAGAAGAAGCAGCTAAAATGTTTGGTAAACTATTTTTAAAAGTGTTGTGATAACGAAAAACAATTTCTAGGTGTTTGGTAAGTTGCGAGACAAAAGTGCTTTCACTAAATGTAATTACCAAAATGGTCATCCATGCTAAAACATGCTACTAAAATACATAACCATACCAAATAAAAAAAAAATTCACATGTATTATCCTTCTACCCTTGCTTGGACCCAATAAAATATTTACTTTAGACCCTTCAATATGCATATTATGTTTTACTATTACACAAAATAAGTCCAGAAATTAATCCAAATATTCTTGACCATAGTTCAACAGGAACCATTACACAAAATATATTAAAATCACTTGAAATTTACAACTAAATGCTAAGTAGATAAAAGTGATGTGACTAGATATAATCACTAAAATGGTCATAAATGCTAAAAATACTAATAAAATACATAATTTGGGCAATTTTGCTTGGACTGAAGCAATTATGGGCTACAAACAAGAAATTTTTGAATCAAAGATGCACATCCATTTGAAAACTTGCTTGAGAAATAAGTCGATAAATTTCAAAGGGGTTCAACATTAACATTGTGTTAAAATACAATGATTTTGTCTTACAACAGTAGTGATCAAGTCTCTTTGGGATCACTTACCAATTGGTAATAATAGTACAACAATAGTCAAAGTTCAATGAGCATTTCAATTTTGTAATCTGTAGATGAAGCCAGTGACTGCACATGTCTTATTTTCCCTTTCCATGCTATACCTCTTATGATGCGGAAATAGCAGCAACTTTTTGAAATAGAACATATGATATATTGTATGTACGTAAGTTCAATCCAAAATGAGGTACTTCAAAATCCTTGCCTTCTTTTGCTCTTCCGAGTTTGCTTTTATCAAGGAGTAAATGACAACACCAGCAATTGCTATTGCTGTACCAATCGCAGTTTGTGTAGAGATCTTGTTGGCTGCCAAATATGAATTTCATATATGAAGAGTTAATTAACTTGTCTATCATGTAAAAATTCTGAAAACACAATATTATTCTTTACAATGACTAGTCTCTTATAATATCACTATAACTAATAGCAGTATACAAATTAAGAGACAAACCTGATATCATCAATTATTCTAGATTTGTGCCAAAGCAGCAAGCCACAATGCACTTTTCAAAGCCTCCACTTACTTCCCAAAACAGAACCAATTAACTTGTCTATTTTTAATACCAGCAAATGTTCTCCTCCACTTACTTCAAAGCCTCCACTTATGATACATCACACGACCACTTACTAATAGGCTTCTTAATACTCAAATGTATATGCTCATTAAGTGGTTGGCCTTTTCCTTACATGATAATGCCAGATTATAACATCATCATAATTCAGTTGGGTTGTGCATACTTCAAAACTATTTAACTACTGAAAAAGGGTTTAAGGAAAATGAAATAACAGTTATCAAGCAAACAGCTCTAGCTCAAAAGGCAACTTATAAAAATTTATTCAATTATATATATGAATCCATCACAAAGGCCCATCAGGGAAGAACAACTTACCTTCAAGCGGAGAGAGACAGAGCTAGGTACTACACTTCAACACAGAGGATCCTGTATAACCAAAAAATCAAACTGAAATTAGCAAGCAACTCACCTCAAACCAGTCCAATCTCTCTCTATCTCTGCAGCGAGACTACTCTCTTCACCCATGTCTCTCTATCTCTCTCTTTCTTCTACGCCGACTATCAGCATCATAAATATATGACTAAGATAACAACCAGTCATTCCTTTTTCCTGAAGAATCAGAAGTAAGCTAACAACCAAATATATGACTAAAGAATCAATTCCCAAAGTACAATAAAGGAAAGGAAAATAAAGTACCATATTCTCCTAATTGCATCAGATCTTTAATAACATGCATTGTTGGAAGTTTATCATCCAGAATCTACACATTTTTATGCTTACGTGCCTAGAAAATTCCAACTACAAAATCTCAATTCAAAGTTTTTAAATCTATCAAAACCATCCAAGCATCTCAAAGCTTAAACTTTTAGCTATAGATACTGGCTTGAGTTGGTATTTAGAGAATCTGAGATACCAATTGCAACAGACGCTCAACCCCAAAGTCCTCAATTAACAACAAAAGATATCAATTGCAGCATTGCCATATCACTTTTAACAAAATTGCAAGGCCCTTTCAAAATCATTATACAAATTACTAACAAAGCAAAAACCATGCATTCATGAAATACTAACCCTGGGCTAACTCAAAACAGACATCAATTCTCAGCAGATATAAATTCCAAATGGCTCTAGCAATTGAATTTGGAGGAGACCCATGGGTTGATGAAATATTGACGACAAAGGAGAAGAAAGAAATCATCCAAAGATTGCAAAATACATATAGAATTGACGAATAATGATTCATCTTACTTTAAATTTTGCAACTGGATCTAGAGGATGTGGACGTGAAAGAAGAAACAAGAAAACCTGAAGGACAATTTCACCAACATAGGAAATTTCATTAACACTTCCACGTCTTCAACTTGATTCCCGCAGAAGCAGATTTCCAAAGCTAAGAAATTGAGCTTCTTGATTTCTGCGGTTCAAGGAAGCGCTTCTGCATGGAAGCTGATTCTACAGGTTTTACCAAACAGCCCAACTAAATTGTAAAAGCACTTTTGGTCCCAAAGGCAGGTTCAAAATCAATCCCAGGCCTTAGTTACCCAAAATAAAGCCGAGTACCTCAGAGTAGTAGTTTGGTACCAATTCGCAAACTCATTAGCTTTTCGTTCTTTATAATTATCCAGAAGTGACAATTTCACCCCCAGAAATAATACATCCATGGGTAAATTGTTCCCCTTTTTATCGCAACACTCATCACGCTTGCCAGCAAACGGATATATAATTTCCCATGAAAAGGCACACTTTTTTCCCGCTTTATATCACAAAATTTAGTTGATTGTGAAAAAGGTGAACTTGCCAAAGCCGAAAACTGAGGAAGAGGGAAGAACATGGAACTCAAGAAAAGTACAGAAACCAGAGTACATAAGAAATTAATACACTTGGAAATCAGATGAGCCAACATCTCTAACATAACAGTAGAAGGAAAATATTCTGCCACCATTTCTACCCACCCTCTCCATTATTTCTTTCTGAATGAGAAAAGGAACAAATGGCACAGTTGCCCGACCCTGAAAAAAAAACTCGCATCTTGTTAGGTAAAACAAAGAGAAATGCGAGAGAAAAAAAATCATAAAAGCAGGTAAAATAGTTTCTTAAGAAAACACGAGTGAAATCACAAGGATGAGAAGCAATAATATCCAAATGAGAACTCTACTTTTATTGACAAGTTTAATTTGCCATGTATAGAACAGGTTTTGGCTGACATTAGTTTGCACATGCTTATCTTAGAACACCAAGCATGAAACACAAAACAGAAAGAAATTAGGATTCAACGCATTAAATCAAGTCTGCAAGTGTTCACATACAACTAGGCTTTCAAGAAAGCTTTGCTTTCAGTTCTGCAGCCACGGCATCAATGAACTCCTCTGTGTTCAAGTAGTGGTTCCTAGCAAGCCTACACCACAAGAAGCATACGATGAAATCAACGTCCATGCAAAGAAACAGAAAAACACAACCCAAGCGTGCGCAGACACGCAAACACACAACAGTTGAACAAATAACGCTCTAGTAGATACTTACTTAGGTCCATGAAGAATTAGTGCAAGATCCTTGGTCATTTTCCCAGATTCCACAGTTCCAATACAAGCTTCTTCCAGCTTCTGAGTGAAATCCAACAATTTAGCATTGTCATCCAACTTTGCCCTGTTAAAAAGACAACATTCAAATTCCATTTAAATTTTTTTATCATAGAACAATAAAAAATCAAGAGATCTCGGAGAACAAACTTTATAAAATACCTGTGTGCAAGCCCTCTCGTCCAAGCAAAAATTGAAGCTATGCTGTTTGTGCTGGTTTCACCACCTTTCTGGTGAACTCTATAATGCCGAGTAACTGTACCATGAGCAGCTTCAGCTTCTATGGTCTTTCCATCTGGGCACACCTGCACCCATAAACAGCTCTAGTAAGTGAAGAAAAAGAATTTATACAACAAAAAGAATGTATTGATGGAAGGAAGGGTGGATAAGAAAGAGAAAGTAAACACCCAAATCAGGTCTAGCATACCAGTACTGATGTCATCAATCCAAGAGATCCAAAACCTATAATGCAACCAGAAATTAGAAACTGTAACCCTCTGTATGTCAAATATGATGATAGAGGTAGTGCAACAAAAGATTGCTAGTAGTCTGTCATACAAACCTTGAGCTAAGAAATCACTTTGCACATCTCCATCATAATTCTTGCATGCCCAAACATAACCACCTTCACTTTTAAGTGCATAAGCCACCATATCATCAATGAGACGATGTTCATACCTGCCAATTCAATCATATAAAGTCAATAAGAAGCAAACGACCTCAAAATCCATCATTGGAAAACCAATAGAGTTCCTCACCATATGCCAGCAGCTTCATACTTGGATTTCCACTGAGCTTCATAAACTTCTTGAAATATGTCCTTGAATCTAATCTCATGAACAAACAAGAGTAAATGCTCAGAGAACAGTAAGTGTAATCATAAATATTTGAAACGAGGCTCAATCTCCATACCTTCCATCATACTTCTTAAGAATAGTGTTTTTTGTGCTAAGATAAAGAGGCCACTTTTTCTCATAAGCTGTGTTCATAGAAGCTTCTGCAAAAGCACGGATTGACTGCATGGGGAAAAAAACAGTTACACTCCTAAAGAAGCAAAGAGATTACATGCAGCAATCGAGAAGCTGTTTCAGTAACACCATGGATTATCAAATCAACCTCATCGGTGTTGTACATGGCAATTGCTACTCCGCCTTCCCCTGTAAAGTTGTACACTTCCAGTTCAGTCTTCTCATCCTTTCCTTCTGGAACTGCAAGCATTTTCAAGGTTATCAGAAATCCCTTATTCACCAAATATGAAGACAAGAAATGAAAGGAAAATCACTTCTTTGATCAAGTTTTAGTGAGCATTGATAAGCACTTCTAATATATACGACATACAAAATCTTGTACACTACTAAGCAACAGTGGAAGTTTACCAAACAGCAATTTCAGTTTCCCAGGTCCTTTGATAACTGTATCAGTTGCTCGATATTGATCACCGAAAGCATGTCTTCCAATGCATATTGGCTTCGTCCAACCTAAAAAAAAAAAAAAAAAAGAACAAGAAAATCAGCATGGCGCTACTCCAACGAAACAATATAGACGCAATATGAAATTACAATACCTGGGATTAGGCGAGGAATGTTCTTGCAAAGAATCGGTTCTCTGAAAACAGTACCTGAAGAAAGCTGGCAGCCCTTGTAATTTACCCATTAAAAGTTTCAAAATACAAAAAGTTCACTGCTTCAAGTTTACTAACCATTCAAAATATTCCTAATAGTCCCATTGGGACTCCTCCACATTTGCTTCAAGCTAAACTCCTTCATGCGAGCTTCATCTGTCACATGATAACCACAATATTATGTACTTGTATCCTCAAGTGTCAGTTGAAAATATATACGCTAATAAAAGCGCCAAAAATGGCATTCAACAGAATTTGCAGCATGTTCAGAAGTGTCTACCTGGTGTGATAGTCGCGCATTTGATTGCTACATTGTACCTAAATACAAAGAGAGAGATGAAACATGAATACCAGAATATAATATAGAAGTAAAAAGGTACTTTAGCAACTTTTCTTTATTTCACAAGTCAGAGAAATATATCATTCTCAGAACAGTAAGAGGAAATTCAATAAGACGTACTTGAGAGTAGCCTCTGCACTTTCAACGGTAACTTTATCATCAGTGGCATCACGGTGAGGAAGACCAAGGTCAAAGTACTTAATGTCCAAATCCAAAAAGGGGAGAATAAGCTGCAGAGATGTAACATGAAAAGAAGAGAAAACATGAGTAATCAAAATCTTTTCCAGAAAATATAAACTGGAAAAAAAAACAATACATTATAACACACACACACACACACATATTGATGGAGCAATAAGAGTTAGATCAACACACCTTATCCTTGATTGATTTCCAGAAAATTCGAGTCATCTCATCTCCTGTAACACATACCAAAAGACTCAAAGTATGAGAAAGAGGAATGTAAAATCTCTTCAACCCATGTAAGTGCAATGTGTATTAAGTCTGCAAGTGTGCCATGCAGTGTCAACACTATCTTAGCATGAATTGAAAAAAAAAAAAAAAAGACTTGTTTTGGATGACTCAATACTCTTGTCCATCCGAAACCATACTAGAGTTTCTTCATAAAAATTTTGAATGAAATTAAGACTTAGATAATACATAAATCCCTTAACATCATATTCAGTCATTCTCAAAAAAGCAAATTTCAAATATGAAAAGTCTCCAGAAATTCCAATCCAATCAGAGCCTGTTTTCTGAATAACAAAGATCAAACAGTTCCAGATTCATCCTACAGATCCTTATTAACAAACTTATAGATTTAGATAAGGCGAATCGGTCAATTTACAATCTGCACCAGACCAAAACTAAATTCACCGCCGTCGCATAAAAATTAAGCTCACAAAGAAACATGAGAAACGATCGAATCAGGTGGAATCAGCGAAATGAAATGATGAGTCAGAGATCGGAGCAAACAGAAAAGACGGGGGGGAAGTCTCTTACCGTCCATCTCGACGATGGGGTTAGCGACCTTGATCTTCTCGAACGCCATTGTGGTTTGATTGATTGATTGGTTAGGTTTTGGATCGGCGACTCTTTTCAAGGGATAGAGAGGCGCTCAGTGGCTTTGAGTTTTGACTAGTGAATCGCGCAAAGCTCAGCGATGATGTATTTGGTATTTAAAGTCACCAATATGTGAAATATTCAACTTTTTTTTTTTTCTTTTTTCTTTTTTCAGAGTGATTCGGGCGGTGTTCACCTACCGCAATTGATTTTGTGAATTTATTTCTGACACATCGACCGACGTGAGTGTTTGAGGGTTTGGAGCATATCTTAGCAAGTCTGTTACAAAAGGGGTCCATTTTGCATTTGTTAGTTGGGATGGGGCGGGTAGTTGGATCTGGTATCTATGTCAATCCAATTGCGTAAGGCCATCCGGTTCATCCTCGAATGGGAGGAGTTCTCTTTCGTAGGGGCTCTTCCCACTTCAGAGATTCCTAATATGTGTTTAAGAAGCCCCTGTAGAATACTAGCGAGCCCAACCGTAGTTAGAAACTGATTTTTATTTGGCTCCCCTTTTTACCTAGCATAATAACTAAATAACCTCTAGTGGCAAGTTTCGGATATGACGAATCCAAAGCGAAACCCAAATAGGAGTTTCGGTTTGGATTTGATATTTTTTCAGTTTTAATCTATATTTTAAACCTTGTATCCTAATATCCAATTTGTAAATTTCTGGTCAAAATTACTATGATAATTTTAAGTTTTTTTATCTTTTTTTTTTTTTTAAGAGATTCGGTGTTATTAGTTCACGAAATCAAACAATATAGGACATTTCCGACAACGTAGAGCACAAGGCCCACCCTCAAACTTGAATGTGAGTGATCTACCACACTGTATGTAGGAAGAGTCTCTCACCATATAGAACCCTCATGAATTGTACCATAATTTGCAAATATGTCCGCCAAACGATTACCTTCTCTAAAGATATGAGAAACATGGAAATGAAAATTACGTAAGTGCAGACAATTAAGGCAAGTCACTCAAAACCTTCAAGTAATTAAAGAGGGATTTTTGAAACAATGCATAAGAATTTGTTATGTGCCAAATGTACGTGAGTCTATCCTCGAGACCAGACCACACATAGAGCTTCAATCACCGCTAGGACCTCCTCATCGATGACACTAGGAACATCAATTTTATAAGCAAAAGCACCCTTGAACAGCCCCTCATAGTCATGAAAAAACTCCACCAAAATCGATAGTGCTTGGACCTTTTAGCCCTTGTGGGCATGTGTTTTGTTGGTGCCCAACTCCAAAATCTATATTTGAAGTATCTTCATTCTCATTCGGAATGCATGTATTTGTTTGAACTTAAATTTGGCAAGGCCTACATGGTTCACATGTGGGAGGGTCCACAAGAAATTTAGCTTAGGACCGCAGTTGAATGATTGAATAGCAGTGACATAAATAGATGACCACTATTGAATGGCCGCGGCATAATGAATGACGGCAATCGAATGGTGTTAATCAAGTTCATAAAGGCCGTAAGCTGCAGGCACGTGTTAAAAGGATTAAGGATATTTAAAAGCCGCGGAAATTATAATTTGAGACAATCAGCTTAAATGCACAATTATGAGTTTTAATTCCCAAGTTAGTAGTTACTGCATTCAAATGCATGTAACCGTGGCATTGATTCACAATTTTGAATTCATGCAATCAATACGATCTCGACAGTTACAACCAAGATTTTTATCTTTTCCTTTATTCAATAGTGTATCTTTCACTATAAAAATTCATGCAATCAATATGATCTCGACAGTTACAACCAAGATTTTTATCTTTTCCTTTATTTAATAGTGTATCTTTCACTATAAAAAGGACCATAGACATCATTGTTAGAGGTCCTCGATCAAACGCTCTACGTGATTACTCAAATTTTATCTCAATACATTTCAACGTTTCAGCAACACTTATCAATTTTTACGTGTTTATCTTATCATTTTTTTACTGGTACTTATCTTTACTGCACTTTTACATTGTCATTCTTTACAGCAATTTATCTTTTTGCTTATTACTTTGCTACGCTTTATTTCCCGAGGTTTACATTTTTGTTCTTTATCTTTCTACATTTTATTTGTTGCACTTTTACATTCTTGCACTTTCTTTACCTGCACTTTCGTTAATGCTATTTATTTGTTGTTGTTTACTTTACGTCATTTACTTTATACAAAATCACAAAAAGAATCATCATCACTTCACTTTCACCTCAATCACCGAGTTACATAGTACGAAGATTGCGGCTAGGTAAGGCTGATCCGTACTAAAGTCCTTGCATTCAAGGTAGAGAGAACTCCGCGACCGAGATCGATTCTTCCTCGGGCCACAATCAGTTGATCAAAAGTCAGAACTGCTCAAAATCTACAATGTAGAACAAAACCTCGATTGTTCTCCCGTCCGCGAGTTGGCACGTGTAAGCCAAAGAAGCCCTCGGCCCAGTGACACGTGGCCGAGACGATTTTTGAGCAAACAATATCTCATTCTTTTAACTTCAAACAATGGAATGGATGTCTCCAGACTCCCGATTGATAATGTTCATTTGGAGTTTTTGGAACAATAGAAATGACAAACTTTGGAGGTAAGAGTAGAAATCAATCTTTGCCATTGTTTATGGTACGAGGAAAGGTGAATGGCATAGTTGCCTGACCATGAAACAAAACTCACAACTCGTTAAGTTCAACAAATGAAGAAATGTAACTGGCAAAATAATGAAATAAATGAAAAGCAAAATCACAAGGAAATGAGAGAAACAAGAATATCCAAACGACAACTGACATTTATAATGAAATGTGTTAATTTTGCCACCCTAAAAGACTGGTTTTAGCTGATATTACTTTACACAAGTTATGGCTGTTAATACTCAGAACACCAGGAATGAAGCACAAAACAGAAAGAAATTAGTTTCGAGGCATAGAATCAAATCTGCAACTGCTCCGACAATGCTTTCAACAAAGCTTTGCTCTTAGTTCTGCTGCGACGGCATCAATGAACTCTTCCGTGTTCAAGTAGTAGTTCCTAGCAACCCTACACTGTAAGAATATGGACATAACACATATCATCATAAAGTAATTGATGATTAGCTTAATATCAATCCTAGCTTAACATGGATACAAACTATAAATCAATACTTGTAAATTAATGAAGCAGTGTATCTATTCATTAAGGTAAGTAATCCTATTCTTAGTCTGCAAGAAAGACTACAATGAAGTGTTACATTAGGAATCTAACTAGGAAACCTAAACCGATATGGATAGCTTTAATGGGAAGCTTCTTGAGGGTTAAGTCTCCTATATATACAGGTGAATTGGTCCCTGATTACTGCCGACGTTTTGCATATTGTTCTGTCCATTGAGAAGCAAGTTGGTAAGTAACAGAAGGCTATATTCAGTGTTCGTGTTTGCAGCTGCATAAGATGGAATCCATGCCAGTGATTGCTGAAGGTAAGCCTTAATCCCTTTTATGATTGTGTGCATATGTTGTGAGCATGTATATGGTTATTTAACATACACCATATAAGCATATGATGAAATCACTGTCCATGCAAAGATGCAGAAAAACACAACCCTAGTGTGACATGCACACACACGAAGGATGAAGAAACAACTCACTAGTAGAGTAGTAGATACTTACTTAGGTCCATGAATATTTAGCGCAAGATCCTTGGTCATTTTCCCAGATTCCATAGTTCCAATACAAGCTGCTTCCAACTTTTGAGTGAAATCCAACAGTTTAGCATTGTCATCCAACTTTGCCCTGTTACGAAATTTTTTGACATGAAATTATATCATACAACATTGAAAAACAGAGGAGTATCAACATGAAGAATGAACTTTACAAAGTACCTGTGTGCAAGCCCTCTTGTCCAAGAAAAAATAGAAGCTATGTTGTTTGTGCTGGTTTCACCTCCTTTTTGGTGGATTCTATAATGGCAAGTAACTGTACCATGGGCAGCTTCAGCTTCTATAGTCTTTCCATCTGAGCACACCTGCAGTCATGAAAAAAGCTCGAGTAAGTGAAGGACAAGGATTCACAAAACACAAAGTGTATTGAGACTCTGATGGAAGGGAAGGTGGATAGGAAAGAGAAAGTAGACACCAAAGCAGTTATAGCATACCAGTACTGAAGTCATCAATCCAAGAGATCCAAAACCTATAATGCAACCAAAAGTTAGAAACTATAACTTGGGCTAGATGATGATAGACAGAAGAAAAAAAAGGGTTGCTAGAAGTCTGTCATACAAACCTTGGGCTAAGAAATCACTTTGTACATCTCCATCATAATTCTTGCATGCCCAAACAAAACCACCTTCGCTTTTAAGTGCATAAGCGACCATATCATCAATGAGACGATGTTCATACCTTCCAATCCAATCATATAAAGTCAATAAATAAGCAATAGACCTAAAAATCCATCATAGGAATGCAAAATCACCAAGTTCCTCACCATATGCCAGCAACTTCATACTTAGATTTCCATTGGGCTTCATATACTTCTTGAAATATGTCCTTGAATCTTATCTCAGGAACAAATAAGGGTTTTGGGAAAGAAAAAAAGTATAGACATAACTTGGAGAATGATAAATAAAATCCTATATAAATATATATATGTTCAAGTAAAACCCTAGTTTGTGTTTGGCCCAAACTCTAGGTTACTTGCTCTAGTGGTAATAGGGTTAAATTAGAAGGATTTAGATTCCTATTCAATGTACTATTACTTTCCTTGTATGATTGAGATTCTATGCATTGTAATCCTCTATATAAAAAGGCCCCTATTATCAATGAGAATACACAGAAAATTCCTCTCAATTCTCGTTTCCCTAAAACACGTTATCAACACGAAGCCCTAACCCTGAAATGAATAGCCAAACCCTGATTCAAGAAGCTAAAAACCTTGAATCTGAATACAAAACCTTGAACCCTTTTCTGCCTCCACCTCACACATTGAAGAACTCGATCCCAAGAGTCCAGAACCGGCTGCCCCACCTCAAGAACCGGCCGGAAAACCACCGAACCGGCCACCGGAAGCTCTATACAACTAGCAGCAAATATTCCACCGGTTCACCATCTTCCGGACCTCCAATTTCCACCAAATTATGGTAGCAGAAACCTCTCAAGCCAAAGATTCTGGAACCGGAAGAAAAAGTGAGAAAACCGGCCTAAAAGTGCGTGAACCGGCCGACTAAATCTCCTACAGAAAACCGGCAGAAAAGAGAAGAAAAGAAAAGAGAAGAAAAGAAAGAAAAAAAAAAAAAAAAAAGGGGAAAGGAAGCCCAGAAGCCCAAGCCCATGGTAGAGGCCCACTGACGTAGGCCACTGCCACGTCAGCAGGAGGACCCACTACCACGTCAGCAGGAGGACCCACTGCCACGTCAGCATCAGCGCCACGTCATCCCGCCAGTCAACTGTTTTCGGGCGACTTTTCCGGCCATTTTCCGACCACTTTTTCCGGTCAAATTTTCCGGCGACCTATTTCGAGGTATTTTTTACTAAACGTTCCCGTTTTTTAGAGCTTTTAAATTTATTTTCTCTTCTTTTCGGGGACTTGCAACCTCCCTTCTTCTACCCCCTTTTCTTTATCATAGGGGAGACCAAATTAAGCCGAATTGTGGGGGTTCGTGCTCACTTCAAGCTTGGAGCTTGTAGAGTTCTCCAAACTTAGAGTTTGTTGAGATAAAACGATCGACTGCAAACATCATTGTTTCGATCTAATCCAACCCCTCTCGGAATCGAATTTCTTGGAAGTGACTACACTCAGAAATTTTATTTGCTTTCGTGGTAGCCTTTTTCGCTCCGAAACTAGCCCTAATTTCTTGTTCTCTTTCAGGATAAGTAACCTGAACAAATTGGACTTTGCTTCATTGGGAACAACTGGGTTTGAATATCACAGGTGGGTTCGTGATATCCGCCAGCATCTCAAGGCCAATGGAATCTTGGATATGATTCTCGAGCCTAGCCAGGACGTGCTAACTGTTGAGCAAGCTCAAGCTTTGGAAGCAAATAGAGCAGCCTTAGAGGCAAATAAGCAAACAGCCATCATTCTAATGACTCATCATATGGATGATTCGCTCCAGTACGAGTGTATGAAGAAGACCCTAGAAGGCTGTGGCTCTCACTCGAAGATAGATTTGGCAACGTCCGTGACTCCCTGCTTCTTGACCTAGAAGTGAGATGGCATAGCCTCCGCTTCTGTGATTTCAAGTCAGTTCTTGACTACAACTCGGAAGCACTTCACATTAAATCCTTAATGGAATTATGTGGTAAAGAGATCACAAATGCAATGTTGATTGAGAAGACTCTCTCTACTTTCCCCGTCTCTGCATTAATGGTTGCTAAGAACTATCAAATCGATGTTACTGCAAGACGAATCACAAGGTTTCATGAGCTCATTGGAGCTATGAATGTCGCTGAAAAGCATGACAACATCCTTGTGAAGAACTATAATTTGAGATCCATGGGAACATGGCATATTCCGGAATCCAATTATAGTCGCGCCCCTAAGAGAAGGCGCCAAGAGCAAAACCCTAATCGTAGGGATACTTCTGGACGTCCTGGTCCATATAATTGCTCTACTTGGGAAGGTAACCGCCAAAAGAGGCGAACACGGAACCGAAGAGGTCAACGTGGAAAGAGAGAGGGAGGCAACGTCTCTGGCCATGTTGGTGACGCCACCAACATTAGGAGCCATCTAAATGACGCTTTCAAAGTACCTCAATCAATGGAGTCTGAGAGAAGAGATGTATGTTCTCGATGTGGAGTATCCAATCATTGGGCACACATTTGTAAAGCTCGTGAAGAAATCATCACTGCCTACAAAGCATATTGTGAAGCAAGAGAAGCTCACTATGTGGAACAAGAAGATCTTGAAGATGATCTAGAGTGAAGGGTCAAAGACTACAAATCTGGCTGGATCAATAGATCACCAATTCTGTTTAAGTCTTTATTTTTCCAAGAGATGTAATAGGCAATTGCCATATATTTTTGTAGTAAATGCCAATGGTTTAGCTTTTCTAGGAAGGTTCTGAGATTAGTGGTACTTAAGCGAGCCTTGCTCCACCGACATCTCTCTACTCACCTGGTCACATTTATTTTGGAATTATCGAAAGAAGTTAGACGACTACCATTGTTTTGCATTAGCTATCATTTTGGATTAGATTTTGTTTAGTCCATGAGACAATGATGTAACTCCGTTGGCTTATGAATAAAATTTCGAGTTCTTTATGACTCCATTTTGATTCTGAGCATATAACTTTTGTGACTACGATGGCTGGGCCATCAGTATTAATTCAAGGACATGGAATAGCCCAAGTTCCACTTGCCAAATGGCACCTTAATTACTGTCACAGAAACTCTCTACGCTCTTAGGGTAATCACACCTATAAATAGCCAACGGATTCCATGCGAAAATGCATGTAGAGAATGGAAATGAGTTCCTTTGCAATACCTCTAATGATTGCGAACAAATGCGCATCTTAGAGAAGTTTATGTGTCTCTCTAGTGGACTATTCGAGCTATTAATCCAATAAAAGTTATGAGAGAAGATCTCTTGGATTCAGACACATATTGGCTTTTGTCACGACAGGATAGGTCATCCTGGTCCTGATATGATGATCCGCCTACTAAAGACTTCACATGGACATCATTTCTTTCGAGCGAAACAAAGCATGAATCAAAAGTTGATTTCTGGACTAAGTGTGACCGACGCAGCTGCCTAGGGCACCGCCGCAGTCTACCACCAGCCTAGGGCTGGCGCAGTCTATATCCATAACGCCATGGATAGCGTCCATCATGGTGATGGCGCCCCAGGTGATGTTGCAATCACCAACTTGTTTCAAATAGCGTTTCAGACGCTCAGGCCTAACCAAAATACTCATTGATTGCTTCTAAGGTCTCTCGCTCGTTTTACAAAGCCCGTTCCTTAGGGAAATTAGGACTAAGACCGTCCTATGCAAAGGAAATGAACATACTCATTCTGTTCCTACATAGAATCCATGGGGATTCTGTGGATTGATTCAACCAACTTGCGGACGCTTAAATATTTCATGATGTTGGTTAACACGCAAACATGCTGGTCACGTGTTGTGCCATTGTCCACCTATAAATGCTGCATATGCTACACTCCTAGCACATATCATATGACAGCACGCTCACTCCCCCGATCATCCTATTCAGTCAATTGGATTTGACTATGCTAGAGAGTTTACATCGAAAGACTTTCGATGGATATTGCAATGGGACTGATGTTGGACATCATGTTCCCATGTACACACCCAAATGGTCTTGCGGAAACGACTACGATGATAGTCCGGACATTGGTAATGCGCACTAATCTCCTTATATCTCTTGGGGTAATGTAATATCGCATGTAGCTATGCTAATTCGTCTACGACCCACCGCCACCCAATGTACCTCTGAGTTACAGCTAGTGACTGGATACAAATATCGTACTTATGCATATTTGAGTGAGCCATTTATGTGCCAATTGCGCTGCCACAGCGCTCTATGATGGGTCCTTACAGACGAATGGGCTACTACGTTGGATTTGAGACTCCAACAATTGTCCGCCACTTAATGCCCTTGCAAGGCGATCTCCTTACCGCTAGATTTGCGGGTTGTCACTTTGATGAGACAGTCTTCCCGTCGTTAGGGGGAGATAAGAACACGGATGTTCAGCAGGAACGACAGGCATTGTCGTGGCCTGTCCCCACTATGTCTCATCTCGATCCCTGTTAAAGTGACGAGATCACACAAATATGCTGCAAACATGCCTGCAAGGAAGGACGTAGCGCCACCCTACATGGAGGTAGGCATGGCGCCAACGCCAAAGAGAGTGGCACTCTGGCGTTACAAGCCATGGCCCCAGCTAGGATGCTTGGGAGGCCCGTAGGTTCGAAGGATGTTTTGGCACACTCCAATCCTTTGATCATCGATACTCAAAATCTGTCTCATGAGAATAATCTTCCGGGTTATGGTTATCGTTGGGGGACGCCTCAACGTCAAAACCTATTCCTGAGAATATAGAGCTCTGTGAAAACTACATTAGTGTACATGAGACGTGGGATAGAAACTCCATCATAATTGATGATGTAGTTGTGCATTTCTTTGCGCATGAGTTTGTTGAGTTAGATGATATCAAACCACGCTCCGTTGATGAATGAATGCCAACGTAGAGAGATTTGGCCTAAATGGAAAGATGCGATCCAGGTTAAGATGGATTCTCTAACGAAGAGAAAGGTTTTCGAGCTAGAGATGCCAACACCTCCTAACATAAAACCTATTGACTAATGGGTCTTCGTTAGAAAGCGTAGTGAGAAAAAGAGATGGTAATCTCGCCTTATGACGCAAGGCTTCTCATAAAACGCCCTGAAATCGACTACGATGAGACAGATTCTCTCGTATTGGATGTCATTGCACTCTACTACACTACCAGTTTGGTAGTTTCCAAATAAATGAACATGCAGCTTACAAATGTGGTCACTACGTATCTCTATAGGGATCTAGTCTAGATCATCTAGATACGGAATATACATGAAGGATCATGGTGAACTTCATTTACCCAAGTCAAATGGCTCTAGACCATGGAGTGCGTTTACAAAGAGGTTGAAACGCTCGCTAAAATGACTACTTCATTGGGAGGGGATATGCCCACGTGTTTCTATAACAAGTTTCGGATTCCATCGCGGTTCATGTTGGACATGATCTTCATTAGAAACCCTTAAAGAGTTAAGGGAAACCGCTGAACACTTGAAATCCGATTTTGAGATTAAGGATTATGGGAGAACACGATTATGTCTCAGTTTGGAACTTGAGCATCGTGTCGATAGATGCTTAGGCATTTTGACAAAGTCAAACCTTCAAGCACCCCCATGATCGTCCGTAGTATTGATCCTGAAAATGATCCTCTTCGTCTAAAGGATGATGACGAAGATGTGCTAGAGGCAGAAGTGCCTTACTTGAGTACAATAGGCGCATTATTGTACTTAGCTCAATGCATAAGACCGGACATCTCATTTGCAGTGAACTTGTTAGCTAAGGTATAGCTTTGCGCCAACGCGACGCCATTTTGATTGGTGTAAAAGATATCTTTCAGTACTTGAGATGTACGATTGATATGGGCTTGTTCTATCCCTACAGAGAGATGATGGATTCGGATCCATCACACACCAGAAATGCCACCAACGTTGGCCTGCGTTCTCTATCCCCATCCCAAAACGATATAAGTATTTTGGAAGGTTTTGCTGGTGCTGGGTACCTCTCTGACCCACACAAAGGTCGCTCCCAAACTGGTTAAGTGTTCACCATGGGAAAAGACCAAGATACCTTGGAGGTCTACAGAACGGACCGTCGCTATATCTTTGAACCATGCAGAGATTATTGCTCTTCACGAAGTAGGTTCGTGAATGTTTATGGATTGGATCCATAATCACGCATATTCGAACAATTGTGGTTTGAAGTCTACCATAAGATGAGCCTACGAGCATTTAGGATAATGCTGTTCGTTTTGAACAAATGAAGCTAGGCTACTTCAAAAGCAACAACACCAAGCATAATCAGCAATAACAGACTCTCCTCAAGATCAAAGTGAATTAGGTTCAATCTGAGAAAAATATGGCAGACTTGTTTACTAAGTCATTGCCCAAATCCACGTTCGAGAAACATATGGCAAGAATTGGCTTGCGGAAATTATCTGAACTCCCATGATCGCAGTCATCAGGGGGAGACGCAGACATCAGTGGGAGATGTCTACATGTTCACCTCGAAACGTGAAGGGTGTCTTGTGCTCTTTTTCCCCTTCGACCGAGGTTATTTTTGTCCCACTGGGTTTTTGTTACTCGGCAAGGTTTTTAACGAGACAACGAGAGAAGCACCGCGTTTGGGAAACACAAGGGGAAGTGTTAAAGTAAAACCCTAGTTTGTGTTTGGCCCAAACTCTAGGTTACTTGCTCTAGTGGTAATATGGTTAAATTAGAAGGATTTAGATTCCTATTCAATGTACGATTACTTTCCTTGTATGATTGAGATTCTATGCATTGTAATCCTCTATATAAAGAGGCCCCTATTATCAATGAGAATACATAACAAATTCCTCTCAATTCTCGTTTCCCTAAAACAATATATATATATATATATTAATAAAAGACCAATAGAGAATATGCATACCTTCCATCGTACTTCTTAAGAACAGTATTTTTTGTGCTAAGATAAAGAGGCCACTTTTTCTCGTAAGCTGTGGTCATAGAAGCCTCTGGAAAAGCACGGATTGACTGCATGCACACAAAAAAAAATACACAACAAAAGAAGCAAAAGGCTTACTCGCTGCAATCGAGCAACTGTTTCAATTAAAACACCAGGGATTAGCAAATCAAGTGCAACTCCCCCTTCCCCTGTAAAGTTGTATACATCCAGTGCAGTCTTCTTATCCTTTCCTTCTGGAACTGCAAACATTTTCAATTTTTTCTCAGAAATCCCAAATTTACCAAGTAATAAGACAACAAATGACGGGAGAATCCTTTCTTTACTCAAGTTTTAGTTTGTATTCAGAACAATTTCTCAAACAAACGATATACATATTTTACAGAATTATCATGCACATGTAATTTACCAAAAAGCAATTTCAGTTTCCCAGGTCCTTTTATGCCTAAATCAATTGATTGATATTGATCACCGAAAGCATGTCTTCCAATGCATATTGCCTTTGTCCAGCCTGAAAACACCAAGAATCAACATGGTTCTACTCCAACAAAACAATATAGACATAACAAGATATGATAATACCTGGGATAAGGCGAGGAACGTTCTTGCAAAGAATCGGTTCTCTGAAAACAGTACCTGAAGAAAGCCAGCAACCCTTGTAATAAATTTACCCATGAATGTGCAGAAGAGAAGTTTACAGCTTCAAGTTCACTAACCATTCAAAATGTTCCTAATAGTCACATTGGGACTCCTCCACAGTTGCTTCAAGTTATACTCCTGTTTGAACCCAAAATTAACATTTTTTCCCGATAAGGGAGACTCGAAGAAATCCGGGCCAATATCCGTGGCCCAAGCGATATATTTCCTACAAGTTCGGAATATATTATTCAGAGGCTAAATAAAGCCTACTTGGAGGCCAAGCAATCTTGAAGCAAATCTGAATATTCCTTGATCTACCATTAATTATCAAATATTTGATAATTAAGGATAGTTGGTTTGTTTACCAAGATTGAGCAGGAGGAAAGGTTGTGGACGTAAAAGCAGGGGCTCTTATTGATTAAGGAATAAATGGCGTGGACTTACAGCTGAAGGTATATATTGCAATTAAACAGTCCTCGCGAAGATATAATCAAGGATGCGAGCGCGGACGAGTTGGTTGGCTCGCGAAGGTCAAGTTGGCATGTATCTATATACTTTCCATGCAATTAAGGCATGGTGAGGCAATAATTAAGGAAAGGAAAAGGTGTTATGTATGAGAGGGAAATATCAAGGGACCCACATGTATTGCACCCAAAAGATTGCTGGAGATTGAGCAGGATAGGAAGGGTATAATTATCCTTGATTACAAATCAACAAGGAATATATATCATGCAATTAAATATTGCATGTATAGTGGCTCATGCATGCAATCTTAATTGCCATTGATATTTGCAGCCAATCAAGCAATCAATGCTTGCCCATTTAATTAAGCTGAACGTCAACAAGAAGACATATATATATATATATATATATATATAATTGCATGGAGCTACAAAGTCTTTGCGAAGGCATATAAGACGTGCATATCCAACAGCTCGCGACCAAGAAGATTACGTCCAGTACTCCAAAAGGTAATTAACTTTGCCTAGAAGATTGCTACGACAGAGTCAATCTTTTATTACTTACGATAGTTATCAAAACTATTAAGTGTTTTGATTTGATTCAAGGCCAATAACTGTGGCCTAAAATATAGTATTTCATTCATATTTGGAAAGTGAATCTACGAGCAGCCTATATATAGAGGCTAAAGACGATATACGAGGACCTCTCTCGAATCAATCAATCCCAGCGATTACAAAGCCTCCCCGGAGCAAACCTTCAACCTTGTTGAAACCCGGTGACCACGCGCCAGTCCTAGTCTCTCCAAGAGCCGATTTTCAGCGTCACTAGATCAACCCGGCGACCGTACTTCCAGTCCTAGTCTCTCCAGAGCCGACTGCCAGTGCTACTGCCACCGATACAACCAGCGAAGCAAGGGTAACGCCCTCGCAACCCAGCGAAGCTAAAGTCACGCTTTAGCAAAACCCGTGCTTTCTGCAAACTTCCCAGTGATTGCTCTGCTCAACCTCCAACGTTGAGTATCGATTCGGCGACGCGAAGAGATCACATCCAAAGTCCTTATCCGTAAGGCAAGAAGTCCTTTCTCGGAAGGTTAGAGAAGAACCTTGTGGCGAGGTTGGTGCTCTCCTCGTCCACAACGCTTGAAGAAGAAGTCAGGTCAAGGGACTCCCCAGACGACTGCACCCCACGGTGCTGGCACGCCTACGCACACGCTCAAAAGAGACAGTTTGCACGCCAACTAGTTTTTGAGCCAAACATTTTGGCACGCCCAGTGGGATCACGCTAGAGTCTTTTGTGTTCACCATCATTGGGATGCCAGGGGAATATCTTTACCGAAGGAACTCCTAAAGTGAAATGATGACCAATGTTGCCACCATTGGCGACACTACGACAAGAGAGGCTTTCGTTCCGAAGCCTATTCTAGAGGGAGCGACCTTCGAGGAAAAGCTCGCGATCATCATGGAGAATATTGAAAATCATCGTAAGAAGATAGCCACTGATTTTGACAGGGAAACAGCGAATACAAACCAGCTCATACGCGAACTAGACCAGCGCATCGCCCAGCCTGCTGAGGATACTAAGCCACAAATTGCACAGTCAGAGAATGCGGTAGGAGCTCATGCCAGAGGTATCGTTGATGAGCAGAGTTTGCGACAAAAGAAAGCCATGGAGGCCATCCCGAACCAAAACAAGCAGACTTCATCGGAGTTCGTGACCTTGCACCATCAAGAATCGGCACGCGAGGAGGTACAGGGGGGCAAGACGTTGCCCATGTTTGATCATACCTTTGATCATCCGAAGCGACTTCACCAAGATGATGAATCTGATAGCCGAGAAGTGCATAAATTTGATCGTGAAGATCAATCTCTTAATTATAAGAAAGAAGGGCTACCAAATCGATTTATTCCAGAAGGTGATAGTCATGATGCTACCGGACGTCATCATGGTCAAAGAGATGATCAAAATCATGGTCCACTCAATTGCCAATCAAGTTGCTGTCTTGGGATTGGACGTTATCATGGAGATGACCAAAGTCATGGTCACCTTAATTATCAATTAAGTTATGGTCATGGTCAGCCAATATGTGGCTTTATTGATCGATACCAGCAGAAGCTCGTCATGTATGTTCAACAGTCAAGCGGCGGCTTTGAAATATATGGATATGTTTACAACCCAAATTGCAAGAGTGGCCAAAATCAATATTCGATTGGCCAGCTTATCATACATGGTTGTGAGCTGAAATATCATCAGGGTAAGTTTATTATGTCCTACAATTATCCACCTCCAAATTTCTTACAAAAGAAATTTGTCTACGATGATATTGAAAAATCCATAGAGGTATCTCAATATGATGCCTGGAAAGAAAATAGAGGCAAACAAATATTTGATATGCCTATTTTTAAAGAAGAGATCAATTCATCAAATTTCGGTGATTCTAAATATGATCTCAACATGGAGCCAATATATGATGAATATGATGATGATTACACTTTAATTATTGGTTCCAAAAATCACAAGCAGGAGTTCAAGTTCTTTGAAGCTCTTGATATGGAGAATTTAGACCAATGAATGGTCAAATACAAAAGCCAACCTGCAGTGGCTAATTCTGAAGACACCATGTTCTATGATATGGTAGTTGGCAACAAAGCCGATCTTGGGACATTATTATCTCCAAAATTGCAATTGAAGATCTCGATTCGTCAACCAACAAAGATACTTGGGAGGCAATATTACTCCTTCTACGAGCCAAATTTCTTTCAAGTGTTTGACGCTAAGTATCTTTGTTATTTTCCTACAAGCTCCCGCAAGAGGGATTTTCATGCCATAATTTTTGACACATCGGAGCTTGGAGTGAGGCATAGATGGCCTCCCCCGTGGCCTTCTAGAGGTTAGCCAAACATGCTGCTGCTAGCTTCTTTATTTGCTTTTAATTTTCAATTTGTAGCTTTCTTTTCGTAGTTAAAAAAAATAAAAATAAAAAAATAAAATAAAATAAAACAAAAATACAAAAAAGAGGATTATGTGTCGCACGCGGGAGACATCAGCGAACGAATGGCCGCGACGGAGGTGGCCGCGAGGGAGACACCTCGAATGAATGGCCGCGAGGGAATGACAGCGAACGGAGACAACCGCGAGTGTTCGCAAGGGGCATTTCACGAACGTTTTTCTAGCAAGCAACGATCGCGTGAAGCAGGGTTCGCTGATATACATCGCCTGGGCTTTGCCAGAAATTTCCAACAAGCTATGGCGAAGGCGATCTAAGGGCTATCCAATGGTCTTTAATGGATGTATGCCGATCCTAGTGGCAGACGTCGAGGTAGCTAAATCAAATTACAGAAGGTTCCATACCCAATCCAGGTTAGTCTTCCACTGTTGCTGTGAGGATCAAGTTCAATTTCCGGGTAATAGTCGTTGGTTGTTCTTCTGCTATGATAAATTGACCTTTTGTGGGCTATTCTCTTGAGCTTTCATCAAAAATCTGAGAATCTGAAATATGCACATAAGGTGTTTGATGAAATGCCTGAGAGAAGCCTTCTGCAAAGATGACACGGGCAACCGTGGGAGGCCGGACTATCAATCCTCATGTTAGTGTGTCTTTGATAGATTCCAAGAGAGTATTAGTCCGAATCGGTTTAGTGCAAAGAACAAGGCTTAATATGTTCCTAGCCCACATCGGATGAACACCAAAGCCTGCACTTGACATGATTCATTCCAGAGACATCAAAACTGGGGGACTGGTATTTTCAACTTGTCTTTGTGTGGCAGTGTTCTGCAGTATTCTCAACACCAACGAGATTAAGACTTTGAGTGTCTTAATATTGCCTAGGGCCAATCCTTGTGGCCTTAAATGAGTTGTTCGAAGATTTATGAAAGCCTGCTCTGTGGTTCCAAGAAATGCCATAGCAAACTGCCATTTACTGAGCAAAGAATATGTCGATAGGAGTTCTTGGCAGCAGTTGAATTATTTTGAATATTTATTCAGAAAGGTCATATGCAGTAAGTGTGTGAGGAAGAACAAGCTGATTTCTGGAACTTCAAGAAGAATCTGCTGTGAGAATGAAGAGCTGGAACCAATTGAGCTCTTTGGAGTTGAAAAAGAATTCATTTTGCTGAACTAATTAAGATGGCAGTGGAAGAGGACAGGTCTAGATGGCATTCATGTTCTTTAATCATGGTTTAAAAGATTAAAGTGAGACTAAGGATCTTTAGCTTTCAGGTTCCTTTATTGCTTCATACTCACTGTCTTGCTGTGTCTGAATGCCTGGAAATATATTCTAGTATTATACTTGTATGTGTATATACTTGGGGGCCATGTAGTTCAAACTTTTGTGGCATGATTTTAATGCCAAACTTCACAGATTAAGATTGGTTAAAGTGTCTTAATAAAGCTGGGTCAATACTTGTGGCCTTAAAAATTTTCTGAGTTTTTTATTTTTGTTTTTTACTTTCTGAGATAACTAAATGCAGTAATAGTGGCATTAGAGGCAGATAGATGCAAGAAGAATTTTTCAATAATGGTGAGCATCTCAAGTTGTTGACTCCAGTTACATGAAGTCTCTAAATTGGATACGAAACGAGAATGTGAATGTCATAGAGGAGTATGAACTCACGAAGTGAAGCTGCCAAGAAATTTTCAGAGTTTTTCCTCACAGTAGTCTTTTACATCACACTTTGCTTTACATTCATGGCTGAAGCATTATTGGAAGACGACTTGGCTAAACCAGTAAGTGGCTTTAGTATATGCCAAATACAGTGGCTATAGTTGCAGGGGAGGAAAGCATTCTTGATTGATGGTTATTTCTTCTTTGTTAAAAGAATGTGCAGGGGGATCAAAGAGAGGTGTATGTTTGATTGAAGACTATTATTGCCAAACTGTGGTATGCGTAGAAGAAGGAAAATCTGCTGGAATATATATCTTTCTGCATAAGGTGATCTTAAGAACATAATCATGAGATCATATGTTACATGAAAGGAGCACCAACTACTACCGTCTTTTCTTAGCCAAATTCTATGGCCTTAAGTAACTAAGGACCTCTTGTTTTTCCTGGTTCATGCTTGGGGGCAACAAAGTTGTCAAGGAAGGCATCACTTCATGACAAATAGGCTAGCTAAGGACTGTCAGAACCAAATGTGGTTTTGACTCATTATGATCAAGCTGACTTATCCAAGAAATAAATTGTGTGGTCATCAATGTTTAGGACCAATATTATTTATGTTTAGGTTTGGAAGCATCTTACTTCAAGACTTTAGACATAAGTTGGAAGCAAAATCTGATTATTAGTCATGGGTTCTCGACAGTGCGCTAACTGCCCCGCATTGAGAGTAACGTGAGTTTTGAAGTCAGACAGACCATTATGTGCAGTCCAATATTGTCTTCATTACGAATAAATCTTCTTATAAGGAGTGCTTCTTCATTGTCTATGTCCGAAACTTGAACAAAGAGGAGAAGTTAAGGTCCCTTGAAATTTGGCCTACGTCTTAGTGCGCAAAAGAAGGGTGGGGATAATTCATGCAAGGCATCTGTGATTCGAGGCTAGGTCATGATATGATTATCATTTAATCATGGCAGCGCTTTGATCATTACCTACTTCGCTGTTCGTCAAGGTGGTTTAGATGGTAATTCATGGCCTGCGTAGAGGCCTATTCTATCTAGGAAGCCAATGTAAGTGGCTTTAGAGCGACGTTATTGCAAGACGAATGTTGACTCAAGACCTCTTCAGTCAAGACGGGGAACTTTGACTTCGAGGTATGGGGGGCAATGTTTGAACCCAAAATTAACATTTTTTCCCGATAAGGGAGACTCGAAGAAATCCGGGCCAATATCCGTGGCCCAAGCGATATATTTCCTACAAATTCGGAATATATTATTTAGAGGCTAAATAAAGCCTACTTGGAGGCCAAGCAATCTTGAAGCAAATCTGAATATTCCTTGATCTACCATTAATTATCAAATATTTGATAATTAAGGATAGTTAGTTTGCTTACCAAGATTGAGCAGGAGGAAAGGTTGTGGACGTAAAAGCAGGGGCTCTTATTGATTAAGGAATAAATGGCGTGGACTTACAGCTGAAGGTATATATTGCAATTAAAGAGTCCTCGCAAAGATATAATCAAGGATGCGAGCGCGGACGAGTTGGTTGGCTCGCGAAGGTCAAGTTGGCATGTATATATATACTTCCCATGCAATTAAGGCATGGTGAGACAATAATTAAGGAAAGGAAAAGGTGTCATGCATGAGAGGGAAATATCAAGGGACCCACATGTATTGCACCCAAAAGATTGCTAGAGATTGAGCAGGATAGGAAGGGTATAATTATCCTTGATTACAAATCAACAAGGAATATATATCATGCAATTAAAGATTGCATGTATAGTGGCTCATGCATTGGCCAGGCCATCTAATATTTGCAGCCAATCAAGCAATCAATGCTTGCCCATTTAATTAAGCTGAACGTCAACAAGAAGACATATATATATATATATATATATATAATTGCATGGAGCTACAAAGTCTTTGCGAAGGCATATAAGACGTGCTTATCCAACAGCTCGCGACCAAGAAGATTACGTCCAGTACTCCAAAAGGTAATTAACTTTGCCTAGAAGATTGCTACGACAGAGTCAATCTTTTATTACTTACGATAGTTATCAAAACTATTAAGTGTTTTGATTTGATTCAAGGCCAATAACTGTGGCCTAAAATATAGTATTTCATTCATATTTGGAAAGTGAATCTACGAGCAGCCTATATATAGAGGCTAAAGACGATATACGAGGACCTCTCTTGAATCAATCAATCCCAGTGATTACAAAGCCTCCCCGGAGCAAACCTTCAACCTTGTTGAAACCCGATGACCGTACGCCAGTCCTAGTCTCTCCAAGAACCAATTATCAACGTCACTAGATCAACCCGGCGACCGTACTTCCAGTCCTAGTCTCTCCAAGAGCCGACTGCCAGTGCTACCGCCACCGATACAACCAGCGAAGCAAGGGTAACGCCCTCGCAACCCAATGAAGCTAAAGTCACACTTTAGCAAAACCCGTGCTTTCTCCAAACTTCCCAGTGATTGCTCTGCTCAACCTACAACGTTGAGTATCGATTCGGTGACGCGAAGAGATCACATCCAAAGTCCTTATCCGTAAGGCAAGAAGTCCTTTCTCGGAAGGCTAGAGAAGAACCCTGTGGCGAGGTTGGTGCTCTCCTCGTCCACAATGCTTGAAGAAGAAGTGAAGTCAAGGGACTCCCCTGACGACTACACCCCACGGTGCTGGCACGCCTACGCACACTCTCAAAAGAGACAGTTTGCACGCCAACTGGTTTTGGAGCCAAACAACTCCTTCATGCGATTTGCATCTGTCACATTATAACTCCAAAATTATGGATGTTGTGTTCCCTAATCCCTAGTGTGGATTACAAATATTAATATGCTACTAAAGCGGTAAACATGGAGTTCAATAAGAATATATGAATGCCCAAATTCTAACATGTTCAGAAAGGGACCTGTCGAAACAGTGGCGCATTTGATTGCTACGTTGTACCTAAGATACCAAGTCTTAGAGATGCAACATGAATACCATAATAACATAAGAAAGTCAAAAAGTTACTGAGGCTCGCTCTTTTCTTACTACACAATTTGGAGAAAAATATCATACTTAGAAATTTAGGTGGAGAATAAGACTCACCTGAGAGTTGCCTCTGCACTTTCAACTGTTGGCGTGAGTCATACCATGTATTATTAGGGTTGTGTATCTTGTGTATTATTAGGAATATTTTCTTTTATTTTGTTTCCTAGTATGACACGTTGTATCTTGTATATATGCTCCATTCTTGGAGAAGAATCAAACATCATCAGAAAACCCAAAATCCCTTTGTTCCTTTGTGACTTGGTATCAGAGCCGAGATCCATTTGGACTCGGTTGTGCTATTCGGCTTCCGCTGCAAGAAAACTTGTTCGCTTGTGATCTTTTGTCTCTTATCCTTTCGGGTTTGTTTGTTGGTTTTTTGACTGATTGGTTCGATATTGCTGGTTGTTTGCTGGTTGTTCTTTGGTTCGTGACTTTTTGGCCCTTTCTTTGACTTGATTGCTTTGATTCGTGACTTTGTGGCCCTTTCCTTTGACTTGATTGCTGGTTGTCCTCTTTAGTCTATTGATTAGCACCACTGGACACTTTTTGGTTTCTTCAACAAGGGAATACTTAACAAACTCAACAACCTTCTTGTTTTGTGGAATATTCATTGATCAACCTTTGTCGTATTGTTACAACTTTATTTAGTATTTAAGGAAGGAAGAAGATGGTGGACTTGAAGATCACTGACGGGAAAAGTGGAGAATCCCAAGAGTCTGGAGAAGCAAGTTCTGTGGCATGTGAAGTTGTCATTGTCCAGAATGTCACAGATAATTCGAGTTTTGGTGTCAAACTCGATGGTACCAATTATCAGTTATGGCAGAGACTTATGAAGATCCATATTCAGGGGATTGGAAAGTGGAGTTATGTTACCAGTAGTGCAGCAAGACCTGTTGTAGCTCCATGGGATACGGCAAATAATAACGTGATGGGAATTCTTCTCAAAGCTATGACTCCGGAGGTGATGAGATTATTTGCTAACTATGATTCTCCCAAATCAATTTGGGACTCTGTTGCTGCTACATATTATGATGGGAGTGATTTTGCTCGTGTTCATGAATTGACTGTCAAAGCTTTCAAAATAACTCAGAGTGGACAGTCTGTTGCAACTTTTTATGCGAATTTGAAGACAATTTGGCAGGAGCTTGATCAGAGAAACCCTAATCCTGTGACTTGTGCAGTTGATATTAATTCCTATCTAAATGAGTAGGACAAGATGCGTGTCCATATTTTTCTTGCTGGCCTGGACCCTCACTTTGAAGGGGCAAACAATGAGTTATTGCGTCTTGCAACTCCACCTACGTTGGAGCAAGCTTTTGCTTATATCAGAAGAGATGAAGGTAACAAGGCTGCCGCTCAGAACCTTCATACTGAAATTTCTAGTTTAGTAATCCGTACTACACCTCCATCTCAACCTCAGATGGGGAATTCTACCCTAGTTCCATTTCAGAACCAGTATCAACCACGGACTCAGGGATATCAGCAGAATCAAAATTATAACCAAATGACTTGCAACTATTGCAAGGAAGCTGGACACTTCAAGAATCAATGCCCTAAGCTGCGAAGCTTTAATTACAATAACTCTACTTGGAAAGGAGGCAATCATACTGGAGGTCGTGGAGGACGCAGTGGTGGTCAAAGAGGCAAAGCTGCAATCCAATTAGTGCCAAAACCGAACTTCTACAGCATTGAGGGACAAGATCCCTCAAAGGGTAATGTTTCCTTGACTAAGGAAACTCGAGGTAAAATTGGTGTTGCTTTACATGTTTCTTACTTTACTGGTAGTGATACATGGATAATTGATTTTGGTGCGTCTGACCTTATGACCTATGATAAGTCCTTCTTTATGTCTATGTCATCCCCTTCTATATCCCATGTTTCTAATGCAAATGGTGCATCCTTTCCAGTCTTAGGTGTTGGGTCTATTCAGGTTACACCATCAATTGTATTGCATGATGTGCTTTATGTACCTTCGTTGTCTCATCATCTTTTATCTGTCTCTCAGTTAGGGTCACAAAATAAGTGCTCTGTAACCTTTTACCCAATGTATGTTATTTTTCAGAATCTGTGCTCCAGGGTGATTATGGGCAAGGGAGACCTGAGGGGAAGACTGTTCCATTTGGATTGCATGTACGGAGAACCAACACCAGCGATGGAACCACCTTTGGCCCTGACATTGAATTCTGATCGATTGAATGAGCTATGGTTGTGGCACCGGCGGTTGGGTCATCCATCTTTTGGAGTTATGAAGAAGTCCATGCCTTCATTGTTTTTGGGAGTTAGTGAGTCTAGCCTGCATTGTGAAACTTGTGCTTTGGCTAAGAGCCATAGGTCCAGTTATCCTTCAAGTTTTCATTCTAGTACTATGCCTTTTGAGTTAATTTATTCAGATGTGTGGGGTCCTTCTAAACATTCTACCCTTTCTGGAATGCGATATTTTGTATTATTCATTGATGACTTTACTAGATTATCTTGGGTCGTCTTACTTAAGTCCAAAGATTCTGTTTTCTCTGCTTTTACAGCATTCCATAATCTTGTTTGTACTCAATATGATGTTCATGTTAAGGTTTTTCGTTCCGATAACGGGGGTGAGTTTGTCAATCATTCTTTTCATGATTATTTCCAACAGCATGGCATAATACATCAAACCTCATGTCCACAAACTCCTGGGCAAAATGGAGTTTCTGAACTGAAAAATCGTCATCTTCTGGATATGGCTCGGTCTCTTTTACTTAGTGCTAATATGCCTAAGTATCTTTGGGGAGAGGCCATTTTGTGTGCTTCTCATCTTATCAATCGTCTTCCGTCTACCTCTCTTCACGGTCATGTCCCACTCGAGTTTTTGTCTCACTACGTTTCTATTCCATCATCTAACACCCTTCCTGCTCGTGTTTTTGGTTGTGTTGCCTATGTTCAGCTGTATAAGAATCAGAGGTCAAAATTGGATGCTAGAGCCCTTAAGTGTGTCTTTGTGGGGTATGGTTCCCATCAGAAAGGCTACAAATGTTATCATCCCCAATCCCATAAATTTTATGTCACCATGGACGTTACGTTCAATGAAGATGCATGTTATTTTTTACCTCCTGTGACTCATCGTCGGGGGGAGAAGTCTTGTTACTATGAAGATTTGTTCAGTGGGCACGATGGGCAACCCGAGTTCTCTAGTCTGGAGTCTTTGGGCACTGAAAGTGACAAAGAAGATTTGGGCACTGAACATGACCAAGAGGACAGCTGCCCACTGACTGTTCCCAACTCAAAGGATAGCTACCCGTTGACTAAGAACAACTCCGACCACCGCATGACACCTTCACTGATCCACCACAGGTCTTCTTTGGACCTTACGACCCGGGAAAGGAACATCGGGTCAGACTTGGACCACGCGACCCAAGAGAGGCACGTTGGGTCGTCTTGCAATCGGGACCTCGGTAGCCCGCTCCATCGAAGACCATCCTGACCTGGTATCGGGTCAGCCGGAGATGAGCTTCGGCGGTTCAAATCAGGACCTGGCCTGTTGGCCGGCGACGAAGAGGCGGCGGTTATGCCTCTGGGCAGTTCGCTCCCCGATCCCGTCCAGTCGGTCGATGATGCAGCGCCGACAGATCCCATCCAGTCGACCGGAGATGCAGCGCCGATAGATTATGTCCCGTCGGCTGGAGGTGCAGCAGTTACAGATTGTGTCCTTGATTCCGTGGCCGTGAACAGTCCCCTTCTCCTTCAGTCTCACCTACCCCATCATCACCTGAGGTATGTTCTCCTTCTCTTTTGTCTAATCCATCTTCTGTGTCAGCATGTGTTCCCACCAAACATGTGCCTAGTCGGTCAAACCGTGGTCAGCCTCCAAAATACTATGAACCCACTCTAAATGCAAAAGCTAAATACCCTATTGCTAATTATCTGTCGACCCATAGGCTGTCTCAACCTTATGTTGCCTTTGTGAATCAATTATCCTCTGTGTCTCTTCCTAGTAAAGTGCGGGATGCGAGGTGGATGCAAGCAATGGCAGTCGAAATGGATGCTTTGAGAAGAATTGTACGTGGGAATTAGTGTCATTACCACCCGGAAAGAAGACAGTTGGTTGTCGGTGGGTGTTTACCGTGAAGCACAATTCGGATGGATCGGTGGACAGGTACAAGGCTAGACTAGTAGCTAAAGGCTATACTCAGAAGTACGGGGTGGATTACGATGAGACGTTCGCACCAGTGGCCAAAATTAACACAATTCGGGTACTTCTTCGTTAGCTGCTAATCTTGATTGGCCTTGGCAACAGTTTGATGTTAAGAATGCGTTCTTACACGGTGATCTACATGAAGAGGTTTATATGGATTTGCCCCCTGGCTATGGTATTTCTTCTAAAGAGCAAGTGGTGTGCAAATTGAAGAAGTCTCTTTATGATTTGAAGCAGTCTCCCAGAGCTTGGTTTGGCCGGTTTACCAAGTTCATGAAGAAAATTGGGTACCGGCAGAGCAATTCCGATCACACCTTGTTCCTTAAACATCAGTATGGTAAAGTGACTGCCTTGATTATTTATGTTGATGACATGGTTGTGATAGGTGATGACTTAGAGGAGATTCAAAGGTTACAAGGTCAGTTATCTTCTGAATTTGAGATGAAAGATTTGGGTAACTTGAAATATTTCTTAGGAATTGAAGTTGCTCGTGGGAAGGATTGTATTGTGTTGAGTCAAAGGAAGTATGTTCTAGACTTGCTGGCAGAAACATGTATGCTTGACTGTCAACCTACTGATACTCCTATCGAGCAGAACCATCGATTAGCAGAGTATTTGGATCAGGTACCTATAAATAAAGCAAGATACCAGAGGTTAGTCAGACGGTTGATTTATTTATCTCACACTAGACCAAATTTAGCTTATGCAGTTAGTGTTGTGAGTCAGTTTATGCATAATCCCAGTGAGGCTCATATGGGTGCTGTATTTCGTATTTTGAGGTATTTAAAGTCTGCTCCAGGGAAGGGGTTAATTTTTTCAAAATACAGTCACCTAGATATTTCTGGATATACAGGTGCAGATTGGGCAGGTAATATTACAGATCGCCGATCTACCTCGGGCTACTTCACATTTGTCGATGGTAACTTGGTTACGTGGAAGAGCAATAAACAAAAGGTGGTGGCTCGTTCTAGTGCAGAAGCAGAGTATAGAGGAATGGCCCGAGGACTTTGTGAGATGTTGTGGTTGAGAAATTTGTTGAGAGATTTAGGGTTCAAGCAGGAAAAGGCTATGCCGCTTTATTGTGATAATAAAGCTGCGATTGAAATTGCTCACAATCATGTTCAGCATGATCGTACGAAACATGTGGAGGTAGATCGACATTTCATTAAACAAAACCTTGATAGAAAGGTCATTTTGTTTCCTTTCGTTCCTACTGAAGAGCAGTTGCAGATATTCTCACAAAGACTCTCTCAAGTAAAGCCTTTTATGACTCACTCGACAAGTTGGGCATCCGTGATTTATATGCACCAACTTGAGGGGGAGTGTTGGCGTGAGTCATACCATGTATTATTAGGGTTGTGTATCTTGTGTATTATTAGGAATATTTTCTTTTATTTTGTTTCCTAGTAAGACACGTTGTATCTTGTATATATGCTCCATTCTTGGAGAAGAATCAAACATCATCAGAAAACCCAAAATCCCTTTGTTCCTTTGTGACAACAGTAACTTTATCATTAGTGGCATCACGATGAGGAAGACCAAGGTCAAAGTACTTGATGTCCAGATCCAAAAAGGGGAAAATAAGCTACAAATGTAACAACAGCGACGAGATGACATAAGGAATCAAGATGTTGACTTGAAAATGATAAACTGTATAATATATATATATATATACACACACATACATACATACATATAGATTAGAGATAGAACTTAGAGTAAGATCAAATCACTTTATCCTTAATTGATTTCCAGAAAACTCGAGTCATCTCATCTCCTGCACCAGATATCAAAAGACTAATAGTATGAGAAAGAGGAAAGTAAAATTTCTTCAACCCATGTACACAGAGTTTGACATTTGCAAATTTGGATTGAATGTGTACGAAGTGTACAAGTGTGTTGTGTGCCATGGGCTCTCAGGGTCCATTCCATTTGCCAAGGATCAAGAATATTGGCATGGGTGAAATTTAAATAAGACTTGAAAAGGGATATCTTTTCGATGACTTGTCTAAACAATACTAGATTTTCTTGATAAAATTTTGCATAAATGATCAATACTGAAATCTTTTCAGACATGAATACATGTGACACACAAAGTGCTTGCAAACAATGATTTAGGATTTAGTTAATACATAAATCCTGTAAATTGCTTGAAGCATGAATCAAAGTCATTCATTCCATCAATAAGAGCTCGAGCAAAATGCATATGAGGGTGTCCAGAAATTCCAATTACAGACATTTTCAGAATAATATAAATCAAGCACTTGCCGATCACAGAGATGATTACTTTTACAGATCTTTATTAGCATATTAAAGAGTCCTGCTCCATTTAGATAAGCGAATAGGTCATTTTACAGTTCTATCTTGGGCTCTTGGCAGGCAATAACATGTATTTAAAAAGAGTAAAAGATGATTCAAGTTGATGAGCCAGACCAAAGTGGAAAAGACATTCAGATGAAAACTAAATCCTCCACCACACCATCCTAGTCTAGGATTAAAACCTGGCGACAATGCTAAACAAGTCATAACTAGAGGATTGGAGTTTGGTAACAATTCAGCCCTACTCAGACAGTCTGGCCATCAACATTCCATCTGAATGGAAGAGTGGAGCAGGCAAAGACCAAACCAAGACAAGGAGGAGCCTATGAACCAAGACAAGCATTGCTCATCCCCATACACGTACATCTGTCCTGATTTGCTCTAAGCTAACAATCACCATAATTGACCGTATAGCACATTAGCTAGAGCTGTTGTCGAGTCGATGTCTATATAAGCAGATGCAAATGTAACGTTTATACTCGATCAGAGAAGAAATGTACAGAAATTCTCTTTAACACTTTGACACTTAGCAGTTAACTATTAGAATATGGGGTTGCTTATAAAAGACCAAGGACTAAATGAAAGCAATCCAATCAGTGCTCACCGTCCATCTCAACGATGGGATTGGCGACCTTGATCTTCTCGAACTCCATTTTGTTTCTCTTGGCCGATAGGTAGAGAGTTGCTCACTGGTTTTGACTGATGAATGGGTGTTGAGTGATCATGTATTATTATGATGATTAGGGTGGTAAGCTCCTATCAAACCCATCTGTCAAATGACAGGGTGGTGACTCAACGGCACAACAAAACAAGATCTCCCAAAATCTGTCAAATTATTTTCCACTCATTATTTTTTAATAGATTGACAGGGTGGACTTGTTTGTGTTGAGTGAAACATAACGGGGAAGAACGTGGAGGGAGGAAGAGAATCGCAGGAATGTTATAGTTTTGCTAGCACGTGTTTGGAGAGGCTGATTTCTGATATTACATTTTTCTCCCTTCATTTTATCGATTAATTATATTCTTTTATCCCATTTCAGAAGGAAAAAAAAAAAACTTTGTAGCCCATAATGTGCCCAGTAACACACGGCCACAAAGTCAACTTGGTTACAATATTGAACTCAACAGTATACTCAGAATTTTATTACATCCATACTTGCTCATTCAAAAAGATAATAATAGTATTTATCTAAGGAAAAAGAATAGCATATAGAAATTAGAAGGTAGTCCACTGAAGCATCAGGGTGTTTCAATGTGATAGTTCTATGTTCTTGCTTAGCTCCTCTAGCTTTTGCATCCTCAACCTCTCACTCTCAGTCAGAAGCTGGTAAGCAAGAGTACAAGAAATTGGAAGAAGAATCACCAAGTGATCAAGAAAGGAATATAGTAAATAAATTTGGGGTCTGGACACTAAATTAAGAAATCGAGAGCAAATGAGCATCAGGAATTTACCTCCATCATTATGGTTACAAGTTGAGCCTTTTCTTTGTTCTTTTCTTTGAAGCTCTCCAGGACTTCCTTGTATTCTTTTTCCTGTTGCCAATAATACCATGTTTGTTCAATTGTATTCATCTTGAGGTATGTAAAAGGTCTGCAGATGCATATGCACTGACATGTATTGTTGAGTGACGGACTAGCTGAAGTATAGTTTTAGAAAAAAGAGCATGTAGCACCTTCTTCTGGCAGCTGAGTCCCAAGGGCTTCAGCTCTCGATTAACCATGTCGATTTTCTTCCTTACATTTGCAAGTTCCTTCCTCATCGGATCTGCCATTGCTTCAAGCTCCTACTACATTGTAAATTTAAAATATATAAATAAGAAAAATCATGTGGAAAAACCATGTTGTTGCATTACGTCTGAACCAATAAAATATTAAATTTTAAGTACAGAATGACTTTCTGAAAGTGTCAATAACATCTCTAATACTAAATCGTAAGTCTAACAAGAAGTTGGTTTTGAGCACAGACGCCATGTCACAAAAGATGTACGTCGAGGATCCTATTTCAATAGTCGTAAGAACTAAAGTCACTAAAAACAAATTGATTAGTGATTGCAGTAAGATATGCTATCCTCTATTATTGGGTTTCTTGAACTTACTTCCCAAATTTGTGCCAAGCGCCTAGTTTCTTCCTCCGCACGACCTAATTGAAGTTCAACCCTCTCCTTCACTTCCATCTTCTTCCTCTCAATCTCATCTTCTCTAGCTTGGAAGGTTAATATGGCCAGTCTCGAAGTCTCTTCATCCTCATTCTCCTCCATTGATAGCCTCCCACTGCTGCCATTTCCCCCAATGCTCTTCATTTTCTGCATTTGTCACGATTCCAATTTCACTTCCAATTTCCTCTTATTGTACCTTCTCACATTGCTTTTGCTTCAATTCTGTCTCTCTTTCTCATCCCTTTTCTGGTAAGTCTTCTCTGGCCTACTTGCTTCCTTTTGACAACACCTCAGAGAAAGCAAGAGAAGCAAAATTTAGGAAGAGAATATCTGAAAGATGTTTATGCCTCTACACATTTATCAATCATATAAACTACCGAAACACCAACACAATAAAGAAATACCCTAATTACCAGTAGTGTTTTGTTTAACTGGAGTCACATGATCCCGTCACACTTGGAGATGAATTAGGTAAGAAAACTATGGCACACGGCTCGACATTGCTTTGAAGCAAGACGAAGTGTTTCAAGGCTGGACACAATCTGTACATATTACTTTATAGCCATGATCATATATAAGGTCTTCTACTTTCCTTTCCATTTCTTTGTTTTTTCTTTTTAAAAATGGATAATCAAATAAAACAGAGCCAAGCCTCAAGAAGAAGCCAGACCAGAAACAATCAACAATTACAAACAAACATACCAAACCTAATGGAATGGGCGGAGAGCAAGAGATAGCACACGTCCCAAAGAAACAAGCTGACAAAAGCCATTAGGCTGCTCCAAAAAGAACGGCAAACAAAAACTTAAAAAGCCTAAACAGAGACAACCCAACTTTGCAGAACAAGCACATTTGTAGAAGTCGGAGGGAATTGCAAGGAAGACAAGCTAATTTCAGAATTGAACTGAAGCGTCATCTAACTCGTAGCGGGAGGGAGGTTCCCATTTCAGAATTTACAGTTCTCCTTTACCACACTCTGGCAGAGATAACGTATCACAACTTACACTCACTCCACTCATCATGCCAAAGCTAATTTGCTATGGAACCACCTCCAACACTACAGAAACTAGTCCTCTAACCCGTATAATTTTTACGACAATCCAAAGTAAAGCTCAATTCTGTACTCTGTAACAATGTCACTAGAGACTGTCAAGGTTAGCGTTTATTCAAGTTTATAATAACTACATGTTACAACTTTTGTTGTCCAGGGAAGCGCAAGCACATACTGGTGTAGCAAGAAAAACTTGGTTAAACATTCTTGTAGTTCAGCTAAGATTCAGAGTCTTGGTATCACCAATTCTCTGAAAGTATGGTTCAGAAACACATGCACATGGCAAGAAACGATTAGTGTGGTTCTTGCCTCCCTCTCGAGCCCGTCCATTCGTTGAGTGATCCCTTGCTTTCACGTTCTATGCTTCCAAAGACTAAAGACTACTCCCTCAATTGACAACATAAGATAGCACACACTTCATCTCAATTCTCAATAACTGCAATTTCCCAAAAATATTGAATTCTCAAAGAAATGAAACATTAACAAAGAATTAAAATCAGGGCCAATCTGCATAAGTAGGAAGATTGAAATAATTATGGTATTTTCACAGAACATGTGAATTGAGAGCATATCAAAAACAAAACCTATCTTTTACATTCCTCGAGGAAAAATTGTTTCTCATAGGACATGTATTGCCAATTACAAGCACTTAGAAAATGCCACCACCACATGCATATCTTTGAAAGGTAAAATGGAAGAGGAAAACAAAAAACTGGGAGCAGACAGTAATTGATGATAACATGTCTGCTGAAAGCCAAATCGACATAATCAGAGCGGTCGAGGAATTGAGGGGAAAAAAATCACAAGAGCAACACACTATTGTCGTTCCAACCAAGTTCAGGATGCTAGGCTATAATATAAACACTCAGAACAAAGAGAAGACAGAATCAGGGTACAAATGGAATATCTTTGAAGTATTCATGCTCAAGAGCACTCCTGGCTGTAATCCTTTTGCTGGGATCCAAGCAGAGCATTTTCTGAAACATAAGAGAAGAGATAAACATTTTGTATTTGAAAAGTCAACCCAAGTCCACAAGTTAGTAGAAGAAACTAACTATATGCAGATGTAACATGGACAGCAGGAATCACCAATAAAACTACTTCTAGCCTCCATCTAAGCACAGAAAACTTTCTTTCTTGTTTTTTAAAATTGAATGTCAAATTTTACTCAAAGCTTAGGACATGTCAGGAACAAGGAGAAAAGAAAACTTACTACAGAACAAATTTGTATATATAATATTCAAGGGTTATGACCCTATCATCTTGTCTCCCAGTGGGAACTCAAGAATTCTCAATATACCAGAACAAACAATATAGTGAGACTGACCAGGGACACATGTAGAACCCACTATTAAATCACAGAGGTGCAGCAAGTGTTTGTAAACAACTTACACAAAGAAGATCAACACCAGCTGATTCAAGATTTGGAACTAGAGTTGCCAAGTCCTGCAAAATAAAGGATGCTCATTCAATGCTTCACTAACACAAAAACTGAGGATTTACAATGGGAGTAGATGACACACATAAACTAGAATACCTTAGAAGGCCACTTAGGAAAGGAAGATTTAAAATCAGGCATACTACTCACTCCAGGCCATGTATCCTCATTTGGAGTACCCAAGATTCTTCATATGAAAAGCAACAGTGTAAGAATGATAGCATAGATTAGACATCCCGCTGCATGTCTTCCAAAAAAGAAGAAAAAAAGGAAAGAGAATCACAGATTTGGTTGGGAATCTTTCACCTAAATATCTTGAACAATTCATCAATCTCAGAATCCCCAGGAAATAAAGGCCGTTGGTTTACCATCTCAGCAAATATACAACCCACTGACCACACATCAACTGGTGTAGAGTAATGGCGGGATCCAAGCAATATCTCCGGTGCTCTGTACCAGAGGGTGACCACCTACACAGATCGCCAATGATTATTAACATAAGCCTAAAAGTAATATAAGGACTGAAGATGTGATCGTTTAGTTTTCCCTGATCTAACACTGGTGCAAACAGATATGAACTTTGTGTAGTCATAGGCGAACTCATATTAAGTCTTTTTGTATGTCTAAAATCTTACATATGCATTGTCTTTTTTCTTTCTTAATGCATCTCTCCTTAAAACATTGGCTAAAGTACCATACTATAAAGCATACTATTTACTTGAATCATTGATTGCTACCAACAAACAACTATGTTTCAATTAGAAATTACAAAAGTTACATTGATCTCACAGCTATCCAAGTTAGTGATAAAGTAGCTACACCAATCACATCTAAAACAACAAAAGGCCACTACGATTTGTTGATAAAAATGACTAGTCCAGCTTCCAAGTGGTACCAAGCTTCTACGTGAGTTTTATTCAGTAAAGTAGTTCTGCATTGTATCATTGGTACAAGCTGTAACCTATTTTGGGCAGTTTCCATTGCTATCGATTAAACATAAGAGGAAAGCTATAATGTTATTGCAACAACTAAATATCATGACCTAATAGAGAGACATTCAGACCTCATGAGTAAATGTCCTAACAGGAATACCAAATGCTCGGGCCAGTCCAAAATCTGCAAGTTTGAGTGCATTAGTACGGCGATCTATCAGCAGATTCTGGGGTTTCAGATCGCGATGAAGAACTCTATGTGAATGACAATAAGCAATGCCTCGGAGAATCTGATAAAGGAACAACTGCAGAAAGGGGACATGACTGAATGACATTCTGTTGTATGTAATATCACAATAGCTTATTATCAGAATCCACGATGAACTATATAACAAAGAAATGATTGCAAGCTTGATAAAAGGTGACGGCAGTAGCAACTAGAAGAAAGCATAAACATCACGCACCAATGGCTCACAAAATATTTCATGTGGTCCTCCAAACTAAGCACAGGGTACACAATGAAATAAATGACAATACGAAATCATGCAGCCATATGAAAAGTCTCCAGCTGATAGCCTGATAAGTTTATCTGCATGAGCTTATAAGCATCTCCCCTACAATCTTTCTAAACACATTCACAAGGGGTACAATCAAGGAATTGTCTTCATCTGATATGTAATACTAAACTCTATAATCTGTTATCACATAACTACCAATTCACTGATATATAAGTTTCTAAAGTAAACACTACAGCCTAGTTCACAAAGAGCAGAAAGCAATCACACACTTTTATTTGGCGGGGATCCTTTGCAAAATCAGGAGTAGAATCCATATGTTTCTTCAGATCCAAGTCCAGGTACTCAAACACCAGATACAAGCGCTTCTCACTGTGCACTACATCCTGTAACCTGCCAAGCAGATACCCATCAAAATCAAATGCAAATAGTCTTGCTACGCGACCAAGCATTGACGAAACATGACAGGTGCCTAAGAATCCAAACTTGAAATGTTTCAACACGTCACAGATTGCCTTCTATACAAGAAAATGCATCTCTTTCACAAATCTCAACCACAAAAAACAACATATCAAAGTCTTATTAAATGCATAGCCTACTTCCAATACTCTACTAGATTTACAATTCACATCGAATCGAATGCCGAAACATGTAAAATCAAAGCTGTAAATCAGTCAAAAAAATAAAAAAACTCACTCTGAAAAATGTAAGGAGATACCTGACAATGTTGCCGTGCTGCATTTCTTTGAGTAGAGAAATCTCTCTAATGGCGGTGCTAGGCACTCCCTCATCTTCCTGCTCCAACCGAATCTTCTTGAGAGCTATAGTCTCATTCGTAACACGATCACGAGCCTTGTAAACCACTCCGTAAGTCCCTTCGCCGATCTTCTCAACTTTCTCGTACTTGAATCGCACCACCAACATCACAATCAGATACAGATTTACGCAGACTCGGATTCAAATTTTGACAAAATCGAAAGAAAGGGAAAAGTGAGAGAGACTAACCTGGTCCATTCAGTCCCTCTCTGCTCAATTTCAAAGCCCTGAAGGAAAATGCAGCACAAGAATATCCTTATCAATCAGTCAATCATCAAGTTTTGAAGGAGAAATGCGAAGACTCTGTCTACTTTGCTTCCTTCATCTTACCCTAAATTCGCGTAAGCATATATAACCCTGGCTCAAAGCAGAGACGGAGGCACTCGCTAGGGACCGGATGGGGTCCCAGCCTCCTTTGTAGAATTTGGTCACTCAGAATTGCGGGTCACTCACTGTTAAATTTTTTTTAAACCCACAAGTAAAAGATAATAACTAGTAATTTAGTTTTACCCATGCTGGAGGCCCGGAATATTACGAAGAATAAGTGTCTCAAACTTTGGGTCATTATCACATTGGACGCCTCAATATTAATTTCCCCAAATAGTTTCAGCACCCTACGTTAATAACACCGCTAACTCCTCTTTTTTTTGCCAACGGCATTTTTGTCTTGTTATATCTCTCTTTTCGCCACAGACATCCATAACCGTCTTGATTGAGATAATTATTCACTAATTGCTAACTAAAAATTAGAACAAAGGCAAGCACGAAGTAAAATGCAAAACGCAAAAAATGCAAAACACGAAGAGACATGAAAAAATGGGATGAAGCCTCGAATGCGAGAGCGGATCCAAATGGTTCGCAACCTTACCAAACTTTGCAGCCACTTGAAATGATCCATGGAGTCTTGGAGGAAGCTTTTGGGAATGTCTCTTTAGTAGGGAACGTTGGCAATAAGGATGCAGCTTTAGGTGAACCTAACCACTTTTCTAAAAGTCGTGTTCATATTTATCCTTATCACAGAGGTATTAATGAATTGAATAGGGAGTCATAAGCATCATCTTGATTGTGACATGATATGTGGTGTTATACCACTATTTGGCTCAGTAAGGATATGTGTTCAATCATGTGGCTTATCAGCCGTGAAACAATAAAAATAATGTTACAGTGTCTTGTTTAATAACTTTTATTGGTCGTCAGTTTGAGGGCGATAATTTGAGCTGCGGCAAAGTGTGGGGCATTAAAACTTGAAAAAATGCTCCTGTGGCTAATGAATATGCAGTCTTGGCAACTAATTATGGTGCGAGGCATCTCATAAAGACGGAAGATTTCAAGGGTAATGAATTCCGCAATTTGCATTGTTATGTATGGATGAGTTACAAGATCCGCCCCGGATTTGACCATAAAATCCGAAGTGGCCTGCAAGGCCCACCTTAAGAGTAAATCTACCAAAAATTTGGCTGAATCTATCCTAAAAATGGACTACCCAAACTTGTGATAACATGCTCGTACCCAGTCACAAACTGTGACTCAAAAAAAGGGCTGAGTGGAGGTGGGTCATAGATGAATAAGTACAAGCTGTATGCAAAATTATATAACCCCAAGTGGAAATAGGGAGATTGGTGCACATTACCAATGTCCTCACGATTATTAAAAGTTTTTTATTGATCGCTTCTGCAAGATCATTTTAGGTGTGTATATGGGGAACCAGATGCTCAACATCTATCCCAATGGACGTGCAATAATCATCGAAAAATTTTGATGTAAACTTTCTAGCATTGTCAAGACAAATTGACGTAATAGGATAATTCAGGTGGTGAGCTCATAGACGAATAATTTGTGCTAGGAGTTCAGCATAAGTGGCGTTTGTGTGAACAAGAGCGTGACCTGTGACCAGCATGTCGACGCGTCAACCAACACCATCGAAATAGTCCACAAGTTGGTTGAATAGGTCCACAAATAATCCCTTGGGTTTTGTGTAAAAATAGAATGGTATCCTTGCATAGGATGGTCTCGGTCTAAGTTCCCTTAGGAACAGGCTTTGCAAAAATGAACTATAGGTCGTAGAAGCAACCGATGAGCATTTCGGTTGGACCATGGCGCCACAATTGGCATTAGAAGGAAGTGATGACATCACCATTGGCATCAAAAGATGTAGGAAGCATCAGGGGATGGCGGCGGTGCTGGTGGTGGACGGCGACGACACCAAGGTGTGCGGTGGCGGTCTTAGTTCCTCTTTGGTTCATCTTTTGATTCTAGCTTCTTATAGCTCAAAAAGGAAGGATGTCGTGTGAAGTTTTTACTCTTTAGTAGACGGATCATCATATCACGACCAGGATGTCCTAATTGGTCGTGTCAAAGCTAATTTATGTCTGAATGGATCATCATAGTACTATTACCACTGACCATTTATCGAGCATTGCGTCGATCAAGAATGAATTTTTGTGGGGGAGGTGGACACCTCGTTCCTCCTACTCGCTAAAGGTTATGGACTCCCACAAGATTTTGGTGTTTTGGAAGATCTCTCATAGCGGATGTTAAAGATTTCCTTTGGGTGATTGGCTCGCACAAACCGCTTTCTTGCTCTGTGGGACATGTTATTGATGGGACATCGCGATCGATAGTGTTAATGCAGTGCATTGGTTTGATGTTGGCGATCACTGGTGTTGGTTGGTGGACTTTGAACTGGTCTAATTTTCCCTCGCAGTAGAATGTCTCAATCGCGGTTTTCAGGGCGTTGTAGTTGTTGGTGTTATGACCACTATCATCATGGTATTTGCACCATTTCCCGGTGTCTCTTAGTTTTCTACCCTTGGGAACTTTCTTGGCCATGGTAAAGGAATTTGGTCCTTACAATGATCATAAATTTCTTCATAGGAAGCGGTGAGGACTGTGAACACTGCATACTGCTGGGAAGAATTCGTGTGCTTGTTGCTACGATTGTCATTATGGGAAGACTGATTACCCTTTCAGAGGTATTATTAGTCTTTCTAGCACTTCTCCTGATAGTTGCTCTGCTGCCAGCCCCTTTTCTTATCATTTTGAGGTGTAGCAGTGGATTTGTTAGTGGCTTCTTACTGAGAGAAGAAGGTTGACTTGCCTTGGTGGGGTTTTGTAGCGGCAGTGATGTTTCTCCGTATGTCTTATATTCTGCCAATGCTTGGAGAACCGCCTCATCCATGACATGGTCATACGCCATATTTGGGCAATTGTAATTGAGATGATAAAGGAATGGCCCCTTCAGAAGCCCTTACTTGAAGGCTACCAGTGCCATCGTTTTGTCAAGGTCGCGGCATTGAGGCGCAGAGGCTCTCCACCTTATGACAAATGTCTTCAAGGATACATCAGCGCCTTGTTTAACGTTGAATAGCAGGCTTTATTGTGGTATCCTACTGCCATAAGGATGAATCATGATAAGAAATTGTTTGACAACACGGTGAGCGAATCCATTGAACCGGGTGGACACTCAAATAACCAACTCATTGCCTCTCTGTCTAGCGTTTCGCTGAATAGGTGATACAAAGTGGTGTCGTCGAATCCCTTGTTGTTGGTTACCTTCTTGAATGTGTCCAAATGGGCAAAGGGGTCCATGAGGCCGCTGTACTGAGCAATCATTGCCGTTTTTGCATACGCTGGCCTGACGACTTGTAGGATTCTAACGGCGAACAGTCCTGACCGTGTTGCGAAGAGCTGGTTTAGGATTGGCATAGGGGTGCCCGCTTCTGCCCTGAGTAACCTTTCTTCCAATTATTGCATTCTTTGAAGGATCAAAGCGGTGGCATTAGCGGCAAGCCTTTTCTGGAGATTCAATGGAACCTGGTCTTGGTGTTGTCTGTGGTTCGGCAGGATTCCTAATGTTCTTGCTCTTCCTGCGCTGACGTTGGCGCATGGTTGTTACTCCGCTTCCTGCTCCATCATTGGTTGTGGCAGGGGAGGTAGGCCTCGTGTCGCTAACTCAGGTGGATTTAGGGGGACGCTCATTTGTATAACCGGCGTTGGTCCTACCCTTATCCCCGTGTTCAAACTGAGTCTCGCACTCCATGAATTCTCGCTCCAAGCTGGGTTAGTGTCTGCCTCCAGCGCCCTCTTCAGGTCTTTAAATTTTGACATCAACGTGGCCACTTGTTTTTGGGCTTCCGCCTTCTCCCTTCTTTCTTGGTCTCGCTCTCTATTTTCCTTGTGAAGATCCATTACTGCTAACTCTAGCTTAGCGGCAAGATCTTGTCCCACCGGCGTGCGGCTACTGCTGGGTAGGTTCTCAACCATTGATTGGGTATGTGGGATTGGTGAAGTGTTTTGGGGTTCGCCGCCGGCATTAGCTAGTGTGTTGAATAGTGCCTGGTTGACGACAACCATGAAGTCGATGATTTAGGGGTTAGCGGATTAATCCGCTTGCTCATCAGCGATTTCCCCGCTACCGTTAGTCATTGTAGGTTTTGGTGGGATGACCTTTTTGTTCAAAGGTTCCAACATTTTTGTTCAAAGGTTCCGACAGACGGCGTCAATGTTAATGTCTAAGATTCAGCAGTAGCTAAACCTTTTTTAACGCTGGTCCTAGCTCAGACCGTTCCTGTAGGGATTGTAACGCTAGCGTCACCTGTCAAGTAAAATTCAAAGAGCTCTAATGCTTAAGTCAGTCAGTGTATTTATGTTGACAGCATAACGTTAGATAAGTAATAAATGCGTAGTTAATGAGGAGAGAGAAATGGACCTTTTAGGGATGAGGGAGATACTAATCTCTTCCTTGCCTTCGATGTGCAACTGATATGCATCAGTTCTCAGGTTCTGCTAGTTCAGCGAGGTGATGTTGGGGCAGCGGAGGTCTGGGGTTGAGCCAGGGCTTAGGTGATGGCCCGTGTGGCGATGTTCCATAGGTAACCGCCTTAGTGATGCTAGTGTCTCTAACGGCAGTATGAGCGTGGCTCATTGTAGCTAATTATGCCTTAGGCAAATGCTCATGTAAGTACAGGGTGAACCTCAATAGTGAATGATTCAAAAGATGGGCTTTCAATGGAAATATTTGATGTCTTAACATCATGAAGATGCAACTCCTTAATGCATTTGCAAGAACTTGAGATCCACTTGCAGAAGCTCTCATCTATTTTGGAGAATGGAGGAAAACAAGGACGGAATTGTAAGAGCTGTATCCAAGGTCCACGGCTATAGACCTCTAAGATTCAAAAACAAAAGCGCAAGCACCACTACAATACTGACCAATAACAACCCCACTTTATTCATGGCTTTTCTGTGGCTTTTTCCCAATACCCACGAAGCTTTGCCTATTATTAATAAATTATCATCTCTTAGACTCTCCTCCCCGACTGTATCTCTCTCTCTCTCCCCGATCTCCACCTTCAGTTTCTCTCTCTCTCTCTTTCTACCTCCGGCTGACTGCCAGACTCTCTCTCTCTCTCCTCTAAGACTCTTTCTCCTTCCAGACTCTCTCTCTCTCTCTAGTGCGCCGGTTTTCACACGGAGAACAAAAAATCAAAACAATCAATCAGAGGTCGATGATCACCGTATGATTGGATCCGATCTTGTTCGGATCGTCGTCGTTGGCATTGGAATCGGAGCCATAGGGGCCGAAATTGAATGGCGACAATGTCGATTTGCGATTTTGCTGTTGGTGTTTGATTCCGAGGGTGAGCTTGTGCTTCTTCTTGGCGCGCTCATCGTCTTCATCCGGCGGAGGAGGAGGAGGGGCGTTAGGGTTGCCGTTGCTGCCAGTGGCTGGACGGGCGGGGGAGGCGACTCTAGGGTTGAGGAAATGGGGGTTTTGATGTTGCTGGAGGAAGCGCTTCTGGAGGAAACGAGCCAGCTTCACACTCTTGGGTGCCCAGAGCAATTTTTGGGTGCCATAGTACTTTTTTTTTTTTTGTACACTGTGAACCCCGAGAATGAGGAAGGAGTTACAATGTAACTGTGGGGTTTGTTTGATGGTCTGCTGGAGGGCAGTAGACACATTATTGGCCCCCAGTAGACTTTGTTATGAGAGACAGGGATCACTATAGTGTGGTGTTTTGATAAGTTAGCTGTTGTTTTCTGTGTATTAATGTCAAATTATCTGTGAATCCTACAAAATGGTGCATTTTTGGTGGTCTATTGGGGGTAGTAGAGACATTGGACTTTGTATTGGAGGCCAATGATCTACTATCTGATCAACAATGCAATAATATGATTCTTGGGGGGAAATAATATGCATATTAATTGATCAATTGTGTCTGTTGTGTATTCATTTTGGTTTTGGGAGATTATGCAATTCACTGAGAGGGCAATAATAAGATTATTAGGAGGCAATAATATGATTACTGGGGGGCAATAATATGATTACTGGGGGGTAATAATATGGTTACTAGGTATTATTAGGGGGCAATAAATTCAGACGCCGGAATCCGGTCAACAGTACCGTGGCCGGATTCCTGATTCCGGTCATCAGTCGCCTGATTCTAGTCACCGGTCGCAGGATTCCGGTCACCTGTCGTCAGAGTCCGGTCACCGGTCTCTAGTCATCGGAGCACAGCAAGGTGGAGGATAACTTTTCTCTCTAAGTGTGAAAGAATGAAAGGGCAAAAAAGTCCCAAAAATAAATAAAAAGAATTAATTGGGTAAAGGGGAAATAATCCCTTAGAGTGTTTTGGGTAAATGAGGTTAAAAAACTGTTAGTGGAGCAAGTGAGCAAATTTTAAGCTAAAATTGGGTAAATGATCATTTCCCCTAAAATATTCCCACAATTTCTTTTATTAATGAATACAACAGTAATTTCTTGAAATACATTCCCATTAGGGATGGCAATGGGGCGGGTTGGGGATGGGGATCACAATACCATCCCCGTCCCCATCCCCGGGGTCATTTTCTACCCCCATCCCCGCCCCAATCCCCAATAAAAATATGTTGGGGATTCCCCGTCCCCATCCCCATTGGGGACTAAGCCTCCAAACCCGCCCCAAATCCCCAATAAGAATTTAATAAATAAAATAATTTTTTCTCATATTGTTTTTTTAAAATCAAAATCTACCACAAATAAATTTAAAATATGATTAAATTCATAAATCATAATTTAGTGAGTGCAAAAGTCAAAACACCGTTAAAGTAAAACTGTAGCTATTAAAGTAAAGTAGTAAAGTGATTTATATTATAAAAAATAAATTAAAATATATATAAGTTAAATATATGTATATATTATTGGGGCGGGTTTGGGGATGGGGATCACAATACCATCCCCACCCCATCCCCAATCTTAGATAGCGGGGATTGGGGATCCCCATCCCCATTCCCCATTTGTCCCCGAATTCTCCCCCCATTAGGGGCGGGTATCCAATGGAGCTCCGCCCCGCTGGGGATTTTTGCCATCCCTAATTCCCATACTAACAATAATACACCAGCAAATTTATACTTCTCTAAATACCAAGTTCTATTATATAGTTTCCGACTTCAATTTGCACAGAAGCTCCAACAGCAGCGGTACTTCGTAAAATCTTGTATACGCAGTATGATCCAAACAAAAGTTGTTAGTAAATGTGAAATGAAAATCACAAATGAAAAGATGTGAGATGATCCAATTGCATCACATGATAGCTTAGCACAATATTGCCTACGATGGTAGTATGGCATAAACAACCATTATAAGACACATTAACAAATAGGAAGAGACCTTCTTTAGTGACCAACATATTCTTGTCTCTTTTTGTTCTCTTCATTTCCTGAAGTTCATTATGAGGATGTTCCAATTTACTAGATCATCATCAACTTGAAAATTAACCTCAAGTTAAAAACTAAGCACATTGTAAAACCTTAACTCGCATAATATTATGATACTCACGAAAACATTAAACTTGGTACGAATAGAACATAACAATATGGCTCAAAAATCATTCTTGATTTATCTTATATAAAAAGGTTAACAGTATGCATATAACATTAGCTACAAAAAATGTTGCTAATTGTATGCACACAGGAGAAGATATGAGACATATCAGCAAGCGAGGGGCATGTTGACATGCTGGACTTGTGTTACGAATATGGCTTTACAATTCACAATTGTTGGTGTACGAAGTTTTTCTCTCTTGTGTACAATTCAGAACCATCGACCTGCACCACACCAGCAGTCTTAACATAGGAAAATATGATGGAGCTCAAAATTAGCAAAATACGAGACCGTGTGATAATAATAAAGATAACTAATATACAAAACTAAGATAGGGTGCAAGAATGTGCTATGGACTTTGGCTAGATTGTGCAAGAGGTGGACTAGGACATGTGCTTGAATATATGTCAAACTATAAGTTAACAATAACCACGATTCTATCTAAACCAAACATAAGGGGAAATACTACATTTTGTAGATTACAATATATGAGAAACTAAAAATATGTGAACTAGCTCCTCTTATGTGAGAGAAGGTAAACAATGTACTCAACATTTTAATTTTATCTTATAAGGCAGGAAATACGTTAGCACCATTGGATCTCCTTATTTTAATGTAAAATCAACGAACGAAATAACAACCTTACCATGAAATAGAGTTTCCATAGTCATTATACATCAGCCATCAATTCACAGTTGATGAACCTTGTCAAAGCCCAAATGCAAGAGTTAGTCATCAAACTTGACTACATTGCCAAGAGCATAGCTTTTTAAATAGTTGCAATATGCAGAACACTACAACACAAGGAGATGTCAGTAATAACATCCCGACAACATTCATTAAAATTTGGTAACAAAGAACTGAAAGCTTAGATGATGAAAGTGTCAAGGTCAGTGAAGAAAATGTCAGCAAATATCAATGCTCCAGTCAAGTCAACAACACCAACAGATAAGCAAAGTTTGTTAGAGTATTGAGAAAGTTGTTAGGTTGCTATGCAGGTTGGGTAGAGAAATATGATTTCCAGATTCTAGAATATATAAGGGGTTGTCTTCTTCCCTTAATACACACAGAAACACATTGAAAAATTACCAGAGATTAATACCAATATTAGAGAACAGTTGCTCGTCTTCTTCTTTTTCTTTGTTATTCTTCATCTTCTACCTTAGATCTTTGATATATATTAATGAATCAAATTGATACATACTTTGATAAAATAATTGAATGCAAATTTGAATATAAACTAGTTCAGAATTCGAATCTGAGTTTAAAAATCTAACCCCGAAATCAATGTCTAGCATGGTCGGAGCCACTTTCATATCATAGAGAAAAAATGATCAAACCCAAATCTATCTCACTCCTCTCTCCAATCTATCTCGAACTCTTTCGATAGCTTTGGGTCATGGGGCGGAGCGACAACGTCGGCTTGGCTTCTGCCATCACCTAAACTAGACATGAATTGAGGATGAGGCTTTGGGTCTACATTCCGCTTTAAGAAGAAAGAGATTGAATTGATGAACGAAGAGAAAAACCTCATCCTCGATCATATCGGTGCACTTTTTACCAAGCCACGTTCAGCAATAGTGGTAAAAATAAATATTATAAAAAACTGTTTTGCCACCAACATTAGTGATAGTGGGAATATAAGGCACCAACAAAACGAATGCCAAACCCCGATGGAAATTCTATAATCTCAGGTGAATGCCAAGTTGAACAACGAAATTCAAGCACTTCAACATTACACCTTACTGCTACACGGATCCACGTGATCAGCCGAAAATTATCACCAGAGATGCCTGAAGAGAACCCCAATTAAGAGTAAAGTTTCAAATCTTTTTATTCCCATGATGATCCAAGAACCTATCTATAGAATTTAACAAGCTCAGTTGTGACTGCTTGTTTCCACCACCACCCTAAATATCCAATGATGTCGTTGACAGAAAGAACTGTCTGCACGATTGCCACGGAGCCAGAATTTCTTATCAAGTGGGGCACAAAATTAGAATATAAATATATATCAAAATTTTAATAAAAAAAAATAAAGTAAAATAAAATTAAGGTAATATTAATATTTTTCTGAAAATTACGTATTTTATTAATAAACTTTATAACTTTAGATATTAGATTATTTTTCATTAGGGAGATATAATTTATTTTTAACTTTTAAAACTATAAGGAAAAAATGTATTATTGTTCTCAAAAAGAAAAAAAAAATTTGAAAAAAGTAACTTTCCCAACGTCCGTGATTCAAACCTAAGACCAACTGCAAAATCAATGCATACCTTGCCACTACACCAAGTTGGCTAGTATTGATATTACTCTACTCTAGCTATTTAAACAAGTTTTCATGTACATGAACTTAAAAATATATATATATATAAAAGTCAGTGGGGCAGGGGACCCACTAGGTCTCCATGTGGCTCCGCCCCTTGCCCACTAGTTTTTCCTTCTTTTCATCTTTCTTCTACGTGTATTGGTATTTTAGGATATATAAACTGTTGTAAAATATTGGTGTTACATATTGACTTGAGATGTAAAGTTTGCAGTGGATATCTACGAACGTGAGTGTATCAATGGATGGTAATGACATGCATTTGTTGAAAATAAATTATATACACACACACATACACTATACAAAATCATCCAGAAATTTCGTATATAAACAATTATACAAGCAGTCTAGTTAATAGATTCATGCAAAAGTACTACTGCCGCTAATGGTGGCAATCAAGCAACTAAGCCATCTTAATACTTGTTTGATCGCAATTTAAGCCCTAAAAGCCAATGTAATTGGCTGGTTAATTAAGGAGAAATCTATCATATATACATATATATGCTGAGGAAAATCAAAATTACTGTAAGTCAGTTGGAAGTGGCTTTAAGGGCTCCTATTCTGTTAATCAAGATGTGATTGTGCCACAACTCAAAATTTGGTTGGATATATAATAGTCAAGGAGGGATTCTTATGAGACTAACAGAAAAAACTTGTAACAAGTAAGAGCAAACGATTTAGGGTACCCTAGTTTATGGCCGTACAGCTAGCTAGGTTAACAATCAGAAGGAGATGCTGCCCTGAAAGTAGGTTTGCTATTTGCTTTGGTATGCCGAGGAAAATCAAAATTACTGTAAGTTAGTAGGAACTTGGAAATGTAAATCTCTATCTTAAGACTTAAATCCTCAAAATCTACCACTATTCGGCCCGACTTGCTGCCAAGAAAAGATGCTGAAGCTTGAATCATAGCCATAGTGTCTTGGTAAAACCCAGGTTAATTAATTCAGAAACGAAAATCAAGCCTCGCCTTGACACTAGGATAGATTAGTGTGTGAATTCAGAAATTAAAATCAAGCCTCGACAACAAGAAGCAAGCAAATCTCATTAGGATTCTCATTGTGAGTGATAATGTTAACAAAGGTTTGGGAGAACAAAAGCCACAAATCAAAGTCTAATTATAGTAAGGTGTTGAGGCATTTTCAGAAGGAGATATTGCCTCCAAGTTCAGTCCTAAGTGTAGAATAGTGTTTCCATTTTAAGTTGAATGAGGCAATTTTCACAAGTAAGGGAATGTCATTGTATACAGGGCCAGACAACCTGCTTGCCTTATTATGGACAACGTAACAGTTATTGCTAAACTTACTTGTCACCAGTCTGTTGATACCAAGTTTCTGTTGCAACTTGCAGATAAAATGCATCCAAAGAAAAGCACATTATTTCCCTTCCCCCCCCCCCCCCCCCCCAATCCTTAGGTGGTATATATATATTATCAGAAGATGCAGGTAAAATTGTTGATGTAGGCTTGATAAATGATGGTCCGAAGCTGCATTTAGTCACTGAGACAAATTTGAATTAAATGTTGTGACCACTATTAATTGCCATGTTGTGACCATTATTAATTGCTACATAAGACTCGTATCATCTTTGTATGCAAACTTGAATATATCTGAAGAAAAAGGATATTTGGCTGAATTAGTTTTCATTCTATTGATTACAGAGATTATATACAGCAAGGTATACTTGTACAACATGAAGTCTCACATAGTTTAGGAGACCAAGTAAGGAAAGGCAGCCTATACAATCTATTACTATCAAAGTAGAATCCTATACAAATCAAATCTGTTTAATACTCAATCAAGATGGATATCTTTTCTAATAATATCCAGTTCCACAAACAGAACCAAGTTGCACTACAACAAAAATTGAATCAGACAACACCTTTCAGACGACAGTATGCAATTTTCTGTCGTGTGATTGAAATTTTTTTTTTTCAGACATCATTTCTGTAAGAGCCGTTGTGTGATAGAGACTTAAAAATTAGTTCAGACGACGTTTAAGATAAAAATTGTTGTGTGACGCTCAAAAAAATTGAGCGGCAAGTTTCCCACCGTGTTAGTGGTGCCAGGCCCCATATGAAACCCAAAATTTTCTCCAACTTGTATTGATCAGACGATGAGAAATAATATAACTGTGGTCTGATCAAATATTTGACAAAAGGGAGGGAGATTTCCCACCACCATTTATCCCCAACTCCCCAAATGGGGAAGTCAAGTTAACACGAGACAAATCCCAAATTTAAAACTCGTGCATTCAGACCACATTACTTTTAATTTCTGTTGTGTGAGTCCTTGTCTAAATTGATAGGCATGTCCAAATGGGCTGGAAACCCTAGCTAACACTTGAACAAAAAAATAACAAAACAAAACCAAATCCTCTCTCGATCGACACAAACCCGACCTCATCACTCCTCTCGATAGCTAGCGAAACCTCCTCTTCAGTCACATCTCACAAAACCAAAACCTAGCTCCTCTTCACTCATGCCTCACCAAAATCAAATCCAATTGAAAGCTTGACGGTAGATAGCCCTAAACCCGAAATCTCATCTTTCATTCTCAGAAACAATACCCAATACCCAAATTGTTGCTGATGATGTTCTTCGCCAGTTTCACTTGAATTTGAAAATTTTGGGAATGTTGAAGGAAATGTCGTGAAGAATTGGGGGTCCAACAAGAATTTATAAATGTATGATACATCTCGCAGATTAGATTGATTCTTTTGCTTATTGAATTGAAACCCTATCTCTAATCCCTTTTCGTTGTTAGAGCTCGAAGAATCACTGGCATTGGTTTGAAGAAGCTGCGGCGCGATTAAGGGATTCGGTTCGAGTACTTGGGAAGATAAGGGTTCGGGTTCCTGCCTTGGGTCGTTGAAAGGGTCACTCAGGTAATCACCTTTCTTTCCACTTAACTCTCAATCTCTCTTCATTTTGAAGTCTTCGGATAGTTGATATTCTATGGATATGGCTAGTGAATGTTGGGTTCAATGTGAATCTGATTATTGGGTAATTGGTTTGCATGATTTTCATGGAAAGGGTGTTTCTTTTTTAATCGGGATTTTGGGTTTTACTCAGTGTTTTACCCAGCAATTCACCACACCGCTAGTCACTCGCGCCTCTCTCTCCCTTAGTCTTGGCTTGGCTTTCTATATCTCTTTAACCAGATCTCTCTCTCTCTCTCTCTCTCTCTCTCTCTCTTCTGGTAATCTGGCGATCTGCTATTCAAAGTTTTGTTCTTGTTCTGTGTTATTTCTTTTTCTTTATTAATTGGTTGTCTGATATGGATCATATGATTGGGTTTCTGAAATCTTTGTTTCTTAATTGCTCTTAGGTACTAAGGAATTGTGAAGGGTTGTTTGATTTGATTGTGTAGTTTAGTGGATTTTCAATGGACACTTCTCATTGATCCATTGTTTAAGAGTGTGGTGGTTTTGGAGGGAAAACATGATATAGCCAAGTAATACTAGCTCTGATTATAGAGTAGAAGGGCGGATTACGAGGGGGAAGGAAAAGATATAGAGGAAACGAGACAAAGAAAGAGGAATTAGAAGAGTGATAATCTGGGTGGGTATTAATGATAGTGCACGAGCTCAAACAAAGAGCAAGCTGTCTCTTAAGACTACCTTTGAAAAAGGGAAAAATCCTTTGAGGTTGTGGTGTGAGCCTAATTTAAAAACTTAAGACCAGACTATTGAAAAATCCTTTAAAGACTATAGAAAATAGCCTAATTTTTTATGTTAGTAATATGGATCTAAAATTGTTTGCTTGAAAAACTTTTACTGGGTTGGACGAATTTTTTATGATAATTGCTTCTTAGTTAAATTATTTTCATATAGAACAAGGTGCTTGTGATTTGAATCCAACACTTGCTTTACTCTATGTTTTGCTTAACTTTTGTACTAATTTACCTGTTTTGCTACATTTTGCCAGGGAACTATTGGTGATTGCAAGGGTGAGAGAGAAAGGGAGCTTGAAAAGCTGCTGGAAATTTATAATAGCAAAATAAGGTTAGTCAATTCAAGTCTACAATTGATTCTCTGAACTTGCTTTGTTTAATGGGGTTGATGAGATAATTTATTGAATGCTTAAACTTTGTGGCAGCACATAAAATATTGGATTGTTGATAAGATATTTTTTTTATATATGTTGTCCAGCATGATGACTATAGTTACAACTTTTTGTTTTTTGCTTGGTGCATGATGGATTTGGATTTCGAATGATGTATATTTGCATATGTGTTCTGGAACAGCATAATGATAAAGTCTATTTACTGTTGTGTTGTTTGCTTAGATGGAAGATAAGTCTTGGATGCATGCAGATAAAAGATCTTTAGCTTATTAGTTAGGGGTGGGAAGTTTCTTGAAGTTTGCTTTAGAAAATGCGAAAAATCCTAGACACGTTCCTTGTCCATGTTTAAAATGTGGGAATATGGATTTCTTTCCTATCTCTGTTATTAAGACTCATTTGTATTATAATGGAGTTGATGAAAGTTATAAGTTGTGGAAGTAGCATGGGGAGAAAGTAGATATGACTTCAGGTAGTAGTAAAGATTCAACCTCAGGTTCGAGTGAATCTGAATCGGTGGATGGGAATGTTGGGGTAGATTTTACAATAGATGGGTCTGATGATGATGATGAGTTTTCATCGGAGTGCAATGATTTTAATGAGTTTGTTGAGGAAGCAAATAAGCCATTGTACCCGGGTTGTGTACGTTCACAAAGTTGAGTGTGCTGGTGAAGTTATATAATTTAAAAGCTAAACATGGAATGAGTGATGCTGCCTACTCTGATTGGCTGATTGCTTTCGGGGAGCATCTTCTCGAAGGTAATGAAATTCCTACTTCTGTTTATGAGGCCAAGAAGACTTTGGGGGCACTAGGGATGGATTATAGGAAGATACATGCATGTCCTAATGACTGCATTTTGTACAGAAAACAGTACGAAGATAATATCAATTGTCCTACCTGTGGCGTCTCTAGGTGGAAAGTAGGAAAAAATTCAATGGAGAGACAAGGTGTACCCGCTAAGGTACTTTGGTATTTTCCACCCATTCCTAGGTTTAAGAGAATGTATCAGTCTGCAAAAACAGCTAGTAGTTTGACTTGGCATGCCACTGATAGACCGAAAGATGGGTTAATGCGCCATCCGCCAGATGCGTTGACCTGGAAATCGGTTGATGAGAAGTGGCCTGAGTTTGGTTTGGAGTCAAGAAACTTAAGGCTTGCACTATCATCTGACGGCTTTAATCCTCATAGTTCTTTAAGTAGCAAATACTATAACATTTCAATTATAGTAGGAATGTTTATAAGTTTAGCAATCATAATCTGCAGATTGACTAGTCCTTCTCAAAATTGCTTGTTCTTTTATTGTTTCACTAGTTTCTGCATATCATTGTATTAATCTTAATATGTGTGTTATTATTTATTTATTGTTGGTATAGGGAAATCTTGTAGAGAAGAAATGCAAGTTAGCTTTGGGTTCAACTGACCATATTGTTGCTCTTGCAATGGTTATCTGTTGGATCATAATTCATATACATATTTGTCCCCTAAAACATGGAAATTACTTGTTCTAAAGTCCAAATTTAATGTTGACTAATCCAATTTCATTATTTCCCTAATCTTATACTTTTGCTTAACCTTTGTGTTTATTTATATATATTTATTATGTTTTCCTTATTATGCTAGGAAATGATGGAGAAGAATGGAAATGCACTAAAAAGTCAACCTTATAACATTTTCTTACTCCGGCTAGGAGAAAGTGTGCTAGACAAGGAAGAAGGAGCGGCCGCCTGAACAAATGAACTTCAAATGAGCTAAAACTATGCAGATCAATTATAGACATCCTAAGAAACATTTCTTATGAAGAGTGCAAGAGCCAGATAGAAGTGGAAGGCCTTCAAACAATCAGTCCAATTTTCTGCAGAAGCAAAACTGGAAAACTAGACCTGTAAGGAGTCCAGTAGCATTTCCGGCCCAACCACTATTCCAAAAGCTCTGAAATTCTAGAGAATGATCTACACTCATAAAGGAACATTTTTTATGAAGAAGTCATGAGCAAAATCTGAACTTTTGGTGGAGAAATAATTGAAGGAATAAAGGGGCAGAAACTGACCTAAAACCAGATCAATATTCACATGTTCATGTTTCCTACCCACATGAAGAAAGCTAGATGCTTTTCTCTTTTTCCTTGGAAATATTTTTCTACTCCATTCTCTTTAATAGATTATCATCAATTCCATGTTTCTGCACCTTCATGCTTTGCTTTCATTTCATCATTACCCCATCTTTTACTTATTTTACAAACCACTCCCATACTCCACTTTCATTATTTTTCTTTCTCTCATCATTTCACTCTTCTTTTTCTTCCCTATTTAAACACATTCTCCTCTCACTATCAATCACGAATTCCTTCATCCCATTACATCTGATTTCTCTCTTCATCTCCTTCACAAAACCTCCATCTCCACCTCCCAAAATCCAAACCCACAATACCCAATCTACTCCATCATCACTACCAAAACTACCATCGATCTTCCACCACCATAAACTTCATCACCACCACTCAAAGTTAGCCAAAGGAGCATCATATCTTCATCACCATTTCATTCATCATCACTTTCAAGAAGTTCATTATCCATCTATTCCACCATCAAGGAGGATTCAATGAGCATTGAAGGAGAAGCTACCCATTGATTTGTCAAGCTTCAACTAGTTTTTTCTTCCCTTAACTCTTTACTTTACCTTGATTTACTTTATAGATTTGATGCCAATTTGTATGATATTGAGTGAGTAGTTACTTTGTTGGGGCTAGGGTAGAAAGCCGTAGCCAAATTGATGTTTTAATTGACATTTGTTGTTATTTGTGATTTTCATCTTCATATGCTAATTCAAAAAGTGAATGCATTCATTCAAACTTAACTATTTTGAATGTGTTGTGTTTGTCATCTCATGAAAAAATGTTTAGGGAGTAGTTAACCTTGAACATTAATAGCATGATAGCATCCTCTATGTGCATGTGAGGGTAGTGAGTTAAAATCACCTAGATCTAGGATTGGTTTGCTTGCTTGATTATCTAAACTCAAATCTTTATGCATCTAGGGGAGCAAGGAATTGATACTTATCCGGTAATATAACTTGTTCTTGGGTAGTTAGTTTCGCACTTATCCGGTGGAAATTGATAAAATAAAAGGAGTTTAAGCCTTTGTAGTCTTATCCGGATGCAAAGAGGGTAATTGGGAAATTAGAAGAGCATCACTTGTATTTGAACTTCAATACTTGCAAGGGAGGTTAATGGTAGACAATCCAACCCCTAACTTCATCCATTATATTACTAGTTTAGTTTAGAGTAATTTAGTTTACATTTGAGCATTTAATTTAATTTGGTTCACTACTCTATCCAACAAACAATTTCACTATCACCATAATGCACATACTCACCATGAGCCTAGATTTCCTTGTGAATTTAGGTTTGTGATTGTACATTTGCATATTCTAGCTCTCCTTAGGTTAACACCCTAGCTAGTGAAAGGAATCCAATCCAAGTGGGTTCGACAACATTTCTTAAATCTCTATACTATTACTTGTACCCCTTATACTTGAGGGTGACTATTTGGCTAACATTATCACAAGCTATAGTCCATTAGAAGTTTGTCACGGGACTCCATTGGGAGATGACAGACTGCGTGTTTTTGTTTATGCTGCTTTGGAGGAAAATGCTATGATTCCATTTGCTGTACAAGATGAGATCACGACAGTGAAACAAGCTATGGGGAGCTGGGTAATGTGGCCAAAAAACCTGATCATATTTAATGCAAATGTACATATAAAATTGTATATGATTAATATATTTTTATTTGGGTATTGTGAGGATTATCCTATTGTTAATTGTCTTATTTTTTTATTTAGAAAAAAGCTGGTGCTAAAGCAAGTAGGAAGCAGAAAAGGAATCAGCTTACGCAAGATTCAGAAGAAGAGTTTGACTTGCAGTCACTCGAATCACGGTTACCAGCCGAATTGCAGACGTTAGGTCAATGGGGAAAAGAAGGGTTCAAAGATGGAAAAGCTGTTTGCTTTTATAAAGAAGAGCTTGTGTTTGATATTAATGCTAAGAGCTATCTACTTGACTTAGATGTGATGAGGCTTACAAACATGGTAGAGATAACAGGAACCCTCATAATGTTGTACATGAGGTAAATTTGTGCTTTTTAACATGAAATTCAATGATATTTATGCATGTTTATCCCAAATTCAGGACCTTTCTTGGTTATTTATTAGTATGTGATATGCATATGCATGTTCCTTATGCTGTAGGTACTTGCATGATGTATTAAAAGAGTTCAAAATGCTAGACATGGTTGGTTTCATCGACCCTGCAATGACTAGTGAGAAAGGGTGTGGGAGTGCAACATCGAGGCCCCGAAGTATAAAAGATCGCCTCATAAGTGCTTCTCCAAATCAGATTTTCTTGTTACCTTACAATGCATCGTATGTGTATGCTTAAACTAAACCTTTGTTATCATATGATTGCAGCTATTACATGCACATGGATATTTCTCTAAATTGATTTAAATGAATTGTAGTGTTCATTGGATGTTGACTGTGATCGATCCGGACAATGAAATTGTCTATTTTATGGATCCATTGAGAAGACGCCTTGTCGGCAGAGAATGGAAAGATATTGTTGACACGTAAGTTGCTCAAAACTCCTTGGTTCACTGGAAGTTTTCTTATACATTGTTGGTCCTGTCTAATATTGGTCAAAGAGCTTATATATTGTTGGTTCTTGTGTTGGTCTGCTTATATATAGTGCCATATCAATGTTTAAAGGGGAACATAACAAGAAAGGACGAAGTTCTGTTCAATGGAAGAACATAGTAGTATGTGTTCAATATAGTTATTTCCTTTCGAATAATAATTTAATCAATAATTAGTAGTATATTGTATGTTGTTGAATGATGGTGTGCTGTCTACTTTTTTAGGGTATTCCATCATAGCTAAATGACAAACAATGCGGTTATTTTGTGATGAGATATATGAGGGATATCATCCATGATACAAATTTGTCATTTGCAGATAAGGTAACTGAAAGTTCTCACTTTGAAAATGACAAGTCTGCATGTTTGCCATTAGCTTTCATAATAGTCTTGTTTAAGTTTATTAAATGGCATGAGTAGTTTAATTCATTGTGACTTTTAAACTGTTACGTGCAGTGGGCTAGGAGAGCCAACCATGTTTATGATCAAGTGGAAATTGATGAAGTGCGTAATGAGATCGCAAGTTATGTGGTGAAGAACATCCTCAAGTTGTAAAGTATGTAGTTACTCATACCGTAGAAGCTCTGAAGTGAAATAGGGAGGAAATGTGTTTTTGTGCTCCGAAGTGACAATTTAAAGTACATTTCTGGACCTATTTTGTTAGTGGAGTAGTATAGATGTGCGCCATCTTTTGGTATTGGAGTATTATAGATATGCTCCTTATTTTTCATTGTCTAATCCATTTAGGTACAATTATGTGGATTATAACAATATTAGATATAATATATATTGGTAATTACTGTTTATTTGGTGATTTTTGATTTCATTATGAAATGTGAATCATACAATCAGGACAACAAAAAGCAAAAAATGTCGTCTGAGTAGATTTGTTACTCATATCATTGTTGGATATCAATTCAGACAACATGAATGAATCAAAATCATTGTCCAAAGCATTACACCACAACTGTGTCGAGTACAGAATGTTCACAACATCCACAAAACACAAAACTGTAGTCTGAATTCAAAACAGATCACTGATGCTATAAAAAACAGTTGTCTGAATGTAAGTCACACAACGCTATAGGAAAAAACGACTTCTTAATTAGAAACATAAAACGGATGCTTAAGTTGCCCGTTGTCTGAGTAAAGTTCGCACAACAGTAAATGATATCAAAGCCTGTCGAAATGCTGTCGACATGGATGCCGAATCCTTCAGACGACAGTTTTCTAAATACACCTTCATCAGACGTCACCGAGATAGAGGACAGCCACCCTCTATATCAGACAATAATTTTTAACTGTCGTCTGATTCAATTTCTGTAGTAGTGTTGAATTGTAGAAGGGAAAGATCCAAAAGTGTCAACTTTAGACAAGGCAAAGACCAAAAGTGTCAACTGTAGACACAACTAGGTAGTGTGCCCGCGCTTTGTTGCGGGTTTTATGGTTGATTAACTTGGTCGTAGTTGTGTACAGTAATTAGGTTATTTGTGAGAGAAAAAATATCCACCTTGATCATCTAGACTAAATCTCCGCATCATTTTCAATAAAATTCATATAAGCAAACTTTGAAGATGTTTTTGCAACCCTGCAGCAATTAGAAGTAAACCTTAAAGTCATTCATATATTCAGGTGATCAAGTTTGAAATGTTTTAGTAGTTGGAAGGGAAGCTGCTACAGAAGCAAAATACAAAAGGAAATATTGGTATTGAGGCTCTTGAAAAGTAGTCACAACTTCTTAAATGAATTTAAGTTCTATTGTTTTTGTTATGATCCATCCCGGCTGTTGCAACTTCTTTATCTCTAGCTACTGCTTCTCTCTACATGTTCTTTTACTTTGCTTCCATGACTGTTGTCAGTGCATCAACCTTTTTCATCAGCATCTGAAAAAGTTAATGCATTAGTGCATTTAGCTAGAGAGGAAGAAAGCTATAGGGTAATGGATAGATGAGCGAAAACAAATAACGCATTGTTAAATGCCATGGGAATGAAGAAAAAGTACAGAAAGGCGGTGAAGATGGTCGACCTTAGCATCATGATGGTTCAGTATTCATCCAAATTCATTTTATAAAAGGGATGAGAAAAAAGTAGGCATACAACAATCAATTGAAAAAGGAAGAAAACTTTAGGATGTATTCTCCAGTTGCCAATTGTATGTCAACCTAAAATATTCACATAGCAGTGTACAGGGAGAACATTAACATATATCATTTTGTGCAAGTACTCGATAAGGAGAATCACACTTCCAAGAAATAATAATGCAAAAGAAAAAGGAAAAAAAAGAAGAAGAAATAATAATGCAAAAGAAAAAGGAAAAAAAAAAAACAAAATGTCCTTGTTCTTGATATATTTGCTGACAAAACATATCAATAAAACCTCGACCAGATATTGGGAGCTTAATGTATATCATGAATAGTACTAGACCGGATATTGCATTTTTGGTTAGCAAACTAAGTCGATATACAAGCAATCCCGGAAATGATCATTGGAATGCCTTAGTTAGAGTATTAAGGTATTTAAAACATACCATAGACTATGGTCTACATTATAATAGATATCCAACCGTGTTGGAAGGATACAGTGATGCTAATTGGATTTCCAATAGCACCGGATCAAGATCCACGAGTGGATATGTGTTTACACTAGGAGGTGGAGCCGTATCGTGGAGGTCGTCCAAGCTAATGTGCATTGCACGATCGATAATGGAATAATAATTTATAGCTTTAGACAAGGCTGGAGAGGAAGCGGAATGGCTTCAAAATTTCCTAGAAGATATTTCATTGTGGCCTAAGCCTTTGATTGCCATATGTGTATGTTGTGATAATAAAGCTACTGAAGCTAGAGCTAAAAATAAAATTTACAATGGGAAGTCAAGGCATATAAGGCGAAGACATAATACTATAAGACAATTGCTCAATAATGGAACAATTTCTATTGATTATGTAAAGTCAAAGGAAAATATAGCGGATCTTTTGACAAAAGGCCTACCAAAGGAGCAAGTTATCTCTACATCGAGGGGAATGGGCTTAAAGCCAATTCAATGGACTAACTCGGCGGAAACCTAACCTAGTTGATTGGCAATCCCATGGTCTAGGTTCAATAGGCAAACTGGTTGGGAAGGTTCAAGAGTTTATAACACACAATTTCACTCATTCCTATGATGTACAAAGTGTGTTACCTGTCGAACTGTAGGGTGAATATTTCTTTTCTTAATGACACTAATATCCTTTGATTAGGAGGAATATGGCAGGATATTCTTAAATTAGTGTCACCTATATGAGAGTGATGTGGGTCGCATCTATGAGAATTAAATGGCTATATTCTCTAGAGCTCTCATGAATTCGGGATATGTTCAGGACCAAAATGAACACAACCGTAAGAACCGAAATGTGCTAGCTAGGTTCGGTAGGTGTGACATTTGTTGTCTTGATTTACTACAAACGCGAATAGTTCAAGAATTCATTTCACTACGTCGCAAAGTAGATCCGACAAGTGATCACTACGGAAGGTTCAAGTCCAAAAGACACCTCTCCTGATGCCTATCGAGTCTTCCTTTCTCTCATGGTCATATTAGAGATGTCGATATCCCAATAATTCTTATTTTCTATTCAAATGTGGGGTATTTTCTAAGTTTGAATAGAAAATGTGGGGTATTGTTAGAACCTATTGGAAGATGTGGAAGATGATCCCACATTGGAGACAAGGCTCTAGTTTGCTCTCTTTATATATGTTTACACAAGAAACGTATTAAATAGACAAACTCAAAGGGAAGACCCATTGGATGGGAAGCAAGCCCATTTCCATTGGATTCCATTGGATATATTGTAAATATATATTTAATATATCCTAAACCCTAAACCCTTGGGCCTTGGGCCAAAATTAAAATTCCAATAAAATATTTTTATTTTTTATAAATTCGGATAAAGACAATATTGGGTAAACTAATCCAAAACGATTGTAATTGTTCAAATCAAATTCAAATTAAACGAACAGTTACGTCTCTTGTCCGTTCTCTATAAAAAAAAATGGCGTGAGGGTTCATTGCAGTATATATCTCTTTCTGACATCTCTTGTTCTAAAAAACACTTGAGAGAAACATAAGTGAAGTTTGCCAGGTTTCAAGGCAGCGGTGCCACGCCTTGAAAAGAGAGTTGTATCCTGCAGGGCAGACGTCTATAATCAACCACAGCACACGTGTGGGGATGAAATTTCTGTCTTAGGACATTGCGTTCTCTCTCAAAGAACCAAGTCAGTGATTGCTTATTATTAGTATTAATTTACTTTGTATGTTGTTGTATATTACTGTTTCAATTCTATTATTTCTATTCATATATATATATATAAATATACTGTGAATTCGGCGACTAAGGATTGATCAGGGGCAATCAATCCCCACAAGATTTAACACTTTGAAATTTGAACATCCCCTAGTACAGAAATCCCCCCTTCAACAAGAAGTCAAGCCTGGTTTGCCTTTCGTTCACAAACTTGGTAGCCATCGCTTCCTTCTGAAGGAATGGATGGATTTCAAAACTTTTTAATTAGTGCAGAATTAGTTTAACCATTAAACTACTAACTAAACATAAAATCCATTCCTTTAACCCATGATCTTGGCTTATTGTGATATGTATATAAACATAGCATGCATAGTAAGGAAGAACAAAGAGGTAGTTTATGTTCTACTCATCCTTGGAGCGTAATTTTAATCCGATCCAAGTGAACCACCAAAGTTCCTCTCCTTGATCTCTCCTTGTGTGTGTTTCCTCCACCTTGAAGCACCTTGAATTAAGAACTCCTTCTTGTGCTTGTAATCTTCTCCTTGATGTAACAAGTAAAGCCATAAAAGGATATGGCCTCTAAGGATCTTCACCAAGTGAATCAAGAGATGAAGAAAGATGAAAGAAAAGAAGAAATTATGCAAGTGTTCTTCGTTCCTTGGACCAAGGGAGAACTCTCTCTCTCTCTCTCTCTCTCTCAAATCTGAAAATAATAGTGTGGAGACACACTTATCATTATGTCCATGCTTTCACTTTTATATAATAGGAAATAACTCCAATTACTAAAAGAAAAATATTGACTTTCATAAAACCAATATGTTGGCTGGTCCATACATGTTATTGGGCACTAAATATGTGTCTTGGGCTTTCATTTAAATCTCACTTAATGAAGCCCAAGTCCACACCAAAAACCCGACAATCGTTTAGGCCCAATAGGTTCGGTTTTACCCAAAAATCCTAATTATGTCTAAATAATAAATCTAATTAATTATTTGGTCATAACCAACTCTTGTTTAATCTTCTTCATATACAATCTCAAGGATCCACTTATATGGTGTGCGATCTCTTAGGTTCTAATTAACAAGGCAGTGAAGTTTATAGAAACCATTCTATTTGTTTACGAATCAAAAACTCCATTTTTGATTCTCCCTTGTTATTAGGATTATAAATGTTTATTAATCCTCGGGACTTCACAAGTCATGAGTGACGTCTTGCAACATATCATGACTACCCTAGTTAATGTAGAATGACAAAGAACCTATTCAATTGGAATTACAATACAATACGGTCCTTCTCTAACACTATGTTCTAAATCACATCATCGGGGTATGGAATTGATATGTCAATCCCCTAATGTGATTTTCATTCTTATGTGATTCTTAGAATGTGATTAGAAACTCCATTTTAATCTCATTCAATGCTTTGGCCAAAGACTCATTGAATCATATCTTTGAACATACACCTTATTTACTTAAGGATAGAGATTCCTTATTGTACACTCACATGTCTCCATGACCGAATTGATTATACCAATGAATGCATCTATTATATCCATTAAGGGACACAATATTATTGCATCATCAAGAGATAATCCATTCACTCATAAGACAACTATGGTGTCTCAGGTCAAAGGACTAATTTGTATTATTGCAATTTAGAGTTCAAGTTTGACATGTAAGTAAGACTCCATACAAGAACTCTAATGATCGCGTTCAGTGTACTCTTTAAGTTAAGAGCACCCACATACTTGTATTAGTGTCTCTACACAAATGACAAGAGACATATCATCCTCCATATTGAGCATACATAGTATGTGCTAGTCTTTCCGGATTATCAATGTCCAAGTGATAATCCTATGACTAGGAACTTTTTAGGATAAGAGTGTGAAAGAGTAAAGGTCTCACACATCTAACTCTAAAGATTACTTTCTCTTTAACTCATATTCCTTGGATCTTGTTCAATCAAATATTAAATATAAGCAATGAACAAAAAACTTGCCCTTTTGATTAATAATAATTACATCAAAATGATTGTTTTAGGACAAATTCCTTCACCTTCTCCATCAAATATTTGCACAGAGATTCTAGGTTGCCCAGGGATTCTCCATTACCCTCCCCTGCTGGTGCTTGGCCGCACGGATGCTAGCACAGTATGCGGCTCGATAACTAGTCTGGTCAAGCAAGAATCTCCAGATTCGCGAACACATTGTGTTCTTATTCTCACCCTTTTTCTTGAGGTTTTAGATCAGCCCTTTTGCTCCATGGGTGCGACTCTCTCTCTCTCTCTCTCTCTCTCTCTCTATATATATATATATATATATATGTCTAGTTAGGGCAACATAGTTACGGACCGGGCCACAATTTTCCTTTTCATTTCGGGTTTCAGGAGGAAAGGAAAACATGCAACATTACTTAATGGACCGGGCAACATTTTCCCTTCTCTCTTTAGGATTCAGAAAATGAAGATGATGAACTGATACACCTAAATTAAGCGCACAAAATTACCCTGCAAAAGACAATTGTTAGTATAGGATAAACAGGGATCGTTCAGTCAGGGGATTGAGGGTACTTTCACAAATTTTGTTAATTGAACAAAACTATATATAAAAAAAAACTAAAAATAAAAAATAAAGTTGACGCAAAAACTAAATAAAAGGGGGGTTTTAGGGTTTGAAAACGCAGACAATAATAAAAGGAAGAAAACGTTGCAATTTTTAGGATTTCTAAATCCGATGTATGGACGTTGAGAACTTCGTAATCCACCAGTAGTTATGGTCAGAGAAAGTCAATTTAACCTAATCTTTAATTACTAAGGTATGTGAATGAAACCAATCAAGAACTTTAGGATCGCCGCTAAAGCCTTATTTTTCCCAAAATTACTTAGAACTGTGAACGCACTGCATCCTAAGGCCCATTGAATGGGAAGCAAGCCCATTTCCATTGGATATATTGTAAATATATATTTAATATATCCTAAACCCTAAAACCTTGGGCCTTGGGCTAAAATTAAAATTTCAATAAAATATTTTATTTTTTATAAATTCAGATAAAGACAATATTGGGTAAACTAATCCAAAACGGTTGTAACTGTTCAAATTAAATTCAAATTGAACGAACAGTTACGTCTTCTTGTCCGTTCTCTATAAAAAAAACTGTGTGAGGGTTCATTGCAGTATATATCTCTTTCTGACATCTCTTCTTCTAAAAACCACTTGAGAGAAACACAAGTGAAGTTCGCCAGGTTTCAAGGCAGCGGTGCCACGCCTTGAAATGAAAGTTGTATCTGCAGGGCAGATGTCTGTAATCAACCACAGCACACGTGTGGGGATGAAATTTCTGTCTTAGGACATTGCGTTCTCTCTCAAAGAACCAAGTCAGTGATTGCATACTTGTTCAATTCAATCTTTATTAGTATTAATTTACTTTGTACGTTGTTGTATATTGTTGTTTCAATTCTATTATTTCTATTCATATATATATATATATAAATATGCTGTGAATTCGGCGACTAAGGATTGATCAGGGACAATCAATCCCCATAAGATTTAACTCTGTGAAATTTAAACAACCCACAGTACAGAAATCTCCCCTTCAACAAGAAGTCAAGCCTGGTTTGCCTCTCATTCACAAACTTGGTAGCCATCGCTTCCTTCTCCATCGCATACTTCAGCAGAGATGCTAGGTTGCCCACGGATTCTCCATTACCCTCCCCATGCTGGTGCTTGGCGGCACGGATGCTGGCACGGTATCCGGCCCGTTTACTGGTCTGGTCAAGCAAGAATCTCCAGATTCGCGAACGCATTGTGTTCTTATTCTCACGCTTTTTCTTGAGGTTTTAGATCGGCCCTTTTTCTCCATGAGTGAGACTCTCTCTCTCTCTCTCTCTATATATATATATATATATATATATATATATGTCTAGTTAGGGCAACATAGTCACGGACCGGGCCACAATTTTCCTTTTCACTTCGGGTTTCAGTAGGAAAGGAAAACATGCAACATTACTTAATGGACCGGGCAACATTTTCCCTTCTCTCTTTAGGATTCAGAAAATGAAGATGATGAACTAATACGCCTAAATTAAGCGCACAAAATTACCAGGGATTGAGGGTACTTTCACAAATTTCGTTAATTGAACAAAACTATATATAAAAAAACAAAAAATAAAAAATAAAGTTGCTGCAAAAACTAAATGAAAGGGGGGTTTTACGGTTTGAAAATGCAGACAATAATAAAAGGAAGAAAACGTTGCCATTTTTAGGGTTTCTAAATCAGATGTATGGACGTTGAGAACTTCGTAATCCACCAGTAGTTATGGTCAGAGAAAGTCAATTTAACCAAATCTTCAATTACTAAGCTATGTGAATGAAACCAATCAAGAACTTTAGGATCACCGCTAAATTCTTATTTTTCCTAAAATTATTTAGAACCATGAACGCACTGCATCCTAAGGCCTATTGGATGGGAAGCATGCCCATTTCCATTGGATATATTGTAAATATATATTTAATATATCCTAAACCCTAAACCCTTGGGCCTTGGGCCGAAATTAAAATTCCAATAAAATATTTTTATTTTTTATAGATTCGGATATCAAATTCAAATTGAACGAACAGTTATGTCTTCTTGTCCGTTCTCTATAAAAAACGGCGTGAGGGTTCATTGCACTATATATCTCTTTCTGACATCTCTTCTTCTAAAAAACACTTGAGAGAAACACAAGTAAAGTTCGCCAGGTTTCAAGGCAGCGGTGCCACGCCTTGAAACGAGAGTTGTATCCTGCAGGGCAGATGTCTATAATCAACCACAGCACACGTGTGGGGACAAAATTTCTGTCTTAGGACATTGCGTTCTCTCTCAAAGAGCCAAGTCAGTGATTGCATACTTGTTCAATTCCATCTTAATAGTATTAATTTACTTTGTACGTTGTTGTATATTGTTGTTTCAATTCTATTATTTCTATTCATATATATATATATATATATATATACTGTGAATTCGGTGACTAAGGATTGATCAGGGGCAATCAATCTCCACAAGATTTAACACTTTGAAATTTGAACAGCCCCCAGTACAGTAATCCCCCCTTCAACAAGAAGTCAAGCCTGGTTTGCCTCTCATTCACCAACTTGGTAACCATCGCTCCCTTCTCCATCAAATATCTGAACACAGATTCTAGGTTGCCCACTGATTCTCCATTATCCTCCCCCTACTGGTGCTTGGCAGCACGGATTCCGGTATCTGGCTTGATAACTGGTCTGGTCAAGCAAGAATCTCTAGATTCGCGAAAGCATTGTGTTCTTATTCTCGCACTTTTTCTTGAGGTTTTAGAGCGGCCCTTTTCGTCCATGGGTGAGACTATATATATATATATATATATATATATATATATAGTTTGGGCAACATAGTCATGGACCGGGCCACAATTTTCCTTTTCACTTCGGGTTTCAAGAGGAAAAGAAAACAGACAACATTACTTAATGGCCCGGGCAACATTTTCCCTTCTCTCTTTAGGATTCAGACATGGTTGTCATTTATTTTGGTGACCACTGGCCTCCCCCATGTTTTTTTTTTTTGATAAAAAGAAAGAAACTTCAATTAATCAATCGAAAAGCATATATTAGAGGAGACAGAGACCAAAACCCCAAGTACAACCGTGATTACAGATACCATTGAGCCAAAGGTCCAAACTCTAACAACATTACACCCCTTTTCAAGGCTACAAATTTTCACATAATCTCGAGATTTCTAGTGATACCTTGTAGTCAATTGCAAAGAAGACTGCGCTCTCTTCCACACCGTGTCCAAAAAGTACCAGACCACGTGCAAGGATCGATCATCAGCAAATTGACAACCAAAGTAAACCAAGCTTAAATCAAATCGTCTCTAGTAATGACACCATTTACATGGCATAACAACTAGACCCAACCCTAGCTCAAGAGAATAAGGGAATAACCTTGACTCAGAGTAAGGACCTATTGACACCAAGCTACCTAAAAACAAAAACCTAATTAAAAAAAAATAAAGAAAAACCTAATCACAAACCATATCCTTTTGCCAAGAAACCAACATTGGCCTACCATTGGATTTTGTCGTCAGAGTAGTGATAACTTCGGTAACCTCTTGCACATCAGATATGAACCGCAAAAGACCTCCTCCTACCAACTGTTCGAGATCAGTCTCCCCCCCTCCCAGCCTTGCACCAAACCTCCACCACTGCCAGCATGAAGACCGCCACCAACATAATGTTAGTACAATCCCTCCACTACCAACAACACCAGTTCTGCATTACCACACTCCCATGGAGATCACTGCATAAAACATTTCAGATCCACAGTTCAAATCTAGACCACCGAGGCTAACATGCCAAGGCGCAAGAGTTTGACGCCGCTAGCCACCCCGCCGTTGAAAAGCCCTCATACCTGGGTCAAAACCTAAAGCGTCTTGGCTAGGAAGACACAGCCAAGCATGAGCTCGCAACCACAACCAAGGTAGATGCACCGCCATTGCTATCCCAGTAACAGAAACACAGAAAGCAAAAGTCTAGCCTGTGACAATACTACACCACCAGAAACCTCCAAGATCCCATCCGACTACAACCGCTATACTACGACGAGGAAAAAAGCCTTCACCAGCATTGCAGCGTCACCGGACTAGGGAAACCAACGAAAAAATCGTACTTTTCACTCCAAGTTTTGTAGAGCAAAAAGACTATGTGTAGAGCTTAATCTCCCTGATTAAGGGCTAGGCGATGGAGAAAAAAGTTTTGTAGTTGGACAGCCACCCAGGTAGGAGCCTAGCAAGTTTGGAGTGTTGAGTGGCACTGCGCAGACTGACGAAAATCAAACTGACATCTTTCTTCTACCAAATCAGTCAAGGGTTTCAAATTAAAATCAGGAAGGGAATATTATTTTCTGTAAATGTAAGTGGCAGTTACTATGGTTTTCTATGGTTGATCCTGTGGTAGACCTTTGAACTCGTCTTTATCCCAATACTAAAGACTGGTGAAAGAAGGTTTAGGAGAATTAGTTAATGATGTAAGGTCCAAATTTGGAAGAGAATCACTGGAAATTTGGTGGGTTTGGGAGGGAGGTGGTGGTCGTGTTTGGGATAGATGGGTGGTGGTCAAAGGGAGTGAGTCTTAGTCTTCGTTGATATTGTCAGTGTGTTTGAAGCCTTCGAAGTCTGAGTCGGCGAGGATGGGAGAGCAGCAAATAAGAAAGAAGGAGAGGAAGAGAGTGAGAAGATGTGGGACAGCAAGGTGTCTCTCTTCTCTTTGATCTGTACAACTAACGGATGAGAGATGATAGATATAATTGGGTCTAATACCTAGGATTTAAGAATGTAATTGTGTATGTGTAATACCCCGAATTTTCCTTATCAATTTTCGTGTGATTTGCAAAAATTAATAAGTTGTTGGTTGGTACGATTGGTTGTGTTGTGGGTGGAGTGAAAATGTTTCGGTTGAATAATTACTCGAAACGTTTATTTTTCAAGGGGTCAAGAGTTGACTTTATATTCGTTGAGTTTCTACAAAAAATTCCTTTACGAGTGTCGTAGACCGCGTTGATACGAGTTCGTAGACATGCGGAACACATTTTTATGATATCATATGGAAAAATTATGATCAGTGGAAGTTTATACTATTTCATAAAATTTCCCTATAAATAGAAAAATGCAAGAAAAATATTAGAATTTTTCGTTTTTGGAAAGTGTCCAGAAATTTCCTGAGCTATTCTCTTTCACTGAAACCCTCGACCCGACCCTAACCCGTTGACCTGACCCTGTTGTATTTCTTCCGTCCAGTGGCGAACGATAGCGGCACTGACCTAGATCAAGTCGCTTCGATGTCGCTCTCCTCCCCATGGTGTTCTCTTCCACTGATTTTCACCGTACACAACGGATCGAAACCAGCAAAACCTGTGGCAGCCAACCTGGATTGAACTTCCTCTTCTGGCCACGGCTGAGCTCAAAACTTGTTAAGTTTTGAAGCCATCTTTCTCCTTGTTCGATCCATAGTAGTCTTGTAGATCTATTCAACTTGTGGAACTTGAAATTTAAATTTGAAATTATGGGTCGATCACCTGAAGCTTTCGAGCTTGATGCCTTGATCTAGGCCAAATTGGCCTTAGTGCTAAGTGCTTGACGAAGTTGGTTTAAGCAGATTGTCGTGTATTGTGCTATCTCATTTTGTGTGTGAAGATGCATCGGAATTTAGAGGTGAGCAAAATTGTTGTAAGCACCTACAGAAGCGCATCTTGTTCAAAGAGAGGAGGATGGGTTATTCACATTTCATTTGATGGTCAGAAGCAAAGTGATAAATCTCACTTGTTTTTGGTGTTAAATTAGTTATGTTATATTTTATTAGAATTAGTTGTTTTAAAATATATTTGTTTGTTTTGAAATATATGAACTTGATCGTCAACGGTTCATGGGTAAGTTAAAATAAAGTTTTGTTATAAAATGATTTTCGAGTTGTGTAATTTGTGAACTATAGTTGGTATTAGTAGCATATCCTTGAGTGGATGACTGTGTGTGCCTTGGTGAATTGTGTGTTTTGTTCACTATGGTTTTGTGAAATGATTTTGGAAAAGAAAGGACGGAATTGTTGGCTTGAGTTTTGAAACAAGTATGTTCGATTTTGATGATTGTTTTGAGGTGTGAAGACAATAGTTTGAAAATAATTTCGATATTGTTTGAAAGCGTTTTGAGTTGTGGAAACAACAATCATAAAGAGTACAATTGTGAAGTGGTTTCATTGAGTATTGAGTTAAGATTATGATATTGTGTTTTGAGTTGTGAGTGCGCACTTGTGTATCGAGTTGATTGTAGAATTGTGTTTTATTGAGGTACCCTAAGTCTAGTATGACAGTCTTAATTGCGTGATTTAAGATGTGATTGGTTGTGTGGTGAATGGCATGTGTGGCAACTTGTGTAGTGATTGGCATGTGTGGCGACTTGTGTGGTGATTAGGCTATGTGGCTATCTGTGTAGTATGTGTAAAAGAATGTTGGTTATTGTTGAGTTAATAATGATTGTGATTATTAATTGTGTGGAGTTACATTATTGAGTCTTGAATTATTTGTTTTCATCGTCACCTGAACTAAATTACTTGTAGGTATTACTGTTTTATGAATTAATTGATTTTAATATAATCTCCTGAACTAAACTATATGCAAGTGATTACTATGATTCTGAATTATGTGATTTTAAGTGATCTCCTGAACTAAACTATTTGTAAATGATTACTATGATTCTGAATTGTGTGATTTTAAGTGATCTCCTGAACTAAACTATATGCAAGGGATTACTATGATTCTGAATTGTGTGATTTTAAGTGATCTCTTGAATTGATTTCTAAGCATGAATTATTGGTTGCACTTTGGTTAAATTATGAGTGCTTTACATTTCTTTGCCAAGTTGTTGTTGAGATTTCAAATAATTTAAAAGGTCACAGTGGTGATAATGCTCTCTGTGGAGAGAAATGAAAGGAGATTTAGGTGCAATTGTTGTTGAATTTTAAAATGATTTAAATTGTACGATGGTGACAAAGGTTTTGTTTTCTGAGAAGGAGTCCTGATTTATGTGGTGTTACTTATTGATTTCATCTTTAACTTTACTTGAGGTAGAATTGTTTTTGTTATAGTTTTGATAATCAAATGTTGAGTTAAGAGTTTATATAGCATGTGGGTTTTAGGCATGAGTTGACTTGCCTAGGCCTGACATTGAAGGATGTGAAGTTGATGTTGTTGTGATCTATGCTTATTGATTTTTTTTAGGTTGAGATAACTTAAGCAAGTTATTTTTGCTATGTTTGTTTTGAGTTTACTCATACAAGCTTCATAAGCTCACCAGGTTTGTTTGTTGCAACCCGGTGCATTATTCAATGGTGTAGGTTTATCCTGCAGGTCAGGGGACATGGTTGATGACTGAGGCTTCTTTCTCGTTGTTGCAGTAAGGTTGGGAATCCAATTGTGTTGTTTAGTACTTGTCAGACTTTCGTTGTACAATGAGTGTAGTAGGTGTGTTTACTTATTAAATTGTTATTTCAACTTAATTTGTAAACTTAGTGTAATGTAATATGTGACTCTAAAAAACGAGTTTGTATTGATATTGTGGGTTTGGTGCTTTATCGTGTACTTGTTTTAAAAGAAAATATTTTCAGGTATTTAGAATTGATGTCTAAACCATCACGCCTTGTGCATTTGTGTTTGAAAATCAGAGCGTGATAGTCTGGGACTCTAACAGATTGTTAGATTAATAGTAATCCCATGTTCAGAAAGAAAAAAAATATAATAGTAATCCATTAATTGTTAATTAATATGTATGAAAAAAAAACTAGAGCCAATATATCAATCAAAAGCCAGAATGGCCAGTACGTAGCCTTCCCCTGTCACTTAGACAGACAATAAAGTATATTAGTACCCATGATAGTACATATAACTAGATCACTTATTTGACATTAAATAAATTGAAATAATATGAATCCTCCTTCGATACTATTTCAGAGAATTCACTAGAGGCACGACAGTGGGTAGCTCCCCAAAAAGACTTGGGGAATATTGAAAGTAAATAAAATACTAGTCTAAAGTTCCCTCAACAAAGGAAAAAATGTAGAAAGAAAAACAAATTACCTAATTAAAAGCCCAACTAGCTCAAAGAAAAAACAGAGCCCTAGGCCTAACAACTCCACCTCCATGTGCTGAGAACGACGCATGCACGCCGCAAGCAGCCATTGTCGTCACGACATGCCTCAATAATATCGTCGTTGTCCCGATTCAAGGAACTCCGCCACCACCTAGAGGACATCAGTGAACACAAAAAGCACCAGACCTGATTTAAACCAGAAAAAGGATCCATGCGCCCCAAAAAAGGCCAACTGCACCTTGTCGATGACCAGCTCGCACCGCCTCTTGGAGCGTAATCCACAACTGCTCAAGCCATAGAGAGGCTTCAAACCAGAACAAAACCATATCCCACTATTAAACTTTGAGCCATTGAAGATCTTAGAAGCTAGAGGACCCTAGACCACCATCACTCGTTCGGCAGCTTCACAACGACGACGAGGCACGCCCAATGTTGACGTAGAGTGCCACCAGATGAAAGAAACTCGGCTAACCCTCGACCAAAGCTTTTGTGGGTGCATCGCTTTCTATTCTCTGAAGTTCTCTCAATATTAGAAGTATGATTGTGGTGTTGACTAAACAAACATATGCTCAGGCACGTTTCTCTCTTAAGCGCCGCTACTAGAGTTTTTTTGAAATAAATCCTACCCTTCGTCTGATGGCGCGTCTATGGACACTGTCATTGGACGGGCTCAGTCTCAAGTTCAAGGTGGTTCCTTAGATCGGGGTGGCTTAGCTCTTGATTGAAGGAATTGGTGGCTGGTAGTAGGAGAAATCAGGGTCGCTGTGAGGCTATGGTTCAATTCTTGCAGGTCCAAGTTGTGGGCTGGGGAGGGGGGTCGTGGCGGCATGTCAAAATCTGGTTGCCTAAAGATGGCACCATGCCAAAAAGGCCTTCAGACGACAGAACAGTTCTGTCGTCTGAACGAACAAAAATATGTCGTCTAGTACGGTGTCGTCTCTTGGGGGCATCAGACGACAGAAGTGTTACGTCGTCTGAAAAATCAGACGACATAAAAAAATTAAAGTCTTGTGTTGTCTGATGAGTTTTTCATTTTGGGAACATTGTGATCTGTATCTTTAAAAGCATTCAAACAACAGTTTTGTATTGTCTGTTTAACAGAACAACCACAGTATTTTTTAAATACTATTGTGTGAAGCATATTTGCAAGACTTATTTGTGTGGTCTGAATGCCCTTAAATAAAAAATATGAAGACTCGTATGTAGTGTCTTCTCTCATACAACAACACTTAAAGGTTGTGCTAATTTACTTTAAACGACAATTATATGTGGTCGTAAAGAGCATCAGAGGACAATTAAGTGTCGTTCTAGGGTAGGTTTGTATGACATTTAAGTGTTGTGTGAAAATTTTGAAATTATACATATGTGATGTTGGGAAATGGTTTAGACAATAGATATCATATTCTTTCTGTTATGTCAGTCTCATTACGACGACAATTTAGTGTCGTTTAAGATTATTTAGACGACAAATATTTGTGGTCTGAATATAAAAAGGACCACTAATAGTTCGTGTTTTATATTGTCTGTAATCACGTCCAATCACACTTATTTGTTGTTGTTATACACTTTAGCCAATACTTTGATGTAACTTATGTTGTTGTTTTGCCTTTCAGACTACAATTTTCTGTTGTCCCATTGTCAAAGACACAATAGACTTCTTATTAGTTTTTGTGTTATGTCTGTGCAGCTGCAATCACACGTTTTGGTGTGCTTTTGTTGTACCTTGCAGTTTGTGATAACACATTTTAGTAGTCCCCTGTACAATTGATATGCATGCATTCTGGAAATTAAAATTGGCTATTCCTGAAACCATAAAATTCACATCTAAAATCATTCATTGCAATTTCCATTAATTCACCATTGTCTCATGTTCACAAACCTAATGATGAGCATTAGTTATAAAAGGCCCATATCTACTAATCTGGGCCGCCATCAAAATATATGCATGTAGCACTGCTTGCTAATAATCCAGAAGCACTAGACAACATAGCAAAATAGCTAGCAGTACTGCAATCAAAATCTGGCAAATATAGATATAAACTATGCATGTCCAAACGTTGATGCTACATATCCCCAACTACTAATTAACCTACACACTAGTTATCTTTGAATTTAAGAACATACTTCGCTCACTCTGCCAGGACAACATTAGCATTCTCCACTGTGTAATAGTAATTTGCTTTTCTTTCTCACTGTAAGGACAACAAGGACAGAAGCTTAGTTATAGATCACAATAGATTAATCCAATAAATCACTATTACAGTAGATTAGTTACTGATTACATTAGCACTCCACTCTTGATTTTTGTCCTTAGCACTCCATTAATGGTGTTTCACAGATCATTTATAGAAAGCAAATGAAAAAAAAAATTAAATTCTGAATTCTCACTTCACCGGGAAATTGGAAGGGGAAGACCAGCAAAAGGAAATGTCAAGGATCAAAATAACAAGAGAATGCTAACCTTAAGAGAAAAAAGCCACAGCCAGTCAGTTCAAAAAGTCCCTGCATCACAATTTTATGGTGAAAAATTAGAACACCATCGGGCATAAAGAATTAAGCACGTATGGTGTACCAAGGCTATTCGCCTTGAGAAGTTCAAAATCATCTTTTTAACTATTTTGTACCTTTATGACACCAACAAGAAGATTCCTCTGTGCAAGAAATTGTTCCTGCAGACAAGAGTATAAATTAAACAAATGCGGAAGATTAACGTTCCATTGCCATGGTACCAGATTCTAACTCGCAACAAGAAACTTTGTCCATATACTTTGCCTATGCTTTTATGGTTTGTATCGCTGACAATCTTTATAGAGGGAGGCTTATAGTTTAGAACACAATGAGTCTATTGTTGATCATTAGACATGTGTAGTAATCAAGTTCTTTGATAGTAATGTTGGGAAAAAGTAGCCAACATGAATTATTAGATAAAAAGATCCTATATAGTACAAGTTCATATTCAATAAACTGAAATTCATATTCAATTTTTATAGATTTTTAGTTACCAATAAATGTAGAACAATGAGCAACCGAAATGCAATACAAGTTTGAATTTACCCTTCTCTAAGAACATGGACGTGTTGAAGCCAGAAGCCTACAGCTAGCAACATCTGATGGAAGCATCACTTTGACAAAATGAGGATATTTCATCTAATGGAAGCATCACTTTGACAAAATGAGGATATTTCACTGGCAATTAATTGATCTGCGAGTTCCTCAGCTTGTTCCAGAAGTGATGATTTCTCAGATTGGGCTCTCTTTAATAGTTCTGACTTATGACTATTGCACAGTATATCCCAGCAAATTCTTGAGTCTTTATGGCCCCTCTGCATATTCAGTTGATATAATACGTCCAAATCAATTAAAAAGGATAACTTGAGAAGTATTACAGAATGGTCCAAATGGATGACACCCAGCTGCCCATAGCCAATTCACGTCTGGCCTTTCATGTACATGAGAAGCCTTCTCATATGGTGCACTCAACCCTGCCACAGCAGAAGCAATCCCTGCCAATATATAGCACTGGATCTGAGATGGTTGGGCATGCCCTCTTTGGATAACAGAATGCAAAATAGCAACATGAATTTAGCAATGAATCAATTGCTCTAATGGCTTCTTGAAAAGAACAAAATAACACATATCCTAATTTCACTACAAAGATATATAAAGGACAAAATACTGTTTACTCCCTATACTTATAGGGTTTCGACGTTTCAGTCCCTGACGTTTCAATTTCACCTAGAAACTCCCTAAACTCTCTAATTTCACTCAATTGGTCATTGCCGTCAAAAACCTCAGTTATTTTGCTGACGTGACATGTCTTTCACACTAAAATGACCATTATACCCTCATTTGCTCTTTTTTATTATTATTATTATTTTCTCTTTATTTTTTTTTTCTCTTTTCTTTTTACCTCTTCTTCTTCCCCTCTCTCTCTCGTCTCCATCGTCATCTTCACTGCAATCTTCGCCGCGTTGCCACCTTCCTCGCTCCGCCTCTTCTGTGTTCATCCTCCCTTCCCTCCTCCGATTCTCCACCGCCTTCGCCGTCGCCAGCGCTCTTGGGAGTCCGAAACAATCTGGCAGAATTGGGCGGGAGCTTCTAGACCGGCCTCTCGTTTCTCTCCATCACCAGAATCCCCAAATTGGCTTCGAACTTGATGCCAGTTTGGAACGGCAAAATACTATGCAGCAAAATACTATGCCAGTTTGTATCGATGAGCAGAGCAGGGATTGGGGAGGAGGTATCGGAGATCAAGAACACGGCGTAGATGCGGCCTAATATTCAACGATCCAGCATGCGCCGTCTCTTGCTCCTCCACCGCCGCTACTGCTGCTTTTCTCTGCTTTATCTTCCGAATCTCCGGCTTCTTTCACTCCACACCATCTCCAGCAACCTCTTCCTCATCCCCTTCACCACCATCGCCGCTGGTTCGTCCATGTACTTAATCGTGGATACTGAGAAGGAGAATGAGGAGTGGATAAACTCCATCAGACGCTCGTTAGTCCAGCACTCCAGATCCCTCACCGATTCCGAGGTCGTCGATTACGATAACTACCGGTGATGCTTTACCCAAACTCTCATCTGGGTACACTACGACTGTATTTAAGTGTTTTTAATTTTTTTTTGAAACAAAAACTAGTTCAATGTGATATTTCTCTTGATCGATGGAACTTGGAGCTCTTCTCTGTGGAATTTGAGAAATTTAGGCTGAATTTTGTTCGTTTGTGGCTTCTTTGTTTATGTTTTGTGTAATTGAGGGCGATTTACATAGTTTCTGAGTTTCTGTGATTTTGCAAGAGTTTGAACTTTAATGGTGTGCTTGTGCTAAACTGAGATGATTTGTTATACTGGCTAATTGAGGTTGGCAAGTGGAATAAGTGTTTTAGATGATACTGGAATATGTATAATTGTGTTCATAGTTCACTTGATGTTGTGGGAAATGTTTTGGGAATGTAAAGAGTTCAGTTTTAGATTGAAGTAAGCTTATTGGTCAAATTTGGTGGAAGAAGAAGAGACCAGAGGGGGAGGAAGAGAAGACTGAAGTGCAGAGACATGGTGGAACCGTGGAAGAAGAAGAAGGAAGAGGTAAAACAAAAAATAAAAAAGAGAGAGAGAAAATTAATCGAAAAAGAGTACATGAGGGTAGAAAAGTCATTTTAATGTGGGTATGACTGCCATGTCAGCAAGATAACGGAGCTTCTAACGGAGGCATGACGGCAAGGACCAATTGAGTGAAATTAGAGAGTTTAGGGAGTTTCTAGGTGAAATTGAAACGTCAGGGACTGAAACGTCGAAACCCTATAAGTATAGGGAGTAAACAGTATTTTGTCCATATATAAACTGTGCATACTTCCATGAATATCAAAATAGTAAATTAATAGATGGACTTGACAGAATTGTATTGACAGCCAACCTTGAAGAAACATAAAAACCAAACATGAAAATGACAAACAAAAGAAAGCAATCAACAGACACTAGAAAGAATATATAGATAGAATAGTCTATCACAAAGAATATTTACCTGAATACTAATAAATATAGTACGTATACGCCTCTATCCCAATTCCCTCAAAATTTTAAAGTTCCCCAAATTTATGAAAGATGAACAGGACTATGAGAAACAGCTAAAAACTTCAAGAGGACAAATATTACAAAATCCTTACATTTGAAAAGAAGTAATATAAAACATCAAAGAGAGCACATTATTAACAAAAGACATCCTGGTCAAAGAAAATGACATGCTCACCTTATAAGGTACTTAATACTAGTTGAATATTGTAAATCATTGTCTACTGATTTAGTGTCCTAGCCTCTGCAATCCTCCCAAAATCTTTTGACTTAATTCATTCATTCAGCATCAACCTCGTCTCATTCAAAGAAGCTTGTCACATGAAAAAGACCAAGTAGCTCAATGAAAAGCAATACCGACACAAACCACAACCAAACCTGACCCTAGAACAAGTATTTGTTTGCATTTAATTTATGCCCAGTGAAGTATAGCTCAAAGATGAACAAATCGGAAATAGGCAAAAACCACAAGTTAAAGCTTATCCACCATTTTAACAAACAATACAGATCATGATTGCAAAGCAATAAATTAACACAGACTTTTTAGGATAACTAGCAACGGTGCCCGCGCTTTGCTGCGGGATGTGAATTATAACCATAATGTCTTTTCCTACTCCCTAAACTTAACATGAGAGAATATAAATGATAGAACTGTTTTCATTACTGCAAATCATCTAAAACAAAAACAAAAGATGATCCCATCATAGTGGAATGTTAAAAAAATAGGCTATCTAGCTATGTTTAAAGTTTACTTAGTTACCCCAGGTGTACATACACAAAGGTGCTAAGCCTATCAAAAAATTGCTTGTTCCAGTTCTATCTATACAAAAAGTGGAGCAAGAGGCAAATGCATTGTAGAAGCTTGTTGTCCTCACAATTAATTGAAGATCAAAGCTGCAGAATTGATAGAAGACAACATTCATACACAGAAAACAGAGACTCATATATCTGCTATTGAATTACATAATCAAACTCCTTTCAGGCTTTCTTCTCCTTTGAAATTAAGACCCTATGATCCCAATACTATTGGTCAGAAGCAGGGACTGAAACCAAAAACCCAATAGCAAATGAAGTTTCTAATGCTAATCTCAAATCCAAGCTAACCAATTTTCATTAGCAGAGGAATACCATCCCAATACAGACTCTAGTGCATGTCTCGTTAATCGAAAGCACCTAATGCAGCTATATGAAGTCTACGCACCTGTACTATTAAGAAGAATCAAAATCTAAAGAAATAAATGGAAGGACTATATACCTGAAGATTAAGTGATTGATATAAAATTGCAGGTTCTTTGATCCTTACTGAAACAACCTCGTGCAAACATAGAGAAAATCAATCAAATTGCAAGGGATAGAAAATAAGCAAAAGGCTAAAAATGTTAATCACCAAATGATAAAACTGAAATTTCTTATAAGAAATAGTCTATACAGAAGCAAATTTCATGTATCATTCAAATAAGGCATTATAGTGAATTGAAACAATTGAAGTATGCTCATTGACACGTCTACAATACTGATTTCTAATTTCCAACTCCCTCATGTTCACTGAGTCATAATTCAAACAGTCAATCTATAAACAAAGATAGCACAGAAAACATAAATACAAATACATATGGATACAAAAGAGAAATGTAAGATAACAGGGACTCGCCTGAAAGTTACAACCTTCTGGTGCCTAATGAGATTGTCCAGCTGAGATTCACCTCCTTAAAAGTTACTAAACACAATAAAAGAAACAAATGGAAATGGAAATCCAAAGCAAAGTTAAGAAGCTAGGCACATGAAGAAGGGAACTAAACCCAAAAACGAAAATGAAGAAACAAAGCCTACACAATACTTCTGCTGATATGAAGGAGCCAGCAGACCTCATATTCCTTTTTTACTAAGGTTCCTTATAGGTCAGGACATATGCAAAAGAATAGCTAGCCAGCCAAGGCTTATTCTAGAATCATAGGCATATTCTTTTCTAAGTCTCTGTATTAATTACCTAGGCTTAGGCTATATGCATGTAGTCCTAAGTGAAGCATATTAGATGAACATTCCTATTCTGAAAAGACAACAATGGCAAACGTTCAAAAGAATACTAGGGAAAAAAATAATCACTTTAGAAGATACTGACCTCGACCTTAAGTAAACCAGATGATCAGATACATGTTTAAAACTCTTGAGTAGAAAATCTACTATAGCTTGAAAGAACAAATATTACTTGGGATAAGAAGAAAGTGCATCTGGTGATTGTTTGGAGTCTTTGTTTGCAGCTGCAAGGAGAACATAGCAAATAATAAGTAAATAGACAACTACTGAAAAATTCTCACATTCTCATACTTTAAACCATAAAAATCTTCCTTCTCATACTGTAAAACATTGAACTTGCATATGAAGACAGTAATTAAAAGCATGATTAATTATATATGTACATTAATTCAAACTTCAAATATTTTTAAGAAACTAATACAGTCCCAAGACATTTCAGTTTGTTCATGACTGACTCACAGAATGAGATCCACTTTGGAGTACATATTCTATAGCAGCATGAGAAAACAAACCAAATCTGTCCACATCATTCTTAGAACCATATATACAACCCAAGGAAAAAAAAAATCTCAGTCAAATTCTATCCATCAACAACTCATTGGAATAAGATTAGTTCCCTTACAATGACCCCTGCCACCATGTCCTTGGCTCCGGGATGAGGGAAATCACATCACCTGTTACGAAACTGTAGGAAGCTCTCCAGAAATTCACGTAAGGAAGTATCACTAGCCACTGACAGTAATGTGAACCAAGAACAACAGCGGTCAGAGATCAATAAACAAAAATCAAAACTTAGAAAATAGAAATGCTAACAGTTCTTTCATCAAATTGTGATAAGACAAATCCACCAATACCTTGTTTCCAAAATTCCTTAGGGTTTAGCTTGAGCAATCGAGAAAGCTCTCTATTGAGAAGATCGACGACTCTCTGAGACTCCACGGCATCCAATCCACCTTCGTCGGCGCCTAGGCTAGCGCAAACCACCTCATCTTGGGGCAAGTAATTCACGAAATTTCCCTTGGTCGACACCCACTCGCCTCTCTCTCCCATCCGAACCCTACTACTACTACTACTCTCCGGCGGTGCAGAAGCAGTAGCACTTGAAACTTCGGCATTGGACGGCTGGGACAACGATTCCCAAAGAGAGGCAAAGAGAGTGGGATTTGGGGATTTAGGGCTTCTGGGACGATTCTTGCCTTGATTTTTGGGGACGAAGACCTTTTGGGTTTTGGCGAAACCCTTGCTTCCTCCGGCTTGCCTATTGGTGTTGCCTTGAGGGTTTCGGTGACTCGACATGGCCTAGAAGATCCCAATCGAATTTCTAGAGAGCTCTATTGGTTGCTGGAGAGCTCCATAATCCCAACGCAAAGGATGAAATAGAGACCAGTAAGAAGAAGAAGGAGAGGCTAAGAAGAATAATCAAGAGAGTGAGAATCGAGATCTTAGAGAGCTGAGAAAGCTGATGAGTCCCAGGGATAGAGGTCAAAAAGCACAAGTCGCGGGTTCTAGGTCTGGTTGAGAGAGCAGAGTGAGAAGGAGAGAAAATCACTTAATTTGCGAGGGACAGAGGTCAAAAAGCATAAGTCAAAATAACTCAAATTTTTTTAAAACAACGTCCACACTACGACAACATTTAAATGTTGTCTGAATGTCAAAGCATTTTCTAGTCAATTAGGGCTTGGCTATTTGAGAGGGAAAAACACTTCTCAACTTTTGGATATCCCTCCAAATTTGAGATAGGAAATCACCACTTTCTACAACTACACAAATGTGTTGTCTGAATGCTCACCATTTATCTAAATTTGAGATAGGAAATCACCACCTTCTACAACTACACAAGTATGTTGTCTGAATGCTCACCATTTTTCCAAATTAAACCAGTATAGTTTTAGTGTATATTCAGACAACAGAAAAAAAAAATTATGTCGTCTGAAAAACTCAGACGACATAAAACTAAACTTATGTCGTCTGAAGGCCTTTTTGGCATAGTGTGGTGGTTAATGATTGAACTTTTCTGGGTTGGAGATGCGAGGTATCCCATATCTAATCTGGGATGGGTGGATTTTTAGATTGATGGAGCAACCGGGTTGTAACATTGGCGGTGGAGCGATCCGTTTAGTGGAATGCCGACAGTAGCAACCGTCTTGGGGCAACCAGGGTGGCAGTGCGCTAACTGTGGTGACCCGTCGCCAGTGGTGGCACGACATTTATTTAGGACGATGGTGGGGGCTGTGCAAGATTTAGGTTGGGCCCTGCATGTTGGCTATGATTTACCTGCTACTTGGGCTTAGGTTTGGGCTCAACTCTTGGGCCCTGCCCTGAGTGTTATCTTCTATAAAGTTGTTTTTTTTATTTCTGTTGTTTTGTTTTGTTGTGCTTTTTGTGAGTAATAAATTCCTACATTTGTTGTGTAGGACTAGTCGAGCTATATGCTTATGTGTGCACTCAAAGTGTCTTGTCTGCTTTAGAGTGAGTTCCTTACTTTTCTAAACGGTCGCTACCGCCTAGTGACATGGTGAAGCTAAGTTGTCAGCCCCAAAAATATTTAAGGAGCTAAAGTGAAATAGTTCGAGATTTAATTTGTAGTCTCGGTGATTGCTAAGGACCTTTGGGAATATTTCCTGAATTTTTCTTGAGGTAAACTTTCGATTTAATGGTTATCAAACAAAGTATGCATCACGATGAGTCTGTGGTAATTTTTGTGAAATTTTTGGGACATGGGAGCTATTTATTACAAAAATCTAAAGTTTGGAAAACTATTTAGGGAAAAAGAAATTACTCCTTGCAACCTGAGCCGTTGAAATTATTCACCACTTCATCATAGCCGTCAAAATTTATTTAAAGGATGACTATATATATATATATATATATATATATTGGCTCAGATTATATCGACGCTATTGGATACCCCAAAATTCTTGAGCTTGAGAACTCTCGAGACCTCGACCCATTTGTTCAACCAGTAAGCCTGGGACGGTGACCTGGCATTCCGGCTACCTTTGATCGACGGACCACCGGCGTTAGGATCATCTCGACGTCGCGACCAAGCCTATGGCTTGGGTTTCGGTTTCCACCTACGAGCTCCAACGAAGCCAATTCGAAGCCAAGAAGTTTCTTTTGTTCCGGCGGTTTTCTTGAGTTTTCCGGCGACTCCGGTCACCGATGATGACATGCAAGGTAAGAAATTTAGTCCTCTCTTTGAGCTCTATGTTCTGGTATAACTAGTTTTCGAATTCGATTACATTTGGAAGACTTGGTATTTTGGTATATATCCTCAGCCGCCGTCGAAACCACTGTGCACGGTGGTGGTTTCGGGTTTTCTGATGCCCTTTTCAATTCGATTTTGTAGATTGAGGATTGATGATGGGTATGTTAAATTTACAGAACTGGTGAAAATGATGGAGATGGTGAACCACGGGAGAGTTTTCTTCAATTGGTTGTTCTGTGTCGTAGAGGTGAAGTAGCAGCAGCTCAAAGACATTCATTTGATTTTTGTAAGTATGATGAGTTGGAAATCATGTTGACAAGGCTTTTGGTTTATAAGTAAATTGCAATTGTTCTTGACAGTAAGCGAAGTCGAGTTGAGGGAGAAGAAGAATTGGTGCTTCGACTAGTTTTCCTGAAACTGGAAACGTTAAGATAATTTCCAGATCATAAACGCAAATACTTGGTAGAGCTATGATCAAAACATGATTGTTAATTAGAGTGTGGTGTTTTGTACATGATCAAGTCTTGAGACTCGAACCGATTACGTTGTGAACTTGGTTTTGGTGCCGAAATAGAATGATCACTGTGTATCGTTGGAGGCACACTGTGGATCGAACCACTTCTGTACGCGTGGCCACTGATGCCAGTACTGGCTTCGGTGTTTGGTTTGATTGCAGCAAGGGAGAGTCTTGTTGGGCTTGAATCAAATTGGAATGAAGATTGAGTAATACAATTCAACTTGATAAGGTATTCTTCTGTTAATTAAGTCTGGAAATAGTTGTGTGCTTATCTTTACTAAGCTAGGAGTTGGAATATTTAGTGGACAAGAAATTTGGTGGCAGTAAAACAATGTTAGTAAATTTCAAGTGGTTGCTGATGACGTTAAAGTAGTCATGCCCAACTTTGAATTTAGTTGGTATGTTGATTGTGTTTTCTAGTGCCTGTGTAGCACTACTATGTTAACATGTTGAGATATGGAAAGAAAGTTATTGGGTAGGATGAAATTGTTATCAATGGATAATGATCAATTGTTTATAAGTGGTTGGTCCCATGAATTTGGTTAGATTTCGCTAAGCCTTGTTATGGAAAATTTTGACACTTAAATATTGTTGGACTAAGACTCTAGTTAGCCGAAACGTGGTGGTGTTGGTTTAGAAAAGTAAATGACGTCAAAATTGCGATATTTCAAATAAGAGACTCTGGACTTGCCTTAGTTAGTGATTTTATGTACGTGTTATTAAAGTAAACATTTGATGCATGAAAAATCTATTTTTGATTATCTACGAGTTATTGTTTGATGACCTGAGAGTTAGAGGAGCATAGCGACTTCTTTGGGCTTTGATCTCCTAAACCTCCGGAGGGGCTATACGGACTAAAGAATGTCTAACATCCTTTAAGGTGTGGCACTGCTTCTAGGTGATACGGCGTAAGGAGACACTCTCGCTACACCTTATCGGTGTAAACGATATTAATCATAGTAAGGTTGTAGTTGACATAGCGATCGGTCATCAAGTTTTATTTATTCTTCTGGGCCTTACTACATTTTTATAAATGAACAACGGTTTGTGGTTTCGAACAGGTTCATTTATATGCACTGTTTTCTCACTTACTTTGCCGGCACCATTGTTTAATTATTTTTATACCTAGCTGGGGTAGTCTTGTTAAGCAACGAGGACGAAAGCAAACCCTTACAACAGTTTGTGGATGCAGGTACTGTGTATGAAGACGGGATAGCTAGACGATGCTGGGTGTGGCATAATTACATTATATTTCAAATTATGTCATCGACGGAGTTTGTTCTACATGATAGGTTTCCTTATTTTCCACTTTCTCGTATAACTTGTTTGACGAGTTTCGATTGGTTGTAAATTATATTTCTTGTAAATTCATCATACTTTTGACTTTGAACTGAATTGCTATTCTTTAAAGGCTCGCTCCTAAGTTCGAAAAAAATTTGATTTCATAATTTTCACCTCACTTAAAACAAATGCTTCCGTGCTCAAGTTTTCCAAATGGATTTACTAATGTACTTTTAATTTCTTTCTTTCGCCTTGCGGGTTCTTAGGACTTGAGTTAGGAAAATTCTAGCTTTGGTTCTAAGGATATACGGCACTATAATGTACTCTATTTGATGAGGTGCATATTGGGGCGTTACATAAGTGTCATTGGATTTATCATCCGGTAGCAACATAGTAGGAAAACTGTGTTTTTGGTAATTATGCTACATTGTAATTGAATTACACGTCGAGCTATTTTTTTGTTATGTCACTGCTATTTCAAGCAAATAGAGGAGCCATTAGATCACTCTTTGCTAGTTGGCATGGTGCCTAATTGAATATATTTTTTCCGATAGAGACTGTTGATATCATTTTAGGAAGTAGTTCTCTAGATGCTTACTGTAATTAGGGATTCAGGCTCAATGTCCCTCCTCCCCCTTCTTAATGAACAAAAATCACTTAATACCAAAACGAATGTACAAAACATTGGAAATACCGGCCCATGCAAATGGTATATTAATGAACAAAAAAGACGCTGACTTAGTACCAGTAATATGGACCATGGTACATGTGGACCACGGTTAAATTGGGTGCGTGTACATCCGGTGAGTAAAGTTGTGATCTGATGTGTGGGTCCCATTGCTCCTGCGACTGTACGCGTCAGGATTGGGTTGTTCACTACTCGCCGACTCTTTGCTCGTTCCTTCCATCCTTCTCGAGAGCTCCGACCCCGACACCTCCTTGGTCCACTACCCATCCAAATCTCTGCATTAACCAGCCGTGATTACTTAACCGCGTGTGTAGTTCACTCACCGAATTTCAGCTTGGTGCAGGTGGATCTTGGTCCACACAATACTCTTTGCTTTTCCTTAGGGTTTCAAATTAGTGACTCTTTGCTTTTCCTTAGGGTTGCAGGTGGCTACCTTGACACCTTGCAAGTTGCAACTAAGCCTTCATCGAGAACCCTAGCTTTGGTCAGATATTATGGGTTGAGTGCATTTTGGGAAAATATAGGAGGTGTAGTTAGCATATTGTATATTTGAAAAAGTAAGTTGGAGGTATAATAAGCAATGAGGTGTAAATGTCAATTTTGGAGGTATGAATAGAAGCACTCATTAAAAAAACTTTGTGGAGTAAGTGAGAAAAAAAATCTCTAAAATTGGGATAAACAGACAAAAACCCTAATTTAAGATATATGAATAAAACTCAACCATTTTTTCTTTTGACAGTATGGTCTCCCAATCTTCTTCTTCTTCTTATTTTCCTCAGGGTTTCAAATTAGTGACTGTACCGGTTTACCCACGTTAGTACCGAGATACAAAAAAAAAAAAAAAAAAAAAAAAAAAATTAATAAGAAAAAAAGTAGTTGTTTTAGTTTCCGATAGCAAAGGGCAAATGTTTTAAGGTGTTGTGCTCCCAGTCGCAGTTCCCATGGAGCAGAACCTCCTCTTCTTAGCAAAAGGTTCCCTCTGAGAGTCAATGGGTTTAGCGCTGAGAAGCAACAGCGCAAGCATGACATATTATATGTCCACCACCCATTCACTCCCCTACTCACACTCTCCTCTCTCATTCCACTCCTGCTCTCTCCCACACCGACACCGCTTCAACGTTCAATCAATGGCGCTCAAAAGGGTCCGCTCTGAGCTCCAAGTGAAAGTCAACGGCTCTCTCTCCGCTGCTGACTCCGACCAACTCTTCCTCGACCGCCAAAAAGCACTGGAGGCGGCCATGAATGATATCAATAGCTCATTCGGCAAGGGAAGTGTTACAAGACTAGGAAGCGCTGGTGGAGCTTTGGTGTATGCGCCGCTGCCCTCTTTTTCTTTTTGCTTCTTTCTTTCTGTTTTTCTCCATGCTAGTGTGTTTTAAAGTTTCTTGATTTTTGTTGTATTGCAGTGAAACTTTCCCCAGTGGTTGCTTGACATTGGACCTTGCCTTAGGTGGTGGCCTCCCAAAAGGGAGAATTGTAGAGGTGTGTTCCCAATTCCCATTCTATTGTTTTTTCATGCTTGTGCATTCTGGTCTTTCTTTAAATTATTCCACCTTTGCTCATTGTTGTGGAAGCATTGAGGTGTTTTGTTACGCGAAAAAGGCCCATTGCTGCCTCTAGTTTAATTTTACTGAATGTGTCCTCATCAAGAAAGGAAGAGTCGATTACTAGGAGATAGTGTACATTTGATATTTTTCTATCTGGCCGATCAAGAGGGGTAGAATAGCTACCAGATTAGAGATCTTAGTCGAGTTGTAAATCATGTCGTGTTAACAAACTATAAATTAAAAGAAAACTGAAATGATAGTCCAGTTTAACATTGGTGCAATAATGGTATGATTGACTGACAATTTGCATGACTTCACTCCAAAATATGTGGTTGATTAGCAACAGCTATTGGCTATGGCCTCTCTAGAACATATGGATGCATCATCATTCTTTAGGGACAGAATCCAACAGTGGGCAGAATTTTCAATTCATGGGCGGGAAGGGTTTTAAGTCAGAGTCCATCTTTTTATTTATTTATTGATTTTTTATTGTAAAACAGTATTGATTCCAATCTAGAATATTTAAATCATCAAATGAATGCTAGAGTTGACAATTAGCTCTTAAAAAAGGTGGTTGAAAGTGGTATAACCTAAGGTGTCTCCTCTCTTTCGCTTTTAACTTGCAAATCAGTCATAGAAAACTTTGGAGCATTATCCCATGGAAGTGTTCCACTTTTTATTAAGTGAAAGACTTGTGCTCTTTCAAATTCTTGTTTGTCCACTGTTGTTTTGTTTTGAGAGTTTAAAACCAAACACCAATGGAGTTTATGCCATTCCAAAGAAATAGTTTAGCACTCTTCATATTTAGATTAGGTAGTTTTGTCGACGAAAGGCTGATTTATATGCTGTATTTATTCCCAGATATTTGGACCAGAAAGTAGTGGAAAGACAACTCTAGCACTCCATGCAATCGCAGAGGTGCAGGTACTGTAGTTGTATGGACTTTCATTTGGAAACTTAGTTTCTGGTAACTAAATAATTACTTCTTCAAAATTGTTGTGTTTGTGCTGGAACCAAAGTTTAGCTTTTACTGATAATAAGCAGAGGCTTGGAGGAAATGCTATGCTTGTTGATGCAGAACATGCCTTTGATCCAGCATATTCAAAAGCATTGGGAGTAGATGTAGAAAATCTGATTGTCTGCCAGCCTGATCATGGCGAAATGGCACTTGAGAGTAAGATATCTTTAACTATGTGTGTATTCTATGGGAACTATTTAAGTATTTTGGAAGTATTCTTGACGTACTAATTGATTTTGTATCACCTCAGTTGCAGATCGTATGTGCAGATCTGGTGCCATTGATCTTATCTGTGTCGATTCTGTCTCGGCTCTCACTCCGCGTGCAGAAATTGAAGTAACTTTTTTTTTTTTTTCCTGCTGGTAGTTTTGAATGTCAGATATGCGATTGCTCATATAAGTCAAATGACTTTCTGGTCTTTTACATAGGGTGAGATCGGGATGCAACAAATGGGTTTGCAAGCACGCCTTATGAGCCAAGCTTTGCGCAAAATGTCAGGAAATGCATCTAAAGCTGGATGTACTCTCATATTCTTGAATCAAATAAGATATAAGGTAGTTTTACTTAACATTGTTTGTATGATTTCTTTTGCCAATCATACATCTTCGATTTGTTGCCGAGTATGAGTGCCTGGGTCTAGGCACTTGTATCTGAGGCTTGAATTTCAGATATACATGATACATACTTGGATCCATTGCAGTCCTTTAGATTGAGTGTCTGGATCCAAGCAGTTGAACTCAAGTAGGAAACATCTGTATTTATATATGGTGGCAATTGTTATGATAGGATCCATGGTAAATTTTGCCCCCTAATCACAAGTACTTCACTTCCAAAATTATTACCATCGTTCATTCATTTTGCAAGATTGGTGTGTATTATGGGAATCCAGAAGTGACATCTGGAGGAATTGCATTAAAGTTCTTTGCCTCAGTTCGCCTGGAAATACGTTCTACAGGGAAAATAAAATCTGTAAGCACTAGAGCCACTTTTCAATTTTGATCTATGCTGTTTGTTATCTGAGTTTACTTTTCTATATTAATTAGGTAAAAGGAGACGAGGAAATTGGGGTTCGGGTCCGTGTACGAGTGCAAAAGAGTAAGGTACTTTTAAAAACATCAGAATAATTTCTGCCTCTTTGAGGGATTTTCAAATTTTCTTTGATAGTAAAGCCACACATTGATTGCACTCTTGCTAGAAATTTGAAACTGGTAAAAAGTATCTAGACATCTATTACTGGTATAAAGTTTGATCAATTGTAGTGCCATTCTTAATTGCTTTTGTCTAATTTCACAAATTTCTTTGTCCTGCATCTGTACACCGGTCTAACCGCAGTTGCGAACATGAAAAAACATTGATATAACAGTCAATAATCACTAGATTGCACTAGCATTTCTGGCTGAAGTGTAGAGTTTTTGGGCAAAACCTATTAATCTCTTTTGATTCTTCAGATTTGTGAGAACTACTTTCATCTTTTTTGAAGATATTTTTTTATCAACTGCAATATCCTGATCTACAGATTTGGCGTGTAATAAATATTCATGATGCATTTAATCATGTCCTTCATTTTAGTAGTTTAGTCAATATTTGTTATGGTTCTAATTGATGTTGCTCATTGGCTGAAAGATCCTTATCCTAAGAAGTTGTTGTAGGTTTCGAGGCCATACAAACAAGCTGAATTTGAAATTGTGTTTGGAGAGGGAGTAAGTCAATTGGTAAGTATCACAACATATTAGACATTCCCCTCTCAAAGGTGAAACCACATTCTATTTTGACTTTTCTCTTTCTTTAGGGTTGCATTTTGGATTGTGCTGAAATGATGGATGTAGTAGTGAAGAAGGGCTCTTGGTATAGCTATGGGGACCACAGGTTTGTATATGATTTTCTATTTCATCTTTGATTTCTTAAATTGCTGGCCATCAGCAATCAAGTGCCTGAGCATCTGTCATTTATTTTATTCATAAGTTGGAGTCTTGTTTTACTTATTCATTCATTCAACTTTATTATAGGAAACAACACTTTGTTCATAAAATGATTACAGAAGTGTCATCAGAATCCTTGGTTTAGCTCTATGGACTAGTATAGCTTAAATAAGAAAATCAATAGTTTTTCTTCTTCTTAGGTCTGTGTTTATAATTGTTGAACCACCTCCTTAAGGTTGAACAAGAAATGAAGTCTCGCCAGAATCCTAGGCAGCTCTGTGGACTAGTATAGCTTGAATATAAAAATCAGTTGTTTCTTTCTTATGTCTGTGTTTATAATTGAACCACCTCCTTACACCTAGCTTCCTCAAATGATCCTTTTGTTTCATAAAATGCACTCCACCTAAAGAGTTGCCAACAATGAGGCAGAGGGTGCAGTGGAAATTGTTTGGTTTTCTTTTTGATTTTTTTTTCTTTTGCAATAAATGAATGATATTATGGTAAATGTGATGTGAAAGGACGATATGTATTCTCCTGCTCTTTAAACACAGAATGTGATTAGACTTCAAACTTTTGTTCTTCAGACTTCCTCAGTCAAAATTGTTTTCCTGTTATGACTGTTATTCTTTTTCTCAATAATTAACAGAAGTATTGTCTGTCTGTAACTCTACTCATTGTTTTTCTTTTCCGTTTCTCTAGTGTCCTAAACTGTTTTCTGTCAATTGTAAAACTGTTGCAACTAACTAGTGGTATTTGATTGTGATAAAAAAGGTTGGGACAAGGAAGAGATAAATCATTGCAGTACTTGAGAGAGAACCCTGTTCTTCTTGATGAGATAGAGAAGGTACGGAAACTTAATAGCTACTATGATCTTTCGATCTCTTGTATTGAACTTGATGCAATACTCTTGTTTTTTCCCCCACTCTTAATCAATCAATACTTTGCTGCTTTATTTTGCACTAATATTGGTCAAGACATGCTACATTGTTTGGATGGTTGTTGTTTTACTTTCCCAATAATGTTAAGTTTTCAAATGGAAATGAGTGTTGTCATTCTTTTGCATTGTTCATTGTCTGGAAGTTTTGGGGTTGTCTTGTTTCTTGAGTGAGATTTTATTTGTGTTAAACAGGGGGAACATCATTGTGTTGCATGTTACAATTTATAGAGAATTTAAACATAAATTGCTTTGGCAGTCAACTGACTCAACTCTATGGATTAGAATTTAAGCTAACAGTCTTAGTATATCAACAACACTATTAAGGTTGGATGGTAAACATTGACAGCACCCAGCTTGCTGCAAACAGGAAATCATATTTACTAGTGCTCCGAAGGTTACTTAGGATGGGTTGGGTGACTTAAATTGAGAATGAGGAAGGAATTGTGAATGAGACTGTTAAGTTTTTCTTTTTCAGAAGCTTTATCCTAGAGATGAGTAGGTGAGGCTTAGAGAATCATAGTGGTGGTACTGAAAAGCCATTATCTTTCTGAGTGAGGGAGGTCATGGCTAATACAATCAAGGGAATTTGTTAAAGGTTGACAAATGATAGATGTCCCAAATGAAGTTGCTGAAGGGTAACTTGTTAAAGAAGAAAGGAGTTTAGCAGTCCTTTTAGTATCCTGTCATTGAGAGTAATTTGTGACTCATGCAAATGGCTGGATTCCAATATTGTTTAAATAAAGAAGAAACAGATTTATCGATCAAAAGAATGATGCAATCAAAGAAAATGGGACAAGGTGTCAACAATAGAGAAAAACAGCAGAAAATCAAAAAGTTACCGAAATACATGGAAAGCTAGGGCACAAGGAATTAATCTGTTTCTATCTGTTGCCATTTTATGGTGGGAAATTGAGAAAGGGCAAGGTTCTGGGAATCCAGGTTGGTCACGAGATAGCTTTTTGGCACTCATATCCTTGTTTATATAGATTATAACTGTATTGTAACTATACCATTGCTTGGATCTGTATGGATGGTTCTATTACTTTTAGTTGGATATTTTGGTTTTAAAAGGGATTTAAACGGCTTGGAACTTAGATCTCATATAGATCAAATAGGAGGAGGATGTTGGCTTTGGGTGAATTTTCTTGCAAGTCTTTCTCTAAGGTGTTGATGGGTTAGTGATTCTCTTCCTCGCCTCATTCCATATTCTGTAATTTGGAAGCCTAAAGTCCCTTGGGTTTATGTTTCGGGTTATTGCACTGGGAAGGTAAATATACTTGTTATTTGGTTTGAAGGAGAAGACCTTATGCTCAGTGGTGTATAATGTGCAAAGAAAAGGCTGAGAGTGCAAATCATTGTTTTTCTACTGTCTGATAGCATTTGCTTTTTGGAAAAAGAAAAAAAAGGGGGTGTTTAGGGAATGTAATTTGAGCTGTTGCACCCAATTTTTTGACGTAGTGCGAAAGGTACAATTGTTTTGGATCATCTGAGCAACTTTATGGGCTTCAATTTCTTTGGTCATTGGGAATAACTCATTTGCTATTCTGCTGTTCTTCTGCTTATTGTTTCTTCTTTCTTTGGTGTTCATGCTTTCTCTTTCTTGGAGTTCTTCTCATAGATGTCATGTCCACTCATATATTTCTTTTTAATCAATAAAATTCTATTTCTTACCAAAGGTCTAGCCAGCAATCTGTAAAATAGTTCTCTGGAGTGCATTCTTTGTTGGAGAGAAATAGTAGATTCTTGGTAAATGTAGAACTTTCGAAATGCTAGTTAAGTGGACAAAAGACCTCCAATGTTTTACTACTTAGATTTAACTACAGCTCAGAACTATTGTATATCAGCGCATAATATACCAATGATCTGTTAGAATTTTCAGTTAACTTTGTTGCTTAACAAAGAAATGCTGAAAGGTAAAAGGGAGAAAGAAAGGTGGAAGGCTGAGATGATTGCTGATGAAGGCAAGGATTAGGAACCCTTTGCTTAGCAAAGAAATGCTGAAAGGGAAAATGGAGAAAGAAAGGGGGAAGGCTGAGATGATTGCTGGTGAAGGCCAAGGGATTGGGAACCCTTGGACAGTTCAAGGACTTAAGGGGTTGGTTCCCCTCAACTTTCCCAGTGTTATTTTTCTTAGCGAGACTCACTTCAGGGTTGCAGAGATGAATTGTATCCGACATCAACTTGGGTGGTCGAGTGTTTTTTTCTGTTCCTTGTATTTTTAAGAAAAAGAAGAATGGTAAAGGGGTTAGTAGAAGTGGTGGACTGAGCTTGCTTTGGACCAAGGAGGTTGAGCTGTTGTTGAGAACTTTTTCGGATAATCATAATTATGTGTTGATTGGAAAGGCGGATGATCCTAATAGGTGGAGGTTTACCGGGGTTTATGGTTGTCCTGAAGTTGAAGATCGGCACTTGTGTTTGGTATACATTTACAGGGGTATATGGTGTCCAAGATATTCTTTTCAATTAACTTTGTCATACATTTATGTTTGGTATTCAAGACTCTCTCATAAAAGTTATACTAGAATTTAGTACTTTTAATCAAGTGCAGATAACTATGGAGTAAAGAACAATGCCAATGCCACTGGTAAGGTACGTGGCAGCTGATGTGCCTTGTCACATCATTTGATGAAAATTTCTGATTGGGTGGTTTTTAAGTGGTACACCTAGCATTACTACTAAATTAGTAGTAGTTTTGCATACTTACACTTGGTTTCCCTTAAATTGGGTTAGTGTGCTGACTCTGTAATTTGTTGTCAATACACTGAAACTTCGATGCTATTTTATTGGGGAAAAGACTGGACTTCTGAAGTACAGATAATGGTTTTTGCATACTTGCACTTGGCTGCCCCTAAAGCGGGTTCATGAACTGACCTCTGTTACCTAATACGTGGTCAATACTATGAATTGTAAACGTAATATGATGGTATTTTATTGGGTAGAGAACTGACAAACTTTTGAAATGCACCTGCAGATAGTTCGCTCCACAATGACAGATGCAACTGGACAGGTAGGCTCATTGCACACAAGGAACTTGCCAGTAACACATCAGGATGAAGATGATTTTGAAGATGTCCAATGAGTAGAAACAGATTTTGGTATTATCACTGTTTTCTACACAGGATTAAGGCATCTACGGTGCTGGGGGATTCCAAAGAAGCAGCACCAATTGGCAGCTCCATGGTGTATCGGTGTTTGACAAGTTGACATTCAATGTCTACCTCTAATTCAGTTCCTTTCGCAAGGATCGTTGGTAGAGATATTAAGGGAATGATTTTATGGGAAAAGAGAAGAGTGGGGTTGCTTTGTATTATGTTCTCAACGATCAGGCCCGCTGTTATCATTCTCATCTAGGATGTAATTTTATGAATATGGATGTAGTTACTTTGACATGACCTTGAGAAGTAATCAGAACAGTAAACAAGTACTCCATTCCACAATTATTGATAAGAAATATCAATGTGAAGTTTCAAAATGATCTCAATTGTTTTTTTTTTTTTTTTCCTTTTTTCTTCCTCTTCAAGTAGAAAGTTAGAAACAACAACTTCACTCCTATTTTTTTTTTTAATAGAAATTGATATCATTAGATCAATAACAGAAGGCTATAGTCTACAAGCACTCAAGGAAATTTGGGATAACCTAAGCAATGTGCAAACCATTCTGTAGTTAAGGAGAGAAGAAACAAGGAAGTTTGTGATAACCTAAGCAATGTGCAAACCATTCTGTAGTTAAGGAGAGAAGAAAAAAAGGGAGGTGCTGATCTGATGGGGAGGAAGAGAGAAAAGAGGCGTATGGGATATTGGGAGAAGAAGAAACTGGAAACAAAAAAAAAGAGGAAGAAGATGAGAAGAAGAGACGGGAATAAGAAGAGATATAGGAAGAAAGAAGTGTTCGAACATGTGTCGATTACACATGACTTCAGGCCTTCGGGTTATTTATTTATTTATTTATTTTTTTTTTAAGGACCGGGCCCGGCCCATTATATATGCTTTTGGCCCGGGCCTTTTAAAACTGTCAAATATTTTTAAAGGGCTCGGACTGTTCTGCCGGGTTTCGGGTTTTCAGGCTAAATGCCCAGCCTTAGAAAAAACCTCGCCTTCTAAGAAAAGAAAATCATTCAACTAAATCTCACCTGCTAGGCGAGCAATTACAGTACAAGAAACTAGAAACGTTTTAGAAGACTCATAGAAGTTTTTCACCCTCACATACGCTTAATACCCTGGGAAAAAAAAAAACTCAAACAATAGCGAGTTGGAGTTTGTACCAGCATATGAACTATCCAGCTTTGCCAACAGATTTTCCCTCACTATCCTCTTCTTCTCAATTACACCATCAGGCTTCATAGCCTTATTCTTGTCACCATAAGGGACTTATTCTTGCTGCCCACCGGTCTTCCTCTTTCTTTTTGACAGGATTTGCACCTGCATTAGCTTGTACCACCGAAACCAAGCACATATTTTAAGGTTCCAAGTTCAAGTTCTTCTTCCCCATTGCCAAACTCAGCTTCAACTTTTTCGGAGATATAGTAAACTCTACACCAACTCGAGATCTCTGCTTCCCAGTGATTGTCTCAGACATCATCTTTGATTCATTATGCCCTCTAATGACTACTTGCCATAGTGGTTTTTGTGTCAGATAGGCTGGGTTTTGCATCAATCTCTCCGGCATTGGGTTTGGTACCTGTGTTCGAAAAACTAGGGTTTGACCATTGACTGAAACCCTAGTCCCTCAAGGTAGTGTTTACCCTACTGCTGCTCGCAGAGTTAGAACTAGAAGCCAACGCTCCAGCGCCCACTTGCACCATTGGCTAGACAACCAAAACGATGCGCTTCGCCTCCGCATCATCCTTATCCAAGGCTCGAACCAGAACAAGGTAGCCCAACATGTGTAACAAGACCACAAACAACACAATGCCCAAATAGTTTATCATACCTGAATTTGTAGAGGAATGCCACTTTATCTTCCATTCAATACCACCATTTGAAAGATAGAGGTCTATTGAGAGAAATCTCAACCCTAATCTGGTACTTGCCGACACACTTACAGGCTTGTCAATCTCTTTAAATTCTTCGAGAGTAAATCCAATCATCCTCAAGACCCTTTCAGATAAAAAAGTAGAAGGATTTCCTTACAAGGTGATATAGTTAGATGTTGTGGTGAACGACACCTTTTCCACCAGAGGCATGCCGTCATACAAAGCGATTGAACCCCACGACGCTCCTTTCCAGATCTGATCCCTGTAAGCCGGATCTGAAAGAGTAAAGAGAACCCTTTGTCCCTTTGCCTCCTCAACCTGCAGAGTGCCATTAACCTGCCAAGCATTGCAAAACAGGCCCAGAAACAAACGTACCTTCAACCTCGAGCTATGAGCAGTTTCCTCACCAAGAACACCTTTGATTGCCTCAAACCCTTTTCTTGTGAACGACTCAGATCCACCTGCTCTTTCCCCTTAGTGATTGCTAGTGAAGATGCAAGTCGAGAGGCCATGGCATAACAGAACTCATGATGAAAGTTTGAGAGAGAGAGAGAGAGAGAGATACGGCTGCCTCACTTGATTTTTTTTTATTACAAAAAAAGAAATTCATGTAGTGGCCTATCAAAATAAGTTTTCACACAAAATATTAACTTGCAGTGCTGAACCACAAAGAGAACACAAAAAAATTGAATAGAGTATGGAGCAATACCTTTTCGTTTCTTGTTCTAGTTTTTGCAATTTGCTGCACTTTCTTCTTTTCTTTACGTTCTTGTTCTAGTTTTTACAATTTGTCACTTGGCCTTTTAGTCCTTTATCCACACTTTTTATCTCCCTACATCACTTCTCTTTATTTATTATAAACACTTATTGCTAACTAGCATTACTCTGTCAACTCATTAATTAATACATTAATTAACTTAGGCACCAGATGAGTGAAGACCACTTGCCTACCACTCACCAGCGTTACTTTGTCAATATTTAACAGCTGACTGCCATACATTCCATCTAATCCACTAAACATCTCGCCCTCTGCCAGTCACACAATCTTTCTTCTTGATCCCTCATATCATAGCATAAACAGTAATTAATATGGACCCTTGAATCAAAAGATCCAGTAATGAGAGTGCTATGTAAAATTTAGGGGCAAGAAATAAAACTTTCAGAAGAAAAATAAGATTTTGTAAAGTTAATATCAAGTGTGGAGGAGGTAGAAAAAAATGAGCAAAATGTGAGTTAATTACATATTATATATTAAAAATGAGTGATGTAGGAGGGAAACTGAGAGAGGGGTGAGCACACGAGACTCTAACCAACAGTAATTTTAAATTGAGTCCACCTCACATGCACAAGTCTCTAACCAAATTTGTTATCTTTCCACCTTCACTTTTTTTTTTCCTTCCAAAGGACAAACCTTTCTTTATTCTTCCACTATCACCAAGCTGACGTGAGCTTCTCCTTGAGCCGGCATTCACCAGTCAGTGGTAAACGATGACAAAAACTGACTTTTTGGTCCAGGTTTGACTATTTTGTCATTTCCCATGTTTTTTTTTTTTTTTTCATATTTGACAATGTTTCACTTTGATTATGCAACTACCTTTATTTCGCACAATACAAGTGAAAATGGATTAAAAACATAATTATTAGCTATTAGCCTGAGATTTGGGAGATAAATGATACTTGTTTTTGTGCTGGCAACACTCCTCTCGTTTCGTCCCTAAAAATTCCTAGTTGATGACTCCTTGTGCGGCGACAATTGGTTGGCTTTTTTCCTTCTGGTTCCTGCCTTCTCTCTCTCAAGTCATCCCGACCTAGAATTTCTTTATCGAATCAGGATTAGCGGTTATATAGTGTTGACTCCTATTTTCTCTCGTCGAATTTGGGGCTTCCAGTTGCAGCCTAAGCGTGGACTTCAAGAGTTTGACTCATGCATCCATTATATATGTTGGTGGGTCTGCAAGGTGATACGACTAATGTTGTCTTTGACATAACTGGTAGCTAATTCGAGAAGAGTCCCAAATCGGATAAATGAATATGTTGGTAAAGAGTACAGGGTTGGATACTCTGTTTTAATTAGTTCTATTCTAGGTAGAGATGCCAGGATCGCTGGGTTTGCCGGTGACCTGCGATCCCGATCGCCCGACCCGCAACGCGGTACGATCGCGATCCAAATCGGTAACTCCAGCGATCCCATTGTCTCAGCGCATCAGTTTTGCTCAATCTGCTGTTCTGGGTTTCACTCACCGAAACGATCCACGAAGCAGAGTCCATCGAGGCTTTGGACCGCCGGTTTCAGACCACAGAAGCCATGAGGGCGGCGTACTGCACCGTCGCGACGGAGTGCACGGTCAAGTCTTCAAGAATCAAGACCGGTGATCAAGACTTCGTCAGGTCATCGGTGTTCTTGATCAGACGATCTAGATTCTAGATCTATGAGATCTATGAAAGCATCGAATCCCCAAGACCCCAACAGACTTCAGAGATCTATTCGCTGAAAAGAATCCCCAACAGATTTCAAGCCTCCATCGGTGGAAGCATCAAATTGTTACCAGACCTTCATCGGTGGTGTTCTTGATCAGAGTGTCAAGCCTCCATTCTGCAATACTGCAGCTCCGATGAGGCGATGACGCTGAGATTTTTCTTATTTTTTTTTGTAGTTTATCCTCTTTTCGTTTTTGTGAAAAAATTTGTTAAGATAATTACTATTCCGAATTTCTGATAAAAAAAGAAGAATATAATATCTAAAAGATTTTCTATCCTAATTCCTAATTACATCTAATATCTAATTTTACTTGTTTACCCTTTCAGATTAATGTAGTTTTCATAGTACATCCATAAGGGTTATTTACGTAAAAAAATATGCTATTAGGATTAGGATTAGGAATCCTGATTTCTAAAGATTTTATTTTTGATGAAGAATAAGGAATCCTACTTTCCAAAATAGTATAGTTTGAACTCTATAAATAGGTGCATGCACACGTTAGATTGAAAAACTCAATTAATTTTCAAGCAGTAATGACAATTTATTTTTATATTATAATTCTATGATTATCTATTTATTAATTATTTTCATAATATATATGTAATTTATTTTTAATTAAAATTTTAACTAATATATCCCCGCGTACCGCGTACCATAGAGACTAGCGTACCGCGTACCCGTACCGCAACGATCCGCGATCCTGGTAACACTGATTCTAGGCAGATCGGCAATGGTGACATGGAGATTTCGTCAACTTTGTTAGCAAGACCAAGTGTTGCCTGTTTGGTATGGCTGCTTGGAGAAGCGCTCCACTGTTTTGGGTCACATCTATTTTTTAGATTTCGGCTTGGAAGTTGGAACTTCTTGGCTGGAATTTGGTAGTGATGTTTGGCCTTGTCTTTTTATGTATGGATATGCATTGAGAATTGAATTCGGCTCTCTCTTTCGTTAGACTTTGGACTTAGGCTCTTGATTTTTGGTCCTACAATTATCTAAGATGGAAGATTGCTTTCAATTCGATGCATGCCTTTACGATTAATGGAAGGTTTTCCTCTACTCGATGTATATTTGTACGTGGAATATGCATGGTCAATCATACCATCAATTACCTTCCTCACCACTTGCCCGATGCTTTATTCATGCAGTCTTACTTGCAATTATGTCATTATTAGGTCTATTATTCGATGCAGTATTGATTTGCTGCTTACACATGCCTTATGTGTAATACAAGTCATAAAGTTTAGGAAAAATAAATTAAGCTTTAAGAGCAACTCCAATAGCTTCTCTATAATTTTTGTATTATATAGAGAAGCAAAAATCAAAGCTTTAGCCTCTTTTTCTTCTCCAACTCCAACAGATTCCTCATTTTATAGCAATTTCTAAAATCTCCATAATTCTTTCTTAAAGTTTAGAGATTGCTGTAAATATAGATAATTTAGTTTTCTCTTTCCTCACTTTTCCTAAAATAGGGATAGTTATAGAGAATCTGTTGAAGCAAAAAATGCTTATTTTTTCTTAAAATAGAGAAAAATCAAAATATGGGGAAGCTGTTGGAGTTGCTCTAAGTATCGTACCCAAGGAATAAGAAACTCCACTTGATTACAGATTACTAAGCCGAATTTATTCTAAGAATAAGTATCTGAAATTTTTACTTTTTAATTTCAAAAACTAAATTGCTAAAATGAGAATACAATATGCTACATCTAGTTTACAAAAAAAATTCAAGACAAGAGGATTGGTAGCCAGGATTGAACCTAACCCTAAGTCAATACTCTAGTTGCTAACTTAATTACGATTAATTTATTACAAATGATAGTAGTTACACCCAAGACATATCAAGACTCAAGGCCAAAATTCCTTTTCATAATAACCCCTACTTCAGGTCAAGGGCTATAGAAACTCACTCATCATGAATTAGAGCCGGTTCAATGGCCACTAACTCACATCAAGAGTGGTCGTCGAATTAGGTAATGAAGCTCACCGTGAATACAATCAAGCTAGTTATGTAATGAACCATACTTGTATCCCCCACGAATATGAAATCAGGGGTTCTACCTCTAAATTCTAAGGATGTCATTTCCTAAATTATAAGATAGAAATATTAAAACACATACCCGAAAGTTGAAAATTTTTAAGCATGCATTCTAATCGATTCTTACATAACACAAGCATCCAATTATTAACAAATCTCATATAAATTAAATCAAACATCCATTACATTAAATTTGGGGTAGGCCATACAACCTAGTCCCCAATAAGAGTTCTACTCACTACTCATAATCAAACAAAAATTAATATATATATATATATATATATCAATTAAAGAGGGAAAAGAGAAGAGAAGTAACAAGAACAAGTCATAATTTGCTATGGTGCAAACATGACTAGCCTTAATTTGTGACTTTCCACTTTCACCCATGTGAGCCTCGGAAAAAATGTATCGAGCTTAGTGGAGATCGTACGATAAATCATTTAACTATCTCGATAAGCGTCAGAATGCTCGAGGATATTTTCAGCAAATTTTCACAAAGTGAAATCCTCAAATTAGGAGTTGGATGATAAAGTGCACGACACGACGAGTTTGTGGAAATTTTCGGAGAATTATTTGGCTACTCGGGCCATTTATCATGATTTTCCGAAGTTGTGAGATTTTAGAAAATAAAAAGGAAATGCTGCGGTGCGATCTCAACCGTCCAGACTTCCACCGCTTGATCATGGCCGTCCATTGTTAATTGGACAAATCGATATATAGGCCTTTGATCAGTTGGAAGGATCAGAATGATCGAGAGAGAGGGAGAGAGAGAGAGAGGGAGAGAGAACAGAGTTCTCCGACCCGGAACGCGACCCGCGACTGGGTCCGACCGGAAATCGCTCCTCCGTCCACCTATCCCTGGCGGACCACCGGAAAAAGCTTCGTCTCGGTATCTCCTACGTCCCTGTCGTCTCAGATTATACATGCACTGAACAGAGACGGAGAATCGACGACTAGAGGCCCGAACTTTCTCCGGAAACCTCTGCGAATTCCGGCTACTCCGGCCATCGATTGGACTGCATGTGGTATGGAAATCACTCCTCTCATCGTGCTCTACACTCTAGTATAATTAAATTTTCGATTTGATCAAGTTTTGACAATTTCGTTTCTAGGTTCACCTCGGTTCCGTCGCTGTCTTCGACGCCGGCGAACTTTCCGGCTCTCCTTGGCTTGGTCTCGGCCTTGACTGCAACTGTAGACAAGATATTTGCAGCTTTCTTGGGTGGATTACGTCGACATCCTCAGTTCATCACCATCTCAGTCTCGGCAGTGTGTTGGGCTCGATTTCAGTCGGTTTCCGAAGGTATAATTCGACCTTTGAATCGAGTTTTGTTCGTGTTAATGATCGGAAGTGTTCCTACTGAGTTTGGTCTGGCTTGATGGAAATTAAAATTCTGTTTTTCTGTACACTTCGACATTTTGATTGCATGTGTAGAATGGGTTGTTATGCATGTGACATGAATGGGTCGTGATTATCAAGTTTGATGTCTTGTTAGTGTTGCTAAAGAAGATTGTTGGAAATGGTAGTTTGAGATTGTTTCTGGTTCTGCAAGTTAGTGTTTTACAAAGGTTTACTAGCGCAGGTTGTTCGAAAGGGTTGTGGAACAATTGAAAAAAAAAAAAGGTCTAGTTATGATGTTGGGTGTCCTTAGCAGTTTTGGGCACACCTTGTGTGAAAATTGGAATGAATTGGTTGTCCATCGAATTACTATGCGACAAAATGTGACAAAATGCGACATACTTCCAAAAGAATTGAGATAATTCTTTGACGAAATTGGAAACATGATCTTTGCATTAAAATTGGTAGTAAGTAAAAGAAATTAATATATATTGGGTGACCTTAGTAAATTGGGTGGCACTTAATATATATATATATATATATATATATACTTGGTCAATATTGCAATTTCAAGTAAATGTTCGATAATTGGGATAATTACCGAACCTGTCTCAATTGGTCAAACGTTGGTCAAAGTTGGTCAACTCCTAGTCAAACCAGGAAAAGTTGGTTGTACGATTTGTTAATCGTCGAGATTTCAATTATTAATTCAATGAGATATTAACTATCGAAATGTTGGAACATAGGACTCCAGTTACTCGAGGAACAGAAGGTTCGCGACTCTTGGAGTACGTGAGAGAAAACATCGGAATTTAGGTAGAGATTCAGGACGCTCCTCGGTTAGTGGTTTTCTTATTTATTGTTATTAAAATGATGCATGTTAAGTGGTATGGTCTGGTTATGTTAAAATGTAATGCATACTAACCAAATCGTGAGAGATGTGATGGCTTGAGATTGAAAGGTGACACTGACTTCCTTGGGTTCGATCCCCTTAACCTCCGGAGGGTTAGTTACGCCGGTCGTCTGAGTATTCCAATCGTAATGACGGACTCGGTACGTGTGTGTAACTAGGTAGTGGACACTCTCTCTATGCTTACCTGGTGATAAACTAAATTGAGGTAAGGTCGTGTAGTGGGTCTATGGGACCGGCCATCAGTAAGAGTCAACGCGCGTATTCAATTGAGTAACATGCATTGATTTTCGAGACATAAAGCTTTTTTTTTGTTTTTTTTAAAAGAAAATTTTGTCGTTCTTTTAAATACTTGGTTTAAGCATGTTTTTATACTGGAGCTCCAAAACTTCAATTCGCGGTTTCAAACCTAGTCGAGTTAGAATTCCTGTTAAGCAGTGAGGACGATTGCTCACCCTTACAACAGTTTGGATGCAGGTACTGTGCACTGGTGACGGGACAATAGCGCATGGATCTGGGTGTGCAGAACAAGTTAGGTAAATTATCGTCTAGAGTTTGTGCTGAATTCTTTTCCTTGAATTCCATATTCCGAAATTTGTTGATGATTCACTTTGTGTCTAATTCGATCCAATTCTCATTTCCTGAAGTTCATACTTTCGTGTGTACATTCACTTCAAGTTCCAGACAAATGAAATAAATTTTAGTGATTTAAAGATTTTCACCTCAAAAGTACTTGTAGCTTTCGCTGTGTTTTTCAAAAAGTTTTCAAACCAAGATGCCTAGCGGTTCTCTAGGATATAAATCGAGCGTTTGGTTTGTGTTTTAGAGACTCGCAGCACTGTAACGAGCTTAGGGTGGTGAGATGCAGCTTGGGGCGTTACAGAAAGTGGTATAAGAGCAATGTTTCTGAGTTTTTGATTTTGACGATTTAAAAACCTTTGATACCCGAAAAAGTTTTTGTCGGCTCATGAAAATTTTCAAATTCTGTTAAAAAGTCGACTTGAGAAATGCTTGTTCGAGAACGTGTTTCCGAACCTTTGACTTGGAAAGTTGTGAGAACTTCTCCTTATTGTTTGAAACTGTTTGACTTCGGTTTAGAAGACTGAGTCTCGAAAAACGTTTTGAAATTTTTTTTGGAAAATGTTTTGGAAAAAGGGTTTCGAAAAATGGTTTTTGAAGGAGTTTCGAAAAGGTGTTTTGACGGGCTATGTGGACAAGAGATTATTCTTTCAACTATTCGAATGTCTGGATTTCTGTTGCTTAGCAATTTACGTGTTTAACCCAAGCTGACTTTGAAATGTGTTTTGTCGGAAAGATGCTTCTTACTGGAAAAGGGAAGTTTTAGCGGAAAACGTTATTTAACTTTAGGACTAATTTCAGTTTACCCCCTTGAAGTTTGGGGTCAACATCATGTTAGTCCCTGCAGTTTCAATTTAATCAGTAACACCCTCATACTTTTTAATTTCATCAACCGTGTCCAATTTCTTGAGTTCCGTCCAATTTGGACGGTAACTCTGAAACTTTATAGGCTAAAATGGTCATTTCATAAAAAAAATTAAGAAAAAAAAAAGGAAAAAGAAAGAAAACACAAAACCTCCCCCCTTCGTTGCCCTCTCTCTCTCTTAGCTCTTCTTCTTCATCTTCTTCTTCTTCTTATCTTCTTCTTCTTCTTCTTCTTATAGCAATAACATAGAAACCAAAGACCCATATCTGATTTCTTCTCAATTTTCACATTCCTCACCCCGAAATCAAATCTTTGGAATCACCTATTTCACAATTTCTACCGGAATCGTGACCCGGTTCAAGGAAGCCGGCCAATCGACGATGGCAGCGCACCAGTTGTGGTCTGAATTCACCGACCCGATCGCCCTCAGCCTCTCTTCAAGCCTCTTCGACGCCTCGACCCGAGTCTTCCAGAACTTGACCCAGTTCTTCTTCTTCTTCTTATTCAGATAATCACAGCGTGGAGAAGGAGGCGGTGTTGATTCGGTCGTGGACGGAGGAGAAGGATCGGGGGATGGAGGGATTGGGCTTGGAATGGGAGAGGCAGGAGAGAGTGGGCTGGAGGATGAAGAAGGTGGAGCCGATGAGAATGCCGACGAGGATAAAGAGGAGGCTCGATTGCTTGTGTAGCTGTTTCATGCTTTTGCACTATGTCTCATGTGTGATTTCTCTTTTTTCTTCTCCGATTCAAATTCGGAAGATAGAGCCATGCTCCGACTGTGGTCGAGAATACATGCTCTTCTCCTTTGGAAACGATTAGTCGTCCGCGCTCTAGTTGAATTCTTCTGGTCTGTAATTGTTCAGATGATTTGGCGAAATGGGTTTCTGACAGATTGTTCTTTTTTTTTTTTTAGAAGATGGAAAATTGTTTAGATGAATTTTTTGTGATTTTTGCATTCAATGGAGATAGTTTGTTTGCATTTTTGTCTCTGTGTGCAAGGATTGAGGAAGAGGAGATAGTCCTAAGAGGTTTGTTTGCATTTATGTGATTTTTGCGTTCAATGGAGATAGTCCTACTGAAGGATGAGGAAGAGGAGTTGGGTTGCGAAGAGGAAGATGAAGATGGTGGTGCAGAGGCCAAGAGGCTCAACGATGTTGGATTAGCCCTAAACTGGGTATTTTTTGTTTAGATTTTTTTTTTCCGTGAAATGACCATTTTAGCCCTTATAGTAGGCCCCCATCATCAAATATAACGTCCAAATTGGACTGAACTCAAGAAATTGGATACGGTTGATGAAATTAAAAAGTATGAGGGTGTTACTGATTAAATTGAAACTGCAGGGACTAACATGATGTCGACCTCAAACTTCAGGGGGGTAAACTGAAATTAGTCCTTAACTTTATCGTGGGTTTTTACAATTGAGGTTTTTGAACAAAACCTTACACTGATTTAAACAGTTTTTCGAAGTTCGTCTAGAGTCTTGATTTCCGGTTAGGTCGTTCAACCATCCATAAGGGGTTTGTTGACTCATAGAGTTATTCTCCAAAGTTTGACTTGTTGTTACTTGGAGCTATTGTTTGTTCTTCCTTTGGATCCCTTAATCCGAAAATCATTATCCCTTCTTCAAAAGGTTGACTTATGTTCCGACTTGTCCTTGTAATTGAACTTGTGTTTGTGTGATCTTTTATTCTTTTGAATGTTGATAAATTATTGGATTCATTTTTCGACTTGATTGTTTGCCATTGCTTTGTTCAGTGAGTTTGGTTTGTTGAAAATTGTGCTTATTGCTATTGTTGTTGGACTTGCTAGTTGATTGTTCTTTGGATATCTTGTCAAGTCTAGCTTAGTTGATTGGTTTCACATACTCAATTGTTGTGATCTATCCTAAATCTTTTCATGTCCAATTGTTATATGTTCATACACTGTGTTGAATTGACTGATGGATTCACTTTCAAACTGTGTATATTCATTTGTTGTGTTATTAAGTGAATCATGTTCATTGAAATATTGCCCAGAGTTTGCATTTGTTTTCTAAACTTGATCAAGTCCAATTATCGTGTATGCTTTTATTTGTTCTTTGAATTTGAACAAGTATTGCCACCCAAAGCTCATCCACAGTGCACAGACCGCAACAAAGATGTGAGCCCAGTATGAGGTAAAAATAAAAGGAGCAAGGTAGGTGAACGACAAACTTGAGTTTATGTAAATGTGATTGATGCTGGATTGTTGAAAGTGATTATGTGAATTATGGTGGGTTGTTTAATTGAGTTGTGGAAATGTTGGTTTGGATTGAAATGAATACAGCATAGGACTGCATACTAAGTCTGATTTTTTTGAATAAATTGTAGTATTGAAAGTAGTTCTTCATTTCAGCTTGATAATGTCATCCGATGAGGAAGAGCCATGGGAAGTGGAAGAAGTGAATGATGATGAAAATCTCGTAGAAGTAAGTTCATTGACTGGTTGAGAAACTAGGGATACCTAATCTATAGTTAGCGGTCCCTAAGTTTACTTCCTGGCACATCCTGATTGGCCACTTTGGGGACTTATGAAGCCTCCAGCGGAGCCTTTTGCAGCAGACTTATTGCAGGAGGACTGGACTGTGAGTCAGTATACCTGTTTATTCGCTCGTGGGCTCGAAGAGAAAATGAGGGCTGGACATGTGAGATCAAATCAGGCAGCCACAAGGAGCTACATTCTTGGTTTCAACTCCAGGATTCGGGAACATATGCTTCCATATTATGATAGCAATTGTCACTATACTTCACTATCAAATAGAGATGAAACCGTCGAAAAAGTAATGGGTATCGTCGACACGATTGAACACTATAAAGCTCATCACCTACTGATTCCCGACACTGAAGATGTCGGAGACGCACTGAAGTGTTGGAGACGCACTGAAGATGTGTTGATCCACTTTGGAAGCAGCTGTGAGATAGACTTCCTTTCTACTCTGGCAAGTCGAAGTGCGCTATTTGCATAAACACACTAGCGAGTCCACACCGGAACTATATTTCGGAGTCTACACTCCTCGAAATATATATCCTTCGTTGATTGACATGCGAACAGTTCCTCCTTAAACGTGTCGGGAATCAGTAGGTGATGAGCTTTATAGTGTTCAATCGTGTCGATGATACCCATTACTCTTTCGACGGTTTCATCTCTATCTGATAGTGAAGTATAGTGACAATTGTTATCATAATTTGGAAGCATATGTTCCCGAATCCTGGAGTTGAAATCAAGAATGTAGCTCCTTGTGGCCGCCTGATTGGATCTCACATGTCCAACCCTCCTTTTCTCCTCCAGCCCACAAGCGAATAAACAGGTATACTGACTCACAGTCCAGTCCTCCTGTAGTAAGTCTGCTGCAAAAGACTTCGCTGGAGGCTGCACATGTCCCCAAGGTGGCCAATCTGGATGTGCCTGGAAGTTAACAGAGGGACCGCTAGCTGTAGATTCGGTATCCCTAGTTTCTGGACAAGTCAATGAACTTACTTCTACGGGATCTTCATCATTATTCGCTTCTTCCACTTCCCATGGCTCTTCCTCATCGGATGACATTGTCAAGCTGAAATGAATAACAACTTTCCATACGACAATTTATTCAACAAAATCGAACTTAGTACGTAGTCCCATGCTGTATTCATTTCAATCCAAAACCAATATCTCCACAACTCAATTAAACAACCAACCATATTTCACATAATCACTTTCAACATTCCAACATCAATCACATTTACATAAACTCAAGTTTGTCGTTCACATACCTTGCTCCTTTTATTTTTACCTCATACTGGGCTCACATCTTTGTCGCGGTCTGTGCACTGTGGAGGAGCTTTGGGTGGCAATACTCGTTCAAATTCAGAGAACAAATAAAAGCATACACGGTAATTGGACTTGATCACGTTTAGAAAACAAATGCAAACACTGGGCAATATTTCAATGAACATGATTCACTTAATAACACAAGAAATGAATATACACAGTTTGAAAGTGAATCCATCAGTCAATTCAATACAGCGTATGAACATATAATAGTTGGACTTGAAAAGATTTAGGATAGATCACAACAATCGAGTATGTGAAAGCAATCAAATAAGCTAGACTTGATAAGTTATCCAAAGAAGAATCAACTAGCAAGTCCAACGACAATAGCAATAAACACAATTTTCAACAAACCAAACTCACTGAAGAAAGCAATGGCAAACAATCAAGTCAAAACATGAATCGTTTACAGAAATGCCAAGTATGGTAGTGTTACGAGGAGAGTGAACAGACTACCATTTACTCAGTTCCGTTACTATAAGAAAAGTCTTGTGGTTACAGAAAAGTGAAATTAAATGGAGCGAAGTGTATCCTATGGGTGATAAATGAGGAACGCTTGGTAAAGAAACATGTTAGCTCCGGTGTTGATATGTATGACCAATAATAATCGACTTGTACCAAAAGGATTTAGAAATGAGGAAATGTCATGGGTTCTGGAGTTCGACATGAGAAGTAAAGTATTATTGACCGTTTGACCAATCATGAAATTTCGAGGACGAAATTTATTTAAGGGGGGTGGAACTGTGAGCCCCAGAAAAAATGTATCAAGCTTAGTGGAGATTGTACGATAAATCATTTAACGATCTCGATAAGCGTCAGAGTGCTCAAGGATATTTTCAGCAAATTTTCACAGAGTGAAATCCTCAATTTTGGAGTTGGATAATAAAGTACACGACACGATGAGTTCGTGGAAATTTTCAGAAATATAGTTCTGGTGTGGACCCGCTAGTGTGTTTTTGCAAATAGTGCACTTTGACTTGCCAGAGTAGAAAGGAAGTCTATCTTACTTCAACTATGAGAGGTTTTATTGGACGATCTTCAGTTTGTCTTTATGTTACTAAGCAGGATTTTGGGCTTGTAATCTAAATAATTCGCACTGTTTTGTCTTTAACTTTGTGGAATGCTTGTGTGTTGTGTTTATTTGAAACTTCGTCGCTCATCGAGAAGTCGACAAGGAAAATTTGAAAACTTTTTCTGCAAGTTGTTTGGCAAAAATTTTCACTTCCTTTCTCTTTCCTTTTTCGATAGTTTACCAATTTGGTGTTGAAAAATCATTTGAAATTTCCTAGAGCTTATGGCCTCTCCGTGGGGACAATTAGTCCTAATGTGCCCACTTTGACATTTTGATTGCATGTGTAGAATGGGTTGTTATGTGACATGAATGGGTCGTGATTATCAACTTTATTTGATGTCTTGTTAGTGTTGCTATAGCAGCTTGTGATATTGTTCTCGGTTACTCATTCATAAAAGTCAAGTTGAATGTAAACTGTAGTAAGGAAGGATATTCTCTACACTACCAGATGATTGGCAATCGAAGGTCAAGAAAGAGATATGCGAAAAACGAAAAGCGGAAAGCTTGCGTCATCACCATCAGAAATGCGACGTGCATGCACTTAGCTATTTGGCTTGACAAGATCTTGATGTCTTGACGTCAGGTACGTTACGAGTGCTATACATGGTTACTTAACCATCAGTTCCTCTAATTTTTGTGAAGCTTACGAGATTGCTGCTATGCCATAAGCAGAAGCGTGTGAACTTTAGTTTTCAAGAGGTAAACCTTTAACTGTGATCCTTGAATTTCGTCTGATCATGATGGAAACGCTTGTTAAAGCTCATTAACAAGACTAATAGTCGGTTTGACAAATTAGTGTCCAAAAACTCGTTCGCACGTAGTTGTTGCGAGAAGGGCAACATGATTCGATGTTGTTAACATGGCACATATCGTTCGTGTGGTTGGAAGGAGTACTTTGCTTTCGAGTTCGTGAAGTGGATGCATTAGCCAAGACAGGGGTCATAAACGAATACGTAACGAACTCGGGTGCACTACTAGAAAATTCGTAAGGTGTCGTCATATGGAAATTCGCGAAACAACTTTTAGAAATCGGTTGTTAGACTCTGTCGTGTATTCCCTGTAAAGCGTGACTAGGGAAGACAAATACTTGGCTAATTCAACGAGTGGTTGTCCTTCTGAGGACCAATATGTCTTCCACGGTGAATTGTAAATTCCATGATAGTAACAATCAATGAACTCCTAACGGAGAGTGAATTCCATTGCACGATAATGATCGTCAAAAGCTACAAATCGTGGCAACGACATTGACTTAATCTTCATAGTTGACATAGGTTCCGCATTTGTTACATAATATTACCTATGGATAGTGGGAATTTCACCTAAGGGTAGTTGCGTATGTCTCTTGTTAAATTCAAAATCCCGGATAACGGTGTGTTTGTAGTTAGGGGGAATTGGATAGAGATGTGAGTTGTTTACAAGTTGTTAGCCGTGGTAGTATTATGTTGGGGTATCACAGTTCGTAGTTGCCCATTCATGAGAGATGTGATGGCTTGAGAGCTGACGGGGTACTAACTTCCTTAGGTTCGATCCCCAAACCTCCGGAGGGTTAGTTACGCTGATCGTTCAGGTATCCCGATCGTCATGATGGTCCCGATTTATGTGTGTAACTAGGTAGTGGACGCTCTCGTTACGCTTACCTAGTTATAAACTAATTTGAGGTAAGGTCGTGTAGTGGGTCTCGTTACGCTCTCGTTACGCTTATCAGGTAATACTTGGATTTGGCGCCGTATTTATTTAAGCATCATGCATTGGTTTTCAAATTGAAAAATATCACAAAGTTTGTCGTTTTAGAGACTCGTGGCATTGTAACGAGCTTAGGCTGGTGAGGTGCAGCTTGGGGCGTTACAACCCAAGCTCTAAATCTTGATGGTAATGAAGCCTCTTGATGCTTGTGATGGTTTTCCCTTTGAGCTCCCTTCAAATCTTGAGAGATTGATAAAATTTGGTGGTGGAGAAGTGAGAAAAGAGAGAGAGAAGAGAAAGGAAATTAAATATGGAGGGATTTGCATTTGTATAGAGAGGAAGAGATGTTAAGGAAAAGAGAGAAGAAAAAATAAATGGATGGTGCTGCTCTTAAAGTGAGAGAGAATGAAGAAGAGGGATCAGGTGGGCTATGTCGTTGTTTATAGTAGGGCTAGGATTTTTAAACCGAAAACCGGAGGAACCGACCCGAAATGGTCTGTTCAGCGCGGCTCAGCCCGGTTCTTGATTCAAGAATTTTTGTTCCATACAGAAACCGACCCGAGAAACAGGGTATCGGTTTGGTCCCGATTTTGGTGTTTTTCACCCCTTAGAATCGATGAATTCAGTGAAAACACACGTGCCTAAATCAACTTAATCCCTAAACATATCATACCCCAAAATTCATTCCCAAACACGCCTCATCTCAATCGCTCATGAGTTTTTCCCTAATTCAACAGAAACCCTATCCCCAAAATTCAATTAATCGATTCAAATCATTCAATCTGGTCTTATATCATATTGAAATCTCTATTCTTTTTCATTCCCAAACTCGATTTGATTCTTTTTCATTCCCAAATAGTCAACTCGATTGCATTTTTTTCATCATGCCTCAAACTTGTGGTGTTGAACAATCTGGGTTTAGCCAGTCTGCTGAGTCTGATTCCCAACAATCATTTCCATCCTCTGCTTGCAATCAAATCGTTGTTGCAAGCAACAACCCGGAAGCTGCCCCAACATCAAAACCAAGCAAGGCTTGAAGCACTACTCCTGTGAAAAGAAACCAAGGAAAGAAAGTCCAGCAGAGGTCAGATGTCTGGGATCATTTCACGAAGGTGGATCATCCATTAATCGAGACTATTGATGGAGTTGAGAAGGTGGTTGGCAACACCAAACGAGCTCAATGTAAGTATTGTCTGACACATTTGACATGCAATCGTTATGATAATGGTGCTTCATCTCTTAGGAAACACATAGAGATAGTCTGTAAAGGATACCCAGGTAGAATTAAGGTAGAATCTGGGCAACAAGTGTTAACTAGTGATGGGAAAAGAGGGCAGGGCAGTTTAGTTTCTGTGAATTGAAGTCAGGAAATTGCATTGAAGCTGCTGCTAACATGGTTGTTGTTGATGAACTTACATTTAGTTTCATAAAAAAACATGGGTTTAATTACTTTTGCAGTGTTGTTGTGCCTCTTTTTAAAGTCCCTCGTAGGAAAGTCATAATGAAAATTTTCTTCGCATGTATGATGCCAAGAAGGAGGAGTTGAGGAGAGAATTGAAGTCTGTAGTCTCATTGTGTTAGTTTGACAATCGACATTTGGACTTCTTGTCAAAACATAAACTACATGGTAGTTACTGCTCATTTTATTGATCGGGGATAGACAATGCATAAGAGAGTGCTTGCAATTTGTGTAGTTCCTAATAACCAAGGTATAACAACTGGAAAATTGTTAGAGTCTTGTCTCATTGATTGGTCAATCGATAAAGTCTTAACTGTTTCTGTTGACAATGCATCTGCGAACAAGCATGCTATTGATTATCTCAGGAAGAAAATGTGTAGTTGGGAGATTAAACCAATTTGTGGAGGTAAGTTCATGCATGTGAGATGTTTAGCTTACATTGTAAACCTCATTGTGAGGTCTGGTTTGAATATGATGGACAGGCTAGTGGCAAGCATAAGGAATGCTGTGAGATATGTTAGGAGTTCAGGTGCTAGGTTAGATGAATTTTAAAAATGGGTTAGATGAATTTAAAAAATGTGTGAAGAAGGAGAAAGTTGAATGCAATAAGATTTGCATTTTAGATGTTCCAACAAGGTGGAATTCCACCTTTCTATGTTGGACACATCTTTGGAGTTGAAAAAAGCTTTCGAGAGGTTGAATGATGATGATGAAAGGTACCAAAACTACTTTGATGAAGATTAAGAAGTTGCTGAAGATGCAGCAGAGACTACAAGAAGGAGGAGAGTGCCTATGAAAAGAGTTGGGCCACCAACTAATACAGATTAGGACAATGCAGCCATTTTTGTTATGTTTTTGAAGGTCTTTTATGATGTGACACTTAATATAAGTGCTTCACTTACTGCAACTGCACACAAGGCCTTCCATGATGTTGTAACCATTTAAGCTGAGCTTGAAGAACTTAGCTCAATTGGTGTATGGCCTGAGTCAAGTGAAGCTGACCAAGTTCTGTATGACATGGCAGTTCAAATGAAGTCCCAGTACTACAAGTATTTTGGTTCGTTGGATGACATGAACCAACTTTTCCTAGTTTCTGTGGTCTTAGATCCTAGGTATAAGTTGAGAAACATTGGTAGAGTGTGTGAAGTGTGGCTGAATTTGCCAATTGGGGAGATCAAGAAGAAATCGGAGGAAGTGAAGCAACTCGTTATAGAATTGTGTGACTTGCACAATCAGTCTAATGCTGCATCAAGTGGAGGACAGAAGAAAAAAAACACCAACTACTAGTGAGACAACAACTAGTAAGAGTAAAGGCAGATCAAGTACAATAAGTGGAAAAGGGGTTGTTATGCTTAAAGATTGGAATAGGCAGCTTGAACAAAATAATGAAGTTGTTGTGGGGCATGAAGTGGATCGATATTTGCTGGACCCTATAGAAAAACCTGAAGTGAAGCAAGGAGAAGATGATGATTGGAATATTTTGGATTGGTGGAAGTTGAATGGAGGTAAATATCCCAACTTGCAATCATTGGCTAGAGATGTATTAGCCATACAAGTAGGTTGCAAGTGAATCCAGTTTCAGCACTGGAAAAAGGGTGATAGATCCATATAGAAGCTCTTTAACTCCTACAACAGTTGAGAAGCTAATTTGTCTGCAAAATTGGCTAAAGTCTGATTCAATTATGGGGTTGGAGTATGTACCAAGTGTGTAGGAAAAGGAGACCTATGAACAACTTGAAGCTGGTATGTGTTTCTGTGCTTAAAGTCATAAATTTTAATTTGTTTTTTCCTATTTTTTTTCCCTTGAACCAAAATTGATTTGTTCTTTTTTCTGCAGAACATGAAAAGGAGGACAGAGACAAGGCTGAGAAGGCCAAGACCAATGTTGTTGGTGGATCTACAGAAGCACCAAGTGTGAAAACAGCCAAAAGCAGTGAAGTTTCAGCTTCAGCCCCTACAACTAAGAAGAAGAAACAGAAAAAATGATACAAGTTTGGCTGGTTTGCTTTGTCAAGGTATGAAGTATGAACAGTCTTACATGTTACAATTGCAGTTTATAGTTGCTTGAATGCTTTTTAGGTTTTCTTTTTTCATTTAGAATGTCAAATACTCAAATAAGTGAATTATAGTTTGCAGAATTTTAATGGCTATTGTTTCTCACTTTTCTGTTTTCATTTAGTGAATTGCAGGTTTAGAGTTGAATAATATGTCATAATGCTTTTCATAGTTTCAGTGCTTCATTTTAATATTAATTTTTGAATAATGTAGATTTGCTTGTATTGCTATTTGCATTGGTCATTGCTCATTTGATTCTTGGATATTGGATATTTCAATTAATGGAATGGTGTAATAAGGAAGCTGGGAGGAGTGAACTGCATTGCAGCCATTGCTGATGGAGTTGTGCAGCAACTTAGTTGTTTTAAATTTTCAAATTGTGAATTGTGATTCTATTGGAATGTTGGATCTTGCAAATTTTCAGAATTTCAGACTTTCTTTTTCTATTTCATACTTTCAGTTGGAAGGATTAAACTGTTTGAGCTGTTTCTACATTATTTGTTCTGTTTCAGAGTTTTAGTTTGTACTTTGCAGTTTGCATTTTCAAGTTGGACAATTTGTAACCTTGTAATGGCCTGTGTTTAGGACTTTGTAGTTTCACTAGTTGGTACTTTGTATGGTTTTACTAAGTTTCTTTCTGATTAATTCATGAGTTAAAGTGATGCAAGTTTGCACTTATGAATTGTGATTTCACTGATTTCTAAAACAGTTTACTACTTTGTCATTTGTCACTTTGTCCGACAAAGTTTGTTGGTAATGGTTAGTTTGGTCACTTTGTGACTTTGCTGGAAATCTTTGTGCAACTGTGCATAGCTGCTCTGCATTAGTGAAAGTGAATAGGCATTTGCATTTTCAAATTGCAGCATCTCTATATTTGTTCTGCAACTTTTGTTTCATGTTAGTTTTGGTTTCAGAAACCGAAAAAACTGATAGCCAAACCGTATGTGATCGGTTTGGTCCCATCCCGGTTCTGAATGTGAAAAATGGCAAACCCAAATCGAAATATACTAACTGGTTCTGTCTCGGTTCCACGGCTTGAACTGACAAAATAGGACCGATCCCAGCCCTAGTTTGTAGGAGAGTGAGGAAAAAATAGGGCTTTTTCAAAGAGAAGGAAAAAAAACTAGATTCGGTGAAAGAAGAAAAAGAAATCATGAAGTCGGCCTTTAATTAGGCTAATTACGTAATGCTATTGTCATGATGATATAATTTTATAATTTATTTATTTTGTTTTATTTGTCATTTTTTTCACTTCCGCACACATCATTGGCATGGGCTAGGTTCCACTATCTCGATTGCGCCAATTCGTAGTTAACTTGGCGTTGACTATTTCATCCATTTGTTAAGATCTTCAATTTGCTCAACTTTCACTCTATTTCCTTATGATTTTCATGTACGACTGTGCTTATCTTGTACAAATCAAACTAAAATGGATTAGTTACATAATAATTAGCTTAAGGCTTAGATTAGTTCTAGTGTTCTAAATACGATTACATGCATAAAAATACGTGTAAATACTTATTGCATGTAGTTTATTACTCTCGCTATATTTTTATTTTGATGTAGTCCAACATCTATTACTAGTAGGGCTGGCTTGGTTCAGTATAGGCGCCTCAGGGCGTGTACCACGAACTATACCGGCCTAAGTTGTTACGCCTTAATTCCTACCATTACTGCCCACAAAAGCCGGGAATCCGAGATACAGAGACCGAGAATCTTGGTCGGCTTCGGTCCCAACGGAGTTTGTTATTGGACCTCAAACCAGACTAATAATGTATGATTATATGTATGAATAAACAAATAACAATTCAGTCCACCACAATTCTTAATTCTAGAAACTTAGGGCATTTCCAACAGACTAGTTAAATTCAAATTGTAGCTATATATAACTATTTTTAAAGTAAAATTCAACTCCAACAGACTAGCTATAGGCCTATAGCTAAGTCAAATTTAGCTTTAGCTAAATTGGCTAGCTATATTTAGCTAGAGAATCATGCATAGCTAAAGCAAAAATTATATTTCTCTCTCCTCTTTTGTCCACATGTCAGTTTATAATTCATTCAAATATAGTATATTATTTATAAATAGCTACTATTGCTGAAGCAACATTGTTAAATTAATAGCTATATTTCACAATTTTAGCTAAATTTAACTAAAAAATAATTCCTACTGTTGGAGATGCTCTTAGAAAGCAATGAAATTGAGAAATTCATTACAATACCAACATTTAGAAAGAGACGAATGAATAAGAGACGAAATTGGAACAAAAAAACAAGCTTGAATGCCTACTGCCTTGGATCATAAACGAGCTTGAATCCTTGAGATGTGGCTACAATCAACAGAGTAAAAGATGAATTGGAACTATTAAAAAAAAAAAAGCATTCTAGAATTCATACTAAAACAAAAAACAAGAGAGTAAGAGACGAAATTGGATACCCCTGAATTTTATTCACATTTATGGGTTTCTAGGTTTCTGATCTTTCAATGGAGTTTGGAGCAATCGATGGACGATAGGTGAGAGAATTTGGAGCTTTAAGAGAGAGACTGAGAGGATGATTTCAGATACTAGAATGGAATCAGATTCTAGATTCTGGAGAGTGGAAATGGTTTGTTCTGATGGAGACTAGAGTGAGACAGAGAGAGTGACAGGACCCGCCCCGGATTTCACCCTGAAATCCGAAGAGGCCCTGCGGGGCCCACCTTAGAAGAAATTCTACCAAAAATTTGATAGAACTTCCCCTAAAAATGGACAACCCAAAACCTGTAGAAAAACAATTACACTTCTAAATCATCCATCCTTATTCTCCTGGAGCCACCCTGCTCCCTATATCACAACATCTCTCATAACACCAAACAATTCTGAAACTTAAGAATATTAATCTCATAGGTTATCAGAGCAATCTAATATACAGGCGAACAAGAGAATAGAAGGCAAGATAAATGACCGATGCGTTTATAATGCGGAAGCTATGACAGCTATGCCTCAACCCCAAGTACGCTCGACCTCAAGCTAAACTGGCCTGCAAGCTGGGCATTTAAAACCGAAGGGCCCAGGGGAAAACATTTAAAATCCGTTAGAGTGAGTGGACGAAAAATAAGTAATTTCAAATGAATAAGTAAAACTTAATGTTTTCCCAAGTTATTCTCTAAAACCTCGCATGCAGTAACAATCTTGAAAACACTCTTAATCATCCTCTTTACTGAAATCTCAATCACGTAACAGGAACATCTTGAAACCTCTTAAAATCTCATCCTCAATCCTTATAAAAATATCCTTTTCATGAGGCTCGTTTGATGACTAGAAAGGACTGCTGTCTAGTCATCTCATGCCATCTAGGAGGGACTGCCACCCAGATGACGCATCGGAAGGGACTGCCAACCGGGATAGGAGGCGGTGGATAGATGGGACTGCCAACTAGCCACATGTAGTAGACGGGACTGCCGACTAACCACAGGTAGTAGACGGGACTGCCGACTAGCTACCTCATGTCATCTGGAAAGGACTGCCAACCAGGTGACGCATCGGATGGGACTGCCAACCGAGCTGTAGTCTGGAAGGGACTGCCAACCAGACTATTACCTAGAAGGGACTGCCAACTAGGTAAGATACGCATGCGCCAAAACTGGCCTCCTTAATAAACTGAATAGCCTCCTCAAGAACTGAACATAACCTCTTTCAATCACTTGCTTTCGGAAATAAACTTGATATTACCTCAATAAATCAATAATAATTCACCGAAAGCATAACTCAGTAATATCTCACTAACTCAATCCTCAATATCTCAATAAATCCTCGAAAGCATAATCACATACTCTATAATTCAATAATTGCTTTCGGAAAGAAAGTTCCATCTAACCCAAGTCTGATAAGTGCGGAATTCAAAACCCAATAAATCTCGATAAATCAATCATGCTCAAATATTTGCTAAATCCCTCGCACTCGTATATCTTCATAAAAACTGATATTCGAAAACAATAATTCTCATAATATTTTTCCGAATCAGTCACTTCCCGAAAATCATTTCCCAACTCAATAACTCATGAATGACTATCTCAAAAATCTACTAAAAGCCCTCGGGAAGGAATTTCAATACTAATCTCGTAATCCATAAATAAATCTCGATAAACTAAATCTCAAATATTCAAAACATAAATAAATCTCATTTGGAAGAAAATAATAATAATACTGCATGCGGAATTAATTTAAAAACAAATGTCCACTCACAGTACTATTTAGGCGACCATGCATACGAGTTCCTTCGTCGAGCAATAGCTCGGTACATCGCCCTGTACACAATTATATTCCGTGAATAGTTATTCGACAAAATAATACGATTCCTAAAATCAATTCCTCATAATTACATCTCCACTTCTCCTTGGATGCAACCCAAATTATACCACTAATACCAATTCGTTAATTTAAAGGTTCCAAGGCAGGACCGAGAGATATCCGACGGTCGGATTCTCGTAATTCGATAATTGAAACCCTAAACTTCAAAAATTCATAATTAATTCCAAGCTTCTCCAAAATTCACCAAACTTCACATAAAAGCTCTATGATAATTATAGAATTTAACTAGCCAGAAATTGAAATTAAAAGGCTACCCTAGCCGCCGCTACCGCCGCCCACAGTGGCGGCACCGCCGCCACCGCCACCAGCTCCGATGGCCACCAAACTTTGGCAGCAGCACCTACTCAACGGACCCAATAATTCTTTCAACTGTAACCAAGTGAGAAAATGAGCGGAAGTACCTCAACAATTAAGGAGAAGCTTGAACTCAAACTGTGAATAGTGACCGTAATCTTCCAATCGTCGATTCTTCCTCTACACTGCAAATCGTGGCTCAAGGCTAGGGGCAACATGATCCTTGGGAAAAACCGCTCCTTCGACGCCGGTTTGGTGGCCGGAGACGGCCGGAAACGGAAGATATCGGCGTTGACCCAAACTGCTACAGTAAACTTCTCGGCCTTGGTTCGCCGTTTTCCGGCCAAAACTCGACGATTCATCACCGCAGGCGCGTCCAGGAGGAGGAGACGAGTCTACTGACACCAAGCTTGCACCACCAGGTGGCCGGAAAAGAAGAGAAGGGCGGAGCTGCAGATCGCCGAAGAAGAGAGGAAAACGCGGGGAGGAGGAGAGAGAGAGGAAAAGAAAGTTACCGACCCCCAACAGTAAAAATTCAAATTTATACTTTCTACCAATGAACAGTAACTTTACTATTTTGCTTGTAACTTTCACATACGAACTCTGATTTTTACGCACCACATATGCACGCGCTCGGTTTAACGTCCTCTACAACTTTCATGAAGGAAATTTTCCCAAATTTTGACCCGAACAAAAAGTCAACTTTTAGGGCCCCCTAAAATGTCGAAACGGAGCCAAAAGTAAATGTAAATGTCGTTTACCCATCGAAAAACTTGTAAACTGGTAAATTCGGGTTTGGGACGTCACAGAGAGTGTGTGTGATAGAGATCAGGGCTATAATTTTTTTTGAATCATTCGATTCTAATTAACAACTAATAAAAATATTAATAATTTGATCGTTTTTTATTGATACATATAATTAAAATTAAAATAAATTATTATTATACAAAATACACAGTATGGTACGGTACGGTATAGCATATGTACACACACACACACACAGTCCTTTTATGCTAAGTTGGTCCTTAATTTAGCTTACGGTACGGATTTTCGTATTTTGATCACTTTTTCATCATATATTCACATCTTAACCGTTCAATTTTTAGGTCATAATGTATAGATCATCTCAACAAATTTTCAGCCAAATTGATGATCGTTTAGGCATCTAAAACTGCAAATTACACGAACGAACTGAATCTGTCTAACACGAACCGTTCATGTAAATTACAGTTTTGGATGCCTTAATGATCATCGATTTGGCTGAAAATTTGCAAAAGTGATCTACTCGAATATACCTAAAGCCGGGAATCCGTACCGGAAGCTAAGTTAAGGATATCCTTAACAGAGAAGGCTTGTGTGTGTGTGTGTGTGAAAATAGATACTATTACCGTACGTATATGTGGAGTTGGTCACTGAAGCTTTCGGTAAATGACAATGTCAGCTACCAATTCATTTGGCTCGGCTCGGATGCAGTTGGTACGGTTCTTCTCGGCACAAATTACCAGCCCAATCTATTAGTCAAGGTTCTAAAAATCACTAAGCGCTAGTCGGGTGTGGCCAAGGGACTACCGCCCAGACGGTTCTGTATTTTTTTGTATTTAATATAAAATTTTTTTGGAAAAGAATATAATTTTTTTTATAATAAACACAATTTGTTTGAAATAATTCACATGCTTTTGATAATTTAATTATTTATTTACATTCTTTTTTTTTAGACTGATTTTTTATTTTATTTTAATTACATTCAAAACACTATAACAACTTCAAAATTATATTAGTGTTTTAGAGAATCGATATTTGAGAGAGGAATTGCTGTACTTTCATTGATAATAAAGATATCTTTATATAGAGGATTACAATGCATAGAATCAGAGTTGTACAAGGAAATGTAATCATACATTGAATGAATATCTCTAAGATTCTCTGAGATTTTCTCTAATTAAAACTCTATTACTATTAGGTCAAGTAACCTAGAGTTTGGGCCAGACACAATCTGGATTTACTTAAACACTCCCCCTTGTGTCCCCCAAACCCGGTGCTTCTTTCGTTTCCTCATCAAAAACTTTGCCGAGTAACAAAAATCCAGTGGGACAAAAATAAACTCAGTCGAAGGAGAAAAAGAGCACAACACACCCTTGACTTTTCGAGATCAACATGTGGACATCTCCCTCTAATGACTACGATCATGGGAGTTTAGATAACTTCCACAAGCCAGTGCTTGCAACATGTTTCTTGAAAGAGGATTTGGGCAATGACTTAGTAAACAAGTCTACCACATTGTCTTCAGGTCGAACCTGATTCACTTTGATCTTGAGGAGCTTTTGTTGTTACTGGTTGTAGAAGAACTTCGGCAATATGTGCTTGGTATTGTCGCATTTGATGTACCCTTTCTTCATTTGTTCAATGCAAGCAGCATTATCCTCATAAATGTTGTAGGCTCATTTGTGGTAGACTTCATTCTACAATTGCTTCGAACATGTGTAACTATGGATTTAAGCCATATACATTCACGAACTGCTTCGTGAAGAACAATAATCTCTGCATGGTTCGAAGAAGTAGCGACTAGGGTCTGTTTAGTAGACCTCCAAGATATCGCGGTCTTACTCATGGTGAATACATAACCAGTTTGAGAGCGACCTTTGTGTGGGTCAGAGAGATACCCAGCATCAGCAAAACCTTCCAAAACACTTATGTTGTTTTGGGATGGGGAGAGAGAACGCAGACCATTGTTGTTGGCATTCTTGGCATATGATGGGTCCGAATCCACCGTCTATCTGTAGGGATAGAACAAGCCCATATCAATCGTACCACTTAGGTATCGAAAGATATCTTTAACACTAATCCAATGGAGTCGTGTTGGCGCATATCTATATCTAGCTAACAAGTTCACAGCTAAATAGATGTCCAGTCTCGTGCATTGAGCGAAGTACAATAATGCGCCTATTGCACTTAGGTAGGGCACTTCTGCCTCTAGCACGTCTTTGTTGTCATCTTTTGGATGAAATGGATCATTCTTTGGATCAAGACTATGGACAACCATTGGGGTGCTTGAAGGCTTAACTTTATTAGTATTGAACGCCTAAGCATCTTTTGGGTATAAGCTGATTGATGAATTAAGATACCATCTTCGCGGTGCTCAAGTTCCAAATCGAGGCATAATCGTGTTTTCCCAAGATTTTTCATCTCAAACTCGGATTTCAAGTGTTTAGCAGTTTCCCTCAACTCTTTAAGGGTGCCAATTATGTTCATGTCATCAACATAAACCGCTACTATTGCAAATCCGAAACTTGTTCTTTTTATGAACACACATGGGCATAGTTCATTGTTAACATATCCCTTCCCAATCAAGTAGTCACTTAGGCAATTATACCACATCTGTCCCAATTGCTTCAATCCATATAGTGAGTGTTTCATTCTTATTGCAAACGCACTCCATGGTTTAGAGCCACTTAATTTGGATAACTGAAGTCCATCTGGGACTTTCATGTATATCTCTATATCTAGTTCCCCATATAGATACGCAGTAACCACATCCATAAGCTGCATGTTCAGTTTTTCAGAAACTACCAAACTAACAAGGCAGTGGAACTTAATAACGTCCATTACTGAAGAATAGGTCTCCTACTAGTCGATTCCAGGGCATTGTGAGAAGCCTTGTGGCGGCGAGTTTTGTACCTTACAATCTCTTTTCTCTCATTACGCTTTCTAACGAAAACCCATTTATGACCAACTACTTTGGTGTTGGGCGGTATTGGCACAACTGGCCCGAATACCTTTCTATTCGCTAAAGAATCAAGTTCTACCTGGATCACTTCTTTCCATTTTAGTCAATCAGCTCTACGTTGGCATTCATCAACAGAGCGTGGTTTGATGTCATCGGTCTCAATAATCTCACACGCTACTGAATACGTGAATACATCATCAAGATGATGGAGTTTCTTTCCCACATAACATGTACACTAGTGTAATTTATAGGGATATGTTCTGACATTGAGGCATCCCCCAATGATGTCTGTTGGACATAACCATAATCCGGAACATTCTCATGTGACGGATTTTGAGTATCGATTATCAAAGGATTTGTCGTTTGTGCCTCATTTGCTCTCTTTCTAGGGAGAGAATCCTTCGAACCAACTGTCTACCACACTTCCTCGCAGGACCTGCTACCATAGGTGCCACATCACTGCCAATATGAGCAGTGGTTCCATCTCCTGCTATCTCAAGAACGGCGTTACGTCCAATATTTGGGATGTCAATCCTTACAGGCACACTTGAAGCAGGTATATGTGATCTCATCACTTTAGCAACATCAGAAAATGCAACAGACAGAGTATCTGATACATTCTGGAGCTCGATTATTCTTCGCACTTCAAGTTCTGACTGTGCGGTATGGGGATCAAGATGAGACATAGTGGGGACAAACCACGATAATTCCTATTGAACATTCATGTTCTTATCTCCCTCTAACCATGGGAAGACTATTTCATCAAAGTGACAATCCACAAATCTAGCGGTAAAGAGATCGCCTGTCAAGGCTTCCAGCTAGCGGACAATAGTTGGAGCCTCATATCCAACATATATGCCCATTCATCTCTGTGGAACCGTCTTGGTACACTGTGGTGGCGTAATAGGCACATAAATTGCACACTCAAATATGCGTAAGTGCGAGATATCAGGCTCGTACCCAGTCACTAGTTGTGTAATGTAAAATAAGGTTAGGTGGCAGTGGGTCGTAGTCGAATTACCGTCGTTGCATACAATATTGTATATCCCCAAGCGGAAACAGGGAGATTGGTGCGCATAACCAATGTCCGTGCTATCATTTGTAGTCATTTGATAGCGGGTTCTGTGAGATCTTTTTGGGTATGAACATGGGGAACTGGATGTTCTACATCAATCCCCAGTGACAATCAATAGTCATCGAACGTTTTCGATATAAACTCCCCAGCATTATCAAGTCGAATTGACTTAATTGGGTGGTAAGGGTAGTGAGCCCGTAGACTGATAATCTAGGCTAGGAGTTCAGCATAAGCAGCATTTCATGTGGACAACAGTGCAACATGTGACCAGCGCGTCGACGCATCAACCAATACCATATAGTTTTTAAAAGGTTCACATGATGGTTGAATTGGTCCACAGATATCCCCTTAGATTCTCTGTAAGAACTGAATGAGTATTTTGGTATCCTTTGCATAGGATGGTCTCAGTCCTAATTTCCCTAAGGAACAGACTTTGCAAAATGAGCAAGGGGCCTTAGAAGCAACCAATGCAGATTTTAGTTGGGCATGAGCGTCTGAAGCACTATTAGAAGCAAAATTTGTAACTACATCACCCATCATGGCATTGGAACCATGGGAAGTGGCACCCATGGCGCCATCGATGGCATTGTCAAGGGGGACATGGGTGACCCTAGGTCAGCTGCAGCGCCAGAGGCGGCTGTGGTGGTGGTCATGCTAGATTGATTCTAGCTTCATTTCGCTAGAAACAATGGATGTCTGTGTCAAGTTCTTAGTATAAGGATCATCATATCACGACCAGGATATCCCAGTCGATCATGCCAAATCCAAAATGTGTTAGAATCCAAGAGATCTTCTCTTATTACGTTATTAGATTCAATAGGTCAAATGGTAGTGACATAAAATCCACTAGATTGACACATAAGCTTCTCTAAGATGCGCTTTCTTCCGCAATCATTAGAGATAATGCAAAGGAACTCTTTTCCATTCTCAGTATGCATTTCCACATGGAATTGTTGGCTCGGATATCTTTAAATCTCAATAAGGTTCGATTTGCCTTAGGAGTGTAGAGAACTTCTGCGACATTAATCAAGTGCCATTTGGCAAGAGGAATTGGGTCATTCCATGTCCTTGAACTAATCCTGATAGCCCAGCCATCATAGTCACAGAGGAATATGTAGGCAACATCTCCAAAAGTAATTGCCTATTGCAGAGATTGGTGTGCGTAGTCACACTATCCGCAAGACATTGCAGTTCTCAAGAATCCATTCTTAAAAGAAAAAGCTCATAATTAAAAATGAGTCATAAAGAAAAGAACTCAACTTTTATTAATAAGACAACAAAATTACATCATTGTCTCTTTCACTAGAGATAATCTAATCCAAAAACTAGCTAATGCAAAACAATGGTAGTCGTCTAACTTCTTTCGGTAACTCCAAAGCAAACGAGACCAGGTAGGTAGAAAGATGTAGATGGAGCAAGGGTCGCTTAAGTACCACTTATCTCAAAAGCCTTCCTAGACATCATAATTACTTTAGGTGGGCCTAGTTTGAAGAAAGACCAAAACCATTGGCATTTACTACAAAAATAATATGGCAATTGCCTACATCTCTCGGAACATAAAAAGACTTAATCAAAATCGCCAGTATCTGGAACTTGACCTTTGAAATCTTCAACCCTCAAATCGAGATCGCCATCTTGATCTTCTTGTTCCATGTAATGAGCTTCCCTTCCTTCATGATACATCTTGTATGTGTTTGCAACATTTTGGGATGCTTTACACGCCCTTGCCCAATGTTCGGGTGGTCCACACCTAAGACAAGCATCTTTATGGTAAGGTTTCCTTGATCGAGGGCCTTTAGGAGCACGTTGGGGACGACTTCTCTCTTTGGTGACGTCACCACCATAGGCGGAGGATTGGCCTCTCTCTCTCTCTCGCTTCACATGTTGACCTCCATGATTCTGTGCACACCTATCTTGGCGGTTTCCTTCCTTTTTGGGGTGAGAATCTGGACCAGAATGTCCAAAATTATCTCTTTCCTTAGGGTTTCACTCCTTGTGCAAAACTATAATTAGACTCCTTGTCCAAAACTATAATTAGACTTCGGAATTGGCTTGGCTCTCACAGGTCTAGAGTTATAGTTCTTCACAAGTATGTTGTCATTCTTTTCAGCTACATTCATGGCTCCAATAAGCTCATGAAATCTTGTGATGCGTTCGACATTAACATCAATCCGATAGTTCTTGGCTATCATCAATGTAGAGATAAGGAAGGTAGAGAGAGTCTTCTTGATTAACATCGTATCAGTGATTTTCTGCCCACAGAATTCCATCAAAGACTTGATACAAAGTGCTTCCGAATTATAGTCAAGTACAGACTTGAAATCATAGAAACGGAGGCTATGCCATTAGTCACGAATGTTGCCAAAATGCTACTCAGGTTCTACCCATAGTTTTCTTGGGTCTTCCTCATTGAGGTACTCATTTTGGAGCACGTCATTCATGTGCCTTGTCATGAGAATTATGGCTTTAGCTTCACTCGCCTCTCTCGTAACTCTATTCGCTTCAAAAGCGGCAGCTTATTGAGAGGTAAGCATGTTCTGACTTGGCTCTTCAATCGTATCTAGGATCCATCAGCCTTAAGATGTTGAAGCACATCACGGAACTACTTGTGGTATCCTGCACTGGTTGTATCTAGTGGAGCGAAGCTAAACTTATTCAGGTTACTCATCATGAAAAAACAACAAGAAAGTAGGGTTAGTTCGAGCGAAAAAGGTTACCACGAAAACAATAAAAATTTATAAGCGTAGTCACTTCCAAGAAATTAGGACTTTCCGAGCATAGTCACTTCTAAGAAATTCGATTCCAAGAAGGGTTGGATTAGATCAAAACAATGATGTTTGTGGTTGATCGTTTCTTCTCAACGAACTCTAAGTTTGAAGGACTCTACAAGCTCCAAGTTTGGAGTGAGCACGAACCTCTACAGTTCAGCTTAATTAGGTTTACCCTATGAAGAAGAAAGGGGGATAGAAGAAGGGAGGCTGCAAGTCCCCGAGAAAAATAATAAAAACTTCAAAAATGGGAACTTTTAGTAAAAATTACCTCGAAATAGGTTGCCGCAAAAAGTCGCCAGAGGTGGTTGACCAGGGGAACTAGGCCTGTGGGCTGGGCTAGATCGATGGGCTGGTCCTTTTTTTTTTCTCTCCTGGGCTTCTGGGTTCCTTCTTTTCCTTTCCTTTTTTTTTTTTTTTTCCTTTTCTTCTCTCTAGCGGTTCAAAGGTGTAGCTGCTCTTAGTGGCCGGTTCTGGGAAAAAAAAATTCCGGTTCCCTGAATATGGAATCAAGGCGCTGATGGTAACGAAATATGGTGGTCGAAGGTGGACTGGGCAGGGGATGTTTTGCTTCTTCTAAGGGCCGGTTCGGTATTTTTCTGGCCGGTTCTAGACTCCTGAGATTAGGGGCTTCAATATATGTGGCGGTGGTTGCTAGGGTTTGAAGGCTCCGATTTTAGGGTTTTAGGGTTTCAGGGTGAGGGATTCGTGCTGATAAAGTGTTTTAGAAAATCGATATTTGAGAGAGGAATTGTTGTACTTTCATTGATAATAGGGGCCTTTTATATAGAGGATTACAATGCATAGAATTAGAGTTGTACAAGGAAAGGTAATCGTCCATTGAATGGATATCTCTAAGATTCTCCAAGATTATCTCTAATTAAAACTCTATTACTATTAGGTCAAGTAACCTAGAGTTTGGGCCAAACACTATCTAGATTTACTTAAACAATTAGATAATTGTCTTCTGCGTATTCTTCCATCTCTCTTTTCTTTCATCATCTTCTGCATTTTCCATCTCCCTTTTCAGATTGATGGTGACCCATTTTCTCTCTCCTTTTTCATGGGGTTTGTCGAGTGTTATTACCTCCACCAAAAAAGCAAAAACAAAAAAACCAGAAAACAATCAAAGAATTGGGGTCGACCTCAGTTGGCTTTGGAAACAAAGAGAGATGACAAGCAGTGAGTTTGCTTCTGAGTCTGGAGGGAGAACAGAGCAGACATCGAGACCTGGGTTTTCAGTTTTCAGCTCCGAGTGATTCTTTCTGTCGCCCTAGCCGATAATCGGGCCGGTAAGAACATTGTTATTAGTTATACTATATTTTAATTTAATATAAATTTCTTTTTCTAAAAATAAATAAATAAATAAAATTGTGAGGAAGCGTAGTGCTTTATGTTTTAAAATCTTTTAGTACATGTTACTTGTCTATGGATTTTCACACATTTCTATGTATCTTGTTTTCGAGGCATGTTAGTTCAGGGTGATCTAAACATGAAGTTATGGCCAGAGCGACATGTCTTAAATTTCTCTCACTTAAGGGATAACAGAAATGATTCATTTCAAAACAAACCATGATGATTTTCTCATTAAAATGCGATAATTTCTTAAATAAATCTAGGTTATTCCATAAAGCGCGTAGAGATCATCATACCATCAAGAAGATTACTGAAATGTGTTGTACATTATATATAGTTCATCAAGGGATAATACCAATAGTTCAGTTCTATCAACTTTTACTCCTCAAGCGCATCAATACAACCCATATCAATATAATGAGTTGATGTATCTAACTAGCTCCTCGTAACCGTTAATAGGGGAATGCAGTAATGGAACATAAAACGGATAACCCATTCATAATCAAGCTAGCTGAGGAATGCACTTCTATGGAAAAATGTTTCGGATGTCTTCTAATGAATTTCACTCATAAGCCTTCCATATTATTTTTAGAAATACACTAGTCACAAATCCCACGTGATGCTGCAGGTTGTTTTCTATCTCAATTTTATGCGTAACAGAGTAGCAATTACAATTCAAGATATGTTGGCTTACTTTCATGCTGAATATATATGTAATATAACTAAAGCTGTTATTATTTATAGATTATCAAACTGTTATTATTTAAAGATTACCAAAGCTGGTGTTCTAACCAGACTCGTGTATTTGCATGTTTCAATATATGACAAATATTGCAAATTTGATACTAAACTTGGCCAGCTTAATGTGAAACTCAAACACAATAATTTAGAACAGCATACATATTGAATAGGCAGCTTAATGTTCATAGCTCATCTGGACGTTCACCAACAACATCCAAAGTATAGACTTTCATGCAAATGCAAATCATGATTGTTGGATGGGTGTGATTTTTGAAGGTAAAGTATGGCTATTCAAAGTGGCATCGAAGTAAAATCAAAGTAAGAGACTAAATTACAGCTATGCAATGTGGCAAGTGACATTATGAGAACAGTCACATTTGATGAAGGGGTTGTAATTGCCATTATCCTGCAAAAGAAAAAAAAATTGAGACTTCATTACCAACCAACAGAAAGAAAGCAATGGAAAGATCATCACTAGAGATTTTTGGACAACAGAAAATCTAATTAGCCTGAAGTTAATTAGATGGATCATACATTAATCCATCTCCTCTCATCCCTAAACCCATCAAAACTTAAACTGACAGTATATAGTATATTTAGAAAGGGGCAACATAAATCTCCAATTCAGGAGCATAGTTACTTAATGAGGCCATACATAACTACATATGATATTATGATTAATTAGCCTCCCAGACCCAAATATCTACATTTCTCCTAAGTTTATTCGTGGCTTCTGCTTTGATGCTTGATTTACAAAACATGTAGATGTTCATGCAGATATCTTGTGCTGAAACAAAGGACTAAATTGATAACATACTTTCTGTGTTGTCATGGGATTGCATATCTTTAGGAACTTATCTGTTCGGATATGTCATGGCTTATGACTATATATGGAATGTAGGGAATGCTTTGATTTTTTGCAATTCACACAGGTTTCCTTAACAAAAACAAAATACTCAAAAATTGAATAGTGTTTGGACGTTTATTATGTGAGAGGCGAGAGAGGTCCAGGAAATTATACTTGCTAGGTACAATAAAACTTTTGATTGGGCTTTGAAAGCAAAAATGATGGGAAACAAAGCAATAGAAGCTGCTCGGGTCTTTGTTGAAGACACTGGACTTGGTGACTCTTACTGCTGAGGACTTTCTGATTGAAAGAGAGGCAATGTTGTAGCAATTGTTTCCAACAAGCGAGCTGATGCCAGGTACCATTAGTATATACAAATAGAGATATTAGCACACTTATGCCCTTTTAATTGTATACTCTTCAAACTTCATAATAAGCTGAACTTGTTTGGCTCCAAAACCAGTTGGCGTGCAAACTGTCTCTTTTGAGTGAGTGATTGCGCAGGCGTGCCAGCACCGCGGGGTGCAGTCGTTGGGGTAGTCCCTTGACCTGACTTCTTCTTCAAGCACTGTGGACGAGGAGAGCACCAACCTCGTCACAGGGTTCTTCTCTTGCCTTTCGGGAAAGGACTTTTGCCTTACGGGTAAGGACTTTGGGTGTGATCTCTTCAGTCACCAAAATCGATACTCAACATTGTAGGTTGAGCAGAGCAATCACTGGGAAGTTCTGAGAAAGCACGGAGTTTGCTAAAGCGTATCTTTAGCTTCGCTGGGTTGCGAGGGCGTTACCCTTGCTTCACTGGGTGTATCGGTGGCAGTAGTATTGGCAGTCGGCTCGCAAGGAGACTAGGACTGGAAGCACGGTCGCCGGGTTTCAACGAGGTTGAAGGTTTGCACCGAGGAGGCTTTGTAATCGCTGGGATTAGTTGATTCGAGAGAGAGATCCTGATTTCGCCGCTTAACCCTGTATTTATACCCTAGGGTTTCGACTGCTCCTTGCCGTAGAAGGATTATTAATTGAAGCTTCCTATTCCATCTCTACTGCTCAATCTCAAGAAGATTTCGTTTCCTTATGAGTCACGGAATGGGCGAAGCTATACCCCAAACCCGAGTACCTTTATTTTTTGGGCCGCAGGTATCGGTCCACTAGCTTAAACCCACCAAAGGATCCTACCAAAAATACTTTTGGGCTCAAACATTGCCCCCCAGGCCCCGAAATCAGGCCCGCGAAGATGTAACTAATTGAAGGGGATTAAAACAACGCGCCGATCGCTTGAAACGATGCCATTAATGAAGGTCGCGTCCTTTCGTTTGCGAAACGCTTTCTGTCGTATTGTTTCCCTCACAAAATTCTTTATTTAAACCCACAGCCACAAGACCTGTCACATCAGAAACCCTTCCAGTTTCTTAAACCCAGAAAAGCCCATTTCTTCCAACATCTCCTTTGCAGATACCCAGAAATGGCTCCCCCAAAGAAAATCATCATCGATCAGGAGGAAGAGTTAAACAAAAAGGATGCTCAAACTTGGGGCATTAACATCGGTGTCCGCATTCGTCTTCAAACACCTATCCATCGACCCCTGCTCCTTCGCTTCTCTGACCATCAAACCGGACAGGGTCCAGCGCCACAAGATGCTATTCCAGCCGACGCTATCGTTCTATACGGCCTACCAGTCCGTCGACCCATCCCAGTCCTCCGAAGGACTCCTGGAGATTTTAGTAGATGGGGTGCCCAAAACCATCGAGCCAAAATAGGGAATTGGCCATCCTCCATTAGTGCAGCGGAGACTTCTTGGTATCGCGAAACGCGGGAGCGGGATCTGGCTCGCTGGAACGCAGCAGGTATCGCCCATACTATCGACCTGTGTTTCCATCTTCCTCGCGGTGGCAACCGCTCGCCGCTCACTGCTTTTCTTTATTTTTGGAATACTGCCACCAACACATTTGACTTCAGATTTGATCAAATGAGTATCACTCTGTTGGATATCCTCGCCATCACTGGCCTGCCCATCGATGGTGAACCCTATGTGCATGGTCAATTCAATTCTGTCAACTTTACCTCGACCATGGCCCAGCACGGTCGTAGCGCCCATAGTGGCTCCTACCCGCGATGGTTGGCTTATTACAGCCGGGAACACAATGCAACCGGCGGAATGGCATTTCTGGAATATTGGCTCTGTAAGTTCGTATTCTGCACCTCTTCCTGCAAGCCCACTGGTACTTGGACTCTCCTAGCGACGGCCCTCTACAACAGCCGCAATGTCGGGCTCGGACAAACGGTGCTAGGAGCCCTATACCGCATGTTATATCAAGCGATGATGCATCCATTTGAGACTAACATGTCCGGCCCTTTTTGGATTTTGGACTTCTGGATCCAAACATACTTTCCATTCTTCCGCCGTGATGACATCCCGCTACTTCCACCGGCCGATCAACTCTTAGGTCAATGGTTTAGCCGCGAGGCAATGTACTCATCCCCCCCCCTTATTCCAAGTATTTTTCTTATCTGTACATCCTGGATGAGATGCCATACTGCGACACAATTTTGGACAGAAGATTCCCATCTTTACTTGAATATGGCTTTCTTCCTGGCGATCCTCGCTATACCGACCGAGCTCGCCTGGCTTTTCGCCGCGCGATCTCCTGCTTAGATATCAGGATCGCCGCCGAGGAACTCAGCTACGAGCTTTATGCCCCCAACCACTTTGCCCTCCAGTTCGGTCTTGTCCAATTGGTGCCATTCCCTTTATATGACGCCTGGAACTACAACACTTCTTGGCACAGATTTGGGCCCCCCTCCGGGCCTGCGCCAGCACAGAGTATGCTCGCGCTGGTTGATCATCCTGATTGGGCTCAGACCATCGACGCCGTGGACGGAACTGAAGAAAGATACGAGACTTGATGGGAAGAGGTCTCCGTCAATTGCTGGACTCAATAGGACTACGAACTCTTTGCAACACTCTTTGGAGAGCTGAGAAACCCCTATCCTACCGATATTGAGATGCTCGCTCGCTTCTCTGAGGATGGTGCACGATCCCAGCCTCTTCCGGCAATACAACCAGCGCGAGCCCCTCGCCCGGCCCAGGCTGGTATCGTAATTCGCGAATCCCCTCCAGAAGTAAGTATCTTAACTCTACCTTCTGTACCTTCCTAATGTTTTCCCTTTACTCATCCCCCGCTGTATCAAGGGGTGCGCCACACTCTGGCAGCAGCGCAATCAGCGCTTCCCCGACTGTCGGCTAATCTGGAAAACAGAAAGCGGTGCTCGCAGAGCCTGAAGCTAAAGATTCTTCCTCTGATGACGACAATCCGCAAACCGTAAGAACCCTCTATCCTTAGGATTATGCCTCCTCGCGAGTTAAGTCCTAACCTCTCGACGTTGGCAGGTTGCAGCCGCTTTGGCTCCCAAGCGCAGCCGCTCAGACCCTCGCACCGACCCATGGGAAGAGGATGGACCACTCACTGATCGATTGGTAAGAGACAGGGAATTCACACTAGAAATTATATATCCTTTAGCCCAATTCCTATAACTGTTTCACTCGCAGGTTCGTCGCCGGTCCTCTGGACATGCTGGAGAAGGCTCTTCGGCTGCTGGTCAAGGAACCTCTGCTTTGCAAACTCAAACGCCCACGGATTCCAGAAATCTTCCACCTCCTGCCAGTACCGCAAGCGATGTGCATTCGGGTTCGATTTCTGTGCAGATCATAGATGATAGTTCACCCGAGCTAGAAGAGGGTGCAGCCCTTCCGGATGCACCATCTGAGGAGCCAATCGCTGCACAACCTTTAGCGCCGATAGCAATTCCAGACGAGCTTCCGGTCACGGAGGTACACCCATTCCAAAGCCAATGCCTCAGTTCTTGTTTATCTCTGTCCGTTCTGATAATCCTTCCTCAATCGCAGAATACTGTTCCGACTGAGGAAGTCCCTGTTGCTGTGGAAACTCCTGTCGCTGTTGCTGTGGAAACTCCAGTTGGCGAGGATATGGTGACTCAAGAGCCTGCCCCCCACGCTCCTGAAGTAGGAGCTGAGACAAATGTGGAACCGGAGCCAGACGCGACCCCCATCACTGAGCCTCAAGAAGCCCCTGCTGCGGCCACTGCTGACACAGATGCTAATGCTAATGCTCATGCTCCCCCGCCCGAGCCTCCTAACAGGCTGGAAAGGCTGGTTCGGGTACTCGAAGTGGCTCCTCCATGAGTTATAGATGAAGCGAGGGATGGGCTACAGCGACTTCTAGGTCCTGACATTTTATTACCGGGCGCGCCTGCCAGAGCTCAGGAATATTTGATGGTGCTTCGCCGCGAACGAACTATCACTGAGGCCGAGTTCACCCAGATATATGAGCTATTACAAAATCTTCTTGAGCGGATTACTGAAAGAACGACCGCGACCGCGCAAGCTAGGCAAGTTCAGGCTCACTATCGAGGCCTTGCACAACAGACAGAGGCCTCTCGCTACTCTTTGGGCGATAGAGCTATTCTCGTCAGGGACCTGCGGATTACGCCACCTTCGGACCCACATTCAAGAGCTTCAGGCCCAATTGGTCGAAGCAAAGGCCCAGTTGACCGCGGTGACGGCCCAGCTTGGGCAAGAGGAACCTCAGCTAGAGCAACCCCTAACAGCCTTCGAAGCAATGTCTCAGAACTTAGTTCAGCCACGCGAAGCAGTCCAACAAGCGGAGCGAGCTGCTGCCGACGCTAGTTTTCGTCTGGATGAACACTTACTTCGCTTGACCCATGCGGGCCGAAGACTTTAGGCCTCTTACGTCAGGCCCATTTTACTTTGTATGAACGACGTTATAATTAATATTTAATATTTAGCCCACTTTGCTTGGCCCAAATATTATTTAAATTCCAGTAGTTACTGAGATCGAAACTGTTGAAAAGATAACCCCAATTTGGGCGGTTATCTCCTTGAAGACTGCCCCGCTTCCCACGCGTTTTCAATTCCTTTCATTTCCCAGATTCTAGCATTTAACTCTATTGATTCTCTCATTGAGGGCGTTGAAAGTACTTCAACGGCCTATCGCGCAACTGGGATTACTACGACCGACACTATAAAAACCTGCACTCAGAAAATAGGCAACCAAGCAATCATGTCTTCTCCAGAGATAACCTCACAGGCCCTGCTGCTCTTTCTTCAGTTTCTAAAATCTTCCTCCCATGATTTCACCCTTAGCCACAAATTTATAAGCTTCATGGCTTAATATCAAGATCTGGGTAGGCCTCATGGCCTAATCTCAGGTCCGGCGGAATGTCTTTGGTTTCTGAAAATCTGGATGAACTTGCCAGTCTCAGTTAAACTGAAGAACATGTCGCGCTCCTAACGCGGCGGAACCAGATTCTGAGGAGTCCGTCTCTTTAGACCGCCCATGTGGAGCATATGGAAGAAGGGCGGAAGGCCACGTTGAGGTCGACTGTTCTTCTTCCGCGGTCTACCTCAGGGGCCCGGCTACGAGGCTTCTATTTTTCCCCAGGAGGTAGATGTGGTTGTGAGTCGCGCTTGCTCTGGATACCAACTCCAGCCCGGAGGAAAGGCCCAAGGAGGGGGTATGATGGATTATTTCCTTCCCTCTTCCTCCGGTACCGATGACAGCAGTGGCGACTCATATCGGAGGAGGATCTGAGTGAAGAGAGGAAGAATGCCAGCAGTAGCGCTCAGATCCTTCTTCCCGCAACCAGATCCAGTCACTTTTAAGCTTTATGTTGTTTCAAAGCCACATTTGGCCTTATCATTGCAAGTGTAACTGTATTAGTCTGTTTTGTTGTATGCTTCTGGCCGCAAAGCCACTTTATGAATGAAATTTTCGCTTTGAGCAAAAATTTGCAAAAGATTGTTAGCCTAAAAATAAAGCCTCTTGTATAGGCTCTTATGCCTATTCTTAACACAATTAGTCAAGGATAAACAAGTAGACTTAAAATGTGAAAATTTGAAAAAATAATTTGAAAAATCAAAATAATTTGAAAAATCTGGATACAATAATAAAGCCTCATGTATATGCTATTACGTACATCAGGCCTCAAATAAGGCTTGAATAGATATTGAGTTGCCCCCCAATGTTCATCGGGGAAGCAAAGACCTGAATCACAGGCCACAAGAAAAAGGCCTGAAGAGTATAGAGAACTGATGCGAGCCGATGAAGATTATGGTTGCCCTCTAGTCTGGGCAGAGATTGATCAGGGGGATCCTCGAACTCCCAAACACTAGGATAATATTTCTTCAAGAAACGCCCGTTAATGGGGTTGCGATGGATGTCGCCATCGACGTCTCTGAGGTGAAAAGCCCCGCGCTCCAAGATCCGGTGGATGACAAAGGGTCCCTCCCATCGCGGCGTCCATTTACCGCGGCCTGTTAACTTTTCGCCAAGGGGTAAAACAGCCTTCCAAACGAGGTCGCCTTCTTTTTAACTACGACCACGCGTCCTCTTATCATAGGCGCGAGCAATACGCTGTTTTTCCATTACCAAATTGTCCAAAGCCGCCAAGCGCTGCTCGCTTAAATCTTCGTGTTCCTGCCACATTGCCTGAACGTAATCTTCACCGATCAAATGATGCTGCTCTTGCACGCGTAGGGAATGAACGTTAATTTCCAACGGTAAGACAGCGTCATGACCAAACATGAGTGCGTATGGCGTCGTTGCGGAGGGAGTCCGCTTAGAAGTGCGATAGGCTCAAAGTGTCTCATACAAAGTGTCATGCCATTGTCGAGGGTTCTCTACCAACATCTTCTTTAGTAAGGTAATGATTGTCTTGTTGCTAGCCTCCGCCTGACCATTGGACTGAGCATAATACGGAGTGCTGTGGATGAACTGGATGCCAAAATCATTGACAAGCTCCTCGACGGGGCCTCCCATGAACACTGCCCCAAGCACCTCGGGTATACCAAACCTGCAGAGAATGTTACGGAAAATAAACTGGCGAATGGTGGCACCGGAGGCCTCCTTCAAAGGCTCTGCTTCGACCCATTTGGTGAAGTAGTCAGTGGCGACGATAATGAACTTGTGTTGGAGGGAAGAGTGGGGATGGATCATCCTAATCAAGTCCAATGCCCAGCCTCGCGCAGGCCAAGGCTTGATAATAGGCTGCATAGGAATGGTGGGAACATGCTGGACTGGACCGTGCGCTTGACAATCTCCACAGCCTTTGGCAAATGCAATACAATCCTTTAAAATGCTGGGCCAATAATAACCGTGCCGCCTCAGAAGCCACCGCATCTTAGGTCCCGCTTGATGGGCCCCACATATCCCTGTGTGTACTTCACGCATTAATCGTTTTGCTTCGCGGCCATAGACACACCGAAAGTCTATGCCATCTTCAGCACGTCGTCGCAACTCATCACCTCTAAGGAAGTAATTCAGAGCGAGAAAGCGAATCTTCCTGTCAGCTGTTGTGTCTGGTTGTTTGAGTTACTCAACCAGCGGGATTCTCCAATCCACATCAATAGGTTCTAGCACCACGACCACGGGATCATCTGGTGGATCAGGTCGTGCGAGCCATGAAGGTAATGTGTGACGCTCAACTTTCAGAATACGCTCGCGAACTCCATACTTCAACGTAATGCCTGTGGCCAGCTGAGCGAGTTCATTGGCTGCGAAATTGCACTCGCGAGGGATATACTCCAAATCGTCATCATCAAATTGATCCAGAAGTTCAATGGCGCGATTCAGATATGGTACAAGTAACCAACTTACGCATCGATATTTCTCCTGGAGCTGGTTTATAACGAGCTGAGAATCGTCGCGAATCTGAACGTCCCTCACGCCCATTTCCAATAAGACTTCGTGTCCAATAATAAGAGCTTCATACTCGGCCTGGTTGTTTGTGCATTTGAACTCTAGTTGGAAAGAGTAAGAGAAACGGTCGCCGGTTGGATTTTCCAGCACAATCCCCACTCCGGCCAATGTGTCGGTTCTTGAGCCATCAAAGAACAATACCCAGGGCTGCAAGGAGACTGTGGCTTGGTAGCAAACTGCGTATTCTGGGATGCACGCCAAATCTGGTCTGGTCGTAGTGGCGATGCTATCTCTAACTCCTTCAGCGTGGGTATCTCTAACGTAGGATGATGCGCAAGAAAATCCGCGATGGCCTGTCCCTTGACAGCTTTCTGCAGTACATATTGGAGCGAAAACTCTGAGAGAGCCAGTACCCACTTGCCAATGTGGCTCTCAAAATAGGCCTCGACAACATGTATTTGATCAAATCAGTTTGAGCGATGATGCAGGTAGTAAAGGATAACATGTAGTGGTGCAACTTGCACGCTGAAAAGTACAGAGTTAGGCACAGCTTCTCCATAGGGGTGTACCTTGTCTCACAATCTGTCAACGTCTGGCTGAGGTAAAATATAGCATGCTCGATACCTCCCTCATCATCTTGAGCGAGCAGGCTGCCAATGGAAGCCTCAGCTGCTAAAATGTATAACTTTAATGGATCCCAGCTCTGGGCGGAACCAGCACTGGCGGGCTTGCCAAGTAGCCTTGATACTGTCGAAAGCCTCTTGGTGTTTAGACTCCCACACAAACTCATTCTGCCCTTGTAACCTCAGCAATGGCGTGAAGGGTTGGATCTTACCTGCAGAGTTAGAGATGAAACGTCTTAGGAAATTGATCTTACCCAACAGACGCTGTAATTCCTTCTTCGTTTGCGGGGGAGATGCGTTGATAACTACGCTCGCCTTGTCTTCAGGGACCTCAATTCCTCACTGATGAACTATGAATCCCAGGAAATCTCCTGCCTGGACTCCAAACACGCATTTAGCCGGGTTCATCTTGAGTTTATGGTGTCGCATGAGTTCGAATACTTTCCTGAGATCCGCGATGTGGTCCCCTTTTTTCTGAGACTTGACCACTACGTCATCGATGTACACCTCTAAAATCTTCCCCAGTATGTCGTGGAAGATCAAGTTCATGGCTCTCTGATACGTCGCACCAGCGTTCTTTAGGCCAAATGGCATGACCACATATTCAAAAACCCCCGCGAATCCGGGGCACCGGAATGAGGTCTTGTGCCTGTCTTCTTCAGCGACCGGAATCTGGTGATATCCTGCAGTGCCATCCATGAAGGATAACAACTCATGTCCTACCACAGCATCTACCAACATATCCGCGACCGGCATGGGGTAAACATCTTTAGGTGTAGCAAGATTCAAGTCTCTGTAATCTACGCAGACTCTCATCTTGCCGTTCTTTTTCAGGACAGGCACTATATTAGATAGCCACTCATTGTACTTGGCGACCCTGATAATGCCTGACTTATGCATTTTCTCTACCTCCTCCTTGACGAGAACCTGGGTCTCTGAATTCATTCGTCGAGGTTCTTGCTTCACGGGCCTCTTGTCAGGAAGAGTTGGTAGTTGATGACAAACCAAATCTGGTGACAGGCCGGGCATGTCTTCATACTTCTCCGCAAAGCAATCCTTAAATTCTAATAACAACTCAGTGAGCCTCTGTTTCTCGCGAGGCTCTAAGTAAGCGCTGATAGCCACCTTCATAGGCTCGTTCACTATTCCCAGATTAACCCTCTCAGTAGGGTCTCTGACTTTAGGAGGTGTATCGTCCAGCGCTGCCGGGGCGAGTTGAATGCTGACTTCATCTTCGCGCTCCAGATCAGAAAGTTCTTCATTAACGACCTCTAAGGTCGCGATGCGATCATAAGCCTCTGTTTCCACCATGTATGACGATAGTCGTTCGTGTATCGAGTGGAAGGCCTCTATCCCCTCCGCCGAGAGGTTGTAATCCATTAATCGGTTAAAGGTTTGGGCACAGCATGGCCAGGCCTTTCCAAGCCTTCTTTTGCGAGCGTAAGCCCCCACTGTGGGGCGGCCTTTATCATCAATGCCACTAACCTGTAATGGAGTGATATGCTCTAAATAGTATCTGGCATCTACATAATTTGCGGAGACTGGGAATGGACGAGGATCTGCTTTGATCACCTCCGCTGTATCTGTCTCCCTATTCCACATAACTAGCTCTTGATGAAGTGTTGAGGGTACGCAGTAACTCCTGTGGATTCAGTCTCTGCCCAAAATGGCACTGTAGGCCGCATAGCAATCCGTCACAAAGAAAGCGTAAACCCCCTCTGCTGGGCCTACCTTAATACGTAGGAACAATAATCCCAAGGTCTTTGTTACAGTACCCGCGAAATTTTTGAGCGCGAGGGACGTGGACTGGATTCAAATCCCAACCAAGTGCATGGTCCTGGTAGTGACGACATTAACGGCGGCTCCGGTATCAATCATGATTTTACTAACTTTGATACCGCCAACGTCTGCCGTGATGTATAGTGGTCGCATGTGTTGGACCATAGCTGGCGTTGGCTTGGCGAAGTTCATGAGTGACCCCTTGTTTGGAGCCCCTTCCGTTTCCTGAGGGACCGTGTCCTCTACGAGTGTCGCGGCCGCTGACGTGACCTGCAATGGCCTTACACTCTCTTCTTCGGCCCCCACACAGTCCTGAGCAGCGACTGGTAATGCATATCTTGCGGGGAGCACATAGACCATATTGCAAGAAACATCAGTTGTCTCTGTCTCCTCCATGTCATCTTCCAAGTTAAGCTTAGGTTCCTCGGCCGGGATATCGGTTTGGAATTGCTTAGCCAAACAATCCACCAGCGATCCTTCTGTGAGGCCTGTTACCTCGCAATGTTCAAACTCTTGTGTCACAGCAGCCGGCTTAGGAGTTCCCAGTTTCATGCGCTCCTCAAAGGCAGAGATGACTATACTTTGGACTTTCTTGGGCCTCCACTGTAGGGCGTCGCTAGCCCTGTCCTTGCCCCCCAGTCTGTCAAAGACCAAAGCTTTGACCACTGGCTCCTCACAGAATAGCCTGCGCTTGACATGTGGCCGCCGAGTTGGCGAGCTTTCCATTCGTGCAAGAGGAGGTGAGCGCTCCTCAGTAATCCTGCAAAACACACTGGGCTTTGATGCCCCTGTCAGTGAATCTGCTTGTTTGTTAAGGCTACGGGGAGGTCTCAACGGTTTAGCAGCCAACGCCTCCATCTCTCTCTGGTATTGCTCGGGCGACTTGACCAATTGTGAAGGCTTGATCAGGCCCTGATCTAGAGCCTCTAGCGCACGCTTGGCTTCCCTAAACCTGCGTTGTAGCTTCCTTTTTCTGGACGAGCTAATCCCACTGCCTTCCCCTTTTCCCTAGTGTACCATTTGCCCTCCTTGATGGTATTGGCCGAAGTAGGTGGGATGTAGGGCTTGGTCAGAATATTCTTGCACTCGCTCTTGGCCTTCTCCTCCTGTTTCGGACCGCATGCGGCTGCTTTCAATTTCATGAATAAGTTGGAGTCCTTGGGGGATGGTGGGGATTCCGTCTTCTCTCTTTCTCTTGGACTGGAAGGCTGATAGTTCCGCGACGACGAAGCCCACTTGATTGGTGGTAGGGAGCCAAAGTGGAATGCCTGCTCGACCTCTTCGTGCGACACTTGAATACCGCACTTTTCTTTACATCGCGAGCATAAGATCACGGACGAGGCCTGACTGGTTGATTCAGTTTTTTCCTTCGCGGGTGTCTCACCCGCGGTGGACTTCTCACCTTGCTCCTTCGAACCCAAATCCAGAGTGGGTTTCCGTCGCTGCTGTTTGGTCCAGTCTACATTGACCATGTTGATCCCAGTGTCTGGAAAGGGATCTAAGTCGACTAGTGCCGCCGCTGTGACTGGAGTCTCTACTTGCAAACTACCATTATTAAGCCATACCTGAATCTGGTCTTTGAGCTTTACACAGTCCGCGGTATTGTGATTCCACAGATTATGGAACTTGCAATATTTTTTCCCCTTCAACTGTTCTGGCCGCGGAAAAGGTCCAAAATCAGTCTTCACCATCTTCGCAGCGATCATTTCGTCAAGGATCTCATGGGCCTTATTGGCATCATAAGTATATGTCGCGAACTCCGGTTTGGTGAAGGCCACCGATTTGAGCTTAACTGGTTCCTTGGGAATTTTCAGCTGTTTCAAGGATGGATTCTTTTTCCCGGTTAACTCGTAGGCCGCTATATCATTCTCCTCATCCTCTTCATCATCCTGGACCACTTCTTCAGCGTTATGATGGTAGTAAGGGTCGTAGGTGGCCGGCTGGTAGCTCAGGGCTGCTACGGTACGATGTTTTCCTGGTACGTACGTTCCTCTGGAGGCATTCTTCCTCGCATCTGTTTCTCTGAGGAGATGCTCGAAACTGCCTACCTCCGTGATGAGTTCTCCCATCGACTGAATCATGCTGCCATGCTGCTTCTTTCGTTGACGGGGTTCCAAACCCTTGACCGCCAACTTGACTAACTCCTTCTCGGGCAGGATGACATTCAGCTTAGCTTTCTGGATTTGAAAGCGCTGAAGGTAGGCAACCGCTGATTCTGTAGGCTGCTGGGCCATCTGAGTGAGAGAAGCTAGGTCTACTTTCAGGCTCAATAGTCCCAAAAGTCTCACAGAAAAGCAGTTCCATTGCCGGCCAATCCGCCACTGTTCCTGGTCGAAGCTTGGAAAACCATCTGAAGGCGGCGCCAGACAGAGAAGTGCCAAAAATCCTGCATTTGAGGATATCATCATTCTGGTATTGGCCACACTGTACCCTAAACCTGGCCAAATGTGTTGCCGCATCTTCAGTGTCTTCCCCTGAAAAAGTAGAAAATATGATATTCTTATAACCCCGGGGAAAAGGTGCGAGCATGATATGTGGACGGAAAGGTCCTTCATAGACCCCATCTGGCTGGGCCCTAGGGTTGGCTGGGCCCTAGGTACTTCATCACATCTTACATAATCTGGGTCTGGAGGAGGAGGTGGTGTTGCCACAGTCTGGCGAGTAGCTTGCACAGGTACTACCTGGTTTATAATTGCCGACCCTTCTCCAACATGCACAACGCGGATAGTAGCCTGCTGCTGGAGAGTTACCGCTGGCCTAATCTCTTCCTTTGACAAAGCTGTTATCTTGATCGGAGTGCCGGTCTGGTCGAGCCCATAATAACTTCCCGGCAGTTCTTGATACACCATTTATGTCCCATCGCTGTCGTACTGAACGAACGTAGCGAGGTCAGATGAAGTCCCCTCGCCTTTCGAGGTCTGATGCTTCTGTCTGGTGGCGTGTCCGCCGGATGAAGCAGTTTTTCCTTGCTGCCACTGATAACCAACGCTTGCTCTTTATTCTTCAGCAGGTGTAGCAGCACCAGTAGCTGAGGAAGAAACAGCATTGTTGTTAGTCTTCTCGCGTTGATTTGGCGGCACGTACTTGCCTGAACCGGATGGTTGGCCAAGAGAGCCAAGGATAGCATTAGGATCTCCTAAAGCTTTGTTCAACACTTCTCTTGCTTGATTCAATTCTGCTCTCTGCATGGCCACCTCGGTTGCTAGGTTAGCCCCATCCTTGCGAAGACCTGCCATGTCCGATGCGGTCTGCTTGGTGTGGTTCGCGATAGCCTCCAAGATCGCCTTTTGACACTGATCCTGCTCGCTAGCGATACCTGCGGCGTGTGCCTTTACAACACTTTCTGATTGTGCGATCTGTTGTCGGGTATCCTCTGTATGTCGGGTCATACGCTGATCAAGTTCGCGTATGAGCTTATCTGTCTTTGCGGTTTCTCTGGCAAAATCAGCGTCCATCTTCTTGGGATGGTTCTCGATATTTTCCATGATGATTGCGAACCTGACCTCAGAGGTCGCTCCTTCCGGAATAGGCTTCGGAACAAAAGCCTCTCCTTCTCCACTTCCCACTGCAGTGTTGATAGTGGTGGGGATAACAGGCTCGCTGGCCTGATTAACATTGACATTCTGACCCTCAGTAGCGGTCGGGCTATTCTCATCTTGTCCAGTTAACATATCGGGTGATTGGGGCTGATGAGAGAATCGTTGCGTCACTTGTTCTTCAGAAAGACCATGACAGTCCGCGCGAGAATGCGGTCTGTAACTGGAGGTCTTATGTTTTGAGCAGTTAGCGTAGCCCATTTGGTAAGGGTTATCACCAGACTTCCCAATGGCTGCGTTCACAAAGAAACACTATTGGGTCCCACTGGGCGTGCCAAAATGTTTGGCTCCAAAACCAGTTGGCGTGCAAACTGTCTCTTTTGAGCGAGTGATTGCGCAGGCGTGCCAGCACCGCGGGGTGCAGTCGTTGGGGTAGTCCCTTGACCTGACTTCTTCTTCAAGCGCTGTGGACGAGGAGAGCACCAACCTCTTCACAGGGTTCTTCTCTTGCCTTTCGGGAAAGGACTTTTGCCTTACGGGTAAGGACTTTGGGTGTGATCTCTTCGGTCACCCAAATCGATACTCAACGTTGTAGGTTGAGCAAAGCAATCACTGGGAAGTTCTGAGAAAGCACGGAGTTTGCTAAAGCATATCTTTATCTTCGCTGGGTTGCGAGGGCGTTACCCTTGCTTCGCTGGGTGTATCGGTGGCAGTAGTACTGGCAGTCGGCTCCCGAGGAGACTAGGACTAGAAGCACAGTCGCCGGGTTTCAACGAGGTTGAAGGTTTACTCCGAGGAGGCTTTGTAATCGCTGGGATTAGTTGATTCGAGAGAGAGATCCTGATTTCGCCTCTTAACCCTGTATTTATACCCTAGGGTTTCGACTGCTCCTTGCCTTAGAAGGATTATTAATTGAAACTTCCTATTCCATCTCTACTACTCAATCTCAAGAAGGTTTCGTTTCCTTATGAGTCACGGAATGGGCGAAGCTATACCCCAAACCTGAGTAGCTTTATTTTTGGGCCGCAGGTATTGGCCCACTGGCTTAAACCCACCAAAAGATCCTACCAAAAATACTTTTGGGCTAAAAAAGAACTGTTTCTCATTCGTAAGTTTCTGATTCTTTGATTGTTGAAGACGTTGCTGGGCTTTGGTGTTTCTGATTCTTGGAGCTGTTTGGCTCTTTTGACTTGTGTTTCTCATTCATAAGTTTCTGATTCTTTGATTGTTGAAGACATTATTTAAATACTTTTGGACTGTTCTGTGTTGGTCCTCCTGGAGTTTGGAACTTTGCTCGTTTGCTACTTGCTTAATGTATGTATCTCCTTTGAAATAATGATATTCAGCAGTTTTGGATAGGACTTGATTAATTTTTTTTTTTATGAGAATAATAGGACTTGATTAATTGAATTCCTCCTTTTGGCCTTTGTCAATGGGAGTGTAATCAATTGACAGGTTGTAATCTTGTATGCTCAGATTAATTATTCTATTATAATGAACCTTTGGTTATGTATCTCCTTTGAAATAATGATATTCGGCAGCATTGTTTACCAACAATTGTATACAACTAATTGTGCTCATTACTCTGTGGAAGGAATGCTATGATCCTAATTGATTGATTTAATTCAAGAAAGAAGGTGAAGAAGATGATCCAAATGGAAGCAATGCGAACAGTGCCACCTGAGGAACTTGGTGGCAAGGTATTCATATAATAGATGAAACTTGTAATGGTTACAATTTACAACTATGTTATAGAGTAGATGAATTGCTGAACTTCTGGCTTGTGTTTGCAGGTTCTCTCTATTATTAGGACCTTGCCCTTCCCTGGCCATGAACTCTTCATTTATTTGTGGTTATGCTTTGCATTGTTCCTTCTAAATATATGTCTAGTATCCTTTTGAGACATGAAGTTTCACGTGGTGGTTTTGTTCTGCAGGGAGAAGTGGAAACCTATCTTTAAAAAGCACATTTCTGGCCAAGTTTGTCGTGGTGGTTTTGTTCTAAAAACAATGATCCAGGTTTGAAGGCTGCTTATAAACTGGACAATCATGTGGAAGATGGAGCAGTGATGAAAGCTTTTGAAGTGATAGAGAGAAATTTGTTTAGCTAGAAGTTGTACTGAGGCTAGAAGTTGGTCTTTTTTGGGTTGGCCTTAATTGAAGTTCTCCTATAGATGTGATTATGTGACATTTTTAGGTACATTTCTGGATGTATTTTGCTATAAGAGTTTCAAAGATGTGATCCCTTATTTTGTGGATACATCGTATCCATTTAGATTGCTATGGGATTATAACAACTTTCTATTATGATTAAATTACTATTCTTTTGGTCATTTTTGCTTCCAGAATCTGAATTTTGCCATTACAACAATAGTAGGAAAATATGTCATCTGATGAGGTTTTTAGGGTACAATCAAACAAAATTTCTACAATTCAGACGACGGTTTGTATTGATATCATGGTCTCAAATGTCATGGTACAACAGTTTTAGTTATATGTGTCGTGTGAAAGCACACATGCACTGAATTTTTAAGTCATCACACCACATTTTATGCTAGAAGAATTGTCGTGTGTATACAATTTACACAACGTCTTAAAAATAAAAACTGACTTTTGAACAACAAAGAGACAAGGCTGGATTCCTAAAAACAGTGGTATGAGTAGAAGTCACACCACGATGGAATCCTAAAACCGTGGTGTGTGAGTGGAAGTCACACCACGCTGGAATCCTAAAACCACGGTATGAGTAGAAGTCACACCACAGCATATTTCTGTCGACAGCATGTCGGCAGATCTGCCGGTCCATCAGATGACGGAGTCAGCTGCAAACCGTCGACCCAATGATCGATATACGACGGTTGAAAACTATCGTCTGACAGTGTTTGATCAAACGACGCCTCGATAGACCACAGAAATGCAAAACGTGAGACGACAGTGACGACAGTTTTAAACCGTCGTGTGAAGCCTTTTGTGTAGTAGTGTCAATTGGCCTGAAAATTTGTGGTTATTGCTTGTATCTTACATATGGTAGTGTACATATGTCGAATCCTACATATGATAGTGTCCCAGAAGTATCCTTGGTAAGTATATTCGTAGTATGCTGGATTCACAATTACGTACTGGTATGTCAAATGTGATGTTGTGCATTATTTTGTGAGACTTCGTCTTGACCACATGCATTTGGTTTACTCTAATTGATTAAATGAAGACATAAAAATAAGGTCTTGTGCATGCATGTATCTTGGAGAGGATGCAAAAGCATTAAAAATAAGGTTTTCAGGTGTCTAAGATCACATTGGTATTGTAATGGATCATCTGCCAAAAGTTAGAAACTGGACGTAACTTTCTTTCTTTGTGTTTCTGCCATGTTCTTTTTTTTTTTTTTTATGTAGAAATATGGTGTTGACACGGAAGCAAAGGCAACTATTCTTGGCATCCAAGTTGGGTGTGTATTCAGGCCTAAGATTCCATGTAGGAGATGAATCTAGAGCTAATGCTGCACAAGATAATGAACTTTTCCATCAGAATCCTTAAGCATATGCTGCACAAGATGGATATTGGATTGCTCATATTACAACATTGCTTGTGGGTGAGGATCGAACACAATCTTGTATAGCTTATGAAATTGGAAGGCTTAGTTCAATGAAATGTTTAAATGCTTATAAAATTGTATATAGTGATTCGATTGGAGTTTGTTTTGATGTATCAAAGTTACTTTTAGCATTAATATAAAATTATTGCTCATTGGTAATAATCTCTAGCATTGATTTTGTATGATTTCACCTAGCATTTACAATACAAAATAATGTATTGTATGACTGTAAACGATTTCAAAATTAAGGCTTCTCCTACAACAATAATTGACTATTAGTCAATATGATTACAATATTCACACCACAGCTAACCAAATATAGTGGTTGTGTGAACTAACAACCAACAACAAAAGAAAACAAGGTTCTGTTGTGTGAGATTCATAAGACACAACAGAAATGAAATCATCTCTGTTGTCTGAGTAATCAACAGACAAGGGAGATAATTTCACTTCAGTTGTGTGTTGCATATCTCAGACAACAAAGAATGAGTAATATCTGTTGTGTGTTGCATATCTCAGTCAACAAAGAATGAGTAATATCTTTTGTGGGTTATGAACCTTAGACAACAAAGAATGAATTATATCTGTTGTGTGTTATGAATCTCAGACGATGGCAAATTCCTTCTTCTGTTGTCTGAATGTGTCGACACATCCCTACGCATGTCATGGCAGGCACATGCTTGGGTAGAATTCACACAACGGAAACAGGTATTCTGTTGAGCAAAGTATTGTCACACAACGGTGAAATCACCGTTATGTGATTTTTCAATCACACAACACTCGTTTAGACCACAGTGAGGCTGGTCATCACACAACTCCAAATATCTATCGTCTGATTAACTTATTGTAGTAGTGAAAAGACACAATTTTCAGAGTTTAGATTGTTATGTTGTTGTGGAGGGCTTTGCACAATTTAAAGGCATCCCTAGCCATACATTCGGAGGAACATCAAATGAAGAAAGTCAATATATACACACACACACAACCAATTGCTAAAAATTCTCCTATCAACTTGGACATGGATGTAGATGAGGTAATTGCCGGTGAAACTGTAGATCATAATGTGAGGCCTCAAGGAAGGAAGGCTATGAAAGAAGCAATTCAGAAAGGAAAGAAGGCAGTGAAAGATTAAAGTCTTTTATCAAGCGCTGTCGAGAGTATAGCGAACAACTAAATAGAGGCAATCGCTGGCAAGAAAAAACTTGATGAGGAATTCGCTCGAAGTCTCCAAGAGGAAAATCAATGAGAATGTATCCGATTGCAAATGGATGTGCGAAAAGAGACATTCCTATTACAAGATAGGGAAGAGCGTATTATGGAGATGGATACAAGTCAGATGATGCCAACTAAAAAGCGTTATTGGTCAAGAAACCAAAAGAAAATAGCGGAGAGAGAAGATCTTGGTGAGCAGACGCCACCTTCTATGAGTGGATACTATCCACAACCTAATTTTGGTGGTGCATTCCTACAACCACATTTTAGTGATCCATTCCCACAACCTCCTTATCCCGGTGCCTACCCACAACCACCTTACCCCGATGGATTCCCATAATCTCCTTTCACCGGTGGATTCCCACAACCCCCTTACCCCTGTGGATACTATCCGCAACCACCTTACCCGGGGGGATATCCTACACAACCACAATTTTCACCTTTCTCTACAAGTGATTCCACCAACCCTAACCCTAATGATGACCCTTTAAACACAAATTGAATTCCTAGAGAGAATGAAGATCATGATTTGAATAATTAGGTGATTATGCATGTTGTGTAATTGTGTTGTACTTATTCCTAGTTTTTCATTTATGTAAGCATAAATTTTATGAAATAAAAGTTGTATTTGAAAATTTCTCTTATTAAAGCACATACCTTATAATACAAACCAAATTATAATCACACTGACATAAAAAAACATAGACATTAGCCAAATTAAAATCACACAAACTTCCCAAAACATAATACAAGCCAAATTCAAAGCACACAAACATAAAAAAAACATAGATATTAGCCAATTAGTCCAAAAAACCTATACCAGATCTAGATCTCCATGTTGCCTTGAATGTTCCAGAAATGCTCTATCAGATCTTCTTGAAGGTTTGAGTGACTGTTTGCACTTTTAATGGCATCGTATCAATCCATGAATCCGTTGAAATAATAACCATCTCGACCAACAAGATCAAAGTCATCACCGGTTAGTCCTTCCCAAACCGTAGCCAACCTGGGCCTCATATTGTTATCTTCTTCTTCATCGGACTCCAAATCTTCATCGCTGTCATCTGGTCTTTCATCCTCGATTATCATGTTGTGTAATATAATACAAGTCAACATGATGTATTGAAGTTCTTCTCTATCCCACCCACGAGCCACTCCTCGAATAATACTAAAACGTGACGGTAAAATGCCGAAACATCTTTCCACATCCTTCCTTTACCCCTCTTGAGCCTGCGAAAACTTCAGATCCTTGGGTCGTGTTGGCCTTGGAATTGATTTCACGAAAGTCGCCCATGTAGGATAGATACCATCAGCGAGATAGCAGCCTAAATTGTGAATAATGTTATTCACTTGAAATTTGATCTGAGGGGCTCGACCAGCAATGAGCTCATCAAACAACGGAGACTTAGCAAACACGTTGAGGTCATTGCATGATCCAGGCATTCCAAAGAAGGCATTTCATATCCATGTGTCATAAGATGCGAATGCTTCGAGGATGATAGTGGGCACACATTTTCGACTACTGTATTCTCCAGCCCAACCTGTTGGGTAATTCTTCCATTGCTAGTGCATGTAGTCGATGCTTCCAATCATCTTAGGAAAACCTCTTCTCTCAGTTTTGGCGAGAAGTCTTCTGAGGTGGCTGGAGTAGGAGCTCAGAGGTATTCTTCCGAGTATAGATTAACGATTCCTCTTGTAAATCTTTTCAGAGCCTCAATGGCGGTAGATTTCGCCATCCGACAATACTCAACGCATTGATCTACTCCAGCACCGTAAGCAAGCATTCCTAAGGAACATGTCAGCTTCTGCTGGGGAAGTAGTCTGACTTTCTTAACGGCATCTGATTTCTGGATAAAGTACCGGTCATAGCGACAAAAGTCACTGGAGATGCGTTTGAAAACATTGTGACTCATCCTGTACTGTGTCCGGAATTCCTCTTCACTGAAAACTGGACACTCCACAAAGTAATGAATGTGACAAATGTGTGTATGTGAAAAACTATCAAAATAATTCGTGTGTGATTATATGTTTGTATGTCGATGATATGCTCATCATGGGTACAAACAAGCTAGGATGTAATCAATTCCGCAAAGAGTTTCTTGAGTTCATGCTTTGACATGAAAGACTTGGAAAAGGCGGATGTAATACTTGGAGTTAAAATTCACAGAAATAATAATGGTTATATCCTTACTCAATCTCACTATGTGGAAAATGTGTTAAAGAAGTTTGGACACTTCGATGATAGACCTATTACTACTCCTTTTGATCCCAACACTAGATTGGTTAAAAATGATGGAGAATGAATTTCTCAATTAAGGTATTCTCAAATGATTGGGAGCTTAATGTATATCATGAATAGTACTAGACCGAATATTGCATTTGCGGTTAGCAAACTAAGTCGATATACAAGCAATCTCGAAAAGAATCATTGGAATGCCTTAGTTAAACTATTAAAGTATTTAAAACATGCCATAAACTATGGTTTACATTATAATAGATATACAGCCGCGTTGGAAGGATATAGTGATGCTAATTGGATTTCCAATAGCACCGGATCAAGATCCACGAGTGGATATGTGTTTACACTAGGAGGTGGAGCTGTATCGTGGAGGTCGTCCAAGCAAACGTGCATTGCATGATCAAAAATGAAATCGGAATTTATAGCTTTAGACAAGGCTGGAGAGGAAGAGGAATGGCTTTGAAATTTCCTAGAAGATATTCCATTGTGGCCTAAGCCTTTGACTGCCATATGTATATGTTGACTTGTGATAATAAAGCTACTGAAGCTAGAGCTAAAAATTAAATTTACAATGGGAAGTCAAGGCATATAAGCCAAAGACATAATACTATAAAACAATTGCTCAATAATGGAACAATTTCCATTGATTATGTAAAGTCAAAGGAAAATATAGCGGATCCTTTGACAAAAGGCCTACCAAAGGAGCAAGTTGTCTCTAGGAATGGGCTTAAAGCCAATTCAATTGACTAACTCGGCGGAAACCTAACCTAGCTGATTGGCGATCCCATGGTCTAGGTTCAATAGGCAAACTAGTTGGGAAGGTTCAAGAGTTTATAACACACAATTTCACCTATTCCTATGATGTACAAAGTGTGTTACCTGTCAAAGTGTAGGGTGAATATTTATATTCTTAATGACACTAATATAATTTGATTAGGAGGAATATGGAAGGATATTCTTAAATTAGTGTCACATATATGAGAGTGATGTAGGTCGCATCTATGAGAATTAAATGGCTACATTCTCTAGAGCTCTCATGAATTCGGGATATGTTCAGGACCAAAATGAACACAACCGTGAGAACCGAAATGTGCTAGGTTTGGTAGGTGTGACATTTGTTCTCTTGATTTACAACAAATGCGAAAAGTTCAAGAATTCATTTCACTACGTCGCAAAGTAGATCCGACAAGTGATCACTACGTCGCAAAGTAGATTCGACAAGTGATCACTACGAAAGGTTCAAGTCCAAAAGACACCTTTCCTGATGCCTATCAAGTCTTACTTTCTCTTTGGTCATATTGGAGATGTTGATATCCCAATAATTCTTATTTTCTATTCAAATGTGGGGTATTTTCTCAGTTTGAATAGAAAATGTGGGGTATTTTTAGAACCTATAGGAAGCCCATTTCCATTGGATGGGAAGGAAGCCCATTTCCATTGGATATATTGTAAATATATATTTAATATATCAAATATAGGGCCTTGGGCCGAAATTAAAAATTCCAATAAAATATTTTTATTTTTTATAAATTCGGATAAAGATAATATTGGGTAAACTGATCCAAAATGGTTGTAACTGTTCAAATCAAATCAAATTGAACGAACATTTACGTCTTCTTGTCTGTTCTCTATAAAAATGGCGTGAGGGTTCATTGCAGTATATATCTCTTTCTGACATCTCTTCTTCTAAAAAACACTTAAGAGAAATACAAGTGAAGTTTGCTAGGTTTCAAGGCAGCGGTGCCACGCCTTGAAATGAGAGTTATATCCTGTAGGGCAGACGTCTATAATCAACCACGGCACACGCAAGCCTGTGGGTACGAAATTTATGTCTTAGGACATTGCGCTGCATACGCAAGCCTCTCTCAAGAACCAAGTTACTGATTGTATACTTGTTTAATTCAATCTTTATTAGTATTAATTTACTTTGTACGTTGTTGTATATTGTTGTTTCAATTCTATTATTTTATTCATATATACACACACACACAAACACACTATGAATTCGGCGACTAAGGATTGATCAGGCGCAATCAATCCCCATAAGATTTAACACTCTGAAATTTGAACAGCCCCCAGTATAGAAATCCCCCATTCAACAAGAGGTCAAGCCTGGTTTGCCTCTCGTTCACAAACTTGGTAACCATCGCTTCCTTCTCCATCAAATATCTAAACACAGATTCTAGGTTGCCCACTGATTCTCCATTACCCTCCCCCTGCTGGTGCTTGGCAGCACGGATACCAGCACGGTATCCAGCACGATAACTAGTCTGGTCAAGCATGAATCTCTAGATTCGCGAACACATTGTGTTCTTATTCTCTCCCTTTTTCTTGAGATGTTAGATCGGCCCCTTTCCTCCATAGGTGGGACTATATATATATATATATATATATATATATGTCTAGTTAGGGCAACATTATATATATATATATATATATATGTCTAGTTAGGGCAACATAGTCATGGACCGGGCCACAATTTTCCTTTTCACTTCGGGTTTCAGGAGGAAAGGAAAACATGCAACATTTTCCTTTCTCTCTTTAGGATTCAGACATGGCTATCATTTATTTTGGTGACCCATCCCTCATGTTTTTTTTTTTTTTTTTTTTTGAGAAAAAGAAAGAAACTTCAATTAATTAATCCAAAAGCATATAATAGAGGAGACAGAGACCAAAACCTCAAGTACAACCGTGATTACAAATACCATTAAGCCAAAGGGTCCAAACTTTAACAACATTACGCCCCTTTTCAAGGTTACAAATTTTCACATAATCCTGAGATTTCCGGTGATACCTTGTAGTCAATTGCAAAGAAGACTTTTCCCTCTTCCACACTGTGTCCAAAAAGTATCAGACCACGTGCAAGGATCGATCGTCAGCAAATTGATAACCAAAGTAAACCAAACTTAAATCAAATCGTCTCCGGCAATGACACAATTTACGTGGCATAACAACTAGACCCAACCCTAGCTCAACAGAATAAGGGAATAACCTTGACTCAGAGTAAGGACTTATTGACACCAAGCTACCTAAAAACAAAAACCTCCTGCACATCAGTTATGAACAGCAAAAGACCTCCTCCTACCAACTATTCAAGATCAGTCTCCCCCCCTCCTAGCCTTGCACCAAACCTCCACCACTGCCAGCATGAAGACCGCCACGAACATAATGTTAGTACAATCCCTTCACTACCAACAACACCAGTTCTGCACTACCACACTCCCATGGAGACCACTGCATACAACATTTCAGGTCCACCGTTTAAATCTAGATGATCGAGGCTAACCTACCAAGGCGCAAGAGTTTGATGCCACCAGCTGCCTCGCCGTTGAAAAGCCCTCATACCCGGGTCAAAACCTAAAGCCTCTTGGCTAGAAAGACCCAGCCAAGCACAAGCCCGCAACCACAACCAAGGTAGATGCACCGCCATTGCTATCCCAGCAACAGAAACACATAAAGCAAAAGTACTGCCTGTGACAATACTACACCACCAGAATCCTCCAAGATCCCGTCCGACTACAACCGCTGTACTCCAACGAGGCAAAGAGCCTTAACCATCATTGCAGCACCGCCGGACGAGGGAAAGCAATGAAAAAATCATACTTTTCACTCCGAGTTTTGTGGAGCAAAAAGACTGTGCGTAGAGCTTAATCTCCCCGGTTAAGGGCTAGGCGACGGAGAAAAACGGTTTTGTAGTTGGACAGCCACCCAGGCAGGCGCCTAGAAAGTTTGGCTTGTTAGTGGCACTGCGCAGACTAACGAAAATCAAACCGACATCTTTCTTCTACTAGATCAGTCAAGGGTTTCAAATTGGAATCAGGAAGGGAATATTATTTTCTGTAACTGTAAGTGGCGGTTACTATGGTTACTATGGTTGATCTTGTCGTAGACCTTTGAACTCGTTTTTATCCTAATACTAAAGACTAGTGAAAGAAGGTTTAGGAGAATCAGTTAATGATGTAGGGTCCAAATTTGGAAGAGAATCACTAGGAATTTGGTGGGTTTGGGAGGGAGGTGGTGGTCGTGTTTGGGATAGATGGTTGGTGGTCAAAGGGAGTGAGTCTTAGTCTTCATTGATATTGTCAGTGTGTTTGAAGCCTTCGAAGTCTGAGTCGGCGAGGATGGGAGAGCAGCAAATAAGAGAGAATGAGAGGAAGAGAGTGAGAAGATGTGGGACAGCAAGGTGTCTCTCTTCTCTTTGATCTGTACAACTAACGGATGAGGATGATAGATATGATTAGGTCTAATACGTGGGCTTTAAGAATGTAATTGTGTATGTGTAATACCCCAAATTTTCCTTATCAACTTTCGTGTGATTTTCAAAAATTAATAAGTTGTTGGTTGGTACGATTGGTTCTGTTGTGAGTGGAGTGAAAATGTTTTGGTTCAATAATTACTTGAAACGTTTATTTTTCAAGGGGTCAAGAGTTGACTTTTTATTATTAAGTTTCTACAAAAAATTCCTTCACGAGTGTCGTCGATACGAGTTCGTAGACATGTGGAACGCATTTTTCCGAGATCGTAATAAAAAAATTATGATTTGTGGAAGTTTATACTATTTCATAAAATTTTCCTATAAATAGAAAAATCCAAGAAAAATATTAGAATTTTTCATTTTTGGAAAGTGTCCAGAAATTTCCTGAGTTATTCTCTTTCACTGAAACCCTCGACAAGACCCTAACCCATTGACCTGACCCGGATTTCCTCCATCCAGTGGCGAAAGATAACGACACTGACCTAGATCAAGCCGCCTCAATGTCGCCGTCTCCCCATAGTGTTCTCTTCCACTGATTTTCACCTTACACAGCGGATCGAAACCGGCACAACTGGTGGCAGCCTACCGAGATTGAACTTCCTCCTCTGGCCACGGCTGAGCTTGAAACTTGTTGAGTTTTGAAGCCATCTTTCTCCTTGTTCGATCCATAGTAGTCTTGTAGATCAATTCAACTTGTGGAACTTGAAATTTAAATTTGAAATTCTGGGTCACCTCGAGCTTTCGAGCTTGATCTAGGCCGAATTGGCCTTAGTGCTAGGTGCTTGACGAAGTTGGTTTGAGTAGAATCTCGTGTATTGTGAGTATCTCATTTTCTGTGTGAAGATGCATCGGAATTTAGAGGTGAGCAAAATTGTTGTAAGCACCTACAGAAGCGCCCCTTGTTCAAAGAGAGGAGGATGGGTTATTCACATTTCATTTGATGGTCAGAAGCGAAGTGATAAATCTCACTTGTTTTTGGTGATAAATTAGTTATGTTATATTTTATTAGAATTAGTTTTTTGAAATATATTTGTTTGTTTTTAAATATATGAACTTGATCGTCAACGGTTCATGGGTAAGTTAAAATAAAGTTTTGTTATAAAATGATTTTCGAGTTGTGTAATTTGTGAACTATAGTTGGTATTAGTAGCATATCCTTGAGTGGATGACTGTGTGTGTGTGTGTGTCTCATGGTGAATTGTGTGTTTTGTTCACTATGGTTTTGTGAAATGATTTTGGAAAAGAAAGGAAGGAATTGTTGCCTTGAGTTTTGAAAGAAGTATGTACAATTTTGGTGATTGTTTTGAAGTGTGAAGACAATAGTTTGAAAATGATTTCGATATTGTTTTGAAAGTGTTTTGAGTTGTGGAAACAACAATCATAAAGAGTACAATTGTGAAATCGTTTCATTGAGTATTGAGTTAAGATTATGATGTTGTGTTTTCAGTTGTGAGTGCGCGCTTGTGTATCAAGTTGATTGTAGAATTGTATTTTATTGAGGTACCCTAAGTCTAGTATGACAGTCTTAATTGCATAATTTAAGATGTGATTGGCTGTGTGGTGAATGGCATGTGTGGCAACTTGTGTAGTGATTGACATGTGTGGCGACCTGTATGGTGATTAGGCTATGTGGCTATCTGTGTAGTATGTGTAAAAGTATGTTGGTTATTGTTGAGTTAATAATGATTGTGATTATTGATTGTGGGGAGTTACATTATTGAGTCTTGAATTATTTGTTTTCATTGTCACCTGAACTAAATTACATGTAGATATTACTGTTTTATGAATTGATTGATTTAAATGTAATCTCCTAAACTAAACTATATGCAAGTGATTACTATGGTTCTGAATTGTGTGATTTTAAGTGATCTCCTGAATTAATTTCTAAGCAGGAATTATTGGTTGCATTTTGGTTAAATTATGAGTGCTTTAAATTTCTATGCAAAGTTGTTGTCGAGATTTCAAATAATTTAAAAGGTCACAATGGTGATAATGCTGTCTGTGGAGAGAAATGAAAGGTGATTTAGGTGCAATTGTTGTTGAATTTTAAAATGATTTAAAGTGTACAATGGTGACAAAGGTTTTGTTTTCTGAGATGGAGTCCTGATTTATGTGGTGTTGCTTATTGATTTCATCTTTAACTTTACTTGAGGTAGAATTGTTTTTGTTATAGTTTTGATAATCAAATGTTGAGTTGAGAGTTTATATAGCATGTGTCACGAGTTGACTTGCCTAGGCCTGACTTTGAAGGATGTGAAGTTGATGTTGTTGTGATCTATGCTTATTGATTTTTTTTAGGTTGAGATAACTTAAGCATGTTATTTTTGCTATGCTTGTTTTGAGTTTACTCACACAAGCTTCAAAAGCTCACCAGGTTTGTTTGTTGCAACCTGGTGCACTATTCAATGGTGTAGATTTATCCTGCAAGTCAGAGTACATGGTTGATGGCTGAGGATTCTTTCTTGTTGTTGCAATAAGGTTGGGAATTCAATTGTGTTGTTTCGTACCTATTAGGCTTTCGTTGTACAATGAGTGTAGTAGGCGTGTTTACTTATTTAATTGTTATTTCCACTTAATTTGTAAACTTAGTGTAATGTGATATGTGAATCTAAAGAATGAGTTTATATTGACATTGTGGGTTTGGTGCTTTATCATGTACTTGTTTTAAAAGAAAAGATTTTCAGGTATTTAGCATTGTGTCTAAACCATCATGCCCTGTGCATTTGTGTTTGTTTAACTTGTTTTTTTTTTTCTATTGTGTTTGAAAATCAGAGTGTGATAGTCTAGAACTCTAACAGATTGTTAGATTAATAGTAATCCCATGTTCAGAAAAAAAAAAATATATATATATATATATATAATAGTACTCCATTCATTGTTAATTAATATGTATGATTTAAAAATAAAAAAATAAAAACTAGAGCCAATATATCGATCAAAAGCCAGAATGGCCAGTACATAGCCTTCCCCTGTCATCTAGACAGACAATAAAGTGTATTAGTACCCACGGTAGTACATATAACTATAAAGTGTATTAGTACCCACGGTAGTACATATAACTAGATCACTTATTTGACATTAAATAAATTGAAATAATATGAATCCTCCTTCGATACTATTTCAGAGGATTCGCTAGAGGCACGACAGTGGGTAGCTCCCAAAAAAAACTAAGGGAATATTGAAAGCAAACAAATTACTAGTCTAGAGTTCCCTCAACAAAGGAAAAAATATAGAAAGAAAAAAAATTTACCTAATTAAAAGCCCAACTAGCTCAAGGAAAAAACAGAGCCCTAGGCCTAACAACTCCACCTCTATGTGCTGAGAACGACGCATGCACAACGCAAGCAGCCAACGTCGTCACGACATGCTTCAATAATATCATCGTTATCCTATTCAAGGAACACCGCCACCACGTAGAGGACATCAGTGAACCCAAAAAGCACCAGACCTGATTTAAACCAAAAAAAGGATCCATGCGCCCCAAAAAAAGGCCAACTGCACCTTGTCGATGACCAGCTCGCACCGCCTCTTGGAGCGTAATCCACAACTGCTTAAGCCACAGAAGGCTTCAAACTAGAACAAAACCATATCCCACTATTAAACTTTGAGCTATTGAAGATCTTAGAAGCTAAAGGACCCTAGACCACCATCACTCGTCTGGCAGCTTCACAACAACGACAAGGCAAGCCCTATGCCAACGCAGAGTGCTACCAAATCAAAGAAACTCGGCTAACCCTCAACCAAAGCTTGTGTGGGTGCAGCACTTTCTTTTCCCTGAAGTTCTCTCAATATTAGAAGTATGATTGTGGTGTAGACTAAACAAACATATGCTCACGCACGTTTCTCTCTTAAGCGCCACTACTAGAGTTTTTTTGAAAAAAATCCTACCTTTTGTCCAACGGTGCGTCTATGGACGCGGTCATTAGACGGGCTCAGTCTCTAGGTCAAGGTGGTTCCTTAGATCGGGTGGCTTTGCTCTTGATAGAAAGAATCAGTAGCTGATAGTAGGAGAAATCAGGGTCGCTGTGAGGCTGTGGTTCAATTCTTGCAGGTCGAAGTGGTGGGCTAGGGAGGGGGGTTCATGGTGGCATGTCAAAATCTAGTTGCCTAAAGATAGTGGTTGATGATTGAACTTTTCTGGGTTGGAGCTACGAGGTATCCCATATCTGATCTGGGATGGTGGATTTTTAGATCGATAGAGCAACTGAGTTGTAACATTGGCGATGGAGCGATCCAGTTAGTGGAATACCGACAGTTGAGCAACTGTCTTGGGGAAACCAAGGTGGTAGTGCGATAACTATGGTGAACCGCACCGGTGGTGGCGCGACATTTATTTGGGAAGACGGTGGTGGCTGTGCAAGATTTAGGTTGAGCCCTGCATGTTGGCTATGATTTACCTGCTACTTGGGCTTGGGATTTTCTCTTGGGCCCTGCCCCTAAGTGTTATCTTCTATAAAGTTGTTTTTTATTTCTGTTGTTTTGTTTTGTTGCGCTTTTTGTGAGTAATAAGTTCCTACGTTTTTCGTGTAGGACTAGTCGAGCTGTATGCTTATGTGTGCACTCAAAGTGTCTTATCTGCTTTATAGTGAGTTCCTTTCTTTTCTAAATGGTCGCTACCACCTAGTGGCATGGTGAAGCTAAGTTCTGAGCCCCAAAATTATTTAAGGAGCTAAAGTGACATACTTCGAGATTTAATTTGTAGTCTCAGTGATTGCTAAGGACATTCGGGAATATTTCCTGAATTTTTCTTGAGGTAAACTTTTGATTTAATTGTTCGATAATAAAGTACGCATCACGATGAGTCTGTGGTAATTTTTTTGGAATTTTTGGGACGTGGGAGCTATTTATTACAAGTATCTAAAGTTTGGAAAATTATTTATGGAAAAAGAAATTACGCCGTGCAACCTGAGCCGTTGAAATTATTCACCACTTCATCATAGCCATCAAAATTTATTTAAAGGATGACTATATATATATTGGCTCAAATCAGGTCGACGCTACAGAACACCCCAAAATTCTTAAGCTTGAGAACTCTTGAGACCTCGACCCATTTGTTCAACCAGTAAGCCTGGGAAGGTGACCTGGCTTCCTCCTCCCATTCCAGCTATCTTTGATTGACAGACCACCGTGTTAGGATCATCTCGACATCACGACCAAGCCTATGGCTTGGGTTTCGGTTTCCACCTACGAGCTCCAACGAAGCCAATTTGAAGCCCATTCGAAGCCAAGAAGTTTCTTTGGTTCTGGCGGTTTTCTTGAGTTTTCTGGCGACTCCAGTCATCGATGATGACATGCAAGGTAAGGAAATTAGTCCTCTCTTTGAGCTCTATGTTCTGGTATAACTAGTTTTCGAATTCGATTACATTTGGAAGACTTGGTGTTTTGGTATCCTCGGCCACCGTCGAAACCACTGTGCACGGTGGTGGTTTTAGGCTTTCTGATGCCTTTTTCAATTCGATTTTGTAGGTTCAGAATTGATGATGGGTATATTAAATTTACATATGTAATACCCTGAAAATAATTTATTAATTTCTCAGAATTTCCTGGAATTTATAAAGTGTTCATTAGTACGATTTCATGGTTCAAGGATAGAGCAAAATTGTTTCGGACGATTAATTATTCGAAATACACGTTTTAGGGGGCTACGAAGTTTGACTTTTTATACGTTTAGATTTTGTGAGAACTTCCTTCATGAAAGTTGTAGAGCCCGTCGATATGAGTTCGTGCATATGCGGAACGCGAAAATCATAGTTTGTGTGAAGAAGTTATCGCATTCGGAAAAACTTTTCATTTTTGATAAAAGGACGAAACTTTTTAGAAATTGCACAAAAGCCCAGATTTCCAAATTTGGAAACCCGAGTGTTAATGTATGTGACCGAGGGGTCTAATTAATGATAGAGAGAGAGAGAGAGACACACACACACACACACACAAGAAGTATAGTGGGTACGTCCACTTGAAAGCTTAACTACATGTGTTGGGGTTGCGGCCCAAGAGGATTACATGAGATGTAATGAGATGATGAGTAAGTGGGAAGGAGTCTCCTTTTATAGGGGAGGGAGGCTCCTTCCTTTACATGTTTCCCAATGTGGGATAAGAAACCACTATTCTAGTATAGAAAAGCTATGTTATGAGGGCAACTTGGCAAGGCCGGGAAGGTGGCTTCCCGACGACGTATTTGCCACTTCCAGATACCGTAGCATAGCTTGAACATAGGGCTACAGGATGCATGTGTCGGTTGGGCCTCACCATGGCTTGTGGGTGTCCCAAAGAGGGTGTTACTTATGCTGGTGATGTAGCAAATCATCCATGCATAGTGAGAGGTATCTACAAGTCCCCGAAGTCCTCAAGTAAGAGAAGCTTCTTGGTTAGGGAGTTATAATCATTAAGTCATCAAGCATAAGTAACCGGGCGACACATGTCCCCGAACTTCGTAAGCAAGAAGGGACTCGTTAACCTGCACAAAAAGACAAAAACACGCATATGGAGAATGCTTGTCGTATTGAGCAACGTGTGTGAGTTGCATTGATATGCATTGGCATATATGAATGTATGAGGTGCATGATGCATATTGATGTATGCACGTAAATGGTGCCAAGTATGATCGGTTATGACGTAGAAACTCGAGAACGCATATAGTTGTGTGAGCAAACGGATTGCATATGATAAATGCGTGATGCGCCCCAGAAAACTAACGAGGTCGAGTTTGATGAGGTTACGCTTGGTGTAAGTTGCATGAGTGCCATGAAGGTAAGCGTTTGTAATTCGTGAATGATGAATACGCGAACGCTTGTGTTTGTTTGGTTGTCACTCGTATTAATAGAACGTGAAAAGAATTCGATTTGTCGCAAGCGACAAATGGTAGATCTCGCTCGTCCGGCCACCATATGACGAGTTCTTTTGGGGGTTTTGCTCGCCTTGACCTCGCCTACAAGTTTGTAGAAGACATCAAAGAGAGATATGAGCCGTGGGGGAAGCTGCAAGGCCGAGAAGTTGCGCGGCCGAGTTGTAAATGGCCTTGGTCAGAGTTGTAGATATCGGCCACCATAGGTGGAATTTCTTGAGGGGTTTTGTTGCCCAGAGGATGGGGAAGGATTCTCTCATGGTAGGTTGCAACGATTTCACGTGTAGAGGACGAATCGAAGCTTGTAAGATCTAGGGTTTCAATCGGCTCCATTTGTTATAAGGTAAAATTAGATCAATTGGTGTTAATTTTGAATCGAAGGCTCTTATTAAATTTAGAAGAGAGAGAGAGAGAGAGAGAGAGTAAATGAGACACGAGAAGTGTAGTGGTTCGTCTCCTGCCTTAGCAGGAAACTACGTCCACTTGAAAGCTTAACTAGTGTGTTGGGTCTTGCGGTCCAAGAGGATTACAAAGTGTGTAATGGAATGGATTTTAAGTGGGAGGAAGAGTCCCTTTTATAGGTAAGGGAACCCCTTTCCTTTACATGTTTTCCAATGTTGGATACAAAAGATAACTATTCTAGTGTAGAAAGACTTATTATGGAGGCAACTTGGCAAGGCCAGGAAGGTGGCTTCCCGGCGAGGATTGACCGCTTCCGGCTACCGTGGCATAGCTTGAACATCGGGTTATGGGATGCATGTCGCGGTTGGGTCCAACTATGACTTGTGGGTCCCCCAAAGAGGGTGTCACATATGCTTGATGACATAGCAAATCCTCCATAATAGTGGAGGTATGTACAAGTCCCCGTAGTCCCCAAGTAAGAGGAGTTTCTTGGTTGGGGAGTTATATACATGATGCCATCAGGCATAAGTGACGTCCGGGAGGCGCCGAGCCCTTGCAAGTCCCCGAACTCCGTAAGCAAGAAATGACTCTTTAACTTACAAAACAAAGGTAGGAGCATGCGCCCATAGACTGCTTGTTGTATTGGGCAACGTATGTGAGTTGCATTAATATGCATTAGCATATACAAATGTACGAGGTGCACGACACATGTTGATGTATATATGTGAATGACGTCGAGTACGATCGATTATGATGTTTAAACTTGAGAAAGCGTATAGTTATGTGAACATATCACGAATAAGCATATGAATTGCATATGATGCATGTGGTGCTCGCAAGAAAACGAATTAGTCGAGTTGACGAGGTTACACTCAGTTAAAGTTGCATGAGTGCCATGAAGGCAAGCGTTTGTAATTAGTGAATGATGAATATGCTAACTCTTGTGTTTGTTTGGTTTTCGCTCGTATTAATGGAACGCTAAAAGAATTCGATTTGTGGCAAATGACAAATGGTAGAAGAATTCAATGTTCCATTAATGTGTATTATATCGAGGAGAAGTGAGTGTGAAGCTTGGGATTGCCTGGAAGGCAAGAGCGTGTAAGCTTGGGATTACAGGAAGGCTTGAGCATGAAGCTAGAGGATGCCAGAGGCATTAACGGGTAGCTCGAAGGTGATGCCCTGAGGTATGAGCGTAACTATTACTAATTATGCTGGGCTGTATGTACAAGTCCCCGAAGTACCAAAGCGTGGCTTTGTGCCTTATTGTGAGCATATTTAGTGCAAGTGCGTCGTCCATCTAGAATTGGTCGGAGCGAACGCTTATGCCCTTTCAGGTGGGCCCCTTGCTAGGCCCTCCAAGGAGTCCTCTACTCCTGGCTATAGACCTCCATATGGTCGGAAAATTGTTTGATGAGGGGAGTTGTGTATAAGCAGTGGGCGTTAGGTAGCGAACCTAAACTTTGATACCCAAGCGTCGGGGGTTAACTACCAAATCAATGGTTGCCGTGGGCTGCTTTAACCGGTCCCTTTACTCTTTCCCTGAGGAGAAAAAGCTTGACTGCAATGCGGCGTAGCGGTCATCGTCATTATGAGGTGTTTGCCTTACTGCTTGGCGGTTGGTTTACCGTTTAGGTATTTTCCCGTGGGGAGAGTTTGACAAAGTACGGTGCCCGGAGGCTAGACCATATGTTTACATATAGAGTACATGTAAAGTTTGTAATTGTATGAACAATGACAAATAAGTATAGCAAGTAATAATATATGGATCTTATGGCCATGTGACATGCACAATAGATAGTGGCAAGTATGATGGTTGTCCATATAAAATTTTTAGGAGTAGCTTCCGGTGGATAGTATGAAGCGTTTGTGAACTTGGAGCTTAACTAAAGCATGTTGGACATGTTTGAGCAAGTTGGGTTATGTTCGAACAAGTTGGGTGTAGTTGAGTGGGTAGGCGCTGTGCAAGCATATGGGGCGTGGCCCAAACAAGTCGTGGTCATGCTCGATACCCAAGCAAGTCGTAACCCGAGCAAATCGTTATCCGAGCATGTTTAATTAAGTCATAAGTGTCACAAGTTTCTAGACATGACATAATTTGTTTGAGTGTCACATTAAATTGATTTAAGCATGACATGTGTATAGCATGTACTTGTAGTATTTTTGCATTGAAACATGCTTAGAGATCATGGAGACATTTGATGCATAGCTATGAGCATAGTAGGTGTACTAGTAAAATTGGTGCAAGTCGTAAGCATGCTTAAAGTCATAGAAGCATGTAAATGCATATCAAGTGTGATATATTTGTAAGCATGCTTAAAAGTAGTAAAAGCATGCAAATGCATGGCAATAGCTCTAATTGCAAGAGCATAAAGAAGGAAATATGGTTACGTATCTTATGCCGATTTGAGGTGAGTTAGAATTGGAATCAATATAAGTACTCAAATCATGTTGGTGTTTTCCAAGCATGACGCTCCGTGTGATCGGCGAATGATCGCAAATAGCTTGTTTTGGCCTTGTGTTACATATGAATGCTTTTCATTTATTTCCTCCAAAGTCAAAACAAAATAGGTGATTAGTACATGAATTTGTGAAATCATCATTGGAAACTTGCACAAGTGCTTTGATTTAATAGACTATTTGAATATATGTATCAATTGAGCAAAGTGTATAAGCCATGTTTATAGCTAGTTGACGACAAATGTGTATGTGTATCTATTTTCAATGTTGAATTTGCAGGGAGCATGCAAACTCTGATTATATGTGATGACAATTGAAACATGGTGGTTATCATGGTGATATTATTGCTTCACATATATGCATGGCATTAGGTGACACATACATACATAAACATTATACGCATGTGTAGATGCAAACTTGGATCATATTTGAATTAGGTGAAGCAAAAAAATGAAATTGATGTACTGTGTGATCATGAGATATTGCATTTAGAAGAACATAAGTAACATATATACACGAAGTGCCATTGTCTTAAAGCATGAATGAATACACAGTTGCTAGAAAGCTAGCACATATATCATGTTGGTCACAAGTTGTGTAAAGAAAAAAGCAATTTTATGATGCTTGCCAATTATAAATGACAATAGAATCACACCAAAGATGACGTGTCTAGTAGTAAGCTACTGTCAATGATTGAAGCAGTGCTTTAAACTATTTGAAATAAGAAATTAAGTATGGGATGCCAATGTGTTCTGTATACATATTTAGATAACACGTATCAGATGCTTGCTATATTATATAACGCACACATGAGCTAGTATTTAGCATATAGAAAAGTCAGCATATGATAACGACACATGGTAGTGCTTCAAAGCTACGGGTAAAGCAGAGTATATATGTGTGTGGTTATTTTAAGCTCATAACCTTGCAGATATATTCGAAGAACAATAAATGGGGATATGCAAAGCACTGAGCTTTTATTGCTCGAAGCTAGATGTCAAAGGTAGAACTTGGATTTTGATATTACTCGGTGGTATCGTCTAGGCTCCTTGATCTTAGCAAGCTAAAGAGTAGCTAGATGAGTTTCAGGTGGTGAAAGTTGGATGTGAGAGACCATTCGGTGTCCATATCAACACTATGGGTGTCCATACCATTGAATTACTGCTAGAAGTTCTCAAATTTTAGATTTTGGCCGATTCGCTCTTTGAGCCTCAGTCACGTGCCCAATCTATCCCCAAAATTAGACCTAATACTCCAATTCACGAATCACGACATCAGCATCGCATTCAAACAACGTCGGTGATGAGTCGATGATAGCTTTGAGCGTTGAAGTTAAGCGTTGCCCAAATTTGCAGGTTGAGTGAAGATGCGGTGCCGGATTGAGGTACGTCATGTTTTAGCAAAGGCTTAAGGCTGTCAGGAGTGAGCGTTGCGTCATGGCGCCTAGCGGTGAGTCATGATGTGCTTGGAAGAATGACGGCGGAGGGCTACCCGGTGGTGAAGCCCAGCGGAGGCTGCCCAACGGTGAAGCTCAGCAGTGTCTACCTAGCGGTGATGCCCAGAGGAGAAGCTCGGTGGAGGTTGCCCAGCGTTGAACCCTAGCGGTGATGCCCAGCGGAGGCTGCCCAGTGGTGAAGCTTGGCGGAGGTAGCTCGATGAAGAAGACGAGGATTTGTGACTGGCACTTAGCGGGGGATCGATCTTCAGTGGGAGTAGGGCTTTTTAGTGGAGTTTCAGTCTTGTTCGAAGAGGACTCTTCATCAAATAGTTGAGCTGATTCTGGTGGGTCTCTACCCAGATGCGTTGACCAAGCTTGGGGGTGGGTGCTTGGAGGAAGTTGTTGCCGGGCTTGCCAGAGGTGCAAGGCTTGCAAGGTTTGGTGGTGTCTTTCCTGGCTATCGGTAGATGCTCGCGCCGCTAGCCTTGTTAAGCGCTAGCGGTGGCGCTGGAGGTAGTCTCACTAGCGGTAAATTTTATTTATACGCTTGTGTCAAGCAAGCTTGGCAGAGTACGGTCTGGCGGTGCTTGTGGGCGAACTGACCTTGTGCTGCCACTAGGGCACTTGCTTAGCGGTGCCTTACTTGTGACGGCGAGAGGGGATGAGACGTGTGACAAGGATAGTTACATCAAAGAGACGAGCTCCGCTGATGTGTACAGTCCAGCAGGGGCGTTGATGATGATTGAAGAGTGCCAAAGTGTCCACAATGGATCTTCGGGTGTCCAGAGTAAGTTGGCAGCAATTTTTTTTTTTTTTTTTGTGGGCATTAACCAACATTGATCAGCGTTTTTGTTGATAATCCAAGAAAATTTAATGATGATTAAAGAAGTTGGGTGCTCAGTGAGCGACCAAATTTGATGACTCAAAGAAAAATAAAATTCTTTGAGCTAAGTGACGAAGCCATAGTATCGGCTTCCCACAGACTACGCCAATATTAATGTTTGAACCGAAGGCTCTAATTAACGTTAAAGAGAGAGAGAGAGAGAGTGAATGAGACACAAGAAGTATAGTGGTTCGTCTCCCGCCTTAGCGGGAAACTACGTCCACTTGAAAGCTTAACTAGTGTGTTGGGTCTTACGGCCCAAGAGGATTACAAAGTGTGTAATGGAGTGAATTTTAAGTGGGAGGAGGGGTCCCTTTTACAGGTAAGGGAACCCCTTTCCTTTACATGTTTTCCAATGTGGGATGCAAAAGATAACTCTTCTAGAGTAGAAAGGCTTATTATGAAGGCAACTTGGTAAGGTGGGGAAGGTGGCTTCCTAGCCAGGTATTGGCTGCTTTCTGCTACCGTGGCGTAGCTCGAACATCAGGCTATGGGATGCATGTCGCGGTTGGGTCCCACATGGCTTGTGGGTCCCCCAAAGAGGGTGTCACATATGCTTGATGACATAGCAAATCCTCCATAATAGTGGAGGTATATACAATTGGCTTATAATTTGACTTTGATGTAGTTATGAAAGTTGTAATTGCAGTTCAGATGAAGATCTTTTGTGTTGGAAGTTTTATCAAATTTTGACTTTGGGTGAGCGGCGGCGCCGCCACTGTGGTGTTTTCCGGCCAACTCCGGCCACCCCAAAGATAGTTTTTGTCCCTTTTTGTGTTATGCATGTCGTTACAATCATTTCAACATATGATTCGTTAATTTTGGATATCGTATGATTAAGTTGTGAATTTTCCGGTTTTCGATTGTTTCGGTTCCAATCCGTGTGGATCAAACCATCTGATCGACTTGTAATTCTGATATGTTGATCGTAGAACTGTTCCGATGACCTTGTGTGGTCACGGATGACGATCAAATCATTGGATCATCGTTTAAGTGTGTTATTGAATCAGTTGCTAAGTTAAGGTCGTATTTGTTTAGGTAATTGACTGATTTGATTGGTGAACGATTTGTGAATCGTTATTTTTAATCTGTTATGAAGACGCAGCTGAATTTAGAAGTGAGTAAATCTCACATGGTTCATTTACGAACCGAGTTATTTAATTGTCGAAATTGATTGATAATTGTAAATCATTTTCAAAAATAAAAATTTGTTTAAAATAATATGAACTAGATAGACTACGGTTCATAGGGCTACGGCTCACAGGTAAAAAAATGAATCTAAGTATAAAATGAATTTCTTGGTTTTAACACATATGAACTATAGTTTGTATTAGTAGTCATTCTTGTGTGAATGACTACGTGTGTATATATATATATATATATAACTACGTGGAATATATATATTGGATGGCGTGACATTATGATATGAGTGAATTGTGATTTATTCAGAATATCATTTTGAACTGTTGCTTATTGTGTTGAATGAATAGTCGAGTTCGGTAAAGTTTTAAGTCACATGGGACTTTAAATGTTTTCGGATCTACAAATCCTGGTCACAAGTAGTGACAGAGGCAATTATTATCGTAGGTTTGAAACTCGGCCGATGTGTGACGGGCTACGATTCAGTTAGAGTCCACTTTCATAATGGTACTAGTAAATTGTGGTAATTGTAATAACTTTAATTAGGCTAGAGTATGAATCCACTCTCTAGTTACCTCTTTTTTTTTTTTTTTTTTTTTAAGAGGATCAAAGGATTTCACTCCTACCCCCATGGTGACTCGAACCCATGACTTCGTACATAGGTAGTGGGTGCTCTAATCACTGAGCTAACACCACTTCGTCACTCTCTAGTTACCTCTTTATAAAAGAAAATATAAATTAGAAAAGAAATTCATTTAATAGAAATAATTTATATGTGAAAGGAGAACATGTGAGAATGGAGCTCTATTCATGAATTTGAAAGCATGGAAAGGTTCCAGAATAAAAGTGGTTATCTGTATCAAGACTTTAAGTGGCTTTGCCATTTGGCAGTGCATTTTGAAATCTCTACACTACAAAATTTATGTCTCGGGAACTCACCAACCCTTTCAGAGCCTTTAGCAGCTGTTACAATTTCAGTCTTAAGAAGGTTGATTCATAATACCAAAAGAAAAAAAGAAAAAATCTCCGTAAAACGCAAGTAATTAAAGGAGAAAATCTAAGACAATCCAGATTCTCTGTCTCTCTAAATTTGGTTAGTTTTCTGTCAATTTAATACTTTTTTTGCTATGAACCAGCCAAAGCCATATATGTTATTTCATCTGCATTATTAAGGAATTTCTACCGTGAATTAATTTGTCATTGATTTTCACCATGTATATGTATTTATGGTAGATAGCCTAAGATGTTCATAGAATTTAGACAAATTCTGAGCATTAAATTGTTTGTGTTTTTCTTAGTGGGAGAAGAAAAAAACGTATGGACCTTCCCATGGGAAATGGAAATGAAAATGGTGGAGCCTTGGGTGATGAACAAGAAGCATCGAATTCTCGCAAGAGAGGGAAGACTTATCACCGCCACACCTCTCAGCAGATACAACATCTCGAAGCGTAAGATCGACCAACCTCTTTCCATTTTGAATTCTCAGCCAAATCATGTGATAATGAACAATGAATGCATATGTAATTGCTCTCCATAATATATTCCAAAGAGTAACTAATTAGAGCATTTCCTTGAGATGTGTTTATTGTCTATATCTGCTTGTAGCGATGATGATTCTTTATATCAACTTAAACATACATCTTGAATTAATTTCTATAGGATGATGTATATGTATTTGAAGGTTTTTCAAGGTTGATCTTATTTTAAGATTTAGGGTGATGTACATATATCTTAATGTTTGTCTTCTCTTGCTCCAATAAGGAGGTGAATTAAAACAAAGAGAAAGAAGTAATAATTAGTTTTTAGGGTGGTTTTGGGTGTCGTTGCATATTTGGTTTGTCCTCTTATGGGTATGCACTCTTTTCTAGATCCGTTTATAATATATTTTCTTCCCGTTCACTCTCACTAATAGTAGGATATATACTTGATTTTTGCTTGCATAAGCTTTTCTTCAAGTGATGAGGTTTTATTGCTTTTAATATTTTAGATATCAGTCTTCTGCCTCTGTGTGTGTGTGTGTGTTAATGATCATCGGGTTCTTGTTTATGAAGATTTTTCAAGAAATGCCCCCACCCGGACGATAACCAACGTCGTCAGTTGAGCAAGGAGCTAGGGTTAGAGCCACAACAGATCAAGTTTTGGTTCCAAAACAAGAGGACTCAAACAAAGGTTTTCTATTTTTTTTTTTTTTTCATTAAGTGTGCTTAACAATTTTGTTTTGTTATTGCATCTGTAATGATACATTTCCAATACACTTTTCAGACTCAAACTGAGAGAGCAGACAACTCCACTCTTCGAGCGGAAAATAGTAGGATCCAGTGTGAGAACTATGCAATTAAAGAGGCTTTGAAGAATGTCATTTGTCCTGCTTGTGGAGGTCCTCCTTTTGGAGAGCAAGAACGGCAAAAGAGTTTGCAGAAACTTCACTTGGAGAATGCCCAATTGAAAGAAGAGGCAAATTTTGAAATAAATAATTTTCTTTACATACACTATTATTTTCATCATATTTATAATGACACATTAATTGTTCATTTGTTCATTCTGTCTTTAGGTAGATTCGCTTAAATGATCTTTAGTCAAGAAGAATTGTTTTTTTTTTCTTTTCTGCAGCATGACAAAGTAGCCACCCTTCTTTCCAAGTTTATTGGGAAACCGCTATCTCAAATAGATTCGTTGACATATGCCGCTAGATCCTCGCCGGATGTATCACCAGGATTGTTAATAAACCAAGCAATGAGAAGTTCTGACCTTAGTCATGAATTTATTAATCCTACAATTAGTAACAATGCTGCGCTAGCTTATTACCAGGTAAATGCAATCCCTGAGACTGAAAAGGCAGTCATGATAGAGACAGCGGCAAGTGCCATGGAAGAGTTGATTAGAATTTTGCGGATCAATGAGCCTATGTGGATCAAGTCCAACAGTGACGGGAGATATGTCCTTAACCATGAAAACTACGATAAGATATTTCCAAGGGCTTATCGCTTAAAAACCTCCGGTGCTCGTATAGAGTCCTCAAAAGATTCAGGAATTGCGAGCATTAGTGCACTACAATTGGTTGACACATTTTTAGATGCAGTTAGTATTGCTAACTCTTACTTTTCCTGTATATTTAGCAAATGATATCTTGATCTCTGTACTGTTGGAAAGATCCAACCAATTGATGCATAATTGTTCAATTTTGCAGAATAAGTGGGTAGACCTCTTTCCAACAATTGTGACAAAAGCTAAAACAATTGAAGTACTCCAAGCAGGAATGTTTGGGACCCAGAGTGGTTGCTTACTGCTGGTACATTTAAAAAAAACAAGCCATTATTTTGTTAAGCTAGTTAAACTATCTTTCTACTCTTTGTTGAGATTATTCAATTGGACAAAAATCTGTGATGCAGATGTATGGGCAAATGCACATTCTTTCACCACTGGTGCTTCCACGAGATTTCTACTTTCTCCGCTTTTGTCAGCAAATCGAAGTTGGCACATGGGTGATTGTTGATGTCTCTTATGATTGCTTTAAAGGAAGTACTACTCAACGATCATGGAGGCTTCCTTCAGGATGCATGATTCAAGACATGCCAAATGGATGCTCTAAGGTTAGTATAGCTATATGGTCTCACCTCCATAACCTTTTAGTTACAACTCTATATGTAGTACCATTTTAAGAACATGCTTGGCATTAACTAGAAAAAACAAAATAATTCTTTGTAATCCTTACCCTTTTAGATCCAATGGAGGAGTGTTTTAGTAGTTTAAATATTAAAATGCGACTTCTAAATATTTCAAAGTAGTTTTAGTCTATATTCATGAATTCAATTTTCACTGAGATTTTTTTGGTTTTGTTTTGTAGATAAGTAGAAATTTTATTGTCAATTATTGTCTACGGGAAGCATCTTACCAGTAACATGGCTTTAGATCATGATATGTAATATATATGACAAAATTAAGAAAAGAAATTTCTAGAAGCTTGCACATATCTTGGACATTAGAATTAAATCATTCAACGATCTTTATTATATTTTAGTCTGAAGAATTTGTGTCATTATAATTGGCTGTTAAAGTGATAGCTAGATAGTTTATGTAACATGGAGTTTTTATTGTAATCTAGGTAACTTGGGTTGAACACGTGGAAGTCGATGATAAGACACAAACTCATCGGCTCTATAGAGATCTTGTGTGTGGTAGCGTCGCATATGGAGCACAAAGATGGATCGTTACTCTCCAGAGGATGTGTGAAAGATTTGGTTGCTCATTCGATGACGTTTCATCTAGTAGCGAATTTGGAGCAAGTAAGTTGCCATTAATCAGCTCTAATTATTTTAATAATTAACTAGAAAGTAATACCAATAGGAACAACCAAATATCTCAAGTTATGTAAGCATGTCTTGTCTTCTTTCCTTATAATTTTATAATAGTTTTGAATTTTCATGATGATATTGCATGTCCATTGTTTAGTGTTTGCTATGCCCGAAGGCAGAAGTAGCATAATGAAGCTTTCCCACAGGATGGTTAAGAACTTTTGTGGAATGTTGAGCATGTCAGGAAAGCTTGATTTCCCTCAACTATCAGAAGTGAATAATAGCGGGGTTCGAGTCAATGTTCGTAAAAGCATAGAACCAGGCGAGCCCAGTGGCATGGTCGTCGTTGCTGCTACTTCTCTATGGCTTCCTCTATATTCCCAAGACGTCTTTAACTTCTTCACAAATGAAAAAACAAGAGTGCAGGTTTTTAACTAATAAGCTGATTTGGTCTCTCTCTCTCTCTCTCTCTCTCTCTCTCACACACACACACACGTATATGAATCATTTACTCTAGAGATTGCAACATGACCTAACAAAACCTGTTCTCTCTCTTTTGAAAACTGACCCAAGTAGTCTTATTTCCATTTTTCACTCAGTGGGATGTCCTCTCTAACGGAAATCCAATGAATGTGATTGCACACATTCCAACTGGAGCTCGTCCAGGAAACTGTATTTCTATCATTCAGGTAATATTTTTGTCCTTTTATTTCATAGAGAAGACTAACTCGAAATTGAATTGCACCTGTTATATATTATTATATTTGATGCATGGATATGGAAACTTGGAAATAGAGAAAAAATATTTCAGTTCTCAAAACAGTCAATTTAATGATATAATTTAAATGCATCAATCAGCGTTTTAAATGTTGCGTTTATACATCGATGAATTTATATTCTTTTAAGTTGTAAGTTTTAATGTCAAATAAGTTCATTCTATAGATAGACAATATAGTTTAATTCTATTAAATGGTTTCCATGGAGCAGCCTTTTGTACCGACAGAGGGTAATATGCTTCTTTTGCAAGAAAGTTATATAGACACTCTGGGGTCTATGGTTATCTATGCTCCTGTCGAGGTAGCTACTATCAATATAGCAGTCGGGGGTGAGGTTGACTCTTCTGACATTCCCATACTTCCCTCGGGGTTCATAATCTCAGATGATGGTCGTCCTGATACTAGGACATCGAGCAGCACAAACCCTGCCAAATCAGGTCATTCAGGTGGTTCACTCCTTACTGTGGCTTTCCAGATATTGGTTCCCTTCCCCTCACCTTCCCAAGTGCTGAACGTTGAGTCCGTGGCAAGTGTCAATACTCTTATTAGTTTGACTGTTCAAAAAATAAAAACTGCTCTCAACTGCGCTGGCTTGGATTAACTAGTTAATTAGGTTGTATTTGCGGATGTTATCTTGAACCAAACTAGTCTCTTATGTGTTTGTGACATTTATATAAGAACGAATGTTTGTTAATTAGGAGACGACTGAGGAATTAATCTTTGTGACAATAACAAAGTTAATTGTTTAGAGACTCATTTTCAAATTTATGTTCCTTATATTCATATTTCAGGTTTTAAGAGTTTGAAGTAATATTTCTTTCGTAGTTCATCATTATGCGAAGGTATTCTCTAATTTAGTTGACTTTTTTTTAGTATGAAAGTCTTTCTAGTGTAGACCTTATATACATGTTTTAGCTCTTTATGTGTATTAACTTCAAATGAGAGAACAGGATGTGTGTTGCATTTCTTTTTAGAGCAACCCAGCAGCATTATCTAATTTTTTTTAGAGTGATTCTATTTATACTTCTCAGTTTGACATTTGAACATCATGATCATTTTGTATAATTTTAAACCCTATTATAACCGACCCCTTGCAAAAGCTTGAAAAAAAAAAAAACAAACAAACAAAACAAAACTCAACAGTCACCTCTAAAACTACCATATGCACAGCCCCCGGCCCACCACTATTTCCTTTCTGCCTCTAGCACCATCGTAAATGTGAGGATTAGTAAAGGCAAATGGCAGAAGACATTTAAAATAATGATGATTAATAATTATAGGGTTTTTGTCCATTTACCCAATTTCTAGGGATTTTTTTCCCACTTATCCCATTAAGTTTTTTTTAATTCCCTTTTACCCAATACACTCTAAGGGAGTCTTCCCTAATACCCCATTAAGATTTTTTTTTTTTTTTTAAATTTTTTTTTAATACCATTTTACCCATCACCCCTTTGTTACTTAAAGAGAGAGAGAGAAAATGGAAGAGAGAGAAACCATAGGAGACTTCGCGCGGAGCCCGTCACTGGCAGCCGGAATCCCGTCACCGGCCGCCGCCCATCGGACCTTTCAAAAAACCTCATCGGAAATGTTTATTACCCCAATAGCCCACCAATAAGGGGCAGTAGACCTCTATTGCCCCCCAATAGATGTATATCAACCATGTATTGCCCCCCAATAGACCTCCATTGCCCCCTAATAGACGTCTATTGCTCTCCAATAGACGACTATCAGCCATGCATTGCCCCCCAATAGGACTTTCAGTCACCAGAATGGGAATTAATCTCCCTAAATTTAGACAAATAAAACTTTGATTACAGAAAAAAAAAAAAAAAAACAAAGAGATTACATCAATTCAAAACGTCTATTGCCCTCCAATAGACATTTATTGCCCCCCAATAATATATATTGCAGCTTTGAATTCATCATGCAAAGAGGCATCACAAGAAATTAATTTTCCGTATTCATATGTCAATATCAAAAAGACCCAACCCCAGCAACTTTTATTCCCGCTAATGTATTGTTGAGTTCTGAAATCTTGGATATACTAAAGTGTTGACCGTTCATGTCATCCATGTCTAACCTCCTTCCTAATCATCTCCTGCATAAAAGACATGAACTCCGGCCCAAACAACATCGTTTTGTTCTCATTCTCAGCCTCGTCCTGCTGCTGCAACGACGTTGTTCTTTCTTCTCAGCGAGTCCCCAACTAGGTTGAGTAGCCTCCAGAGTCAGCAGATTTGACAGCTCCGGTTCATTGATAATCATGTCGTTCTGGCTCGGCGGCGACTCCGTCCTTAACACTGCTCTCGCTACCGGCCTGAACACTTGCGCCGACGAGACTGCAGGCACCACGCCGGAGTCACTGACGTCGGATCTGGACGGGCTCGTCGGACTGTATCTTAGGCCCGACACCGAAACATACTGATTTCTTCTCCGGCCTGAGGTGGTGGTGATGCTGTTCCTTGATCGAAACTCCTCCGCCGACGACGACACCTTCTTCAGGGCTCCACGGCCCCTTAACCCGATCCAACTCCCTCTGTTGCTACTAAACCGATTCGCTATCCATAACCGGAGAAGAGAAAGACAGCGCCGAAGGAGAGAGAGACAGTGCCGGAGAAGAGAGAGCGCTGAAGAGAAAGATCAAGATGGGAGAGAGAGAGAGAGATGAGGGGTAGGAGAGATATGAGATGAGAAGGTCGAAGGGGTCGTCGTCCCAAGTATGAGTCTGAGAGAGATGAGAGATATACAAGAGAGATGAGAGATATACAAGAGAGATGAGACAGGTGAGAGCGACGTCAAAGAGATGAGAGAAAGATGAGAGCGATGTGAGAGAGTCAGAGAGATAGCCTCAAAGTTTGACTTTAGAGTTAGGGTTTTTTTTTTTAATTGAGAGGAATCAGGTGCATTAGGTTCCATGTGTAACCTAATTTCAACCAATGAAAACTCCACAACCATTAAAAAAGTATTAATTTATATAAAAATTATATAAATTTAAATAAAAATTAAATATTTAATTATTCGGCTGGTTCGGTTTTAATCCGGTCGGTTCAATGACTGAACCCGGTCCGGTTCGGAAAACTGACTTTTTTCACGGTATTTGTGATGCCCCAGAAATTCGTAATTATTTTTTGAGGATTTTGCGGAATCTAATTTATGGTTGTTGGACGGTTTCGTGGCTCGTGGATGGAGCGGAAGTGTTTCGGGAGAATGATTATTCGGGAAGCGCCATTTTAGGGGGGGCGCAAGAGTTGACTTTTTATTCGTTGGGATTCTCCGAAAACTTCCTTCACGAAAGTCGTAGAGCGCGTCAATACGAGTTAGTAGACATGCGGAACGCTAGAATCGGAGTTCGTATGAAGAAGTTATGGGCTTCGGAAAAACTTTCTATTTTGGTATAAAAGGACAAAAAATTCCGGAAATTGCAAAAAAGGCCAGGTTTCCATTTTGGGAAACCCAGCTCGGTTTTCTCTCTCCCCGAGCCGAATCGACTCTCCATTTCGCCGGCTTCGTTCTCCCTCCTCCGGCCACTATAGGATGCGATTCAAAGTGGGTTCTCTTCGCCTCAATCCCCTCTTGAGGTCTGTGGAAGAATTGGAGCATGAAACGAGCTGTGGAGGGCGGTGCAAGGCCGGAAAGTTTGGCGGCGGCGATGCTTCGAACCCAGATCGGAACTTCCGAATTTGGCCACCTTGGCAGGTGTTTCTTGAGGGCTTTTGAAGCCCATAGGACATTGATGCTTCTCCCAAAGCGGCTTGGCACGATTTCACTTGTGGAGGACGAATCGAAGCTTTGAAAATTCTAGGGTTCATCGAATTTCAGATGTTGCGAGGTAAATTCTGGCCAAACGGCTATGATTTAGACTTTGTGTTAGTTATCAAAGTTTAAATTGGAGTTGAGATGAAGAACTTTGGTGTTGGGAGTTTTGTCAAATTCCGACTTTGGTCCGGCAGCGGTGCCGCCACTGTGGTGGTGTTTTCTGGCGGTTTCCGGCCACCTCAGGGATAGTTTCTGTTCTGAGTTCGATCTACTCGTCGATACGAGCATTTCGATATATTGTTTGTAATTTTTGGAGATCGTATGAGCATGCTAGGGTTTTTACGGTTTCAGACCGTTCGATGTTTCGATCCGTGAGGATTCGAGCGTCCGATCGACTTGTAGTTTTGGCATATCGATCGTAGAAGTATTCTGGAGACATTGGGTGATCTCGGATGTGGTTTCACCTCTATTGGCGTCACTTTGGGGATTTTAGTTTAAAACAGGGGTTTCGAACTTAAATCGTTTGTGGATTGTTGCTAAGTTGAAACCGTATGTGATTAGGTGCTTGACGAGGTATCCTTGGACGGTTGTTTTGTGGGCTGGCTGCTTTGTTCTGTATTGAAGACGCAGCAGGAGTTTCGAGGTGAGTAATCTCACGAAGTTCATTCACGAACGGGTTCACCATACTGGTTTGAGAGTTATTTAGTTAACTGCAAACTATAGTTGGTATTAGTAGGCATTCTTGAGCGAATGACTACGTATATATATATATATATATATTTAGATGAAATATATATATATATATATATATATCCTTATGGATGATTGTGATGAATAATAATATGCAAGATGGTGTTCATATTATTGTTGAATGTGACTTTTCAAAAAACAATATTGTGGAAAAAGATGTTTTCTATTGTTTGAAAAATATTGAGCTTGATGTTACATTTTTGAGTCAAGCGTGACTCATTTTAGATGTATTGGTCTTTGTACCAAGGGTCACAGATGGTGAGCAGGGATTTGGAAAGCCGAAAACTAGATGGTTGTAACGTTTTCAGGTTAGGTGTGACTTACTTAACGTTGACTTGAGACCAGACGGGGTCTGAAACCAAGAGTCACAGATGGTGATAGGTTACAGATGGTGACCAATGAGTTATTTGTGTTATGAGCTTACTTACCATATTGTCTTGGAGTTATGGGATTAATCGTGACTATAGATGGTATTAGTGGCATTTCTGAGTGAATGATTATGTGTGTACAGATATATATTATGGGATATATATATATACATATGTATTCATGTATTAGTAGCATTTCTGAGTGAATGATTATGTGTGTACATATATATATTATAGGATATATATATATATATATATATATACATATGTATTCATGTATTAGTGGCATTTCTGAATGAATGACTATGTGTGTACATATATATATTATGGGGTATATATATATATATATATATATATATATACATATGTATTCATGTATTAGTGGCTTTGTGGTGAATCTGTGTTGATGTGTTGTGTGTCAAGGTTGGACTGATTTGTTGTTGGTACATCATGGGGGGTAGCGGGGAGCTATCTGATGCTCATGAGTACGTGTTTTTAAAAGAGAGTTTCGGGGATTCTTTCTTTTTTAAATGTCCTGGGAGGACTTGTGAATCATATTTGAATTGTTAGGTTAATGATTTATATGATTTTGTCACGGTGTGACTTTTGTGCTTTCCTTTTTGGAAAAGAGTATTGTTTGGGAAGCATGGTATGTTTTCCTTATCCTCGAGTCGAAAGGTTTTCCTTGTGTTTGGCGTGAGTTGTGCGGGCTTTTATCCCGCGATTTGGGGTGAGTTGTTTTGAGTTACTCATACGGGCTTGCAAAAGCTTACAGAGTTTGTTGTGTGACGACCCGGTGCACTATTCAAACGGTGTAGGGGTTGATCTTGCAGGTCAGGGAAATCGTGGTTGAAGCTGAGGTATCTTGTTGGCAGCAAAACTGGTAGGAAGCAAATTTGATTGACTTTGCCATTGTTATGACTTCCGCTTTGTAGTAAACTCTGAAGAGCTTTTACGTTTTATTTTGTTGTAGACAATTTAATTCGTAAGCTTATGTAATATATGACTCTGTGGGCGGGTCAATATTGACATAGTGGGTTCAGGGCATCAATATGTATATGGTAAAGGGAAAAAGTTTCCAGGTATTTTGTATTGACGGCTGAACGTTCACGCATATGTAATTATGGGATTATATATCGATTTTTATTGTTGTTAAAAATCAGGGGCGTGACAGATTGGTATCAGAGTGTAAGGTGCATATTTGGTGACAATCAATACTCCTCGAGTGATGGCCCGTCTGCAGCGGATCCCCATCTGATGCTCTTCGGTATTGATATAGTCATTGGGTATGCAGTGAGAGTTGGAATGTGAGTCTTCACGGTAGTGTTGGCTCAGTGAACAACGTGTAGGAGCTTAGAGTAGCTTCTAGGAGTTATAATCTTTTGAGGAGTGAGGGCCTTTAGATTTAACTCTTGTTTACGTATGGGATAGAATTGTATCTTCTGACGTAGTGATGTGGTTGATTTAGTCATAATGTTGACTCAAACTTGTAGTTGGGAGTTGTACAAGTGTTAACCACGTGTTGCTATGCTCTTTAGGTGATTCATTGTTTTCACCTTTGATGTTATGTTGATGACAAAGGCTCCTAGTGGGGAGGGAATGAGCATGGTTTGGGGTTCGCCGTAGGGCGTTAGAATGACATCAAACATTTCTTGAGGAAGTCTTATTTGATTGAATTTGTGTAATGAGACGCTAGTTGAGAATCTAAACATGAGGCTGTAGTCACCAGTTGACTTATGCAGACACGATATGGAAGATTATGGAATTGATGGCCGTAGGTGTGAGCTATGTGTATATCGTGTCTAGGTTGAGGTGACTAATCACAGATGGTGATATAGTGAATCACAGATGGTGATATATTGAGTCACATATGGTGACTGATCACAGATGGTGATATATTGAATCACAGATGGTGATATATTGAGTCACAGATGGTGACTGATCACAGATGGTGATATATTGAGTCACAGATGGTGACTGATCACAGATGGTGATATATTGAATCACAGATGGTGATATATTGAGTCACAGATGGTGACTGATCACAGATGGTGATATATTGAATCACAGATGGTGATATATTGAGTCACAGATGGTGACTGATCACAGATGGTGATATATTGAGTCACATATGGTGACCGATCACAGATGATGATATATTGAGTCACAGACGGTGACCTTGATGTTTGATTTCATGACCAGATAGGGTCTGAAGATCATGCGTCACAGATGGTGATAAGGCACAGACGGTGACCTTAATGTTGATTTTGAGACCAGACGGGGTCTGAGACTACATGTCACAGATGGTGACAGGTCGCAGATGGTGACCAAGGCAGGAAATGGGTAATCACGTCCTTGGTAGGACGAGTGATTTCAATTTCAATAGAGCTCTAGTCTGTCTGCCAAGATAGTTATGGGAGTAACGGTCGAGGTTGCTGGAGACTCATAAGCATGTAATTATAGGAGAATTCCGAGGGTATTCTTCCTTTATTGTCTAGATGAGACTTGAATTGCTTCTTGATGGTTAAGTTAGCAAATAGAACATTGTCACAGTGGTGACTCTTGTTGTCCTTTCGGTGGAAAGGATATAGAGGGTTAGAAGGTACCTTATCTATTTCTACTTGGGTTGCTAGAATGATGTGTGATTGTTGTGTACTTCTTTCCATGTGTTGGGTTTTCCCTGTTGTCTAGAGGTAGACCTTTGTGTGTGGCGTCCTTTTGTGGAGTGATTATTGAGCATTGCGTATTGTGTGTTGCATATTTCACTTGTGTAGTAGTTGGAATTCCTTGCAACCTTCTCTGTGTGTGATATCATGGAATTATTTACGTGTGGGTTGATAAATGCTAGACCTTATCTTAAATGTGTTTTGAGACAATAGTACATCATCGAGTGTGATGCATACTTCTTTTCTATTGTGGTAGAAATTGCTGTGAGGGTTTGGTCTAGGGAAAGAACTGTGTGTTGATGTTTGAGTTAAAGTGAAGGTTTCACTTTCAATTCTGGTAATGCAAGGGTTGCATTATCGAGGAAATGAAGCAGATACTATTGTGATAACAGGATTCTGGACTCTTGTGTGATATGTGTGTAGTGCTGCGATCACAGAGTCTTTGTTGGGTGGTGTGCGTGGATGAGATCCATGAAATGATTGGGTTAACACCAAGCGGTGTGGTAAAGATTCCTAGTGTTGTGATACCAGGTAGGGTACCTGTATCCATTATTGAGCTAGGTGTGTTGTACAGTGAGGCAAGAACAGGTTGTCGACGAATGAGAATTTGATGTGGGGATGATTTATACGTACTTGTGGGAGTAGTGCGTGTAAATTTCGGGACGAAATTTCTTTAAGGGGGGTGAAATGTGATGCCCCGGAATTCGTAATTATTTTCCGAGGATTTTCCGGAATCTAATTTATGGTTGTTGGACGGTTTCGTGGCTCGTGGATGGAGCGGAAGTGTTTCGGGAGAATGATTATTCGGGAAGCGCCATTTTAAGGGGGGCACAAGAGTTGACTTTTTATTCGTTGGGATTCTCCGAAAACTTCCTTCACGAAAGTTGTAGAGCGCATCAATACGAGTTAGTGGACATGTGGCACGTGAGAATCGGAGTTCATATGAAGAAGTTATGGGCTTCGGAAAAACTTTCCATTTTGGTATAAAAGGACAAAAAATTCCAGAAATTGCAAAAAAGGCCAGGTTTCCATTTTGGGAAACCCAGCTCGGTTTTCTCTATCCCCGAGCCCGAATCGCCTCACCATTTCGCCGGCTTCGTTCTCCCTCCTTCGGCCACTATAGGATACGATTCAAAGTGGGTTCTCTTCGCCTGAATCCCCTCTTGAGGTCTGCGGAAGAATTGGAGCATGAAACAAGCTGTGGAGGGCGGTGCAAGGCCGGAAAGTTTGGCGGCGGCGATGCTTCGAACCCAGATCAGAACTTCAGATTCCAGCCACCTTTGCTGGTGTTTCTTGAGGGCTTTTGAAGCCTATAGGACGTTGATGCTTCTCCCAAAGCGGCTTGGGACGATTTCACTTGTGGAGGACGAATCGAAGCTTTGAAAATTCTAGGGTTCATCGAATTTCAGATGTTGCGAGGTAAATTCCGGCCAAACGGCTATGATTTAGACTTTGTGTTAGTTATGAAAGTTTAAATTGGAATTGAGATGAAGAACTTTGGTGTTGGGAGTTTTGTCAAATTCCGACTTTGGTCCGGCGGCAGTGCCGCCACTGTGGTGGTGTTTTCCGGCGGTTTTCGGCTACCTCAGGGATAGTTTCTGTTCCTAATTTCGATCTACTCGTCGATACGAGTATTTCGATATATTGTTTGTAATTTTTGGAGATCGTATGAGCATGCTAGGGTTTTTACTGTTTCGGACCGTTCGATGTTTCGATCCGTGAGGATTCGAGCTTCCGATCGACTTGTAGTTTTGGCATTTCGATCGTAGAAGTATTCCGGAGACATTGGGTGATCTCGGATGTGGTTTCACCTCGATTGGCGTCACTTTGGGGATTTTAGTTTAAAACAGGGGTTTCGGACTTAAATCGTTTGTGGATTGTTGCTAAGTTGAAACCGTATGTGATTAGGTGCTTGACGAGGTATCCTTGGACGGTTGTTTTGTGGGCTAGCTGCTTTATTCTGTATTGAAGACGCAGCAGGAGTTTCGAGGTGAGTAATCTCACGAAGTTCATTCACGAACGGGTTCACCATACTGTTTTGAGAGTTATTTAGTTAACTGCAAACTATAGTTGGTATTAGTAGGCATTCTTGAGCGAATGACTACGTATATATATATATATATATATATATATAGATGAAATATATATATATCCTTGTGGATGATTGTGATGAATAATAATATGCAAGATGGTGTTCATATTATTGTTGAATGTGACTTTTCAGAAAACAATATTGTGGAAAAAGATGTTTTCTATTGTTTGAAAAATATTGAGATTGATGTTACATTTTTTAGTCAAGCGTGACTCATTTTAGATGTATTGGTCTTTGTACCAAGGGTCACAGATGGTGAGCAGGGATTTGGAAAGCCGAAAACTAGATGGTCGCAACGTTTTTAGGTCAGGTGTGACTTACTTAACGTTGACTTGAGACCAGACGGGGTCTGAACCAAGAGTCACAGATGGTGATAGGTTACAGATGGTGACCAATGAGTTATTTGTGTTATGAGCTTACTTACCATATTGTCTTGGAGTTATGGGATTAACCGTGACTATAGATGGTATTAGTGGCATTTCTGAGTGAATGATTATGTGTGTACATATATATATTATGGGATATATATATATATATATACATATGTATTCATGTATTAGTGGCATTTCTGAGTGAATGATTATGTGTGAACATATATATATATATATATATATATATACACATATGTATTCATGTATTAGTGGCATTTCTGAATGAATGACTATGTGTGTACATATATATTATGGGGTATATATATATACATATGTATTCATGTATTAGTGGCTTTGTGGTGAATCTGTGTTGATGTGTTGTGTGTCTAGGTTGGACTGATTTGTTGTTGGTACATCATGGGGGGTAGCGGGGAGCTATCTGATGCTCATGAGTACCTGTTTTTAAAAGAGAGTTTCGGGGATTCTTTCTTTTTTAAATGTCCTGGGAGGACTTGTGAATCATATTTGAATTGTTAGGTTAATGATTTATATGATTTTGTCACGGTGTGACTTTTGTGCTTTCCTTTTTGGAAAAGTGTATTGTTTGGGAAGTATGGTATGTTTTCCATATCCTCGAGTCGAAAGGTTTTCCTCGTGTTTGGCGTGAGTTGTGCGGGCTTTTATCCCGCGATTTGGGGTGAGTTGTTTTGAGTTACTCATACGGGCTTGCAAAAGCTTACCGAGTTTGTTGTGTGACGACCCGATGCACTATTCAAATGGTGTAGGGGTTGATCTTGCAGGTCAGGGAAATTGTGGTTGAAGCTGAGGTATCTTGTTGGCAGCAGAACTGGTAGGAAGCAAATTTGATTGACTTTGCCATTGTTATGACTTCCGCTTTGTAGTAAACTCTGTGGAGCTTTTACATTTTATTTTGTTATAGACAATTTAATTCGTAAGCTTATGTAATATATGACTCTGTGGGCGGGTCAATATTGACATAATGGGTTCAGGGCATCAATATGTATATGGTAAAGGGAAAAAGTTTCCAGGTATTTTGTATTGATGGCTGATCGTTCACGCATATGTAATTATGGGATTATATATCGATTTTTATTGTTGTTAAAAATCAGGGGGGTGACAATGTTCCTTCCGGTTCGGTTCCTGAGCCGGTTTTGCACTTCCGGCTCGGTTTATGCCCAGCCCTAGTTTTAATGAATTGATAAGTTTGCATTTTACAATACAAGTAATCTCAGCTGATGTTTAAGAGAAATGTGTTGACAAAATTGTGTGTTCTTTGATCTAATTTTCATTTATTATTTTGTTTCTCTTTTGCAGATTCTATGCAAAGAAGTTTGGCTGTGATTTTCGTGCCACTGCTCCTTTGTCTGTTATTTAGTGCTATTTCAGTCTACTATTTCTATTCAGGTAAAGAGTCTAAACTTCATTATATGATTTTTATATGTGCTCCCAATATTCGTTACTTCTCATCTCTAATAGACCTTTACCACTCTCTACTGGGTTTATCGCGCAGTATGTGCTCAAACCGGCTCTAGGGGTGTTAATTGCAATGGCATTTGGTGTGCCTAGAATGTTCTACACTGGGTTTCTATATGTCACTAACTTTAGTTTCTTATGTTGTTACTCATCTATCAAAATAAATGGTTGGTGAACAACACCATAGTAGTAATTGATGGAAACCTGATCACAAGTAGGGGATTTGATACTGTTGCCAAATTGCATTCACTATTGGCAGTTGCATGATTTCTGCAGTGTCTTTATGAATACCTTAGCTTCTTCAATATATTGGTCCCTGTTCCCTACTATGTAGAAATTCATGATATATTTCCCCATTTGTTTTTCAGTGTGTCAAACTTGATCGCCCTGCACTTCATCTAGATTCTGATATTGCTTCATCCTCCATGGCATGTTAACAAGCAATGGGAAGATTTGCTTCTGTCAGTTTGTTCAGGTATGCCCAATCAATGACTCTCTTTACTTGGATGATGCATGGAACACGTGCACAGTAGAACAGTGCAACTCACGTTTAGTATATAGAGAATTTGTACACAAGTACTTTTTTTTAAAAAAAATTCTAAACACAATTCTTATATTTTTACTTCAGTTTTAGATTTGGTACTACATATGGTAAACCATCAAATAAATTGACTGAGAAGCATACTTATGTTGCAGAAGCATTTTCTGGCAATCTACATTGTCAAAAGAAAATTCCAACAAGAAGAGAATTACATTATCAATACTAAACTTAGTGATGAGCATGTTCAAGGTATTAGCGTGACTGCAACATCAAACGACTACATTTTACCTTCTTTTTGCATTTCTATTTTATAACTTCAGGTATTCTTACTTAGCAAGACTGACTGTTATCTAATACTGTAATTGTTGTTTTCTGTTGTACTGTTACTTCTGCAGGCTTTTCGCCTTCTGGTTACATCTTTTCTTTGGGATTCTTCTCTCACCAGCGTCTTCCTTCAACAGCCAAAGAGCACACAATGACCAAAGCAGGTGTTTCGCCTTTCAGTAACGTCTTTCTTTGCGAATCTTCTCTCACCAGTGTCTTCCTTAAGCAGCCAAAGAGTAGACATTGACCAAAGTTCAATTATCTAATGTGACAGTCAGATGATGCTTTTGATTCTGAAGCACAACAGTTATTATCTACATAAAGCACCAGTTATATATACTGGAAATCATGTACGTGCTTCACAATACCGATGATCGCAATTGTTTCATTGTATACACATGTAGGTAACTCTTCCTTTTACATTGTTGTGTAGTATTTAAAATTTTGTGCGAGAATACCAAGTGCAATGTATTTTTAAGTTGGATCTTTAAACCTATGAGATTTGATAAAACGTATCAAAATTGATTGTTCAACTGTCTGACTAAGTACAGCGCATGACAACTGTGGAAGTGCACATCAACCTCAAATCTTGATGGGGAAGGATGCATAAATCAATTATCTGTGATTCCAGGTCTTGGTTGCACTGATAACTTCTAAAGTAAGGAATCAGTCATGAAGTTTATGAAACTTGGTTACACTGATAACTTCTCACACTTTAAGGTAAAAAAACACATGATTAAACATGAAATTATTTTTAAGATATGCTGCATCATTAATGAATAGAAGGTTGTTATTAAAAGACTCTTCTATTTCTTTTTCCTTTTTTTTTTTTCCGCTGCCAGTTTCCTTTGAAGTTTCAAGTGATCTCATAATTCAAGTGAAGGGAAGCAGATATTTGCTGCACAAGGTATACTCAAGAAGTTCCTCACAAAATCCAATTGATTATTTGTGAAGACCCGAAATTCTCATTTAAATATTTCGTAATTCGATATTTTTCAATTATATGAAAGATGAATTGTGGGCATGTTTCATATGTCGTTGTATGAGGAATTTGGTTTCGAATGATTTTATTTTCGAAACGAACGTTATTTACGGGGGGGTCACAAAAATCGACTTTTTGTACGTACGGAATTTGGGAAAACTTCCTTCACAAAAATCGTAGAGCCCGTCGATACTAGTTCGCGCGTATGTGGGACGCAAGAATCGGAATTCGTATGAAGAAGTTATAGCATTCGGAAAAGTTGCCAAATTAGGTATATATATAAATGGAAAGTTGCCAGAATTAGGGTTTCCTTTTTGGGCAGCCGACTTCTCTCTCTCTCTCTCTCTCGGCCGAAACGAACCGAAACAGAGCACAAGGCTCTCCAACCGATCTCTCCCTCCTCAGGCCACCTCAAGACGTCGGACCACCTCCATTAGCTTCGCCTCGACCTTGCGCAGCTGTCAGTGGCAGCCTTGGGCAGCAAAACGACCGGAAGCGGCGGCGGTGGACTCGGCTCCGTTTTGAGCTGATTTCGAGTCGATCTCGATATCTCGAGCTACAGGCCACTAATTCTCTTGATTTTTGGCTCGTTCGATTCGTCTCAACTTCTTTAACAAGCACCATGAAGGACCGGACCTGGGTAGATCGATTTCACTTTCGTCGGAGCTCAACCCTTCAAGATCTAAAAACAACCTTTCGATCCGGATATCTCGAGTTACAGACCACTATTCCTTGTGATTCTTGGCCTGGCGAACTCACCTTGAGTTTCTGAAAAAGTATCCAGAAGGGATAGAGGCGAGTGGTGGAAGTTTTTACGTCGGACTGGAGCTCGCCGGTTTCTGGAAAATTCCCGGCCAAACCGGACTGTTGAGGTATTTTTCGACCACTTCCGTTCATTTTCTGACTTCGAGCTAGTTGTGAAAGTTGCTCAAAATGATTAAACGAAGAGGAAAAGCTCGGATCCGAAACCATAGGCGGTGGTCGGCGGCGGATCTGTCCCTAACTCCGGCGCTATTTTCCAGCCACCTCCGGGGATCCCAAGGGCAGTTTCTGCCCATTTTTATGTTCTGCATGTTTATACGATCATTTCGATATATAGCATGTGAATTTTGGAGATCGTATGATTAAGTTATGATTTTTTACAATTTCGATCGATTTCGATCGTTCGGTTTGTGATCCATGAGGATCAGGTCGTCCGATCGACTTGTAGTTTTGCTATGATGATCGTATGACTGTCCCGATGACTTTGTGTGGTCACGGGCGAAGATCCGACCGTTGGATCTTCGTAACAGTGATTTGGAAGGCGATTCGTGAGAATCCAACCGTCGGATTTTCATATAAATTTGTGGAGATGTTAGTAAAGGCGATTCAGGAAGATCTAACCGTTGGATCTTCGTGATAATTTAGGAGGATGATCCTAACGGCGATCTGTGAGGATCCGACCGTTGGATCATCGTTTAATTTCGATCCGACCGTTAGATCATCGTCTATCTATGTTATAATTGTTGGCTAAATTCAAGTCACATTTGATTAGGTGTTTGACGGTTTGATTTGGCGGAAGATTTGTGATTCATATTTCAAGCTGTTAAGAAGACGCAGTGGGAGTTTAGAGGTGAGTAAACCTCACGTGGTTCATATTACGAACCGAGTACTGTTAATTACTTTATTTTCTGTGGTAATCGTGTGAAAATATTTATGGAATAAATATTTGTTTTAAATCATATGGACTTGATCAACTACGGTCCATAGGTAAGTAAAATGATTTAATTATACAAAATGAATTTCCCGATTTTCTTGTGTGAACTATAGTTGGTATTAGTAGTCATTCCTGAGTGGGTGATTACGTGTATATATATATATATATATATATTTACGTTATTATATATGGAATGGTGTGACATTGAGATGTGTGTGGATTTGTGATAACTTGATTATTGATAAATGTTGTGATTTTCATGACGATCTTGTGAGTTGATTAGAAGGTAGAGAATGTAGGATTCCTAGGATCGAATGGTCCAAGGATCTTTGGTTAATGATAACCGGAGTGTATGTGTTCTGAGGACAAGGAGGTCCAAAGTTTGACCGTTAAATAATAACGGGGATATATTGTTCTGAGGACATGAAATAGTCCAAAGTTCGCGGGTTACTGAGTTAACCTGGAGATGCCGTTACTTGACCCTAGGCCAAGGTGTCAGAGGTAACGAGGCGGTTAGAGCTCTAACGTGGTGCCAAAGTGGCGATAGTTGTGATTAGGTGCCAAAGTGGCGAGAGTTGTGATTTGGTGATTGTGGAAATGTGTTCCATGTTGTTTCCTGTGTGTTGGATTGATATTTCCTTGTGGATGTTGAGATTGTTAGATGTTTACTTGAGTTATTAAAGGACTTATGATTTAATAAATCAACCGTTTATTCTTATTTACTCACGAGCTTTGCAAAAAGCTTACCGGGTTTTGTGTTGTTGCAATCCCGGTACACTATTCAAACGGTGTAGCGGATAATCCTGCAGGTCATGTTAATCAAGGTGGAGAGCGAGCTGAGTAGGGCTGCAGGGTTGACATCAACACTTAGTCTATTTTAGTGTGTTTTATAGACTCCTTTGAGCGTAACTTTTATTTATGGTGGTTTTGTATTATTTGACTCGAGAGATAGTTTGCTGGGAGGTTTGTTTTATGTTTTGTGAGACGCTGATTAAGAAAAAAATTCAGGACGTTATTTGTATTGGTTATTATTCATGTTTCGGATTTTGAATTTGTTTTTCAAAATTCGGGGCTGACATTATTGCAGGTCAATGGTTTCTTGAAATTAGTTCATTCATTTTCACAGGTCACACAATTTCCACTTCTGTCGAGGTCTTTGAGGCTACGGAAGTTCTGCTATGGAATCAGTGTCCCCCTCAGTGCCCACAACATTGTAGCTAATAGCAGAAATGCTGAGTTCTTGGACAACTGAGGAAGTTAAGAAGGGAAACTTGATGTATAAGCTTCGAGCGTTCTTCAAATCGTGCATACTCTATGGCTAGAGGGACAGAATTTCAACTCGACAAAGCACGAAGGTGATGTTGACCTTTACAGGTCAGTACACAAATGAACTTTGGGGTTGTTGTACGAAGTGTGAAATGAAACATGTGAGATTTGTTTGAAACTGAAAACTTCATTTGATTATTCTTAGTTGTTGGTTTACTTAGAACGACATAAATTGATAATTGTTACGCGCTTCTAATTGCAGTTATTTTTTGTCTATACAAGCGGTTTTATTTGTAATAATAATAAGTCCTGCGGCAAAGCGCGGGCAAATTTTCTAGTCAAGACAAAACGAAGGTTTGTGATGGTTCCAGACTTGCCAAACAGTGTTCAAAAGGGATTTACTCAAGGATTACAATTTTACCATGAATCCTTGACCATATAATCAAGATCTTCACTTCTTTTTCGTTTCCAGAACCCTCTATCAATATCAGCCTTTCTGTTCGCCGACATCACAAACATCAGTCAACATCAATACTTATCACGGCCTGATAAGATTCTAATTCCATACAATCAGTACAACATAATAAAGATAATCTTTTTGTTAAATATCTATGATGATTTAGTTCACTGATTTGTATTTGTATTTTTGTTTTTTGAACAGCTCCCAAAATGAACTTTGAAATTCCACTGATAGTCTGAGAGAGGAAGATTTGATTTTAGTCCTAATCCCTTAGTCAAATCTCCCAAAATGAACTTTCTGTTTTTTGATGGATTTGCCGAGAGTGAGGATCGCAGGTTTGGCCATTTTGTTCTACTTTTGTTAGCTCAGTTTTTAGTCGTTGTTGTGTCCTCATGAATTGCATGCAGTTTCTTAGTTTAAAGTCTAGATGAGCTTGAAATTGAACAAGACAATATAGCCAAAAATATCCTAGTTGTTTATCGTAATATTCAGAAAAATGTAAACAACACTTGCATAACCACACATTGCTTTATTGGATACAAAGTATTTTCAAAAGATTTCTTCTGCTTTAAGTACTCAACAAATAACTGAAGCATGTAATTTTCTTTTCTACACTTTCAAAAATCATATAAAATAAATGACAGCCAAGAATTATTGTTTCATGACTGATGCATTGGTTTTTGACATTATTGATCAATTGAATTTACTAGATGATAAGCAACTGTTTTTGTTTTGTTGGGCCCCCACCAACACCCCCCCCCCCCCTATCTCGTCTGTAATCTATTAGCTTCAGCTATTTTGGGGCGGCTATTTGGGATTAAATTTGGGTTTAATTGACTTCTTCCTTCGGCATACAGCTTTTAAAATTTCCCTGCCTTCAGTTCTTTTATACGTCTGCCATTTAGAATATCATCTACCCTCATGCTCTATGGTTGTTCTCTTTAATGTTGCTGCATCTCTAAGTTTAGCTGATTTCATGATTTCCTGTTCCAGACTCCACCCCTGTAACTATATCTAAGATGGTCCAACTCTCATATGAGAAGCTTATTATAGGGTGGCTTAACTACTACACGATGTTGAGAAATTCGATTTATCAAAGGGGTTCAAAATCTCTGCTTATGTTTACTGGTGGATGTGTCAGGTGAGACCACTCTTTTCAATTTAAATGGTCAACAACTTGGTGAGTAGTAATATATATCATTTATCATGAGAGATTGATTCTTTGGCAAGCCTAAAACTGGTATACATGTTCTTTGCATTCCAGGGTGTTTCAAGAGCACTGGTTTGAAAATTCCAGAACCTTACTACTGCCTACACATTTGCATTAGAGGTTAGGGTTAATCAAAAATGCAAAAGTTAGATTGGAAGAGAAACGAATAACTCAATCTATTGGTGTAATTTTTTTTTTTGGTGTTGTTGTTATCATCACAAAGCAATTAATTTGTCAATTAAACTATATATGAACATGCTGATGCTAGCAATGTTTATTTCTTTAATTACACTTTGTTTTCAGAGGATTGCAGAAAGCCTGAATATGTCCAAAAAGAAAGTTAGGAAGTTACTCAGGTACTAAATGTTTTATTTCTTCTGTTTCATGGCATTCCTGTGTTGTTCTCATATACTCCATACAATTTCATAATGTGTAGGCAATCAGTAAGGTTTTTTTCCCACTTGATAGAGATGCATTCCCCTCTTTGAAACTACATGCAATTGGTTTTACTTTGTTTTCAGAGCTGAATTCATGATGTTGAAAACATGTTGGAACTTCTAAAATTAAAACTTGTCATGTGTCTTCTAGAATTATAATATGTATTATGAAACTGATTTGAAAGCAAAACATTTTCCCTTTCTTAAATGTGCATGAACACTGTTAAAAGAAATGAGGCAGCGATGAACTCTGTCTTGCTATAGATCAAGAAATCTATTTGTTTGAACTAAGAAGATAGCAGAGAGTTGTTCTGTTCAGAGTAACTCATTTGCTCCCTACCCATTCTTATAATTAATGTTCGAGCTGATTAGTTTGCCTTTTGGTTACTCTTATAATTTACAGAATGAATCCCAGCGTCAAGCACGAACCACACTTGCATCATGATAAATCCACACATTCCACAGGCGCAACAATATAAAACTGAGTAAGTTCTTTTAGAATAACAAAATTTCTCTCTTTTTGTTCCCACAATGTTAATAGACCGCTCATATGATTCATTTCTAAATTACTATGTCATCTGTTGGCTGATTCTTCTTTTGGATTTCATTTTTCTTTTCTTTACTATGTTGTTTGTTGGCTGATCATATTGTTCGTTTGATATGCTGCTGATTAGGTATCAAGTGCTCAACAAAACAAGAGAGGCCAACACCTTATGAAATGAATATCTAAAGCATCAAAAGAGCGTTCCACCTGCAACCAGTTTTTTTAAAATCCTTCAATGTAGACCCTTTTTTGAGTCTCTTTAGCTGGAGAGCCAAACACAAGACGTAGCTAAAGAATAGTTTATCCCTCCCTTGGTAAGTTTGCTCTGCAAGCTATTTTGTCACTATGATTGATAACAGTATATTCTCTACTGCTACTTTACTCTGTTCATATTAAAAAACTGTCTTTATATGGATTCTTTATCATTCCCTATTTTCAACATGAAATTGATGATTTACTCCAAAGTCACTTTTGATTAAAAGTAAATTGTATCAATCTTCATATAATGTATACTAGATTTCATTTAATTCAATCTTGATATAATGTATACTTTTAAACTTATTTTCTCTCCCAACATTTGCTCTCTGCATTCATTACGGATTTCCTTTCTCCTTACTATTTCTTTTTTGGATTAATTTCAGTTTACCCCCCTGAGGTTAGGGGTCGTCATCATGTTAGTCCCTCGAGTTTCAATTTAATCAGTAACACCCTTGTACTCTCCAAATTCATCAGCCGTGTCCAATTTCTACTATTCCGTCCAATTTGGACCGTTAAGTCTGACTTTTGAGGGCTAAAATGGTCATTTCAAGACAAAAAAAAAAAAAAAATAAAAACAAAAAAAAAAAAAAAAAATTTTTGTTTTTTTTTTGCATTTTTTTTTCTGCTTTTTTGTTTTCCATTTTTTTTATTTTTTATTATTTTCTTTTTCTTAGCTTATTATTAATTATTATTTTTAATTTTGTCTTCAACTTATACACCACAAGTTATAATAGGTTTATAAAAACCAAAAAAAAACTCTAGGTGGTCAAAAAGCCGCTCGCTGGTCTACGATATTTGTGATATATCTCCAATAAAGCAAAGAATTTTAGGATATATCCCCAATAAAGTGAAGAAATATCTATAAAATATGATTAAAAAAATAAATACATATATTTCTTCACTTTATTGGGGATATCTCCTAAAATTCTTCACTTTATTGTGATATATCTCCGATAAAGCGAAATTTTTTATATTTTAAACCTATTATAGGGTTTAAACCTATTTTATATTTTAAACCTATTATATTTTATAGATTTATTTTACAAATATATCCTAAAATTTTTCGCTTTATCGGAGATATATCACAAATATCGTAGACCAGCGAGCGACTTTTTAACCACCTAGAGTATTTTTTTTTTGTTTTTGTAAACCTATTATAGGGTTTATTTGTAACCAGGCAGCGAAAAATTTTAGGATATATTTGTAAAATATATCTATAAAATATAATAGGTTTATAAAGTGAAGAATAATAGGATATATCCCCAATAAAGTGAAGAAATATTTGTAAAATATAATTAAAAAAATAAATACAGATATTTCTTCACTTTATTGGGGATATATCCTAAAATTCTTCGCTCACTGGTCTACGATATTTGTGGAACATCTCCGATAAAGCGAAGAATTTTAGGATATATCCCCAATAAAGTGAAGAAATATATGTATTTATTTTTTTAATCATATTTTATAGATATTTCTTCACTTTATTGGTTTATCGGAGAATTTTAGGATATATCCCCAATAAAGTGAAGAAATATATGTATTTATTTTTTTAATCATATTTTATAGATATTTCTTTACTTTATTGGGGATATATCCTAAAATTCGTTGCTTTATCGGAGATATATAACAAATATTGTAGACCAGCGAGCTGCCTTTTGACCACCTAGAGTTTTTTTTTTGTTTTTATAAACCTATTATAACTTGTGGTGTATACGTTGAAGACAAAATTATTTAAAAAAAAAATAATAATAATAATAAGCGAAGAAAAAGAAAAAAAAATGAAAGAAAAAAACAGAAAAAAAAAATGCAAAAAAATAAAAACGAAAAAAAGAAGAAAACAATTCTTTTTTTTTTGTTTTTTTTTGTTTTTTGTTTTGTCTTGAAATGACCATTTTAGCCCTCAAAAGTCAAACTTAACAGTCCAAATTGGACGGAATAGTAGAAATTGGACACGGCTGATGAATTTGGAGAGTACAAGGGTGTTACTGATTAAATTGAAACTCGAGGGACTAACATGATGATGACCCCTAACTTCAGGGGGGTAAACTGAAATTAACTCTTCTTTTTTCTTTATCTAACTTTAGCCACTGAAAATCTGATCCATTGTAAATATTAGTGCTTAATTGATTCAGTAGCATGTGTTTTTCATTAATGTTACCACTATTTTTGCAAGATTGTTGACTACTCTGCATTTGATGACCATGGTTTCTACTCTGTCAGAGTCAAAAAATGGGACAGTGCCTTGGTTGTATCTGAGCAGACCAGTCTACTATTGCAATCAAAAAAGCTTCTGGAAAGTTTGATGATGTGCTTGAATCTGGTCTTCATTGTTTGCCTTGCTGTTGAGGTAGCGCAGTAGCTGCTCATGTCTTTCTACAACTGCAGCAATTAGATGTTCACTGGTACATAGATTTGGAAGCTTAAGAAATTGTGCTCCAAGGTTGGCATAATCACTAACTATGTTGATTTTGTTTTCACAAAATCAGCACATTCCCCAAACAATGCTGACTTTTTGGAATGAGCAATAGCCCTTCATTCTTAATAAAATTTATCAAATGTGCATTGCAGAGGCCGAACCATAATCTACATCAATGTTCAATCAAATTGGTGGAACTTCAGAATAAGAACAAGTCGCAAAACTTGTAATTTTTAGTCAATATCTATCAACCAGTTCTCATTATTGTCTTTCATCTTTTGCTTTATTAAACGATACATACCAAGTTTGATTTGAAGTTATTGATTCCGGTGGTGAAATTCGTGTAACATGATCAACAGAAACATTCTGCTATGCAATGTTATCCCAGTAACATATAACAGTAATTCCCGGGGCACTTCCTAATCCTATACTCAATATAAGGCTTTTGATCTGTATTGGAGTGGGTTTGTCCCCACGGAAATCAGTGGCTTCGTAGCCACTTTGTGTACAAACTGATTGACTTCTTCAATATATACTCTGATGTCTTCTCCTCAAAAAAAAAAATTAAGGCTTTTCAAAACAAGTCAGTTATCACAAGAAAAAGAAGAAAATGAAATACAACTTGAAGGGTAAGAAATTGAGATTTGATTGATATAACAACAAAAGTCCTTTGAATTTTCATTGAATTAACATAAAATTTACATACAACCCTGCACACAGTAGTACATTTACAAATTAAACTCTCATGAATCTCTCATTCTCTGATTTAACCTATACTGACACCCATGATCAGTAGTCTACCATGTTAAGTCGTTGCAGCCCCAAGTATTGATCATTGGATACAATACTGAAGTTGTTGTCTTCGCCTAACTGTTGTTGAAATTCAGCGGATAGGAAACTGATGAAGCTATTGTCTTCATATGAATGATCCCGAGACTGAGACTCATTAGACTCCAAGTGTGGAAGAGGATCCGGTACATTTAGAGGACTTGGTGCAAGAAGTTCCTCCATAAAAAACAGAGGCCCATTATCAGGATATAACTCAGGATAGAGCTCAGGATGATAATCTTCATCAACAACTTGCAACAGTTGATGATCTCGACTCTCGGAATTGGTCTCTTCCAGATCTGTAAGATCGACACAGATGGTAGATTGTTGTTCCGCACAAGTCTCAGCCTTTTCCGATCTCACTGCCTTGGTTTTTCTCAGTTGATTATCAACAATCCTCTTCCTCTTCTTACCATTGGTCTGAGCACTACTAGTAGTAGCTGTTGTTGTTGATGATCGCGCTTTTCTTGGGTTCTTCTTCAAGGTGCACAACACCAAGACATCAGTGGCACACAACTAGTACTCTTGCATCAACTAAGAGTTGTTTTGTTCAGGATCACACCCACCCTCGTACCTAAATTCCCTCCACATCCCAATAATACAACATCTGGTGTCTCTATCCTCAGTCACAACCTCTCTGGAAAACTGCCCGCTCCACATTCCCGAGCCTACTTTGCGATCAAACCGCTTGCCATTGGGGTTCAACTTCTTGCGTTTGGTGAAGAAAAGGAGAGGCTCTCCATCATCCACGCTGGAACCACCGTTCTTGTCCCAAACAACCCAAGGTTCTTCTTGGCCGTAAAACTCCGAATACTCAGAGATCTCATTCGAGTTCAACTGATGGCCCATCCTGTCCCTGTGCTGGAGAAAGTATCCCACAAGTTCTTCATCTGTGGGATGAAACCTGTACCCGATCGGATAACCCATCCCAATATAGAGAGAGGTCCTAGAGAGGAGGAATTTCGGAAAGGAAAGAATTGGGTGAAGAAATCAGGAGATCTGGTCTCCTATTTATGTTGGGTGATTTCCCAATGGGTTAAGGATTGCTCGGGTTTCAGAATTGTTTTTTATTCTCAGATATTGGCTTTGTCGGTTTTGTTTCTTTTTTACTTTATTTTTATTGGTTTAGTTTCCTAATGGCTGTAGGTTTAGTTTCTTTTTTATTTTATTTTTATTGGCTTTGTTTCCTAATCAACAAGGGATACACTAGATTGTTGGAAATGGCCAGGAGATTAATTTTGGGCTTTTTAATTGGTTGTACCCTTTCTTTCTTTTTTTTAATTCCGAATAGTTTAAAATGTTGTTTAGATTTAAATGTTATTGTTGCAGATTTCGTTGTGGATAGATGCTGGAATCCTAATAGAATTCATCGCATTCTACTTGATGAGGTTATTGATCATATTTCTGCTATGCCTCTTTCCCACTTTAACTTTAAAAATCATTTTGCCTGGGGACCTACTGGTCATGAAAAGTTTACTATTAAGTCAGCCTCCAATTTGCTTGCTAGCAACTATCCTACTCATTCAAGATCGACACTGCTAACTAGGATGTGGAAACTCCCTCTACCCTCTAAAATCAAGGTTTTTGCTTGGCAACTTATTCATGGTCGTCTTCAAGCTAGAGACAATATCTTCACAAATATCTATATTGATCGATCTTACACTTAGTAAATAAAAAAGTAATAAATAAAAATGGATTATAGTGGGTTCCATCATTTCTATGGTTACTTTTTAAACGGTGAGGTCCTCTCTATACACCGGAGCCCTTCCTTCATTTAATCAATGTTATTGTTAACTTGTCTTTTTGTTCTACTGATTTAGAATCTACCAATCATCTTTTCTAGAGATATTTGGCGTTTACCTAATTGGCATTTTAATCCTTCTGATTGGCATCACTCTTTCCTAAATTGAATATTGCTTCTCATAACTCTTTCTCCTTCAACTGACTTATTCTCTAAGGCCCTTTTTATTTGTTATCATATTTGGCTTTTCAGAAACAATCTAATCCTTAGAAATGTTCATAAAGAGGCCATGCAAGTGGCCTTTGCTGCTGCTAGTATGTCCCTTACTTACTCTAACAATGCTCCTGCAGTTAATCACTCTCATTCTCCAAATAATAAAATTATTAAGTGGCTACGTGGGTAATTTGCTAAAACAATTTAAACCTACATGAAGAAATTCCAAGTAAAATTTTGTGACTCTTATCTTTGTTGCTGTAAAGTAATATTATCTGTTGATGCTCTCTGCCATCAACTGCTATTGATGTTGATGATCGTGCTTTTCTTGGGTTCTTCTTCAAGGTGCACAACACCAAGACATCAGTGGCACACAACTCGTACTCTTGCATCAACCAAGACTTGTTTTGTTCAGGATCACACCCACCCTCGTACCTAAATTCCCTCCTCATTCCAGTAATACAACATCCGGTGTCTCTATCCTCGGCCACAACCTCTCTGGAAAATTGCCCGCTCCATATTCCCGAGCCTACTTTGCGATCAAACTGCTTGCCATTGGGGTTCAACTTCTTGCGTTTGGTGAAGAAAAGGAAAGGCTCTCTATCATCCACGCTGGAACCACCGTTCTTGTCCCAAACAACCCAATGTTCTTCTTGGCAGTAAAACTCCGAATACTCTGAGATCTCATTCGAGTGGAACTGATTGCCCATCCTGGCCCTGTGCTGGAGAAAGTAACCCACAAGTTCTTCATCTGTGGGATGAAACATGTACCCGATCGGATAACCCATCCCAATTCAGAGAGAGGCCCTAAAGAGGAGGAATTTCGGAAAGGAAAGAATTGGGTGAAGAAATCAGGAGATCTGGTCTCCTATTTATGTTGGGTGATTTCCCAATGGGTTAGGGATTGCTCGGGTTTCCGAATTGTTTTTTATTCTCAGATATTGGCTTTGTCAGTTTTGTTTCTTTTTTACTTTATTTTTATTGGCTTAGTTTCCTAATGGTTGTAGGTTTAGTTTCTTTTTTACTTTATTTTTATTGGCTTAGTTTCCTAATCAACAACGGATACACTAGATTGTTGGAAATGGCCAGGAGATTAATTTTGGGCTTTTTAATTGGTTGTACCATTTCTCTCTTTTTTCTAATTCCGAACAGTTTAAAATGTTGTTTAGATTTAAATGTTAATGTTGCAGATTTCGTTGTGGATAGATGCTGGAATCCTAATAGAATTCATCGCATTCTACTTGATGAGGTTATTGATCATATTTCTGCTATGCCTCTCTCCCATTTTAACTTTAAAGATCATTTTGCCTGGGGACCAACTGGTCATGAAAAGTTTACTATTAAGTCAGCCTCTAATTTGCTTGCTAGCAACTATCCTACTCATTTAAGATCGACACTGCTAACTAGGATGTGGAAACTCCCTCTACCCTCTAAAATCAAGGTTTTTGCTTGGCAGCTTATTCATGGTCGTCTTAAAATAAGAGACAATATCTTCACAAATATCTATATTGATCAATCTTACACATAGTAAATAAAAAAGTAATAAATAAAAATGGATTATAGTGGGTTCCATTGTTTCTATGGTTACTTCTTAAACGGGGAGGTCTTCTCTATACACCGGAGCCGTTCCTTCATTTAATCAATGTTATTGTTAACTTGTCTTTTTGTTATACTGATTTAGAATCTATCAATCATCTTTTCTAGAGATATTTGGCGTTTAACTAATTGGCATTTTAGTCATTCTGACTGGCATCACTCTTTCCTAAATTGAATATTGCTTCTCATAACTCTTTCTCCTTCAACTGACTTATTCTCTAAGGCCCCTTTTATTTGTTATCATATTTGGCTTTTCAGAAACAATCTAATCCTTCTAAATGTTCATAAAGAGGCCATGCAAGTGGCCTTTGCTGCTGCTAATATGTCCCTTACTTACTCTAACAATGCTCCTGTTATTGATCACTCTCATTCTCCAAATAATAAAATTATTAAGTGGCTACATGGGTAATTTGCTAAAACAATTTAAACCTACATGAAGAAATTCGAAGTAAAATTTTGTGACTCTTACCTTTGTTGCTGTAAAGTAATATTATCTGTTGATGCTCTCCGCCATCAACTATTTTACACTTAAAGCAATAAAACGATGCAACTGCACATCTTGTCTTTTTAATTTATGAGATTTCTAAGAGGGAAATTTTATTCACACCTCTCAAGTTATGAGAAAATTATAGGAAAAAGGGGAAAAGTATCTTCTATAGTACCTGTAGTATCACCATTTGGATTATTTGGTACCTAATCGATCAACAAAGATCGTTTGGTACCTGAAGTAACATTCTATATGATCATTTAGTACTTCCATCCACTTAATTTTCTGTTGACTCAAAGGGGCATTTTTGTCTCCCAAGTCCATTTCTCTATAAAAACCACCTCATACTTATCAAGATCATACAATTCACACCACTGGTTACAATTTTCAGGTAATTCTGGTCACGAAAATGACCATATTATTTAGTGTGTATGAAATATTGTGCTAAGAATAAGATCTAGCATTGGGGCTCGTCGTGCTTTAATTTTTGCTAAAAACAAAGTATCATTTATGCAAACACAATTTCGTTGGGGAAACCCCCATGACTAATCATCATCTTCATTTAAAAAAGACAAATATTCAAATAAATGTAGTTTATATATTTGAGAAGAGGGACGAAAAAACTCTCTCATTTTGCCTAGAGAAGAAGAGTTATTTTTGTATAATAATATTCATGAAAAAAATATTATCCTTAGGCCACATTTGGTTCGCAGAAAGTAAGCATCAGGAAATGAAACTTGTTCATTCTAATCAATCGATTTGTATACCACATAATTATAAGAAAAATTAGTTTTTTTCCATCTTTCAACCAACCTAAATCTCATCTATTCCATCCAAATCCAGATAGTTATATAAACATGTACAAATGGTGGTCTTCATTCCTAAGAAAGATAATCGCATCTCAACCCAATTTTTCTTTTTCTTTTTCAAGTTACCGTTGGTGACAAAAAATTTCGAAGAGAATTTTGACTTACCAATGAATGTGGATTGGAGCGGGACCTGACCAGAAATGATCAAGAAGCTTAATTTCTTTGGGTGTTGACTTGAAGTTTAACCGTCGGCTCTAAGAGGGGGGGGATACTTTAGAAAACCCTCTAATGCCTAAGTCAGTGTTTATCTTAGTCAAGTGTAGTAAAACAAGTTGGAATGAGATGAATTACCTGGATGTCGAGCCTCCTTTGTATAGGTGATAACATACTTGGCCGACAAGTCGTCATTACCACTGCTTTTATGGCTGTATTTTACTCATGGACTTATGTTGACAATCGTTGCTGCACTTATAATGGTAAATCACTGTGCACTTATGATAGTTAATCATTGTGCACTTATAATTGTAATAATTGCGCACAGTTATTACTGCACTTATCGCCACAATCATTGTCATTTTCATGACCAACATTTACCATCGTACTAATGAACGCGTTACTTGTTATAATTATGAGTCTAGAATAATTGACCACCCCTATAATGCCCTCAAATTTTCTCTTTGGACACTCGTCCTAAGAAGAAATTTCAAGATCCTTGGCTGTATTGAATCTTGCCTCGAATATTTCCTCGAGCCCTGATTACCTTGATCCTTTCTTCAGGCCTTGGCCATCTTGGCCGCCCCAAATCTTTCCTCAAGCCCTGGCCACCTCGATTCTTTCCTCAGGCATTGGCCACCTCAATTCTTTCCTCGAGGTGAAGAGTTGTTTTCAGCATAAGATATGGAATTGCCCCCATTTCCTTTTGAATATGATAAATAACATTTTCTTATTGTTTTTGGCCACCGGCCTTGGGTATTTACTTTTGCCACCAGCCTTACACATACATTTCAATAACACCAGTCACAAAGAATTTTCAAATACAAAAGAAAGTGAAAATCAGAAAAATGATTACTAAAGGAAAGAATACTAGTCTACATTACTAGACTCTTGTCTCTTTGGGGCTTGTATTCAGTCACTCCTAGTCCTTAGGGACATAAATGAAATTTCCTAAGGTGCAGCTTTCGACTATTAGTTTTTAGGGAAAAGTGGTTCCCACAGAGAATGTCACTTGTTGGTGACAAAAAATTTCGAAGAGGATTTAGACTCAACAATGAATGCAGACTAGAGCAGGAGCTGACTAGGAATGATTGAGAAACTTGCTTTGGGTGTTGACTTGAAGTTTGACCGTCCGCTCAAAGAGGAAGGGGGGACCTACAGAAAACTCTATGATGCCTAAGTTAGTATTTATCTTAGTCAAGTGTAATAAAACGACTCTGATTGAAATGCATTACTTGGATGTCGAGTAACATTTATATAGGCGATAACATACTTGGGTGAAAAGTCATCATTACCACTGCTTTTATGACTGCATTTACTCATGCACTTATGATGGCAATTACTGCGCACTTATAACGATTAATCAATGCGCATTTAAAATTGTAATCATTGCGCACAGTAATTACCATACTTACTACTGTATTAATGACTGAGTTAATTGTCCTAATTATTGATCTAGAATAATTAGAATAATTAACCACCCCCACAGTTATTGTGATTCCAAATTTGTATATGGGGTGATTTTGGCCTCTACGCCATCAATACCTATGAGCCTTCTTGTTTCAAAGATGAATTAGAAAAAAAAACATAAACATTCATTTCATGAAAGTAAACAACAAAACCCAAAAGAAATGTACGGAAAAAGAGGGTTAGAAGAAGGAATTGTTGAAGTGAGGTCCAACCCATTTTCTTATTTTGTTCAAAATTTTTTCCTCAAAACTACTTTTAACTAGGGATAAATTTCAGTTTACTTACTCCAACTTCTTCATGTTAGTCCATATTCTTTTAATTTCATCAAGATTACCCCTGCACTCTAAATTTTAATCAGCCATGTACAATTCTCTAAGGTCCATCCAAATCTTCCGTCAAGTGATGACGTGGAATGAGATTGAATTGAAAATTTCCTAAAGTACCCATTGTCAAACCTAAATGAAAAAAAAAAAAAAAATCTTTTTCTTCAATTTTCTCAATTCTTCACCATCCATGTCCGAATTAAATCATATTAAAGATGTTCAGGTTTAGGGTAGTCAATTAAGAGGAACCCTTCCAAGTCCTGAGTCTCTGAACCATAGACTTGCCCCATAATCAATTTACTGATGGAATTTCAAAGCTAAAAAGATCCTTTATCTCTCAAACAACCAACTCAAGTTTGACCTTTTAGAAATCAAATTGCCAAACACCATTGCTTTAGTTGATTTACACTCAAATAAGCTCATTGGATCTGACTCGAAGATCTTAAATAAAAGGGGAAGCAGCTTTAGCTTTTGGGAAGCAAATAAGAGGATCCAGCTTAATTTAGCTTCATCTCACCCATCTCTCCATTCTTGACATCTCCAAAAACTCCTCTTTCAACCCAATCCCATCCTAAATTTCCTCCCTCTCTTACCTCCAAGTGTTGACTCTCCGATCCAACTCATATTGGAACGAATAAAACAAGCAAAGCTCATATTGAAACATAACTCTTAACAAAAAGAAACTGAAGCTATAGAAGTCACACACAACAAAGCACTATGAGATCTCGATCTCTTCCTTCAAACTCTTCTTCAAAGACAAACCCTATCAAACCCTCAACTCCTTCGACAACGACAACGATAGCACCAACGCCAACCAAAACGATGACGCATCGAAACAATACATTCACGAATTCACCGCCGCGAAGGAGCCCTTAGGCAAACCTCACGTGATCCCTCCCATCCCAAATGAATGGCAGCTCGGCAAGAAGACCATAAATAACCTTGAATTTGTGGCCGAGTTGCTCTCTATCAACAGCTTCGATTCCAAGTTTCCATACGGCCTCAATCTCTAGCAGAGACCTGAATCTGAGGATGCAGTGATTTAGGAACTGATGAAAATCTGGTGGAGGAATTCCCTGAAATAGAGAAGTAGATAAACCCGCAATTCTGAAATAAACCTTTCAAACCAGTTATGTTAACAATTGATGTCCCAAATAGATATAGAAATCAGAATTTTGAGAAGCGAAGTATTAAAATGCTTTTTACATCGTGGTCATATCCAAATGATTTCTATTATGTGATGCCTATTAAAGATATTTTAGTAGTGATGTAACAAAGAGATGCTTGGTGCTTTCATATTTGTTTTACCAATAGTTTTCACCTGGTCAGTTGCTGACCAAAGAATTTATGCTCAATAACCCTTAGATTTACATGAAAGGGTGGAAAACAAAATACTTCAACTTAATAATAATTCTCTCTGTCATTGGACTTACATCCAAGGGTGGTTAAGCATTATTTTCTTGGTCAACAACTGACCAGGTGAATATTTTCGTTTGTTTTACATAGCTGGCACCGTAAACATAGGATGCTGCCTTGAATTAATAAAAAAAACTTATTAATTTAATTCATATAATTTCATTTACCACTCTTGATAGCTTCTTGAACTTTTTTTAGTGTATCGCTTCGAGTATACACTCTCACGTCATATGGCTCCATCCAATAATTAGGACCTGCCCTTTTCTTTTACTTCGTAATCTTCACTACAAGGCATCAATTCCCAACTTATGTATTCCGAAAGGAAGCGATCGATCAAATGAAGCTAGCTAACAAGAGGAGGCCCCATAAGCGCACTTTGAAGTTCCCTACATTTTTCATTGTTTGGAATGAGCACCCTCTCTTTCCCTCGATATTGATGGCATTATAGATGCTCCTGTCAAGGTGATTTCTACTATTGAGAAGATAAGACTAGAGCACCAAAATTTTCTTTTGGAGGTTCAATAATGGGCTTTGGTCGAGATAAGTGAGTTGGGGTCGAGTTCCTTAGATATATAATAACAATACTTGAATTTATTCCTTGAATAGTGACTTCCTAGGTAGTTTGGTCCTGCCCATTTATTGAGATTGTGTTTCTTCCTTAGAGGGTTATGTTTTTTCTTCCTTTTTGTAGTAGGGTGCTGGCTTCTTGCTCTTTTTGAGCTGATGTTGCTCTTTTTTTTAGGTTCCAACCCTTCGAGCTATTGTTTTTCTTATTCTTTTTTTTATTAACAAAAGAGTAAAAATCACAACTAGTACCTAAATTATACCTTCATCTTATCGATGATACCTAAGATTTATTTTTTGTCACAACTAATACGTGAATTCCTCAAATTCTTTTGAAGTGATACCTAAAGCCACTTTTGGTCACTACTCTAGCAAAAATTAACATGTGATGTGTACATGTCTCATTTATTAGGACAAAATGACGTTGTTACCCTTAAATGTACCATTGTCATAGGAATTCTCTCCAAAAAATAGGCAATTCACGGGAAATCATACCAATTGCCCCTCCATTTCTTTCATTTTAAGCCAAATTCAATGCACAACAATAATTGCAACACAAACATATATATATATATATATATATATAATTAAGAAGGGCCATGTTGCTGCCCTCAAGCCTTGATTAATGAAATCATAGAATACAAAAGGAGGACATAGAGCTGAATCTCATATTATAATAAGTAATATTCTCTAACATGCACTAGCTAACAAAGAGTGCTTGACTGACAACTCTATTTGCTTTGCAAAGCGGTGACATAACAAAAAGATAACTCCACAAAAATGAAACATCATAACAAATAGCGCAGCTTTTCTATTATGTTGTCACACATAATCTAATCTGGCAATACTCTATTTGACAAAGCCAAGAACTCATCGCATAACTAGGGCAATCAAAACACGCAAGGTGCTTATACCGGGACAAGCCTACATCTGCTTATTGAAAACAGTAAATAAGCAATAACTAACAAAACAAAGTAATTGAAAGCTAAAAACATAGCTGCCCAAATTGACCCAATTTCTGACCCAGGCCCAAAAGCTGTCCAAGATTGGGAGAAGACCATGTTAGGCCCATGATCGTTCCTATCTCACCCCTAACATCACACCACCATCCACACCAGGTCACAACCACCGTCGAGCCCTCCCACCGTCGCGGCAACACTGTTGAACCCAAACCACCTGCCTGAACTGAGTTGACAACCCCGATTACCCACATGCCAAACCAGAATGATCTTCGATCCCAACTTGCAAAACACCAATCTTAGAGCAAATCGATCACTGGACCCGCCTGCAATAATCTCGACCAGAAAGATCCTTGATCCCGTCTGCAATCAACCAAGATCAGATCGATCTCCCATCTCAACCTCACCCCAATAAGCCCGACTCTCGGACTCTAAGCCCAACGTTGCCAAATGGTGTGGTTCACCTGTCTTCCACTAATGATCCTGCCACCATCGATCCTGGAAATGCTCCTGCCACATCGGACGACCTCCCTTCTCCATCCTTAACACAACTATTTGTTAGAATCAATCAGCATATACGAACAGTATAGAACACAAATTGAATATATATATATATATATAAGAACAAGTAATCAATAGAGATTAAATAACTTTAATTCGAAATTGAATTAACTAACTTGATCAGATAGAGGCCTGCAGTGCAGTGACCTAAGACAGAAATTCGCCCCTACTTGTGCTGTAGTTCCGGACGTCTATCTAGAGGATACAACTATCTGGTACAAGTTCTTGCACAAGAACTTGACCCTGACGAATTCTACTTTATGTTTCTCATAATAACTTTTTGGAGGAGGAAGAAGAAGATTGATTGATCAATGATGACCGAAGGTCGTCCTCATATAGAACCCAAGACGAGGAGTTACATCGGCAGTTGTTTGACGTTTTTTCGATTCAATCCGTTGCAACTGTTCAATTATATCCGAAATTCAAAACAGTAAAGCAAAAAAGAATATCATATTTAGTCAAACCGAGCCCAAGAGCCCCAAGGCCCAAGGCCCATCTTTGACTTAATATATATATATATATATATATATATCTCCATGTTCCTATGGAAACCCAATAGGAAAGCCCACCGAAGCCCACACTTTAACTTGTTGCCCATTTAATTCTATACATGGGAGTGTCCTTAAAAAGGTCATGATCTTTCAAAATGTCTTCCATGTGGGACTAGAGTCCCACAAGTTCCAACAATACCCCACATTTCTATTTCAAACCCTAACAATACCCCACATTTGAATAGAAAATAAGAGATTGAATTGGGAACTCATCGTTAGTTCGGAGAACTTCGATAGGAAATGCATCGGAAAAGGTGTCTTTTGGACTTGAACCTTTCGTAGTGAACACTTATCGGATTTACTTTGTGAAGTAGTGAACTCAAGTCTTGAACTATTCACGTTTTGTAGTAAACCGAGACAATAAGTATCACACATATCATATCTAGACATAGTTCAAATTCTTACGGTTGTGTTTATTTTGGTCCTGAACAACTCCTTACTTCATGAGAGTTTTAGAGAACTTAGCCATGTCGGTTCTCATAGATGCGACCCCACATCAGTCTCATATAGGTAATGCCGATTAAGAATAGTCCGTACTATCCCACTTAAAAGATATTAGCATTATTAAGAATATATATTACTATTCATCCCTCAATCGTCAACGGAAAACACACTTTGTTTCATCTTAGGAATGAGCATACATGTGTGTGTTAAACATCTTGAGTCTTCCCTAACTAGTTTGCCTATTGAACCTAGACCATGGGATCTCCAATGTTGCTAGGTTAGGTTTCCTCCAAGTATTGACTCATTGTATTGGCTTTAAGCCCATTCCCCTCGATGTAAAGAGGACTTGCTCTCTATTAAGGCCTTTAGTCAAAGGATCGGCTATATTCTCCTTTGATTTTACGTAGTCAATGGAAATAATTCCATTCTTGAGCAAGTCTCTAATTGTTTTGTGACGTCGCCTTATATGCCTCGATTTGCCATTGTAGATTTGGTTCTTCGCTCTTGTAAGAGCAGCCATACTATCACAATGTATGCAAATGGCCGGAACAGGCTTTGGCCACAATGGAATACCTTCTAGGAAATTTTTGAGCCATTCCGCTTCTTCGGCGGCTTTGTCTAAGGCTACAAATTCTGCTTCCATAGTTGAGCGTTGTATTCACAGTTTTAGTTTGTTTTGATGATTTCCAAGATACGGCAGCGCCTCCAAGTGTAAATACGTATCCACTTGTGGACTTACTTTCCGAATTATTGGAAATCCAATTTGCATCACTATCCTTCTAATACGGGAGGATATTTGGTATAATGTAACCCATAGTCTATTGTATGCTTTAGATATCGTAAGACTCTTACTAAGGCAATCCAATGTTCTTTTCCCGGATTGCTTGAGTACCTACTAAGTCGACTTACACTATATGCCAAATCCGGTCTTGTACAATTCATTATGTACATTAAACTTCCAAGAACTTGTGTATACTCCAATTGAGACACACTCACCTTGATTTTTCTTAAGATGACTAGAGGGATCAAATGGAGTAACAACCGGCTTATCATCATAGTGTCCAAATTTTCTAAGGACCTTTTCTATATAATGAGATTGAGTAAGTATGTAACCATCCGAATGCCTTTTAATTCGAATACCAAGAATCACATCCGCTATTCCCATATCTTTCATATCAAAGGAGGAATGCAACATTTTCTTTGTTTGATTAATTACATCCTTACTTGTTCCCATAACGAGCATGTCGTCCACATATAAGCATACAATGACAAATGCGTTTCTACATTCTTTGACATAGACACATTTGTCACATTCATTAATTTTGAATCCATTTGATAATAGTGTATTATCAAATTTCTCATGCCATTGCTTGGGAGCTTGTTTAAGTCCGTAAAGTGACTTAACTAATTTACAAACTTTATTTTCTTGACCTTTAACGATAAATCATTCGGGTTGTTCCATGTAGATTTCTTCATCTAGTTTGCCATTTAGAAATGCGGTTTTCACATCCATTTGGTGTATTTCCAAATTGTGTACAGCCGCTATAGCAAGTAAAGTTCGTATTGACGTTATTCTTGTCACCGGTGAATAAGTGTCGAAAAAATCTACACCTTCTTTGACGATACCCTTTAGCTACTATACGAGCTTTGTATTTTTCTATGGTACCATCCGGTCTCATTTTTCTTTTTTAAAAATCCATTTATGGCCTATTGGTTTATGTCCAGGAGGCAAATCAACCAATGTCCAAGTATTATTTTGTATAATGGATTCCACTTCATTTTGAATAGCCTCTTTCCAATAAGGTGCTTCCGATGATTCCATGGCAGCCTTATATGTTTGAGGTTCTCCTTCAAGATTAAATGTCATAAATTCGGGTCCAAACTCTTTAGCAATCTTTCCACGTTTGCTTCTCCTTCGTTCTAGAATTTCTTCTTGAACAGTAGAAGTATCATTTTCACCAATTTCAGTACTTTTGTTTAACTCACTTTGAGGCAACGTATCTTCATATGTTCTTTTCCTTGGATTAGATTTATCCTTGTAAGGAAAATTATCCTCAAAGAATTCTACTTCAGCAGATTCTATGATTGTGTTTGTGCTTATATCAGAAATATCAGATTTGTAAACCAAAAATCTATAGGCAGCACTATTATTGGCTGGACCAATATATATACAATCTATTGTTTTTGGTCCAAGTTTAGTTCTCTTTGGAAATGGAACTTGAACTTTAGCAAGACAACCCCACACTTTCAAAGTTTTATAAGTAGGTAATCTTCCTTTCCATAGTTCATAAGGAGATTGATCACTTAGTTTATGAGGAATCCTATTTAATATCATATTTGCAGTAAGCAAAGCCTCTCCCCACAGATTATGTAACGCCCTGGACCTAAATTTTACCGTTTACTAGTCATTTGGATGGGAAACGACAATTTCTTTTACTTTTTACTTGTTCAGATACTTTTAGTGGCCCTAAAAGTTGACTTTTTGTTCGGGTCAAAATTTGAGGAAAGGTTCTTCATGAAAGTTGTAGGGGACGTTAAACCGAGCGCCTGCATATGTGGTGCGTAAAAATCGGACTTAGTATGCGAGAGTTGTGGCAAAAAATGTGAAGTTACTGTTCATGGTAATTTTTGGGATAAAAATATAAACTTACCAGGGTAGGTTTCCAAAACCGGAAACCCACCCCCCCCCATTCTCTTTCTCTCTCCCCGACTCTCCCTTCCTCTCTCGGCCGACTCGCTCCCCCTCCGAGTTCTTCCATTCCGGCCACCTCCGGTCCCCATTTCGCCGTCGAAGGTTCGGTTTTCATCACTGATCATTTCCCCTATGGCCTTGTAACATGATTTGAAGTATAGAGGCCGGATCGAAATTAGGGTTCTTGATTTTTCTGGGTTTTTGTTCATTGATCGATTTCGACTGTTTTTAGTTGTTATTTGGAAATGTTGTAGTTATGAAGTTGAATCAGTGGGTTGTGTAGATGGTGTACCTTAATTTTGGTGGCCGGAGGTGGAGGTTGGCACCGGCGCGTGGAACTCACGCTCCGCCACTGTTGGTGGCGTGTGAGTTGTTGTTTTGGCCGGAATTTTGACTTGTTGTTATTATAATTGATCGATTATTACGTCTAGTTTAATAATCGTAGCTTGGAAATGGATTTGGAGGTGAATTGATTATGAATTTTGGTGTTGTTCAAAGGATGGAGAAATTGTTCATTGAATTACGAGGAATCCATCCATCGGATCTCCTCGGTTCGGCCTTTAGGCCCACATATGAAGGGAATAATATTAGTGATGAAGATTGAGAGATTTTGGGCAAATAAAGATGATGTTAGGGTTTGGTTTTAATTATCCCAATTTAGTTTTCTATCCAGTAATTAAGGTTTACGAACGTTATATTTGTGTACAGGACGTGATACCGACCTATCGCTCGACGAGGACCCTTACGCTTGGATACCACGTTAGCCGTATATCGTGAGTGGACTTTTGTTTTTAAGTAAATGATGCATGCATTTATTTCTTTGAATATGCTCTATTTATTTATCAATTTACATTTCGAGCGTGTGATTTAATCTCCGAGATTGATTTCGCTTTATCTCATATAAGTGTTTTCGATAATGATTTGTTTCCGAAGTTGATTATGATTTATAATCTTACTTGACGAATTATCTTGTTTCCAAGGTGATTTCCGGAATTATTCTCTAATTATATTTATTTCGAGGAGTTTCAAAATGGGATTTCAATGGAGTTGTATTTCCTCTTTTTATATCGACTTCGGTTTTGGCATTGAGAATGCCTTGTTGATGATTTTGGAAATGGATTTTGTTCCGGTTTACAAATGATATTATTTCTGTGTATTTACTTGAAATTTGAGATGATCTTGGCGTGTGGGACACGTCATGGGAATTCATTTACGAGAATTGGGGAAGTTTTATGGATTTATACGGTTTTCGGATTTTCTGTTGCCATACTTTGGGTGACTTATCATTGCTAGCATTGATCTTCCGCCTTTGTGGCGAGGTGATGGGATCACCGAAGCCCTCCGCCTTTGTGGCGCTGGTTACTGTCTCTGTGACAGTAATTCTGAAGCCCAGTATCCTATCGCTACACTTAGTGGCGTCAGGGTATATTACGGGAGTAATGGGAGTACTTTAGCCTGGGAGGCTATCACCCAAGCCTGGGAGGCTCACTTGTATGGCTATCGCCTTCCCCTACTCACTTTACTACTTAAGCTAGCGGGGCTAGCTCGATTTTCATTTAACCAGCGGGGCTGGTCTTTTTTTCCTTGAGTATCTGAGTTCCAGCTTTTTTCTTTTAAATCATTTGTGACTAGCGGGGCTAGTCGGTTTTCATGAGTGGAACTCCTCTTGTTTTATTTCGTTAATCATTGCATGCATCGGGAATTTCTAAAGGAAATAAATGTGGGAAAGTATAAAATCTATTTAGTTTTTATTTGTTTATTTTTGTCCACTCACACTAACGTTTTTATGTACTTTCCCCCTGGGCCCCTTCGGTTTCAAATGCCCAGTTCGCAGCGTAGCTGTTCGGCTTTAGGAGTTGAGCTTAGCACCACCACTGTCATCTATTCCTTGTAGGTTACTTGCTAACCTACTTTGTAAATCATTGTTCTTTTGGTGTTAGACTGCTCTGATAACCTTGAGATGTTTTATTAATATTGAACCTATGACTTGGTTGTAATTGAGTTAATTGGATAATTTGTTATTCTAAATGTGGAATTGTGCGGTTTTTGGGAGCAGGGTGGCTCCAGGAGTTTTGGGAGGTTGGTTTCGAAGTGAAATTGAAATTCTACAGGTTTTGGGTTACCCATTTTTAAGGGAGGTTATGCCGAAGTTTTTGGTAAACCTTCTTTAAAGGTGGGTCCCGCAGGGCCACTTTGGGTTTCAGGGTGGAATCCGGGGTGGGTCCTGTCAGATTATGTGGTGCTCCCGAACTAATTAACATTGAATTTATCATATTCTTCAAAATTCTATTTTTTCGTTCGGCAACTCCATTTTGTTGTGGAGTATATGGAGCTGTAGTTTGATGTACAATGCCATAAAAGGAACAAAATTCTGCAAAGTCTTTGGATTCATATTCTCCACCTCTATCAGACCTTAGAATTTTTATTCTTTTCTCAAGTTGATTCTCAACTTCAGCTTTATATGTTTTGAACATATTTAAAGCCTCATCCTTGCTATGTATCAAATATACATAGCAATATTTACTGCAATCATCTATGAATGATTATAATAGTTCTTTCCTCCACGAGTTGAGTTGATTTAAAATCACACAAATCACTATGGATTAAACCAAGTACTTCATTGGATTTTTCTACAGATTTGTGAGAGTGACCTGCATATTTTGATTCAATACAGATTTCACACTTAGTCATATTATTCATTGAACACTTTGGCAGCATGCCTAAATTTACCATTCTTTGTAAAGAACGAAAATTAACATGGCCTAATCTAGAATGCCATAAAGAAGAGGACTCAACCATGTACATAGAAGCAGCGCTAGTGCCTGCATTATTATTATTAATAGCAGCAACCATAGTAGGTACATCATTTAGTTTAAAGAGCCCTTCACTAAGGTAACCCTTTCCTACATACACCCCAACCTTGGTGAGTACAAATTTGTTAGATTCGAACACTAGTTTGAATCCCTTGTTGCTTAGAACAGGACCAGACACTAGGTTCTTACATATTTCAGGCACATGAAGTACATTAGTAAGTACAAGTTCTTTTCCAGAAGTGAATTTCAGAATCACCTTCCCTTTTCCTTCAACTTTGGCAGTTATGGCGTTCCCCATGAACAAAGGTTCGCCTTCTTTGATTTGCTGGTATGAAGTGAATATCTCCCTTGCAGAGCATACGTGCATTGAAGCACCGGTATCAATCCACCAATCAGTTGAATTAGTCACCAGATTTGCTGCAGAAACCACTCCAATGAATTGATTTTCAGTTTCAGCAAGGTTTGCTTGTTTGTTGGAATTTCCAGAACCACCACCTCCTTGATCTTTCTTGAAGTGACACTCTTTTGCTCTATGCCCTGGTTTGCCACACACCCAACATCCACCAGTTTGTGGCTTTTTGAAGGCTTTGGTCTTTTGTGGGGCGAGTGGCTTCTTTGCAGCAGCAAGAGTTGGTTTGGTTGCAGCATTCTTGCCTTTGTTTTTCTGAAACTTGGCCTTTGATAGGCTTCCTCCAATCATGTTTGCGTTTGGCTCCATAGCATCAGCCCTTTAATTCTTCCGGTGATCCTCTTCAACACGAAGTTTCAGAACCAATTGCTCAAAATTCATGTCCTCAGTTAGATGTTTCAGATAAACCTTGAAATCTTTCCATGAAGGAGGTAATTTTTCAATAACAGAACCAACAAGAAAATTCGAGTTAAGTCCCATACCTTCTTCATCTAACTCATGAACAATGACTTGGAGTTCCTCCACTTGCTTGACAACAGATTTGGCATCAACCATCTTGTAATTCAGAAACTTGCCAATGACAAACTTCTTTGAACAAGCAACTTCAGTTTTATACTTATTGTCCAATGACTCCCATAATTCCTTTGCTGTTTTGAATGACGAATAAATATCATACAAGGAATCGTCTAAGGCATTGAGGATGTAATTCCTGCACAGAAACTCATTACTTGCCCAGGACTCTATAGCCTTTTGATTTTCGGCCTTTTGAGCATCAGTTGGAACATCATCTCCTTCTCCTTCCGGTAAAGCCTTGGGAGCCTCGGTTGTGAGAACATTTGCCACATGAAGAGTTGTCAAGTAAAACAACATCTTCTGTTGCCAGCGTTTGAAGTCAGAGCCCTTGAATTTCTCAGGTTTCTCCACATGATTCTTCATGGTAGATACAGATTGATCCATTTCGAGATATCTGTCTTAGATTGTTAGAATCAATCAGCATATACGAACAGTATAGAACACAAATTGAATATATATATATATAAGAACAAGTAATCAATAGAGATTAAATAACTTTAATTCGAAATTGAATTAACTAACTTGATCAGATAGAGGCCTGCAGTGCAGTGACCTAAGACAGAAATTCGCCCCTACTTGTGCTGTAGTTCCGGACGTCTATCTAGAGGATACAACTATCTGGTACAAGTTCTTGCACAAGAACTTGACCCTGACGAATTCTACTTTATGTTTCTCAGAATAACTTTTTGGAGGAGGAAGAAGAAGATTGATTGATCAATGATGACCGAAGGTCGTCCTCATATAGAACTCAAGACGAGGAGTTACATCGGCAGTTGTTTGACGTTTTTTCGATTCAATCTGTTGCAACTGTTCAATTATATCCAAAATTCAAAACAGTAGAGCAAAAAAGAATATCATATTTAGTCAAACCGAGCCCAAGAGCCCCAAGGTCCAAGGCCCATCTTTGACTTAATATATATATATATATATATATATATATATCTCCATATTCCTATGGAAACCCAATAGGAAAGCCCACCGAAGCCCACACTTTAACTTGTTGCCCATTTAATTCTATACATGGGAGTGTCCTTAAAAAGGTCATGATCTTTCAAAATGTCTTCCATGTGGGACTAGAGTCCCACAAGTTCCAACACTATTAGACCCAAGATCCCACCAAAAACTAATAGAGTAGCCAAGCGGGTTCTGACAATCACGTCCGTCCGATGATGACATCTCTAGACGTGTTGCTGGACGGAGGAGAAAACAAGGCTGGGGCTACAAGGAGGCGCGACCTGTGCTCTTAGAATTTTTTGAGACTCGGCAAACTACACAAATACACTTAATAATGCTAAATTTATTAAAGATAATAGAAAATGTACCCTCAACGACTAGTAAAATGTCATCTTTAACCCTAGTAAATGAGACACATGTGCCTCACATGTCATTTTTGACCGGAGTAGTGACCGTAGGTAGTCTTAGGTACCACTTCAAATGAAGACGAAGAATTCAGGTACTGATTGTGACAAAATATAAAGTTTAGATATCATCGATAAGATGAAGGCATAATTCAGGTATTATTTGTGATTTTTATCCTTAACAAAAAAATTGAATTTAAAAAAAAAAAAAAAAAAAACAACAACAACAACAACAAGCACTCACAAGCAACTCAATGACCATGTTTCTTTTCATTTTAATCTAATGGAAACATGTCATCTAGGGCCCACAAATGTCGGGGCATATATCTGTGACAGACACACTTAAGACGTTCCTAATATAGCATAATTGTCAATTTAACTATGTACAATTAGTGCCTCTGATATAAAACCAACATGAATATTAAAGATAAGAAAGAAAAAAAAACTGCAGAGAAAGCTAATGATTTTCATTCAAGTGTAATGGTGATGGATTTCACTGAGGGCCACGAGGCCCTATAACTGCAACACATGGTTTTACAATATAATGAATAACTAATGGAGGTTAGGAACTTGGTTTGCACAGATAAAGAAAAAAAAAACCTATATTTAGGACAAATTATGTTGAGTCTTTTTCCTTGTTTTCAGAGCATCAACATACACTTACACTAACACAAATGGACGGCTGAAAAACATCAAGTACATTTTTTGGTTTGAAAAAAAAAAAGGTCGACTACGAATATCACAAGTTAATTAAGATCATCTAATAGGTGTTGGGTCAATTGCACCACCGGTGCATAGAACAATTTTTCCTTAATTACAAAGGGTTAACTTCCCAAATATTAACTATAGTATTGGTAACATAAGTAAAATTAACTTTAAAAAATGGCCGTATGGTATCAAAAAGTTGGTCCCATAAGAAGAAGAAAAAAAATTCCTCAACCAGTAATAATAAGATTCTTTTGTCGGTCTGTTTGGCTCGTCCGTTTATACTTGACTAAAATGATATCCATACATAACATATTTGAGAGAGAGCTAATTTTTAAATCAACAAAAGTGGTGTATGCAATAAAAGTTGCCCCAAATTAGCAATTTCATACTTTTCCGTTGGCCAAATTTGTACAAATAACATTTCAAGAATTTACTCCACAAAATTTGATGAAATTTTACTTAGAATGACAAAAGTATGGGGTTCTTTAAATTACTTATAAAGTTGCTTAACAATAAATTAACCCGCAAACTAGATTTGAAGAAGAAAAAAAAATTAAAAACAGCTAAATTATTTCAAAAGTTACATAATTTGACATTAACTTATTAAAGTTGGTAAGAGCCTACTTTTATAAGCTAAAAACTACGATTGCTTATTGCTTCAGTTAAGTTTTTCTATACACCAAAACGAGTAAAAACTTTTTTGACTATACAACACATAGAAGAGAGAGAGATTCTCTCTCTTCGAAGCTTTCTCCCATAACCCTAGTGCGTCTTTCGGTGTACTCGAACGACGCTCGTCCGGTGGTGGCCTGAGATCTATATTGGCCTTGGTCGAGTGATGTTGGGGCTGCTACCGGACGGGCCTCAAAGGCTTGCTAATAGTTGTTTTCAGTTTGTCTCTTTGCTTGGAGTTTGATAGGATCGATGCCAGATCTTGGTCTGCTGGGCACTGTAGCATGTGGGATCGACAGCGACATGGTGGGTAGAGGGGTAATGCCCAGTGATGGCTTTGTTGGTGGCGTAGGCAGCGGAGTTGTTTGGTGGTGACTTGGTGTGGTGGAGATCGATTCGAATGGGTCTAGTCTTCTCCTGTTTGGATCTCGCTGAGGGCTTCGATTGACGACATCGAGTGAAGATGTTGGTGGTGTTCCTCGTGGTGCCCAGGGCTGTTATGTTAGACTGTTGGCGGCTTGGCACAGTGCAATAGGGGTTAGATTGGGCTGCTTGCTATAGGTTCGGGCTAGGGCAAACTGTGGGCTATTGGGCTATGGCCTCTATTTTTGGGCCCTATGCTTGTTAGGTAGGCTACTTAATGAGCCCTAACGAGTGTAGTCTGTTTGTTTATTTGCTATGTTTTTTCCATAACTTATAGGCTCGCTTTTAAGTGAGCAATAAATTTCGAATATAGTTGGTCTATCCTATGTATCATTATAGTTTCACCATGAAGCCTTATTTTGTCAATTGTGAGGCAGTGGGTGGATATGTAATGATCTTTTTAGCATGAGTTTTAGCAATGAAATTCCCGTTAATTCAAAAAAAAAAAAAGTTAAGCTTTTCTATATTAGGCTTTGAGCTACCAAAACAAATGGTTTTTAGCTTTCATGATTTCTGTTCCTTCCTCTTTTTTGCTAAAGAAATTCACTCGTTAGTTATCATAATCGAAACACAAATAAATACATCGTTATTTTCTCCATCTTCTTGAATAAAAGATACACGATGATATTACATTCACGAGGAACATTTCGCATAAAACCCCGTAAAAAATAATATTGAAAATCGAAAGCGAAGAAAATTCAAATTATATATTTACGTCTTAGTCCTAGTTCCGTAGACCGTTAGCCGAGGGAGAAGAGCAGAATAACTGGTGGCAAAGTGGCATCTCATCCTGATAGGGTGTGGACCTCACAAGGGAAAGACAATCGGATGCGAATAGGTGGCAGATCCATCTCACAAAAAAAAAAATTAATAATAATAGGTGGCAGCTCAAAACTGGTGGGTTGGAGAGAGAGAGTGAGTGGTGTTGGCCTTGGCGTAAAAGAGGCGCTACTTCGAACCAAATGTCATATGCCGCTGCATATTCGTTTACTCCTTTTTTTTTTTTTTTTTTCTTTTTCTTTCTTTTTCCTTTTCTTTTTTGCAAAACCAATTTAAACTAGCGACCCGATCACACTCGTAATTCCGTAACCTTGAAATCTGGCGGTCACGCTCCTTGTTTCAGGTTCACTCACTCTCTCCCCTATATATATATATTTTCACAACCACATCACTTTTATCAGTTATCTCTCTCTTTCTCTCTGATTTTCGTTCTCTTCTAGAAAGTTGAAGAAGAAGCTTGTGTGCCAGTTCAGCAATGGCTGCAGCTGATACGATCTCCAAGCTCAAATCTGAGGTCGCCGCTCTTAGCCAGATCAGGTATATCATCGCCTCCTCCGATCCGTTCATATTCTTCGTTTTTCGTTTTCCGATTGCCGTTTGATCTGATGAGCTTCCTTTTGTTTCCATCCGGTGCAGCGAGAATGAGAAGAACGGGTTCATCAACCTCGTCTCTCGCTATCTCAGGTAATTCGATTGTGAATCGCATTGGTTCGTTTTTCGTTGCTCTCTCTCTTTCTGTGTTGAAAATGTGATCTAAAAATTGTGGTAATGCGTGTGACAGTGGAACGGAAGCGACGCATGTAGATTGGAGTAAGATCCAGACTCCTACTGAGGAGGTTGTGGTTCCTTATGACACCTTGGCGCCTACTCCCGAAGGTGATAATAATACCTTGATTTCTATACTTTTTATCTGCGGATTTCCATTTCGAAATTGTAAGATGCTAATGATTGTGCTTTCTTGATCCATGCAGATCCTGCCGAAACCAAGAAGCTTTTGGACAAACTTGTTGTGCTAAAGCTCAATGGAGGTCTCGGAACAACCATGGGTTGTACTGGTCCCAAGTAGGCATTTCAGTCTTTTTTCCTTCTTTTTTGCTTGTTTGTGTATCAGTTGTGAAGGTGGCAGTTGTTTTTTTGTTATTAGTTTTCTGCATAAAATGGCGTTGAGATTTGGATATGTGATCATTGATGTGATAGAATGGTTTCCCTCCTTTGTTTTTGATGCTTTTTATTTTTAGTATCTACCCTGCACAGAACAATCAATGTTAGATCAATTTGGTCTTTTGCTCAACTGTGCAAAAGAGACTAGAATTAGTTCGATTATCCCTTTGACTCCGTTCTGTGTACATGACTAGTTTGTATGGTGTTTGCTTTATTTTGCTATTGTTGAAAGGTTGTGATGTTTTTTCTTGTCTGAAATGCATTAATTTATTCTCATGTCAGTGCGTCATGTGAAATTTCAGACGTGGTTAAAATTTGATTCACTCTCAAGTTTGGCGATGTCAAATATTAATTCTACTCTACGATCCAACTAGATGTGGATCAAACTAGGCAAGAACTAGAATTGAATTGAATTCATCAAATTGGTTTGGCTATAAAGTATGTTCATTATTGAACATATGTTGAACATGGATTCTGATTGGATCTTGATTTTTGGATATTTTTTTCTCTTGTTCTTTCGGGTTGAATCATCTCTGCAATTTTGTAGATCCATGAGACTTCAATTACTGTAGTGTATACTAATATATATAATCCAGTTAGATGTAAAATCTGCTTTGTGTGTGCAACTTGAGCCAGTCTTTTCGTCTTGTTATGACTTCAATGATATTAATTTCACTTCTTCTGGCTTGCAGGTCAGTCATTGAAGTTCGAAATGGGTTGACATTTCTGGACTTGATTGTTATCCAGATTGAGGTCTCTCTCTCTCTCTCTCTCTCTCTCTCTCGATATATATATATATATATAAATATATATATATATATATATATCTATATCTACCACTACCTTCCTTGTTATGTCAGCTTAACCTGCCAATTATTTTCAGACTCTCAATAACAAATATGGGTGCAATGTTCCTCTGCTTTTAATGAACTCATTCAACACTCATGATGATACATTTAAGGTTTGGGAATTTACTACCATATTTTATTTTTATTTTTTCCTTCAATTTTACTAAGGAAACTAACTGCCTCTTGTTTCCATTAGATTGTTGAGAGATACACCAAGTCAAATGTTCAGATTCATACTTTTAACCAGGTCTGTAGTACACTTTCTTGATCCCCTGCTTTATTATTATTTTTTTGTCCACTAAATACTCAATACACTGAACTTAAATCTCCACTATTTTTGGATATGCAGAGTCAGTATCCTCGTTTGGTTGTTGAAGATAATTCACCACTTCCATCTAAAGGACAGACTGGCAAGGATGGATGGTATAGTCTAATTTTCACTGTCGCTTATGCATAAGGGTTTTCCAGCATACTTCTGAGTATTTACTGTTTTGAAATGAATGCATTACCTTAGTTATTAGATGTCTCAGAAACATTTAGTGACTTTTTTTTTTGTTCAACTAAGCCAATTAAGCAATAGAACAGCAGAAGATTCATTCATGCTCTTTCAGTTATCTTCTAAAATTATGTTGCACTATCGATACTTCTAATAAACACGACAGGTGACTCTGACATCGAAGTGATATCATCATGACTGTTTTGTTTGTGCTTGCTTATGCTACATGATGTTTTACCCTCTTTCATATATACTTTTTATAATAATCATCTCTAGGACCATTGTTTTGGTATGAGATGCAGTGTGCTATTATTTATCATAAGATTTTGTTTGAGTTAAGGATTCCTTATGTTTCCTATGAGTTAAGGCATGCATTTGGCCTTCAATTCTGGATGTGCTGCAGTTTCTATTACATGTGCAATTGTTATTGGTCTTATAGTTCGATTTGAAGTTAGCTCTCAACTGATGTTTCACATCTACGTAATTCGTATCCTCCTTAAGTAATTCAGTTTTTCACCTTTCAAGAATGGCACATTGTGAGTGTTGGATTGTGTTTCTGTTTAGTCAGTTAGATAGAATTCCCTAAGCTCTGTGTAATAGGAATCTAAATTTCTTTTTAGTGACATTCAATATAATGTCTCTTTATTCTCATGATTAATGTACGCACATGTAGGTATCCTCCTGGCCATGGTGATGTATTCCCTTCCTTAAGTAACAGTGGCAAACTGGATATGTTATTGTCACAGGTTGGTGCCCTGATTCCTTTTTCTAAACTTTTTGTTTTGTTTTGTTTGCTTATAGGCCAGGTATAACTCCTTCCTGTTTTTAAAACCTCCCTCCATTTTACAGGGCAAGGAGTACGTGTTTGTTTCTAACTCGGACAACTTGGGTGCTGTTGTGGACTTGAGTATCCTATTTTTGGTTACTGACAATTATACCTTCACCTGAGGCTTGTAATTAGGTTCTGATGCAGTGAATAGAGGAAAACAATTATTAATTATTGGTATTAAAAATGAAGAGGCTGATTTTGGTCATTTGTTGTTTAGGATAGATTATTACCTCCGTTACTACTATACCACATGAGAAAAGAATCATTTGGAAGTTATTATCCTTGACTGGATGCAATAGAAATTTTGAATCATTTGGTCCAGAAAAAGAACGAGTACTGCATGGAGGTATGAAAAAGACTATTGGAATTAATGACCTTTTTCACCTCTTTCATATGCTTTACCTAATTCAAACTCAAACGTCTACATATCTGTCTTTTTTATTCAGGTCACACCGAAAACATTGGCTGATGTGAAGGGTGGCACTCTAATCTCTTATGAGGGAAGGACTCAGGTATAAATTTCACATTTATTGCTAGTACTTTTCTTTAAGTTGTCTTGTTTTCATATGTTGAAAGTTCTCGTTTCTAGGTTCAAATATGGACTTTTTTTTTATTTCTTAAATGAGGTGTTGTAATCAGTGTTTCTTTCTATATTTTTTATGTTGTTAAATAGGCGTTATAATCAATGTCTGACAAAAGTTAACGCAGTTTGATTTGAGACTAATGTTGCTCAGGCTTGTTTTACATGGGCTTGACATGTTATAGATTATTCCACATAATTTTTCAGGGTACTAAAAATTTGTTAGATTGACTATTAGGAAAACATAATCTGCAATCTGGAAAGTCAGATTGGTCATCAATCAGTCAAGCCTGAGATACAAATAGATTTAATAAGAGAAAGATTATTATACATTGAGTATGAATACAAGTTATTTCAGTGAGCTGGTCAGCCTCGTTCACAGTTGAATGAGCCGTTTCAAGGTTTAGATTGGCTTTCCCACTTTCACAGTTTGATTTTCTTTTCCCCTTTTTGCTGAAAATGATATTAAGTCCTTAGATTTCAGTTTATTTTCTTTCAAAGAAATAATGTTACTAATTTTGACTATGCATGACAATTTCCTTTTTTCTGATGTTCTCATGCAGCTCCTGGAAATCGCTCAAGTCCCTGATCAACATGTAAGTCATGTTTCCATTCTTCCTCTTCCCCTCCAATATTTATTTATTTTTTTTCATCTCAATGTATATAGTAGCTGCATATTACATAGCTAGTTTTGTGTCAGTTTGCTAAACAATGAATGGCAAGATCTATGACATGTATATAGGCAGTCAAACCTAGTCGATGGTATCTTGATGCACATTAGTGGAGGAGTAATTAGGGGAAAGCATCATGTATTTGGGTGTGTATACGTGTATATTGACAAAATGCTGTCAATACCTTTAATAAGAGGGTGGACCGTGGGAGTAAGTTTGCTAAAGAATGAACTGCAAGATCTATGACATGTTATAGGCAGTCAAACATAGCCGATGATATCTAGATGCACAATAGTGCGAGTATTAATTAGGGGAACGCATCATGTATTTGGGTGTACACACACACATGTATGTATGCATACAGGTACGCAAGCACACACGCACGCATATGGGTTGACATAGTGGGCATTGCATTATGAAAGATGTAATGTGAATTACTGGAATAGCCGAAACTACACACCTTCCCTTAAGAACAACACCAGCACTGTACCATAATATTATGTACATGTAAATTCCTTGTTTTTTGTTGGGGAGGTGTTAGTACTGGCAATTTTGGTTGCTTTTGCCAGAGAACAACAAACTAATTTTGAAGGCAGAATGGGGGAAGACGAGGTAATATCATGGGATACAGTTTGTTTGGGCTCTTTGGTTTCCTCAGAGTATAGTGCAAAAGCTGTCGTCATGTAGCTTCTGTTACTTGTTGTTTTTCTGCTTTAAGCTCTAGTGTTCGTTTCTCGTCCCATGTATTGTACTTTTTTCTTTCTCTTATTATTTCATTTCAGTTTGAGTTTCAATTAAGTTTATGCACTATACCAGTCTCCTTGCATTGCACAGTGCTATTGACAAGTTCAAAATCTATTCATTGCGCGAGTTTATTATTGATATTTGAATGGTTTCTTGGCAACAGGTCAATGAATTCAAGTCAATAGAGAAGTTCAAAATTTTCAACACAAACAATTTGTAAGTCATGTTACATGATCTTGTTAGTAAACATTCATCGATTGAGTACTAACAACATATCAGTACAGGTGGGTTAATTTGAACGCAATTAAACGTCTTGTGCAAGCTGGTGCACTGAAGATGGAGATTATCCCAAACCCAAAGGTATGCATTGGACTCTCAAATCTTTTGCTCCTTGGGTGGTGGCGAAAAATGCACCTTGCAATGATACTGGTTTACTGATGTTTCTTTTTAGTTTTATTTATTTAGTTATATATTTATTATTTTTATGTAGGAAGTGGATGGAATCAAAGTTATGCAGCTAGAAACTGCAGCGGGTGCGGCAATCAGGGTACTAACTATATACAACAGCTCATTTAATGTGCTTGATTTTTTTTCTCTTAAGAATCTTTTAATTTAATTTTTTAATGTTAATATTTTGGCTGTTATTACCAGTTCTTTGATAATGCTATTGGTATCAATGTACCCCGATCTCGATTCCTCCCTGTGAAGGCAACTTCAGATTTGCTTCTTGTCCAGGTAGCCTTCTCTTCTTTGAACTAGTTTTAGTATCTTTGGAAATAATTTGGGGCTTTTCTAAAACATCCTTTTGATCTTCTTTGCAGTCTGACCTCTATACCGTAGAAGATGGCTTTGTTATCCGTAACCCAGCAAGGAAAAATCCTGCAAATCCTTCTATTGAACTGGGGCCTGAGTTTAAGAAGGTAAATGTTTAAATACTGTGATCTTATGCCTGTTTGATGCTTGATGGTTGATAATGACAGTGTCTTCTCTTTCCTTACAGGTTGGCAATTTCTTGAGTCGGTTCAAGTCAATCCCCAGCATCATTGAGCTTGATAGCCTTAAGGTGTCTGGTGATGTGTGGTTTGGTGCTGGCATTGTTCTCAAGGTATGCAGTTCACTGGAGTTTTAGATTAGTGTTAACATCATGTATAACCTGCTTATACCCAACACAGTTCATTTATGTTTTGTTCTTGTTTTTGGTAACCTTTCAAATCCTGCTACAAATTTATCTAGCAGATTTCCGTTTTCTATTCACTAATAACTATTGCAGTCCATACCCATCTTGTATTGTGTTGCATCTTTTGGTCATAATATATTGTTCTGTATAGTCTAGTAACATCGTCTACCATTTTGGTTTTTATTTAATGAAGGGAAAAGTAACTATCACAGCAAAACCTGGGGTGAAGTTGGAAATTCCTGATAAAGCTGTGCTGGAGAACAAGGTAAACAACAAGCCATATAAACCCCTTTCCTGTTGCTATTTTTTTTTTCACTGCTCTAAGTTTGCTAATTGTATCTGTTCAGGATATCAATGGTCCTGAGGATCTCTAAGTTTCTTGCCGTGAAATATATTGGAGGGCATGTTAAAGTTATCGAGAACCATGTTTGTAGGCCATGCTTATCTAGTATGATAGGATAATAAATGTGTTTTTTTGCTATTTTGCCTTTTGTTGCGCTCGAGGTTGATAAACTTTGCAGCTTGCCATGGTTAATCCTTTTGTGTATGAAAGAAAAATTGATGCCAAAGGTAGAGCATAAAGTTTTTGTTATTTACTGCTGGCTCTTTTTATTGTTGTCATTTTTCTTTGTTTAGGAAAGTGAAATCCACACTTTCAATTTTTGGTTGAAATTCCTATAAAAATATAAAACTAAGTTATTGAAGACAAAAATTTAAGTTAATAAAAAGAGAGGAATGTGAATTGTAAAATGGAGAGAGTGAATTTCACTCTCTAATGTGTCATGATTAGGCGATTGATGGGGTCATGTAGTCTTTTTGTACAGAAGAGTAGATGCATGTCGTGAGCCTCAAATTAAATCTACATTATTTCTCAGTAGAGTGCGGAGCAAGTAATCTCCAAGTAATTTTCAAATGCAGTTCCTCTTGGAACCTTGGGCGACGTAGCATGTTCCTTTAGGACTCTAGTCACATCACTCGAATGTTATTCTTCGGTCTTATTCCCAGCTATAATGGAGCATGACCTCTTTGGCGTCTGGGACCTCGTGAATCCAACTCATTAGACACACTAGATTCTAGGACCTCTTGGGTTCTCCACGTGTAGGTATGTCATAGGTACAAATGAACTCAAATGGCATCGCATACTTAAGAAATTGGACACAGCAAACACTCCATCTTATCTGATGCCGAAAGAGAAGATTAAAAACAAAAAATCCAGTTCCTCATATTACATTGCAAACTTAGTAAAGGACTAACAATCCAATCCTACTTTTCTCTATGGGAGATAAACCTCAATCAATTGCTCCATACAAAGCGAAAAATATTCTTACTGGCAGCAGCGTCTACAACATTGTTACTCTGTGTTCTAAGCATCTCCTCCTGTGTGCGGACATCACCCTCCTGCTCAAATAAACGTATAATACACTTCTGTTAATAAAACAAAGGCAGAAACATGTGTTCATTTCATTTGACCACACCCCATGGAGTACAAATAAGTTAAAACAGGTTGATGAGATTAATTAAGAATATAAATAGATAGATACAGTTAGGACTAATCCAATAGAACTTCATGCCCAGAACATGTAAGAGAATGGATTACATAATGGACAAGAGTTCCAGTCTGGTAGGCGGTGTGAAAACCACTGGACAAGCACCTCAGTATAAATTTTCAGAACAATATATGGTAGAATTTCATGAATGCAATATTAACTACAAATGCTGAATTGTCAACAAGACTCAAGAAACACGCATTCTGGACTTAAATTTCAACTCAGCCTAAGATCAACTACATAACAGGTTTTACTCTGAGCTCCTTTGAGCAACTGTCAGTTAATTTGTCCTCCAAGAACGCCGCTAAAGTGAATACTAATTAAGAAAATGCATTCATATAAATGCAGTGTAGTCCTAAAAATAACAATAACAATAACAATAATCCGTCTTCAGTTGATCCCAAGACCTTGGCACAGTAGCGTGATGCAGCACAGAGAAACAGTTGGTGAGGGTATGATAGGGGTGCGTTGGGGAGTGTTCAGAGATTAAAAAAGCAGAATGGTTTTAGAAGAAACAGAGGGATTTTAGCTGTAGAAGGGAGAAATAGAACGAGGGAGGTTAGGGGAGAGAACAGAGAATAGGGTAGGAGAAGAGAAACCAAGGCGCCAAGCCTTCAATAAAATTCAATTCGATTTCATTCCAATCTGATTTGGGTTTACAAACAGTAACATATTTATAGGCTTAAAATGCATAACCCTTAGACTCCTAGAACATCAGAAGACTCAATTAAAGACATATTAATAATAAGATCCTTGAGTACTCACCCTACGACTTAAATAGACTCTTAAAAACACTAGACTCATAAGTATTTTTCATAAAACTGAAAAATCACTCTTGCAAGACCCTTAAACTACCACGGAGACTTTACTTTGGACCAAAAAGGGTTGGGCCAGTCTTAGGCTTCCAAAGTGGATATTTCTTTTCCAACCAAGTTGTGGCTGCTGCATTATAGCATTGCACTCGAGGCTTAAAATAATTTACTTAAAAACAATTAATAGCAGTCTTATATAATGGAGCCACAGTCGAAGGTTGCTACAACATTTGAGTTCCAACGAACTTTCAAAATCATATTCATGACTCCAATTTTCATTTTTTAAAACTCAACTCCATATGGCCACTTCTTCTTCCTTATGGCTATGGCACAGTTGACTGAAAATCTATAAAAGGGTAGAAACTAAGAGAGGAAGATGAGGTGATAAATGAAGAAGGGTTCCAAATACTAAATACCATAGAGCAACAGAAAATCAAACTCCATATTAGTTTCTCTCACACTTGTACTCCTCCCTCTTTTCCCTCTCCCTCTTTCTGTCAAATCGACTTTGTCATAGCATTTATGTATTCCTCTCTTTTAGTTTCTAGTGATATAACCTAAACCTTTTTGTTATGTTTATAGTAGGTAAACATTTCATTTCTTTCTTGTTAAAATTGGCAGAGGGAAATTGGAATTTGGGACCTCATCAACAGTGTGGATGAGAAATACCACTACACCAATCGCTAGTTGGTATTGAAATCAAAATTCTCTTTCATGTTTTCATAACTTTTTATTCTTTTTTTCTTTCAAGAGATCAGTGACCATGCAGGATATCTAGACATCAGCCATGAATTTCAAATTCTATAATGGTGGCACACTTAGTTAAACAGATATTAACTAGCTCAATTCAAATTCCGACCAAGGGACTAAGAACTTACAAGTAGAGAGTATTCATGGGCAAGAGAAAAAGGCGTTGGGTACAAATCCAGAACAGCAATGGCAACTTCCTCAGTCACCTGGGGGACCTGCATTGATAATTAAAGATGTAAAACTGATTCACCATGTTGTGACTACAAAACTTCCTACTTCTGAAAACTGATATGCCACAAACCATATCATAAGCATTGATCCTAAAACTTAATAGACTAATCTACCATTCTACCCAAGCCGGCATGAAAGTACGTACATACTATATTTGATGCAATTTAATGCTAACAACAAACTAGTAGAAAGATAGACAAGGGACAAGAACTCATCAAGAATAGGAAAACTGTTCAAATATCTTAATATGTACCTGTTCTTTTTGTGTTCTATAAAGGATTGGCCACTGCCAATATATATCATTGGGGTTAGAAACATACATAGACACATAAACATAATAGGAACAAAAATGCAAGAAAGAGCAGAGTTTAGTTTCCTCCAAATCCATTGAGGCTTATTTAGAAATGAATGGACCTATAGTTAGCTACATGCAGAAAATATAACCATTATTTCACTGACTATCAGGTACAACATGATTTTCTTCTCTCTCAAAAAATTACCTGCATGAGCTGAACAGCAAATACGTCACTGACTGTCATTTTATCCAGGTCTTGACTCCTTTTGTTAAATTCATCAAATGTAAGACAAACTCCAGCATGCTTACGCTGTTCCTCAGGAAGTTCTTTGTAATATTTAAATATTGCTTCAGTAAGATAACCATACTTCCTTAAGGTTTCAGTCAAGTTTTCAGTTCTCTGAACATCAAAACCCTCCAAAATTTCAGTTGTGAAGCAGCTGCATAAGATCAGAATATTAATAGCTGAAGATGGATTCAAAAAATTCTTTGCAGTCATTAGGACATCACTAAAGGGATCATGATTACTACAACCGTTTAACATGGGTTCAAATACTGATGTACAAAATGACAGATAATGATGTTCATAAACTTGATAGCCAAATTGAAAACCACAGTCTGGAAAAAGAAAAGGTCCTGGGACATAGACTTAAGTTTGAAACTAATATATTTAAAACAAGACAGAAAGTTACTTAGCAGTCTTATCAGAAGTTTTCCGTGTCAAAACAGATTAAATTGTAAGTTAGTTATACAATCAAAAGCTTACAAAGCACGTATTCAAATACATTCATATCTTCTGAGGGAAAAAAGAGACCGAACTTGCTACTTACAAGGAAAATTTAGACTCATTTAACTCAACCAGACTAGCAACTCAATTTACTATCAATATATAACTTGACTTCAATAATTTAACTCCACTTCAACTAAAGTAGAGGATCACCCACAGCAAAACTCAAAAGTGCATACCTAATGCAACTAAATTTATTGTTTGATTTTGTTTTCTTCAAAGAAACTCAAGTTTCATTAAGAAAAAAAGTTAAAGAAAATCAAAAAGGAAATCTTGATACAAGCCAATCTGAAACCAACTTTAGATGTTACATTCATTTAGCTTCTGTCCGAAATATCATAGTATACATGAACATGGTGCTTGAATTTGAACATCTAAACTTTGTTTGAGATTAGCTTTATTTTTTAAGGGATTACAGAAGATTAAACAAGAGTATGTATTGCTGCTTCTACGATTATGCCATGCCAGAAACACTTTTTTTTTGGCTTCATAATGGAATCTGTACATCTCAAAGAAGAAAGTAAAGCACACCAACTGCGTAACATGACTGCAAGACATTTAATCAAGATAAAATGGTATCAGATCTGGTTGATGAAAATAATTGTTATTTTATGTACCATGCAACTTGTTTAAATGTCAATATAATTGAATAGATATTACTGGAAAGGCTTGTCAACTTCTGGGCCAAAATTGATTACAGAACTCAGCCAAGCTCAACCAAATTAAAAATGATCTTAATCATTCATATTAAAGCCACACCTTAGGGACCCCATGAAACTTAACCATCATTAGGTAATCTTGACTAAAAAAGTTCATGCCTGCAAGTCTGCAACTGTCAGCAGACCAATTAAAGTTATGATAAAGAACATAACTATTCCACCAGGCCAGGAAACAAGCAATTATTACACCATTGTTGACCATACAGAAAAGGTCCAACATAAATCATCACCAAAGTTAGTTAGGAGAGTATCTACGTAGGGTACGATTTACTTTCCCAGTTTATATAAGATGATTTGCTAAAGAAATATAGTTTAGTAGGAAAAATATATAGCCCTTAAGAATATTCTAAAAAGATCGCTTACGCTGTTTTAATGCTTTCTGCTGCTGCACAAGAATTGGGATCACCTTCCACAAGATATATCAGCTTTTTGAGTCCGCACCTCTAACAATAGATGCAATTTAAGGATATTTCAGCATTATGTGAAACTAATCAAATGCATGGAAAGTTCAAACTGGAAGCAAAAAAATTATACAGCAGATAGTAAGAGACAAAGAAGACTAAATTAATTAATTAAAAAAAAAGAAGCAAATCTATAACAGACATGTCAATAAACAATTTCTCTATCTCATGGAGTCAAGAAATTATAATTCTTTAAACACAAAATATTCACTGTCAACAAATTTAATCTGCTGAGCAAAGAAACAAACTAGCAAACTTCACTCATAGGCAGTTCTAAGCTTAAACTGCTACCCAGTTGGCAGCTCACCCTAGATGTCAAAAAGCAAACTGATGCTGTACTAAGAAATAGCACAACCAGTGAGGTCCACAACAAACATCACCTTAGAAGTTGCTACTTTACCATTCCTTCTTGCTCAGAACTGTATGTCAAGTGTTTTCTTCTAAATTGGGAATGCTTCCCGCAATTTTACTTTTTTTCTTCATAAACCCAATCTGATGTGGATGCATAGAAACTTCATAAATCCAATCTGAAATTCTCCTTTTTCATCACTCCAAAAGTTGGTGATTTATTATTATGGCATTTATTTTATTTTTTTTGGATAAAAAACTGAAATTTTATCATCTAGCTATTAAAATTCAGTAAATAAGCAAGCCTAGTTTGAACAATAAAATGGTGTATACTATGTATGCATGCCATAGATTAGTTCCTCCTACAACAGTCCAAAAAAGAATATGAAAGGTAGAATAGCAAATTTCACATACCAATAAAGATGAAACTAAGTCTTTCAAATAGAACTCCATACCAAAAGTCTCAATTTTTGATCCCTGTAACGGTTGTCTCTTATTGAACAGCATAAATCATCAACATTCTTCCTCTCAACAATAAAATCAAGTACATATTCAGTCTCAAGATAATTATGGCGAGCTATCCAAATCCCATCTCCGACTGGTAACCGTCTGACCTGTAAAAGAGTAAATTTGTTTGTTGCTATTTACATTGTAAAATATGATACGTAAATGTCATCATGTTAGTCCTCATAGTCTTAGATGACTTTACTGAAAATCTTGAAAATGGATTTCAAGCAGAAACCAAATATGAGAACACTATGGCAAACCCAAAATGCGTTTAACATAAGAAAGGCAATGTAGATACAGCCAAAGACTTGGAGACAAGTTTTAAGAATACATGCTGAGTTCTACAAATATCACCATAACAAAAACTAGCCAATTCAGTTTGGAAGTTTAGCAATGAAATTATTTAACAAAACTTACAACAATAAGTACAAAGGGAACAAGTTAGGACATAATGTTCTCAAAGCCTATCACTATCTCATCATAGATAGTAAGAAACCTTTCAGCCATTATGGTTTTATGGATAGAAAGTACTTTCTAAAGTTACTTGGCACAACCAAATTGGATGGCAGGTCTTGCTTAATGAATGTTAGGTGTCAAGAAAATTAAGCCCCATCATCACTGACAATGTTTTTCAAAAGATCACATAGTCAAACAAGTACTCTACTATTATTGACAGTTCTAGAGCATATTACCTTACAAACGAAGAAAGGCCTTTAGTATTTGAATATATTTCATAAAACTAGCACATAAAACACTATATACACGAACAAACCAACAAGGAACAAAATACAATACGAAAAGTCACTATTTTTGTTAAAGAAAATTTATAGACAATTATAAGTTATCGATAATACAAAAACTAACAGAGAAAAGATTATGATATGATAACTCACCTCTACTTTAATTTTGGATTCAGAAATAACACTCTCAATAATGCTCCTAGACCGCAATCTACAACCACAAAAGAACATAGAGTTAATCACATATGTTACAAACACCACCACAGACAGTGGACAAAGAATAAAATATAAAGTACAAATTATAAACGAAAACAAGGTTTATCTACATTGTTTTTGTGCAGTTTGAATTAGTTTGGTGTATTTCCAGGTGGTGTTAATTGGTTATTCTGTCTGGTGTATTCTTTGTTATTATATTTGGTCTATTTGTTTGTTATTAGAAATTGGATGCATGACAAGAAAGCAAAACCAATATTAGGCAGGGCAGAGACGGGAAATCATAGCAACCTCTGAAAAAATGATTAAAGACCTGCTGTGGTGTCATCTCTTAACAAAGAAAATGGATAACCAGGAGTAATGAGTTCTTACTTCTAAAAGTAAATATGCTCCAACCAAGTATTATTGAGAAGACCTAAAAAACTTTCATGTTATGATAGAATAACCAACATCTGTAACTAATTTCACCAAAGAAATACAACAAAAGAAATAAAAGTCACAGAAGAGAAAAGTTAGAGGTTACAGACATCTGAGTGGCCAATTGCTCTCGGTCATCTAATAGAAAGACTACTTCATAAGCATCTTCAAATCTCTCCCCAAAGCTTAGAGGTGGAATGGATAAAGCTTTTGAACTTGCTTTGACACCCGGAGAACTAGACTTTGGCATGGGACAACTCTAGGAAAATCAGAAAGTAGTGAGCAACACGGTGAGTAACTGCAATGATATACTCACTATGTTCAACAATATTGAGAAAGGTGACTTTCAGATCTAAGAAAAAAGCATTATAAGCACCCTACACTTCCGTCTAGCAATTACATAACCAAAGTGCACATGTGGCCCCTAAAGAATTATTTTCTAGGAAACTTTGCACACAGAAACTATTTTGACACTTTCCCTTTCACGGAATATTTTCAGAAAATAGTTCAAAAGACAGCAACAATATTTGGAAACAAAAGGTCCAAACGCGAAGAATCTAACTGTTAGATCAGAGTCAGGGCTCTGCACCATAGCAGGTTTCGTAAGGAGCAGTATGTAGCCTCTGCTAAAATAAAATAAAACAAAAACAGTGAACAATTTATATTTTCTTGCAAACAATAACAGTTAATAATCAAGCATAACAGAGGCCATGATACGACAGGAAAATGTGGACAACAAAAACCCATATTTGATGGATGGTATAAGCTCAAATAAGCTACTAAGACAAGAACCTTAAATTCAAACTTAATCTTTGAAAGCATGGTGCTGAGAAATAAATATCAAATATGAAGATGCAAACTGATTATTGTTCCCAGCCACAGTTCAACATACTAATGAAAAGCCATTCAGACATATACCTTGTCAAGACATTCCCATGGCATATCAATTAAGTTCTCCTCACTACTTGAATTACTGGACAACAATGTCATATCTGTCACTGACTCAGGATGAGAAAGGCCCTGTTCTGATACATTCACATCCACGACAGACAACCCTTTGGCATTAGAAACTTTTTCCACAGGATCCACCAAACCAGACCTCATGAGACATTCACGGGCAACTTCCTGACCTTCTTCAGTAAGCATGTACCTACAATTTATACATGCAGTACATATCTAATTATAGTGCAATTGCGACATAGTGAAATTCTGCAACATTGATTTATAAGAACTGCTTAGATATTACATACTTCCTCAGCATTATGTTCAGTGAAAAGAGTACTAAGTCATGCTGAAAGTAACCATACCACAAACAGGATTCAAGCTGATAATCAACCAATTTATGCCTAAAAATAACTCGATTGTCATATACCTAAAAAACATACATCCACATGGGCCTCTTCACAGATGATGATGATGATTCAGTTAAAAAGAATAGAATTTAACTAATAAAAATTTAAAACTCACGAATTGTCAGTAAGCTGCACACCGTAGCTAGCCATAAATCATCATTCACGATTTCACATCAGAGTAGAACTTCCCTACTATTTTATCTCTAGTGGTAAGTGCTTCATCAGTAAGGTGAGATTTTTAATTTCTCGGTAACAAACAATGCAACGCTTCATAAAATTGTCTGTGGCAAAAGGCTACAATCCGTTCATTCAAAATTTACAAGAGAGAATTGCATAAGATAAACATCTATGACTGCTTTTTAGCATGACCAAACGAAAAAGTAATGTAACAGCAAAAGCCATACTTTGCCGGACAACTTAATTTCAGAACCAGTCCTTTGGTTATCAATGTCGTCATGCAGGACCAACCACTATACCATTCCTTGGCAGAATTGCCGAGAGTTGTAGGCTTTCCCTTCCCCTTCTCCGGCCTAGGAACAAAACACATTAGGTCTCAGAACACGGCAGAACAAATTCACAGAAGTAGTAATGCAATGAACCAACATGCATAATCGGCACACGAGAAAGTCCACTAGCTTCAGCTGCATCAATAAGCTCCTGTTTACGCATAAATTCATCTCCATTTTCGGTTCCCCTGATGAAAGCCTAGTGTTAACACATAGACATAGTTCAAAAAAAAGTGATAAGAAATCCAATTACAATTTACAGTTAACCTGTAAAGCGTGATCAACAAAGCATACGCCACGGAATTCTTCTGCGGAACGTAGCGTTTGGTTGATTTGGTTCTCTTGGCTACGAAAAGAAAGAGGAAATCCATATATAGCGGACAGCAGCAACAAATATGAATCAAAGTGTTGGTGAATGAAATAACTAGCTGAACCAGTGTTACCTGATCCGCTCGAGGTACGAAACGCCGGTGGATCCCTCATGGTTTTAGGGTTTGTGGCTCCAGAGAGAGGAACTTGGATCGGCTAATTCCGGGAAATCCTCAATTGGCTTCAACTGGATTCTCTGTTTCTTGAGGTCTCAGTGGTCAATCGACTACTCCCTCTGAGAAAAAAAAAAAAAGGAAACGATGGAGATTTGGGGAAGAAGCTAGGAAGAGAGATGGGCGGTTAAAGAACGAAGGCGGGAAATTACACTCTAGTCTTTGAATTGTAAGACAAATTTTGAAATGGGGGGGGGGGGGGGGGGGGGTGGTGGTTTTGGATAATAGAATTGAACTAAAATGAGAATTTTCTAATTTCTGAATGATAATTATCTCGTTTGGTATCTAAGAGCATCTCCAACAGTATAAATTGTTTTTTAGTTAAATTTAGCTAAAGGTGTGAAATATAGCTATTGATTTAGCAATGTTGCTCCAGCAATGGTAGCTATTTGTAAATAATAACTATATTTTATCAAATCATAAACTGACATGTGGACAAAAAAAGGAAAAAAAGGAGAGAAATATAACTTTTGCTTTAGCTATGTAGGATACTCTAGCTAAATATAGCTAACCATTTTAGCTATAGTTAAATTTAACTTACCTATAGCTAGTCTGTTGGAGCTGAATTTTGCATTAGAAATAGTTATATATAGCTAAAAATTGAGTTTAGCTACTCTGTTGGAGATGCCCTAAAAGGAAATGGGTGTCAAATCCATTTAAATGTGATCGGTAATATTCTCAACCTCTACAAGTTTGCTTGACGGAGACAATCCTAATGTAACCTAAGGTCTCGTTTGGTTTGCGGAGAGTAAGCATCAGGAAAGGAAAGTTGTTCCTTTCCTGTGTTTGGGATGCAAAAGGAAAGGAAATACTTTCCTGAAGCAAAGGAAAATAGAGGGGAAAATGGTTCCTTCCATACTCTAAAGGAATCACTTTCCCCCTGCTTTCCTTGCATTTATTACTCACAACATATTATTTTATTCCATTAATTACATATTTTTTAACAACTTTCCGGATAACTTTCCTTACATTACCAAACATCGGAATGGAAAGTTCTTCGGAAAATTCATTTCCCTTCCCATGGGAAAGACAAAGGAACTACTTTCCTTTCCGCGAACCAAACGAGGCCAGTAGCATCACCATGAAAATAAGTTGTAACAAGTCACCTGACAATACTAGAGATGCCATAAATATTGTTGCTCATGGCTGACCACCTAGGTGCGAAATTAAAAGTGATTGGGACCCATAGAGCATAGCACACAATGAAGCACTAGATGCCAAACGTAAAACAACCCAAAAAAAAGGGCCTAACTCTAAACAGTTCAACCAAATGACACCCAAATAATAACCAATAGGATAGCTGAAACTTTTCTTAACAATCATCGGCATATTGCGCCAGACATTCTCTCTATGGCCAAGCCCAGTCAGAATCTCTGATAAAAGAATCATCGAACACAACTTCTCTTACACCAGATCCTTCAAACTTGTCTTCATTGACCATCGACCTTTGTGAGTGATGAATTTTCTCATATTGATTCAATGTGTAAATGAGGTTATATATACAAGCCCTACACTATTACATTACACGTCTTGATCTCTAAGTAAATTTGTTCTCCAAATGTACTTGTCCTCCAAGTTTCCTTCTTCTACAAGATTAAATGCAAGTAAACTTGTTCTACACAACATGACTCACAAGTCAACACTCTCTCTCAAGTTGGGGCATAAATGTCATGAAGACCCAACTTGCCCAGTGAGTCATGGAACAACTTGCTTGATACAGTTTTGATAAGTATATCTGCTAATTGCTCCTTGGTTGGAACAAAAGGAAATGAGATTAACTTTGCATCCATCTTTTCCTTAATGAAGTGTCGATCAACTTCCACATGTTTCGTTCGGTCATGTTGTACAGGATTATGTGATATGTCAATAGCTGCTTTGTTATCACTGTACAATTGCATTGCTGACTTAGGCTTAAAACCCAAATCTCGAAGTAAATTTCGTAGCCACAGAAGTTCACACACTCCATGTGCCATACCTCTATATTCAGCTTCAGCACTTGACCTTGCAACAACCTTTTGCTTCTTACTTCTCCAGGTAACAAGGTTTCCACCCACAAAGGTGAAGTACCCAGATGTAGACTTCCTGTCTGTGATAGAACCGGCCCAATCTGCATCTGTATATCCATTAACATTGAGGTGCTGACATTTAGAAAACATTAAACCTTTTCCTGGTGCTGACTTTAAGTACCTCAAGATTCTTACCACTGCCTCCATATGCTGTTCACTTGGATTATGCATAAACTGACTAACAACACTAACTGCATAAGCAACATCAGGTCTAGTGTGTGATAAATATATCAGGCGTCCCACTAACCTCTAGTATCTTGGTTTATCAGTTGGAACCTGATTAGGATATTCTGCTAGTTTGTGATTTTGCTTGATTGGAGTGTCAATTGGAGAACAATCCAATATACCTATCTCTGCCAAGAGATCCAACACATACTTTCGCTGATATAAGAAGATGCCATCTCTTCCCCTGGCTACCTCAATCCCCAAGAAGTACTTTAAACTCCCAAATTCTTCATCTCAAACTCAGAAGCCAACTTCTTCTAAAGACTTTTAATTTCCATCACTTGGACTTGAACCCAGATGTTTTTGAATGAGCCAAATATCCTAACAAACTAGACTACAACAAATTTTTAATTATTTTGTTATAATATTATGTTAATGCATGCATCAATTATTGATTCTACATGAATATCTCTCTATTTTGGCATATGATACTCATGAATTGGTATCAACAATATTAATTTTGTTTCCAACAATCGAGGGTATGTATTTTCATGAGTTTTTTTTTTTTTTTGAAAGGGGTTGGTGCTGCCGCTCTCAAGCCTTGATTAATTAATGAAATTGCATAATACAAGGGGGACGTAGAGCCTAAACCCCATATTACAATAAGTATAAAGAGATAATCCTGAAATAATACCAAGACTCTCTACAAAATCTATGTATTCTAACAAGCACCAATTAACAAAGAGTGCACAAAAGGCTATTCTATTTGCTTTGACATAGCGGTGACATACCGGAAAGATAACTCTATTACGAAGAAGCATCATTATAAATAGCACAGCTTTCCCACTATGTTGCCGCACAGAAATAAATCCGGTGACACTCAATTTCATCCTGCCACTAGGAGGTTGCGTCATTTGAGCAAATAGCTCGCCGCCTAGCTAGGCCAAACAAGGCACACTGAGTGTGCATTAGGACAAAACCCACGTCGCCCTACGCAAAAGTGGTAGGGACTTATTGTTGGCATAAAGCCAAGTCGTACTAAAAGTAAATAACATAAAAACAAAGCAGTAAAAAAAACTAGGTCAAGGGTGAAAGCCCAAACCAACAAAGTTAGGTTAAGGGTCAAAGCCCAGACCCAAAGATCATCAGGCCCAAGCTTGAGTAAATAGTTGCAGAGCCCAACACATAGCACCCATCCTACCAGCGCTGTACCACCACCAGCCAAGTCGCCGTCCCCTACCGCCTGCTGACTCGCCACGCTGCCCTTCCTCAAGTAGGAAACAAAGCATCGAAACCAGATCGGGTTCAACCGATCCGATCTCAATCCAGTGGATCTCGGCGTTGCGCCCAGACGATTGTCCCCATTCGGCGACCTCCGAGCTCGTGTCAACACCTAGAACCACCTAGCAGATCCTTGTGCTCCTCCCAAGGCCAAGACGACAACGGCTCCGCCATCCTACCATCTTCCCACCTTCGCCCTTCTCCGTCAAACCATATAGGCTCTCCAGTGTGCAACGCCAACGCTCCGCAACCTCTACTCCAACTGGACCATCATTCACAGGACATAAGGTCCCATCTGTCCCGTCCGGCGAAAATGCTGGGAGGGCCCGCCGCCGGATTGGGATAACTCCCACTCGGCGTTTCTCTTTTCTTCCGCTAGGGTTTAAAGACTTCAATTTGATTTTCTCTTATTATTTGATCTGATAATTTGATATAAAATTGACAATTTATAATGAGATCGAAACTACAGGTTTCTTGATCCAATTATATGAGGACTACTGATTGTTATACAATCAAATAGATCGAAACCTCTTGTTTCTTGATCTCCATTTATGTCAAGATTTTTGTCCCTTCTCTTTATGAGTATGTGAACCTCTGTTCACTCCACTTTTAAAACAAGCTTCTAATTATGAAGACTCGAGCCCAATGCTTTGAGTACAATATGAAATTTGATGAGGCTATAATCCTCCATTGTATTATTATTGAAGTATACGTTTATACCCATATAAACCACTGTCCCAAACTCAAAATTCAAGTATATCATTTTGGCATTTGTTTTCATTGTCAAACAATAATATGAACCACATGTTCATCAATAAATTTAATTTGAACTATGAAAGTTCAGGATAAACATAATGACAAACATTTTTGTTTTGCATATAATGTAACTATGGACATGATCCATTGCAATTGTTGATAATTTTTCACAATTGATGCCTCCAAAAGCTAAGATAACAATCATCTCAAGAACTGCAGATCTTAATTGATGGCGTCAACTGAGCTCATATTATGTTACCTATATGGAATACCATTGCACATATTGGTAATGAAATTTCCACCTAACTTATGTTGTATTTATCAACCATAAGTATACTACTATATATATACTGTATCATAAACTAAAAATTTCATTGAGTCAAATAAAATTATTTTGGCATGACCAATGTGTCATTATTTTATCTACTATGTCATGTAGACTCATCTACATACTTTACATTTTTATATAATATAGCAATAATTGCAAACCTTACTAACAAGGAAATTATAATTTATCACATATTTGCGAGTTGTCACTATAATGGGACAATTCTCCCGTCATTAGGGGGAGAAATATCATTTATGAAAACTACATGAATTGTTGTGTGATATCTATCCATCATGTCTCATTTTAATTTTGAAAAAAAAAAATTTCAATTCATTATCTTTTTGACCTAAAATTTGGTTTAGCCTCTCCACCCCCTAATGGGGTGAATTTATTGTTTGCATGCATATTTTGTGAATGGTCAAATCTGACACTTCCCGCCGGTTAGGAGGAGGAAAGATTAATGTAACGGCGTGAATTATGTGGAATATATGCATTAAGTCCAATGTTTTAAGCTCCCTATAAGGGAAGATTATACAAGCCCTATAACGCTCTTCATGAGGTTGTACGAAGATCCTCATTCTCTAATTAATTTGTCCTAGAGAGACAATACATTCCCTAAAAGTGGAATGAGTACTTGATATCAACAAAGCTTATTATAGATTTATAGCTAATGCATGCATATATGAATGTGTGAGGATCAAAATTTGATGATATCTCATAAATAGTAACGCTACTACACTTCATCAAGGGTTGTATACTACCACATTTCATTATGTCGACAAACTATACTTTTGGCCATATTGGGAAGAGACAATTCCAATGAATTTGAATATTGTAAATGTGATGATATACTTGTACTTTATCAACCCTAAAAATTACAAGAGGATGTACTAAAGTGAATTGAAATCACTATGACACAAATCTCTTTATAGAGATATGTGATTATCATTCTTCTCCAAACGACAACTTCTCTATAAGTACAGTGTTACATATAACTATTATATTAACAAGAGGCTTATAGCAGTTGTCATGGTTATTATGAAGATCTTAAAGGCAAATTGCTAAAAGCAAATCCCCGAATGTGTCATTATAAGGATATTGCTTAATCAAATTCTCGACCGATTTATATTGCCAAAGGCAAGTCCATGAATGAATGAAAGAGCTTAAAGTTCACTCATGGAATCAAAAAGTCTAAAGTTCATATATACTCATTCATTTACGGTCAAAGTGACTTATTACCTTAATGAGTACTATGACAAGACTAAGAAATTGAATTCCAATCATGCTCACAATATTGCAACATATTCTAACTTCCATGAAGTTATGAAGTTATCTATAGCTCATATTAAGCATATATGAAATTATTAATTACGCAAATTGATATTTATGGCTAAGTATGCATACTTGAATTTCAATCCTCGGAATATTGTATAATGATAAATGTATCAATTGTTGTTCCTTTATATTATTATTTTTTGCTAATATCTTTATCTATAATTTGAGCATATGAAATTGGTTATACTCTTATCATGTGAGGTAAGATTTAGGGGAAATGATCATTTACCCAATTTTAACTTTAAAATTGCCCACTTACCCAAACATTCTAAGAGATTGCCCACTTATCCAAACACTCTAAGAGATTATTTCACTAATACCGAATTAAGTATTTTTTTAAATTCTTTTTTATTTATTTTTCGGACAATTTTGCCCTCTCCTTCTTTGTCACTTAGTGAGAGAAGTCATTGGAGACCTTGTCGGACTCTGGTGACCAGTGGCCAGCCGGGGACTCCGGTGGAGGACTCCAGCGACCGGTGACAGGAATTAGGAATCCGGCTACCTGAGTGGTGACCGGGTTCCGGCGTCTGAATTTATTGCCCCCTAATAACACCCAGTAACCATATTATTACCTCCCAATAATCATATTATTTCCCTTTAATAATCATATTATTGCCTCCCAATAATCATATTATTGCCTCCAATAATCATATTATTACACTCTAATAATCATATTATTGCCCTCAAGTGAATTGCATAAACACTCAAAACCAAAATGAATACACTCCAGACAAAATTGATCAATTTATATGTTCAATTGTACACGTTCACTTTTTTTTCCTTCCCCATTCTTGGAGCTCACAGTATACCAAAAAAAAAAAAAAAAGCTCTAGGCACCCACCGAAGTGTGTGGCCGGTGCAGGAGTGGTCAGGGCGTGGTTGTGTAAGGGAGCGGAGTCGAAGTCGAATCAGGTTGGGATTGGAGTCGGATCGTCGGACGGGCCTTGTGGACTCCGTGTGGGTCTGGTGCGAGGTCGGGTTCCTCGATTGACATGGTTGTTCAGGTCGAGGAGGTCACGATGGCTGGCTGGAAGGGGAAGATCGAGTTAGTTGGGTTTGGATTGTTGCCTCGCTGTACTCATCGGCGGAATGGCTTGGAGGTGCAAGTTCGAGGGTTGCAGGGCAACGTCGTATCTATGGCAGCCTGGATCGTATCGGATCGAACTGATCTAATCTAGACTGGCTTTCACAGATCCAAGCTGGGGATCGATTTGCTTGGAGGAGGCGGCGCTTTTATTTGGCGCGGCAGGGATGGCGAAATGACGGCGTTGCCGGATTCAGTCTCCAGTGAGAGAAGAAATCGGTTGGGGGGGGGGGAGGGGAGAGAGAGAGAGAGAAAGAGAAAATAGATCGAAGAGTGGAGGGGGGGGGGAGAGAGAGAGATGAGTGTAATTTATTAATTAAAATGAGGGCAATACTGTCAATAGATGTTAGATTGGGTAAATGGGGTTAAAAAACTCTTAGTGGAGTAAGTGGGTAATTCTTAAACTGAAATTGGGTAAGTGGTCACGGCCCCTATGATTTATTATCATAGTATTTGTAGTATTCTAACATTTGCAGTAATTGAAATTCATAATGATTCCCTTTTATGCAAATCACACATGATCTCATCTATGTGATCAAAACACCATATCTAATATATATGGTGCATGTATTTTGTTACATATATGATTGAAGCAAGGGGAGCATTCAAAATTATACTACCTAGGACATATGAGGGTTGTACTATTTTTCTCTTTCGACCAGAGTTATTTTTGTCCTATTGAGTTTTGTTACCTAGCAAGGTTTTTGATGAGGCAACATCAAGCGCTTCCAATACCATATCACAAATTAGTAGACATCCAAGCTGGAGTGTTGTAAATATTATAAATATATGATTATCTACGTAAATTCTCATCTTTTATGTCCTTATGATGTATACCTAACTCCTATATAAAAGGGTCCATGAGAATGAATAATACACACTTCTACTTCCTCAATTTTCTGTTTCTCTCTTCTATCTCTTAATATTTTCTGATTCCAAGCAATGTTATTCTCTAGTTTATAACATAAAATGGTTTTATTGTCTTTTTTTTTTTCTTTTGAAGAGAGGAGAAAAGAGCCGGTACAATTTGGTCTAGTGGTATAAGTCTCTCATAGAGTTGTGAATTCGACTCACAATAGACTAGTTGTTGTATAAAAAAATAAATAAAAAAGTAGAAAAAAGGTCCCCCCGATTTGAGCCACAAAGCGAATATCTAGGCGAAAAGATCCTGAGCCTCTTGTTGAATTGTTGACCAGAGGCTTCCACGTTCAACGACGACACCTGGCGCTTTGCATATCTGCTTATCAGATTTACCAAAACACCCTTTAGAGAACTTGTGGACAGCAATTTCCGACTCTATTTACAATCACACGGGTCCAACTCTTCACAAGTGGGCTGGAAACATCCAGACATGTACACGTGGCGGCGCTGATAGGCTGTGGCGGTTAGTGGTCATGACGTGGCGAAAAGCGTAGAGAAGAGAAGAGAGAGAGAGAGAGAGTTTCACCTGGAACCTCATGGTCTTCGTTTTTAATGTGATCCACAACTCTTGGCCAACATTTTGTTTCTCTGTCCTCCCTATTTTATAGGGTGCTGGATATTTTTCACTTCTCTCTACGCCACACAAATATCCTTTCCGACCTTTTTTTGATATTCTAGCTTTTGGTGCGAACTTTTTATTTATTTAATTTTGGTGGGATCTCTTTCAAGATTTTATTCTCGATCGGATGTGGTGAGCAACTGAGCATTCTACTCTCGCTACCAAGTGGTTCCTCTCGTGATGAAATATTTAGCTTGCTTTTTTTCTTTGAGGAAAATTTTAATCATATTTTTGGTGAATCCCAAATTGGTGTACCAAATATAATAAAAAGCAATCATCGAAGTCTTTATACATACTAGCGTTTTTCATACATGCTCTGTATGTGTAATAGATTTTTTTTTAAAGAAAATTAAAAAAATAAATAAAATAAAACAGTTATTGCAGAGAGAAAATAGTGGGAGAGAAAAGTGGAGATGTGAAAATTTATTTTTTGTTTTTTTTTAATAAAAATCCATTTTGTAATTGTCATATTTACCCTTGTGATTTAATTTGTTTTCAAAGTTTTTTAATATTTCAGGGTTAAATCTGTTAAAATTTTTGATTTTGGCTAACAAAGCATCTTCTCTTAATAATAGTATAGATATACATGAAACTGAATTTAAAAAAAAAACAAATTGTCATAATTGTTTATATCTGTTTCTCAACTCCAAAATTAAATTTATTTTAATTATTATCATCGCAATATATATCATGAAAGATGAGATGTGATATAATCACAGTTCGAGCATTTGGTGGGCTTATTTGAATATAAATTCTAAAAGAGGAAATATAAAGTTGTGTTTGACAACTTAATTAGTATCATTACTGATATAATCTTCAATCAATTTCAAATATTTTTTGTGAATCAATATTGTTGTCAATCAATTAATCATCAAAATAATTGATTAATTGACGAGAAGTTCGATCGTACGATTGTGGAAGACAGTGATAGGGTTTGTAAGGTGACTCGGGTGGTGGGCGAGGTGGATTAGAGATTTGATCTTGATTCTATGGTTACTTTTTCTTTGAAAGGCACATTTTATTTCTCAAAGAAACAGGATAGTTCTTGTTTATTTACATAGATGACAAGACACGTGTCCACAGTAATGCGCGAGTAAGATTATGAGAATGTTGTTGTGCGAGTAGAGCTCATGCCCGGTGGTCTATTTTTATCCAAGAGACAAGAAAAGCTGAGGCCTCGTCTCAATGTGTCAAAGGGACGTGAGCCACAAGATTCCATCCAAATTCTCGCGCATTCCATTCGTAAAAGATATTAAATAAAAAAATTCATTAAAACAAAAGGCTGCCGCTGACGTGCAGCACCTACTTTCTTCCTAAATTTCCCTCACCAAACCAAACCAAGCACACGACCCTTCTCGCTTTCGCATTTTCTTCTCCTCCTTCTGTGTTCTGTTTTTTCAACTTGGCTGTTCTCTCTTCTTCTTCTTCTTCTTGTTTCTCTAATCTCTGTCCCAAAGTGAGACCCAGTTCTTTGTTTGTTTTCTGGGTCATCAATTGGATTGTGATCCTGATCAAGTTCGTTGTAGCTGGAATTCAACAATGGACCCAATGGGTTGTGTGAACAAGGGCAGAGTTAATTTATGAGTATTTTCTTGTTGTATGATTGTGGGGAAGACAGAGGCAAAACTAGCTTGTTATGGTTTTTGCATGCTAAACGAGTCAGGAACAACAACAGAGTCGAGGAGGAAGAGGTCAACTTTGCTTGGTGGGTGGATTAATGGCGTCTCCAGCTATGGCACCAGTTCAAGTACGTATCAGTGAATTCATTACTAATGCCTCTCTGTCTTTAATATTTGATGGATCACTGAAATTGGAAACTCTAGTTTAGAATCCCAAGAGACATTTATGAATTGATTGTGTTATGTAGGATGATGATGATGATCAATATGGTGAGATATCCTTTTGTCCTGCTGCTGTTGGGGTCCAATTGAAGGATCAATTATCTTCTGGAAATGACTATGCTCCCAAGGTTTCTAATTTTGTACTTTTTGTTAATATTACTGCATCTAGCACAACCTAGCTTCATTCATTGACCATTTTCACATTATCTGATTAGTACTGTGGTATTTATAGGTGAGGAAACCATACACGATCACGAAACAGAGAGAGAGATGGACAGAGGAAGAGCATAACAAATTCCTTGAAGCTCTAAAACTCCATGGTCGGGCATGGCGAAAGATACAAGGTATACATAAACGGGTTGAACGGAACATGTTAGAAATTTAGTAGCTAGTAGTAGTTGAACTAGTCCTGGATCAAGTGTCACTATTTGGACTGAATGTACTGATCACCTTAATTAGTGATGATTTCCATGTAGATATATGGAATGATTTCAAAATAAGGATTGGGTTCGACTTCAAGGAAAACTTTGTTATAAACAGTATAGAAGATTGGATAGAATAGATGGATTTGAGATGTATAGGTGCAGGAAATATGTCATTAACCATAGTTTGTTATAAATTCCTGAATTTTTAATTAAACCATATTCTTCTTGGAGTACTGGTTAAAGAGGTGGTTTAGTAGGGAATGGTCCTGTTAGTTTTCTTCATCATGTTCAAGCATTATATATTGTTATTAAAGTATCTGTTCTATCTGCTGAAATATTCTGTTTGCATGACAGACCATGTTGGCAGCAAGACTGCGGTTCAGATTCGAAGTCATGCTCAGAAATTCTTTTCTAAGGTTTACTGCTCTTATTCCAGTATCCCATTTTCTGTATATCTTATATCTATCCCATGTATTGAAGTAAGTTAAATTTTCATGACTCTAGGCAATGAAACCATACTAAAAGGGTTCATTCATGCACGATAGATGTTGTTCTAACTCCTCAAGTTTGTGTTTCTTGTAGGTTGCTCGTGACCCAGATGGTATCAACACAAGCTCTGCAGATCCCATTGACATTCCTCCTCCTAGGCCAAAACGGAAACCAATGCGTCCTTACCCCGAAAACATGTTCACCCTCTTCATACGGAAACCTCTAATCTAGAGCAGCCAATAAGGTCTGCACCTAAAAAATTATCAGTTTCTGAGATTGAAAACCAATCTCCAACATCAGTATTATCTCCAATGGGCTCAGATACAATCGGTTCTCTGATTCAAGTACACCTAGTGGTAGTCTATCCCCTTTTCATTGGTTGCTGGTGTCCAAAATGAGGCCATAAATCATTCTGAACAACAGCCATCACCAGAGGAAAGTAGGACTTCATTATCAGCTGTAGCAGAAGATGGCCCACTTCCTGACAAGAAATTTTCTGTGGTACATTCTTATCCTTTCATATCTGTCCGATTTTTTGTTTGAAGAAAAGAAAAGGAAAAAAAAAAAATCTTTTATGTGATATTCACTCTTGTAATGGTTGTGTTGCTGAATATGTTCAGAAGCTGGAGTTATTTCCCACAGACAATGTCTATGATAGTGGCGGTTCGGCTGATGAGGCATCTGCCAGAAGCCTCAAGCTTTTCGGAAGGACTGTATTGGTCACAGACTCCCACCGACCTCTCTCTGGTGGAACTTGCAAGTCAATCTCTTATGACACGCAAGAGGAGAAATGTGGGCAAACATCAATACCATATAACTTTATGCCTATTCAATGTGCATTTGGGAATGTGGAACATGTTTGGAATAGACATCAACTCATCCATTTTCCTCAATGTCAGAATGAGAATTGGAATCGATCTGGTTCTTCTAATCTTATACCATGGTGTACCTTAGGTGCAGATTCATCCGTTCCATTTCTTCCATTCAGTAACCAGCAGACAATGAAATCATATTTTGATTGTAACCTTGAAGATCCCCACGATAAAGATGTTCAGAAAGAAAGTTCTTGGAACGGTTCAGATGCTGGATCAGTAAGTGATGAGGAAAATGGAGGCAAATGTTTAGATGTAGAGATGCATGGGGATCTGCAAATTTCTGAAAAAGAAAAAGTTGAAGAGCCGAATTCGGTTTTTCAATTTAAGGCGAGTAAAAACTCAGCCTTCTCTAAACTGAAGCCTGAAAAGTGTAAAAAAGGATTTGTACCATATAAAAGATGTATGGTGGATGCAGATGCTCGGTACTCAACTTCAGGTCAAGACAGGGATCAGAAAAGAGTCCACCTTTGTTAGTAGTTGTGATACTGTTGAGGGTCCTTGAGGAGGGTCGTTTTTCAGTTGGGGAGGCCTTTTTCACAGCACATGTGACTTGTTCAGGTACTGGATCATCAGATTTGGAAAAAACCAGAGTGATTTTTTTTCTAGGCTTGCATTGTACAAGTCTCATGGTTCTGCTTTTGACCTCGCAACTGTTTAAATATGTAATTAACTATTAAGGTCTAAAAATCGCTAGGCACTAGTCGGGCGATGGCCATGGACTAGTTCCCAGGTGTCACAGCGGTTTTGTTTTTATTTTTATTTTCATAGCTTTTGTTTATATAATTAAGAATATAAAGACTTAAAAGAATAATAAAATTGCATCTAAAATATTCAAAATAGTCCTCAAAAATCAAAATAGGGAGAAAATGTTAAGCAAGCATACAATGAAGTAGTTGCATTGACTAAAATATCGAATATCGAGGAAATGTCGACGGTCCGGGAAATGGAAATATCGAGGAAATATCGATATTGATAAATATTTGAGAAAAATGACGGAAATTTAGAGAAAAACATGAAATTTTGAAATGAAACTTTAAGAGATGTTTATTTCATTAATTATCTAGTGTATTTCAAATTAAAATGTTCAACCAACATTACAACATAATGAGGTATAATAATTTAAGTTGAATACTAGTATATTGAGTCACTAACAGTTCTTGAAATATGATCTAATAATACTTATTATTATTGTCTGAATTCTTTACTAATTCTTCTCTATAACATAGAAGTTTATTAAAACTAGTAAAATCGATATTAAGTATTAACATATCTGATTTTATATTAAACTTGTAGTGATGCAGCTAAAATAGCCTCATAATTTAACCATGTAAAATGTAGTTGTCAGTATAGGATAAGCAGTGATCGTTCAATCCGGGATTGTAGGGTACAAAAATGTCAATTAACAAATAAAAGAATGAAATGGGGGGTTTTGAAATTTGTTTCTTAATCTACTTAAAATAAACAAAACAAATAAAACTATCTACAATGATCGACTTCTGTAACCTAGACCACTACCACTCGGAAATTAGTAAGTGTAAAAATAGAAAATTCATTTCAACATGCTACAAAAACGTGCCCATCTTAAATGCCTAGATAAGAGTTCAAATGAAAAGCCTTAGCGGATCAATCCATTTATCTAATTCATTCTAATGTGGGCTTGGATCGGAAAAGTCTTTACCAAGCCCAATACTTCAAATTTTCGAAAACACTTAGCGTAATTCTCTTAACTAGTAGTATTATCTAACCCTCGAATCAACTCACATGTGCAAATTAACCATTACACATTGAATTTAACACGTAATTTCCAGAATCGTTTAACCATTGAAACATGATTTTTACCACTTTTTAGAACTAATTGCTACTTGTTTAACTTAGCGCCTTAACAAATAACAATTACTTTTGGCAAATTAAGCAAACACACAAGAACTCTCACCTTTATTCTAGCATGCAAACTTATTAACCCAACTCTGAAAATGACCTAAACACGTAAAAGGGCACAAGATTGTAACATCCATCATCAAAGAATTCTCGAAATTAACTCAATAATAAACTGAAAATCTCAAAAATATTAATAAAAATATTCTGAAAATGTCATGTCTCCAATTACGCAATTCACAAATCCAAACACACAAAACCGAAACAAAAATTGTAAGTAGAGTCATAGTTACACTTTGAAGCTTTCCTTATCAGCTTGGCTACAAGGTGATGAACTCGTCTCTGCTACGGTGGTGGAGGCGTCCTTGACTTAGCGCCTAAGAACTTCTTAGATTGATGGAAGGATGGTGGTCACGGTCTTGTAAGTGATGGAAGTTTGAGAAGTGAATTGGGCAGAGTTATGAAATAGTTTTTGGTCAGGAAGTGATACGCCAGGAAGTGATCTTGGTTAGGAAGTGATGCTCTTGGTGTTGAGAATGGCTGCTATTTATAGTGGAATTCTCCTCTCTTGTGATGCAATCATGACCATTCATCTAGAGGTGATTTCTCGTCCAAATTTCCTTGATTTTCTCTTGACAAAGTTATGAAATTTCTGATCTCTTTTCCCTTGATATATTCCATAGATATCTCTAGAGTTAATCATGCAATGCTCATTCTTTTCCTTGAATAGTGACTAGATAAATCCCTTATTCCTCTCCTTTGAATTGCACTAATTTTTTCCAAGAATTGTGCACACAATAAACTCCTACAATCAAGAAAAATCAGAAATTAGCTAGTGTCTATAATCAATAAGAAATAAGATAATTAGGAATGAATATTGATTATAAACTCCCCTTTTTATCTCCACGAAATAAGAAGAATTTATGTGAATGATAACTCCTTGAATTCCTCATGATTTATGCAAGTCTTCTTATCCTTCAATTTTCCTTGATTACATCACTCAAGAGTTCTTAATGGGATGGACTCTCTTTAAAACAAGAAAATCAGAAATTGGAAAGTTCAAAGAAAGTTCCCTAAAACAAAATAGGAAATATTTCCTAAAATGAAAGAGGAAAGTTTCTAAAATGACTTGTCCTTCATTTACGCTTATTTATGCTCTTTTTTACCTATTTTCACCATTTCCGACCATGAAGTATCTAAAAACATAAACTATATTATAATTATTAATTTTAAGAGAATAACTTAGTCAAATGAGGAAAAATATATGTTAAAAATGTCACACTTTGTGCTCCTATCATGTAGGAGCGAAAAATGAAGTTGCGGAAGATGCATTGTGTCATGAGTTCAATGAAAATATTTCTATTCAAAGATATAAAATTTTTGAAAGGTTTAAATTAAGAATGGTTGTTAAATTTTGGGCTAAATACTAGTTAGTACCCTATGATTTAGGTCCAAAATCAATTCAGTCCCTGTACTTCTAATTTCATCAAAAACACCCCTGCACTTTCAATTTTGATCTAATAGGTCCAATTCGTTAATATTCTGTTATGGGTTCAAGTTATAGTTGGATTATTTATTGAAAAACTATTTATTTTTAATAGTAGGACTCACTCCTAAATTGACTATGCAGACCACCTTGACACCACATCATAAAGCATAGGCCGTCTATGAGCCACATTAACAAGTTAAATAACTCAATTGTCAAAAAACTAACAAACTGGATCTATTAGATCAAAATTGAAAGTGCAGGGGTGTTTTTGATGAAATTAGAAGTTCAGGGACTGAATTGATTTTGGACCTAAACTACAGGGTAGTAATTTGTATTTAGCCCTTAAATTTTATATTTTGTAAGTTGTTTTCAAATTCATAAAAAAAAAGGGGGGGGGGGGGGGAAGGGTAATATCTCAAATTGGAGTCATATATATATAATTGGAGGTGTAAGAATGTCAGTTCCTATATTTGCTGGAGTGGTTGACCATTCGAATAAGGATGCTAGGCTTTTTGTTTCATTATTTAAAGCCATGCTTGGGCACCAAATTGGGTTGTTGGGCCACAAGTCAGAAGGTAAATGTCGAGGATTTCATGATAATATCGGATTTTTTGCGAAGTTTCGAGAATTTCCAACGAAAAACTCCTGGTATATCCCGAAAATATCGTGAGGCTGGAAAACGAAAATATCGCCGATATTTCGGCGATATTTTCCATTTTCAAGACATTGAGTAGTTGCAAGCCTAAGCATCTAACTATTCTTCTCCATATCCTTCCAAGACTCCTTCCGTATCGTACTCAAAACTCATAATTCTCTTCTTCTTCTTCCTCTTATGTGTCCTCATCTGATACAAAATCTTCATCATGAAGTTCTCTTACCTCCACATTTCTAGAACTTCTCCTAGGCTCACTATTTACTCCCGAAGCCTCTCCCTCCATTTCATTAGTAATATATGACTCATCTTCTCCATCACTACCATTAACAATCCACCCTTGAGTCTTACAAGCTTCATTACCAAGTAGCACATCTACTTCCAACTCTTTCTCCCTTCTCTTTTTGTTGATGATCTTAGCATTGAATTGGACATAGACTAAATTGTTCAACCTTGAAGCATCTAGTCTATTCATTTTCTTTGTATGGATCTACATGAAACAAAAGAAAGAATATTAGTATATAATTGAGCATTGAGTTTTAATCAATTATTTATTATGTTTTTAATAAAGAAAACACATACTCCTTCAAAAGTGCTCCAATTTCTCTCGCACCCGGATGAACTTTTAATTAATGAGAGAATTCTTCTAGCCATCCTTGGAAATTTAGGAACACCATTTCCATAATTGGACACCACCATCCAACTACAAATATATGCACAAACAAAACAAGAACAATTAGTAAACAAAATAAATATCATTTCCAGTAATTGTTACAAAATAATGAAAGTCTTAATTTCTAACCTTGATCATACTTGTCATCGTTTTTATCACATCCCAACCTAGATCCCACCCCCTTTGCCCTTATACATCAAGAACTTTTCATTTATCACAACACCTTGAGCCTCAAGGTCATCGGGAAAGAACTTCTCAACACAAAGAAAGAGAGCATCCATGACAACTTGGTTATATTGTATGTCTTCATCCTTGTAGAAGTAATAAGGGTTCAAGAGATAAGCTGCCAAATGTAATGGACTATCAAGATAACCACATGCTATGTCATTAATAATTTCTATGATGGGACGATAGTTGGCCTCGTGATGTTTGAATGCCTCTTTAATGTCTTCCTTGCCTTAAGTAATTCTCCATACAAAAAGCCCATTGATGGCTTTTTATCCCCATCCACAAGGCGAAACACCTTAACTAAAAGAGCCAACACTTTCAAGCAAAGTGTTGCCCCATTCCAAAAAGAGGCACTCAATACAGTAGTATGCCACTTTTCCCTTAGCACTTATAGAATGTTTGCAAGCGGACTATTCATCATAAGCAACCATACATCTCAACTCACTCTTCTTCTCCATCAAGCTTTGCAAAGCTAGAAAAGAAATTGCAAATCTAGTGACTTCTGGCCTCACTATGTCTCTTTTCTTTGTAAACTTCCTCATCAAAGCAATGTCTTGTGATGTGCATATACAAAGATTGTGAATGCCTTTGCCTTCTCAATCATTCCTTTGAATCTAGGTTGGTTACCAATTCCTTGAAGCATAAGAATGTATGAGTGGCACATGAAGTCCAAAATATATTTGGCCTCTTCACCTTCAACAAATTCCCCGCCGCCATATTATTAGTAGCATTATCCGTTACTACTTGCACTATATTTTGTGGCTCAACTTCTTCAATGCATTTGTCAACATATTCAAAGATATAGGCCTTGGTGTGTGATTGCGCCGAGTCTTCACTTGAAGAAAGAAAAGTGGTGTCTTCCTTGGAATTGACACATAAGTTCATAATGCTTCTTCTTTTTCGGTCGCTCCAAGCATCGGTCATAATTGAACAACCATTCTTTGCCACTCTTCTTCTTGCTTCTTGAGTGAGTTTTTATTCCTCTCAACCTCTTCCTTCAACAATGGCTCCCTTAGTTGATATTGGGTTGGAGATCGGTAACCCGGGACAAGTTGACCAACCGCTTCTACAAATCTCTTGAAGCTAGCATTATAGATGGTATGAAAAAGAATCCCGGCTTCATAAACCCACCGAGCCAACCATTGATGCACACTATGTGTTCTTTCCTTCCAAATGACATCACTAATGTTTTGTTATTGCATCCTCTTTCTTCCATCTATTGAAGAATCAGGATTAACTGTGGATGTGTACTTATCAATTTCTTCATCTTCTTCTTTATCATGTGAAAGTTCAACTTCTTCCCTCACTCCCTTCTCATGCACATCTTTTTGTTTCCTCTTAGCTTTTGCTCATTCTATTGTAGCTATACATTTGGCTTTATCGGCATCCGTAGAATTCTTGCATGAGGCTACATTTCCCTTGATGTTGGCAATGTGTTGCTTCATTCTATGTATTCCACTACTTACTACTCTTCCACACAACTTACATTTCAACTTATCTAAGTTGTGTGGATCTGCCAACACCACAAACTTCCATCCAACATCATTTGACGAACACCTCAATGATTTATCAATTTCATTCATAACATTAGATCGTCTGGAGGATGTCGTCAAGCTTTCCCCTATTAATAAACAAACAATGAAACATATACATTTTACTAATTTACAAGGAATCTCTAGATGAGCTATAGGATACATTGATTAATAGAAAGCATCTCAAATGCACCGTAACAGAATGCTATAGCAATCTAGCACTAACATAATACATCTCAAACTAGCATTAACAGAATGCATAGTGGCAAACTAGCATTACTAGAATGCATAGTGGCAAACTGGCATTAATGGAGCACACTAACCTTAAGTCCTTAACAGAACAGAACAAGTCCAAAATTTTCATATTCAACAATTGAACAAGTCAACAACTGAAATGATAGCATTCTAGTAACAAGCCAACAAAAGAAACGAAAACGCCCAAATTTGTAGCAGAAATGAAGTTTGCAGCTTTACCAAATTTCCATATTCAACTCAATGATTATTAGAATTTAGAATCAGTAATAAACTCAAGTTTATATCAGTAATAAATTGATTATTAGTAGAACTAATGAACAAGAAGATTGATTATCGGTATTCAGTAATAAATTGATTATCAAAATCTAATTTTTCAATTCACTACAAAAAAGAATTCAATTGGCTTCACCAATTTGCGTCGGCGTGCAATTGCCGTCGCTAAAGCCTACTTTTTTGCGACGGCAAAACTTGACCGTCGCAATTGTGTAAAAGTTATGCAACCGTATTAATTTCCGTCGCCACTTGTGGTCGCCAACTCCTACGGTTTACTTCGGCAAGAATTTGCCGTCGCAAGGTAATAACAATTGGCGACTGCAAAAAACTTGCCGTCGCGTTATCCTGATTAACTTTGCTCCGCCCTCTTTCTTCCTTCAGTTCTTTGAGCCCATAACTCCATCTCGATCTGATACCCCGATGATTACCCAGATCTCCTCCTCGTCTCCTCCTCTTTCCATCACCTCCTTGAGCTATTTTCCTCTCTAGATCTACCAAATTCAGCAGAATACAACCGACGACTAAATGACCCGATTTAGGTCAACTCCATCGAGTTTATCAGGAGATCTACCAACCAGTCGTTCCTCAAGACGAGCTTGAGTCCACTTTATCCAAGGCTATTTACAATCTAGAGACGTCGATGATTAAGAAGAAGAACGACTGAGAGCTAGAGAGAGAGAGAGAGAGAGAGAAATAGCGTGTGTTTGTTTGGTTTGTACGAATAGATAGACGGATCAAAGGGAAATTCTCTGCTCATCATCTGAATACGGGGTCAACTGGGTTTTGATTTCATCTTATTTTTGAGATTTCGTTCCCACCTTTACTTCTTTTCTGATTCATTTTTTTCTTATATTGCTTTTGCAGGGAAGTTTGAGTATCTTAGAGGCAAGGGTTGCGAATTTGTAGGTATGGTTTTCCCAATTTTGCTGATTTTTTTTTCCCTTGCTACTCTTTTGCTGATATTGGTATGAGTTTGAGTACGGGGTCAATTGGGTTTTGAATATTGTTATGCATGTTTCAGGAAGATTACATCCTTTTAATTTTTTTTTTCTATTTGTTTTCCAATGGTTAGCAACAGTAGAGGTGACAAGTTTTTGGGGTTTTGTTTCTGGGTTTCATCTCTGAGATTTATGACATGATTTCAGGTAATTGGTTTTTGATAATGTTATGGGCACAAGCAGGGTTGATGAGGATGCTGAACCTGTTTTACAATATGAACATAGGTAGAAGCCTGCTGCTTTTAATATCTACAATTTAAGGTCTTTAATATCTTAACTACTATTTAGAAGTGCCTCAGCATTTTTTTTTCTTTAATGGAATTACTCCATGAAATCGTTTATGTATAATGCACAGGGTTTTTATGAAATCAAAGTAGTTCACAAGGAGCCTAGACACGTAAGTGCACTCATTTGCCTAGTTCTATCAAGTGATTTTGATAGACATCATACAGGTTTAACACTGAGAGTCCACCAATCACTTATAGAGGAAAGCAACTGCACTTGTCATTGCCTTTTAGTGATGTAGAGTTGAGATAAGGCTATGGTTTTGTCCGTGTCAACTAGCAAATCTTTTTGCTTGGGGAAAATGGTTTTTTGTTGCCATTTGTGTCTTGCTTCTGAATTGCTTCTGATCATAGTTTCCCTGTGTTTGGGTAGCAGAGTGGAGATAAGGCAATGGTTTTATGCTCTGTGGAGTTTGTGGATCCAAAGTGTGCTTTGACAGCTATGGAAGCTCTACAAGTATGTTGTTCAGTATTTTATTTTCCATTCTAGTCTGAAGTATCTTCAGAAAAATATCTCATATTTAAATGTTTACTGTCTATGTAGCTTTTTTGTAGCCTGTTCGGGAAGTGTCTGCAAAGACCCAACACAGTTTCTCCACTGTTTTAAATATGCAATCAATATCAGTCACCACAAAAGATCGGTTAGGATCATCACTCATTATCATTCGCTTTTTCTTCTTTAACTGGTTGATTGGTTTAGTTCTGTCTGCATACATGATTGACACTTGCTTTATCACTGCAGTGTTCGACTAGAAGAACAAGAGGACTGATAGATTTGGGTTTGGTTTGGAGAGTAAACGATTGCAGGTTTGGAAATCCTATTTTCCTGCTGTGTTCTTCTCTTAGTTTTGTTTGTGCTGAGGTTAGAGATATAGGCATTTGATTTAGTCTCTGCTGATTGATATCCTCTTTTCAAAATTTCTACTTTGCTTTTGATTACTTTGAACAACCCTATATCTGCTATTGTGGTCATGGTTGATTATTGTTGGCATTTCAGTTTTCAATTGGGCATGCCTTCTCGAGTTATTTTGGCCCTTTGGTTCCTTAGCATTGTGTGAGTTACCCGAACCATTGAATATATAAGAAGGATCTCCACCAATGTTTCAATTCCAGAAACCTCCAGCCTCCATCAAGGTCAACATCTGCTTTTAGCCGATAAACAAGCTTAGACATGAAATCAACATCATGAAAGGGCTTGGTGAGATTTCACTTTCACAACATACTGATTTTGTCACTTGATTATCACATCATTCAGCTTAGTAACTGCTAGATTACTTGATTTCAGTTTGAGTTAACGATCATGATTCTGTTTATTAGGCTATTGAGTTTTTATTCAATTCAATTGAATTCAAATCAGTAAACGTCTTCTTATCTTTCCATTTCTTAGTCGAAACAAATTCAATTAAATTGTTTCCTGGTTGAATTATGTACTCTATGATGACCTTTATTTTTATTTTGAACAGCTCCGAAACTCAAGTTTGGGGGAAATCTGAAAAAAAGAAGGTTGTTACTCATAGCTGAAACAGAGCAGGTTTGATCTTTAATAGAACTATCTTTTTGACTTTCCGATGCAAATGTGTTCCAGGTGAAGGGAGGGGAGCAGAAGGTTATGTCGTACATTCATCTTCAATGAAATTTCCTTGCGCATGATCCAAATGCACGTCACTCCGTCACTGAGTTCGTTTGATATCTATCTTTTCCTTCAAACCACCCTTACCAATAAACAATTTGTCTTAAGTCCTAACTGTATAATATTAATAGTCTATTTACAATGCATATTTTGCACATTTGCAGACCCCGTATCATGAAGTATGTGAAAGACCCTTAATAGTATGCTTATATAATTTCACGTTGCCCTGCTTTACATAAAGAGGGGCAAAACTCCGAGGCTCTTATTCGGGTAAGCTTTAGTTGTCTGTGTGTACAAAATTGTTGACAAATGCAGTTCATTGATACATTGAATATCATGTGGTTTTTTTTGTTGTAATGCATTGCTTAAATGACCACCCGCAATATCTCAAGCTTCAAATTATTTGTTCGGGCTGATTCCAGAATTTTGGATACATTGCCTTTGGCCATTCCTCTACAAAAGTATCCAATACCTAGGAATATGTCCCGTGATCGACATACAATAACAGTTTTAAATCAATGACTACATCACATGATCATGATTCATGAGGATATGTCGATATATATTGGCTGTATCTTCTTTCGGACAGTTTGCACATGCATGTTTTTAAATTTTTACACTAGCACGTAACTACAAAACATATTATAGTTGGTGCCAACTTATTAAAATGGTACCAACTTACTAAACAAAATCTTGGATTTCTGATAGTATTTTCATACAAATTGATGTATTTTAGTCTTTCCTCTATGGATACAAGTGCAAGTTTTAGATGCTTGATCTTTAGAATGCTTATTTTTTTTAATCTTTGACATAACTCATTTTTTAGAAATTTTTATTTAGATTTTTGGGATGTCAATAGCTATAGCTACTCACTATGAATATAATTGCTACTGTAAGCATCCACGTTAACGTTAGCGGCAAAAACGTTATGTTCTATGTTGCATCAGCATCTCACGGAAGCATTCAGAATTTTGTACCACTTATATTAGGTTTGCATTAGTAATTACTATATTGATTAAAGGGGATTTTAATTTTGTAGTGATTCACTTAAGTTGCGTATATGTGTTTAAACTACCCATAAATCTTTATCTGGTGATACCTGTAAATTACTCTAACATGGTGGTTATGTTTTGATAAACTATCTCATTTTTTATCTTTTAATGATAATTATTGTATGTTTCCAGATTAAAAGTGTAGCTCAGTACCTTTATTTGAGAAGGAACCCATCCATGTTCAGAGATGAGAGTTCTCCGCCAGTCTACTGGTGATAACCATTTGGTATGCCTTACTTTCTCCGGTGTGTTGGCCAGTTGTTTTCATGTGCTCCTTGTGCTTGCAGTGTTAAAAGTTAGAACTGCGCCAAGCTTAAGTATTACAGTCTACTGAATGCAGATTCTGCACTTGGGAATAAATTTTCTGATAGCTGATGATATGCTTGGAATACTTGCTGTCAAGCTAAAGAAAGGATCGGCTTTGGAATTTGGGCGAAGTTGCATATTACCGGCATGCATGTTGAAGGGAAGGTATGAATTTGACTAACGTGAAATTGATAATATGATCTTTAGTCATTGGTTGGACAAAAGCTTATAGGAGTAAATTTGTATATAGAACAAACAGAACCATAACTAAAATTTTACTTGATCAGGAGCGTATTGAAAGACGTTTGAGATATCTCAAAAGCCAAAAAGAGAATCATGAATCCTCCATTATACATATCATCTTTTGATTTTCTATTGTTATACTTTTATTCTGATTTGCTTCCTGACCTCGACACCCTTTCTTCTTATAATTACTATACCTGTAATTCTGTCTTCCTCTTCATATTTGATATGAGTAACTTATATGTTTGTTTTTAGGCCATTAACTATAGTGCACAAAAGAAGGCTGTTTCAGAATTTAAAAGCACATTACTAATACAGCTCAAAGGTAATTATGATTAAATTTAGTTACTACCTTTGTTTACCCTACCAAGACTGCGATAAATTCTTTTTCTAACAATAATCTCTTTATCAAGCAGGTCAATCTCCACTTCACATTGATTGACAACTTCCACATTGCAAAGTATTGGTTGTGTTAGCTACAAAACTACATCCTTTGCTTCAGCAATTCAGTAAGTTGCATACATGCAGTTGCTTATCTTTCGTTAATAGAATATACTGAATTCTTTCTTGAGGTATCTACATAGTGATCTGAGGTTTGGTGCGTACTTTGACGTAAAATAGTTTATTCTAAGCCTAACTATTTTGTTTCAATATGTATGTCTTCAAATCTGTAACTGTAAGAAATACTTTGGTTACTTATAGCATGTTTCAAATTTTCATGTTTACTGTAGTTAAACATTGAACACCCCGCAGCAACGCGCGGGCGTCATTTCTAGTATATAAGGTAGGCTCAGTAAAATAGGAATATAAAGAGCAAGTTAGTCTGCAACAATAAGTAATTGTAAGGTTGTAACGGTAATGATCATGTTGTAATAGATAGCAAAGTCACTTATCAAGCTCTGCTAATTTACCTGATTTGCTTCCATTAAATTATCATTTGTCAACATTAGCTGCAGTTTCAAAAAGGCTTAAAGACAGAATGCTCAGCCATGATTCCATTCGATTATGTTACAGGACTCTGTTTTGGCTCTAATTGGTGGTCATTTAAAACTTTGTTGGTTTTTGCTGTAACGGTTCTGTGCTACTTTGCTATTCTATCTATTTGATTTGCTTTGCTTGAGATTATATCTAGGACAATAGGATCATTGTAAACAGATATATCCCAGCTTTAGTTGGTAGTCATAAAATCTGAGCTCTGAAATGTTCCCGAAATCTTTTTTTAAACAATTTAATGGGAAAGACTATCCTTTGCTTTTGTGAGACTGGTTTGATGGTTTTGATATTAAGGTATGTGTTTTGAATTCAGGTTTGAGGAGGTTGGAATGAAAAAGGTGTAAGCTTTTGATTTTTATTTTGTGTGTGTGACATCAATTGGTGAATGACAACGATAGTTATTGATAATTCACAATCTTTTGATCTCAGTTGTTTGTGATGAGTTGATTATGTGGCCTATTCCTCTAAGGGTTTATCTTTTGGATCCTTCCTGGGCACAGGACAATGAAGCTTAGAAGTAAAATAGGGCATATCAATACCGTAAGACAGTAGGAACTAAATGCTTTCATAGAGTATATATGAATTGAAACTATAATGAAATGACTGAAAGCTACGAAACTAAGTAAAGGTTTTTTTGTTTTGTATCTTATTTCTTATGTGTGTAATTCTTGTTCATTGTTTATCAATTCTTGTTCATTGTTTATCAAGTTCTAAATTTGCAACTCTATGTTCATTGAATCTTGAATTTATGCAGGTATGTCCAGAACTACAAGGAAAAGGAGAAGTTGGAGCATAAGTTCTGAAGTGCACAGTTGGGAAAGGAGGATGAGAGGCAGAGCTTTCAGCAACATTTTTTTGGAGATTTGCAGGTATGAAAAACTCGTGTGTAGTTTAAATTTCACTTTAAGTTTTTTTTTTTATGTGGATTGGTGTGTAGTGTGCACACCGATATTGTTTGATTTGGTTGACAGTAAATTTGCCAACCTAGGATCTATGCTTTAATGAAGTAATTAATCACTCAAATGTACACTTCTCCAAATTTCACTCTAAATTTCACTCAAATGTACACTTCTCTGCACTAGGATCTATGCTTTCATAAAGTAATTAATCAGAGGATATCAATATCAATTTGTCTAAACTTTAGTATCAGTAAGTGTAGTCCCAAGTCTCATGCTCATCCTCCCTCTCTTCACTTGATTTATGTTTTTATCTGAATACTTTTCACTTATCTATGTAGATAGAAAATGGACACATATCTTGAGGAAGATGGAGGAAGACCCCTGCAAAGCTTTTCTTGAAGTAGAGGAAGAAAAGTACCTTGTATTATCTTGTAAACTCTTGTATAAGAGCTTCATTGTTTTTGTAACATTTGCGAGAAAAATCAAAATATAACATTCCCTTTTCAATATGTTTAATTCCTTTTTGTACAGCTTTTATCCAAAAAAAAAAAAAATCTGGCAATGCATATTTGCATGCCAGATTTTTTTTTTATTCATAAATAAAATTTTGCGACGGCAATTTTACCGTCGCAAAGTTTTGGTAGCGGTCAGTGGCGTCGCCATAGATATTTGCCACGGCATTTTTCAGTCGCAAAATTCTTGCGACGGCAAGGGGTTGCCGTCGCTAATAAGCTTGCGACGGTGCATTTGCCGTCGCAAATACCAATGGCGACGCCCCCAACGACATCGGCGCAATTGCCGTCGCCTTGCCGTCGCCATTGATCTTTCGCGACGGCAATTTCACTTTCCGCGACGGCACCTTGCCGTGGCAATTTGAATTTTTTTTTGTAGTGATTCATGCAAAGATCAATATTTCCCAGATTATCAGAACAAGAAGATTGGAAGAAGTAGAACAGAACATACGTGAAAAAGCCGTTAGGGTTGGAGGCTGAAGGAAGAGCTAACGAGAGGCACGATGGAGTGGAGGGACGCGGTGGAGAGAGAGAGAGAGAGAGAGAGAGCGCCACACACGGAGGCTTGATCAGCCGGTATTGCAGTAGTGAAGTGAGAGTGTGAGACTAACAGTGATAAAGTGAAACTGAGATAGCAAAGTGAGATCGGGTTTTGGACTTTTTGTATCGCAAAAATACAAAAATCAAAATGCCCAACCAAGTGCTTACCACCCAACTGCCTAGGCTGCCTGGACGAGGATTTCCAAAGGTACTTGGATGAGTGAATGTTGCCTTCTGATCACACAGTGAGAGTATGAAAATGTGCTCAGTTTGATATGCTTGTTCTCTTATGGTCTTATGGACAATGGTAGGGAGGGAGGATTGATATCTGTAATACCCCAAAATTTAGTTATTAATTTTGGAGTACTTTTCATATTTTATTATGTGGGTGGTTGTGCGAATAGTTGGTTCGAGGGTGAAGTAGAAGAATTTCAGATGAATAGTTACTCGAAACGTTTTATTTTCGAGAGGCCAAGAAGTTGAATTTTTATACGTTAGGATTCTATGCAAACTTCCTTCACGGATATTGTAGAGCGTGTCGATACGCGTTCGTGGACATGCAGAATGCGAGAATCGGAGTTTGTATGAGAAAGTTATGACCATCAGAAAAGGTTTCCATTTTGATTAAATAGGAGAAAAATCTAGAAATTTCAGAAAATACCCAAGTTTCCATTTTTAGAAACTTTTTCTCTCTCCTCTCCCTATCTTTTCCCGAGCAGCCAATTTCGTCAGGGTGTTTCTCTGTCGTCCAGTCACCGTTGGCCACTCCAAGGAGTGAGTTCTCTTTGTCTCTCCTCCCTCTACACGTTTGTGGTTATATCATCGCTCGATTCGAGCTGTGGAAGGTGCAGTAAGGCGAGGAACATCTGCGACAGCGCAGCGTCGAACCTAGATTGGAACTCATGATTCCGGCCACCATAGATGGTGATTCTTGAGGGCTTTTGGAGTCCAGAAGATGTAGATGTTTGCCCCTAAGGTGGCTTGCAACAATTCAAAGCGTGGAAGTCAAATTTTAAAAATTGGGATCCTAGGGCTCATCGAGTTTCAAAGCTTTCGAGGTAAATACCGGCCACGATTCAGAGTTTGTGCTAGTTATGAATGTTGATGTACATATTGAGAGGAATAGCTTAGCATAGGTCTTGCTGCCCAATTTGGAGGTCAGCAATGGCTCTGCCACAGTAGGTGGTGGCTTCCGGCCATCTCAGGGACAGTTTTTGTCTCTAATTACAATCTACTTGTCGATACGAACATTTTGATACATGGTTTGTAGTTTTTGGAGATTGTATGAGCATGTTAGGGTATTAGTGTTTTTGGTTCGTTCCGTTTTCGATCCGTGAGGATCTGACTGTTGGGTCATTCTATTATTGGACGGTTTGATCCTAGAAGTGTTTCGGGAGCCTTAGGTGGTCTCTGATGGGGTTTCGTCTCAATTGATGTACACTACTACAAAAAGTTAATCACACAACACTAATCACACAACGGAACACAAATCATCTGTTGTGTGTTGAAGTCAGTTTTATTATACAACGGTGCTGATTATATTCTGTTGTGTGAATGCCAACAAAGTGATAACTTTTTTATCGGAACTACATTGCACAACAGAATTAAGCTTGGTCTGTCGTCTGAGCCTTAAAAATTGAGCGGTAGATTTCCCTCCACTCTCGAGTCTTGGATGCCTCTTGAAATCTGAAATTTGGGCTACTTGATACAACGGTGCTTGAGGTTTCCGTTGTGTGATTGAAAACTGGATGCCAAATTTTGAGGAAGCTTGCTTGAATGTCTTCCACAAGGTAAACCTAGTGCAAGTTGTAGAAATTAGACAACAGAAGTTATACTTTTCTGTTGTGTGAAGTTGGAATATAGGCGGCAACATTTTAAGCCAAAATGCTATGGGCGCGGTATTTTTCCCTCCATGTGTTTGGCATTTTGATTTTTATAGTGCACTCTTACAATAGTTTGTTAGGTTTGTGTTGTGTGAGTCACTTTAGAATTTATTCGAAGTTTAATTATGCCTCCCACACTCTTGAAACTCTCTCGACAAAACGAAATGAAACTCCCAGTCAGTCCTCTCAGACACACCCTAAATCTCAGTCCGCTCTCAATCCTCTCTCACAAACCCTAAAGCGGCCTATTTGGATCTCTCTCACCATCCTCTCTCTCTATCTCTGTGCGAAACCCCTATCTCTCGTGAAAGCTCTCTCAATCTCGATCTGCAAGTTTGCAACCATGGCCTTCATCTCAATCCATCGCATAATACCATGGCCTTCATCGTTTCAGCCGTCAAGCAAGAAATCCCCAATCTCCTCCCCCAGAATGAATGTATATAATTCATTCATTATTTATTCTCTAGTCATGGGATTCTACTTCAGTCATGCATAGACTCATTTCTCCTCCCCCAGCACCGCCGCGATGACGTCGACCGAGACGGAGGACGCCGTACGACGTCGCACCGCCATCACCGATCACCGCAAGAGGTTACTTCAGCACAAAGAGCTTAATCCCTAGTCCGCGGAGGTCAGATTCGCACTCCAAATCCTCCTTATTCATGTTCGATTCTGCATCTGCAACCAGAGAGCGTCTCTCTCGCCATTGCGGAACAGGCTCACAAGCAAATTCGAAAGTCCAGAGGTGTGTTTCGATTTAGGTTTTCTCATCTTTTCTTCTGCTGAATTTGATTATGTATTCAGCTTTTTTTTCATTTTCGATTGAATTTATTTCTGCTTTATCTCTCTCTTAGAGCTTCATCTACACCTGAAGAGTTGAGATCTTATCAAGGACGATCGATTCAGCTCTTGCAGGATCCGAAGCACCATACAAATTCAAAGGTACGCCTCTATCTTATTTTATCATAATCGAAATTTGCTTATTTGAAATTTCTGTGAGGCCAGTGATGTTGCTATTGCTATCTTTGTTGGTTGTTTAGCTAGAGTCTATGTTAAGAGTTTGTCTGAATAATTGTTACTCTCCACTCTAGAGTCATTTTCTTTTTCAACATGAATTTTGAGATCGATGCATTATTTTTTGGGGGAGTGGGTGTTTATTGCACACCAGGTGTTCGATTCAATTCCCCTTGAGCTGTGTTTGGGGTTTTAAAATGGAATCATCAATTGAAAGACTTGTGCTTAGCTGCTATTGAAATTTTGAGGGCAAATTATGGTTGTTCCCTACTGGCTTTGCATCAGAAGGCATATAACGTTATATATTTAATGTTCTCTTACATATGCTTAATAAAAATGAGAAATGATACGGAAGTGAGACAAAAGAGAGATCAAAAGAAAAGGTGTAGTATCACGACATTTAAACTACCTAGGGTGCATCTAGGGAGGCAAATATATTAGTTGCTTAGGAGACTGTATTTGTGTCTTGTGTGAGAACAGGCCAGGCTGCTATTATGTCTGGTACTCAAAGTTGTGTTGATGCTTTCATTCGTATCACATACATTAGTTTTCCATCATGTGAACCATTACAGATTGTTGCTTGTTGATGGTTACATAGATTATTTGTTTATACATTTCTCTTATTTGTAGCTCTTGAGAAGTTGCTGAAGGATTTTGCTAGCAGATTTGCTACTGGAAATGAAGTGTATATGGTCTCTCCTGAGTTCTCGTTTATTTACATCCCCTTAGCTTCACTCCTACCTAAGTCTTTGGTTAAACCTATATGAACTGACAAAACTTGTTTTAACCTAAGACATTGTGAGATGATCGACTTAAGTTAGTTGCAATAGTTCAATATCTATGTGAATGAGCCTTTTGAAAATGGTGGTTCTGAAGCAATAGAAGAGACTTGATTGCTGTCTTTTCTTTCTCCCCAACTATTTGAGCTCTTTAAAGCAAATTTGATCAATTAGATGTTTCTAATCGCAGACTGACGTTATCTTAGCACCACAGATTACTAATTTGCTATAGCTACAGCAAGGTTCAATATAAACATGGTAAACTCTCTTCCATTTTTATAGTGTTTTCCTTGGTTGTTAATTTGCTTTTTGACTTTAGAGCACCAATAGTTTCCTCCTGATCATTTTGTTTTGAGAATTGAGAGCTTCGCACTCTGTAAATTCTATGAAATAACTTCAGGGTTAAATTGAAATAATAAATTTTGGAGAAAATTGTGAGCGGATAACCAAGTGCTAACCAAGCAAAGAAAGGAGTTCATGTAGGATCACCTATAGCCGTTGTAACACATAAAAGCATGGACATTAAAATGGATAGAAATTGGCTAAACACTACTTGGAAGCTTTGACACTTACCAATGCCACTAGTTGGTTCTGTAAATTCCTACATTTCAGTTTTAACTGGTTTAGGGCACTTTTGATGTTGATGCTCTACTCTGTGCAGGTGTGGTAGGAATCAAACTGGTATATTGTTAAGTGGGGCAGCTCCCAATGGTCTATTAGGGCTTGGTATGGATGATGTATCCATTCCTAGCATGTTAGCAAAACAGGGGCTTGCTTTAAATTCTTTTCCATGTGTTTTGGAATTAATGGAAGTGGTAGGATCAGATTTGGTGATAATGGAAGTGCAGACCAACCAGAAACACCATTCTATGTCAGAGATAAATAGTGAGTGGTTAACTTAAATGTGCATATGCAGATGACAGGTGTACATACTTTGGAATTAAACTTTTTTGTCTTTAATATCATCAAAGTTTTACTAACCTTATGCTCTTGAACTTGTACCAGTCCAACTTACAACATTATGGTTACTCAAATAGCCGTTGGAAAAAGTGTTGCTGATCTTGAATTCTATGCAATTTGGGACTCTGGTACCTCATTTACGTACCTAAATGATCCAACTTACACCCATATTTCTAAGAGCGTAAGTAGTTTAATTCTGTGTTTTATAAATACAATCTTGAGTTTCTGGTTTATCATATGTGATATGTGTACATATGTGTATGTTTATCATCTAAGTAATGTTATTGTCTTTTTTCAGTTAAACAGCGCCATCAAAGATAAGAGGGCTATAGATAATTATGATCTTCCTTTTGAATATTGTTTTACAGTCAGGTAATTCTATCGGAAGACAATCTTTGTGCTCAAATTGAGTTAATTTGATGTCGAAGAAGCTGTAGACTCAGTTGGGTTTTTGACAAGCATCAAAGGTAAAATTAGAGGTTCTGGGTGGAATTGTTCTTTGATTTAATTATGTCCTAGAGTTTGATTGACTTAGAGTTGAATGGCATATTGTTAGTACACGAGTTGAATGTGAATTTGGTTGTGTTACGGAACTGGGTTTGCCCTTTTGAATTAATTGATATTTTATATGTGTATTAATTTTGTTTCTGATGGGGTTTTGGGGGTTTGCGTTAGTCTATGAGTGAGGCTCTGGAAACCCAAGTGAAGAGCAGACGTCTCCATCAAGGTAATGTTCTTTATTTCATGTTTGTATTTCTGGGTTTTCGTACCGAGATTTGAATTACTGAGATGCTTTGTTGGGTCTGAACATGCGTCTCCCATGTGGTTTGCTTGTGTATTTGAGTTGACTTTGTCTTAGAACAGTTGTATGGTGTTTGGTGAAGTGATTGTTCCAGTGATTGATTATTATTATCTGGGTGTGTTCCACTTGGTCGTGTTATTGTAGCGTGGTTCCTGACTTCCTGTGATGTGTTGATGTTATCGAAGGAGCTTGGTAATTACAGACATGCTCTTACTAATGCTGAGGAAGCAATTAGGCTCAGAAACACTAATGTCAAGGTAGTACTAATTCTTGAACATGTTCTTGTTCTTAGCTGGGATTTGTTTGCAAAGTTTGAATAATTGGTTGTTTGAGGTGTTAAGCATATTTGGGTGTTGGCTTACGCATTTTACCAAGCTGCGAAATGAGCTCCAATGAACTTGACTTTTGATTTGGTGGCTGGGCAGCTCTTGAAAATAGTCCAAGTCCAAGATTAATTGAAAATGACCTTTGTTTTGATGTTGTTTTTATTAGATGTCCCAGTGAATAATTTGTTTCCAGCATTATATGATTGATTGCTTGCGAATAAATGAAGTTTGATGTTTGTGTTCTTGACTGTAGTACTATATGAGCAAGATTCTGAACTTTTCCGTTTGAATTTGTTAGAAGTGTTGAATGAAGCGTCATCATAACCTTGTGATTTCTGGTTTCTACTTGCAAGATACATTTCTTTTGAGCATATTTAGTTGGTTTCTTTTCCAGTACCTATGTTTTCAACATATTTCAGTTGTTAATTTCTTTGGTAACCTGTTAGGTACTCACTCAGAACTTGTGTTCAATAGCAGCAAGCAATTAATGGCATTTTAAATGCATGGCCACAAGAAACTAATGTAAAAAATTATTATAACCTGCATGGTTGCAGACGTGCAGATATATGGGTAGAGTGGCACTGTGGGCAAAGCATTTAGGACTTGTTGAAGAATGTTTCAATCAGCTAGAGAGTCTTCAATGTGTTCAAAGGGTAAGGTTTTTGGGTGAGCAGAACGGGAGTCAATACTAGAGCTTCTACAAGGTCCTTGTCCATCATGTGTAGGATCGATGACGTAAAAGATCGAGAGGCTACTTATCATCTTTGCCTACAAGAGAGCTTCGGCAAGAACAAATGAAGGTGCATTAAAGGAAAGCGCCAGTAATCTATGTATTTTAGGTCTTTCTAGCTAGAACATTTTACAAGTACAGACTCAATTTTCTATGTTTTCTGAATGGTTTATAATGCTCACACAATGGTTAATAAAAATAGTATGTTGTTTGAGTTCTTCTCACACAATTTGTTAAGGCAATCCAAGTTGTCCAAGGTTAAGTCATACAACACAATACAAAACTATATGTTGTATGATGATAAAAGAATTCAAAATTGAGGCTTGTCCTACAACAGTCACTGGTTGGTACCCAATTTGATTACAATATTCACACAACGGATAACCAAATATAGTTGTTGTGTGAACTAACAACCAACAACAAAAGAAAACAAAATTCTGTTGTGTTAGATTCATAACACACAACAGAAATAAAATGATCACTGTTGTCTAAGTAATCAACAGACAAGCGAGATAATTTTACTTCAGTTATGTGTTACTTACCTCAGACAACAAATATTAAGTTATTTCCATTGTCTGTTATTAGTTTCAGACAACAAAGAATGAGTTATATCCGTTGTCTGTTATTAGTCTCAGACAACAAAGAATGAGTTATATCCGTTGTGTGTTATGAATCTCAGACAACAAAGAATGAGTTATATCTGTTGTGTGTTATGAATCTCAGACAACGGCAAATTTTCTTTTCTGTTGTCTGACTGTGCCGGGGCATCCCCGCCCATGTCATGCCAGGCACATGCCTGCGCAAATTCACACAACGGAAACTAGTATTATGTTGAGCAAAGTACTATCACACAACGGTGAAATCACCGTTGTCTGATGTTTCAATCACACAACACTCACTTAGACCACGGTGAGCTTGGTCATCACACAACACAAATCCACCGTCGTCTGATGACCTTTTTGTAGTAGTGGTATCCTTCGGTTTATAGTTCACGTGTTTCGAACTTTAAAATGATTGTATGTTTTGTGTTGTATTGAGTGTGACCTTGATGTGATTAGGTGATACGGAATTGGGTAGCGGAGTGTGGATAAATTTGTACTTGTCTTGGGATTTGTGTGAAAACCAGCAGGATTTGGAGGTGAGTAAATCTCACATTGTTTCGGGTGATAAATTAGTTGAATGATAGTTAGAAGAATAATTTGTTAGCTGTAAAATCATATCTGTCGCAAAATAAATATTTGTTTTAAATTATATGAACTAGATCGTCAACGGTTCATGGGTAAGTAAAAACAAGGTTTTGTTATAAATGATTTTCAGTTTGAGTAGACTCTGAAATATAGTTGGAATTGTTTGGTGAAGTGAAAAACATTGTTTTGTGTGATTTTATCATTATTGGGTTGAGAGGTGATTTTGAAGAAAATAAATGAATTTGAAATAGGAAATGACGGTGTTGTTGGATTTATGTTTTGAAAGGAATATGTACAATTTGTGAAAATGTTGAGGTGTGGAAACAATATTTTGAAAAGGTTTTCGATATTGTTTTGAGAGTGGTGAATTTATATATCTTGTGATGACAGCCAAGGTGGTGACCAATGTGGTGATAATCTATACAGTAGTACCAAAGTGGCGATAACCAATGTGGTGATAATCTATACAGTAGTACCAAGGTGGTGATAATTGATGTGATGATTGTTATGAAAAGGTGATGAATTATTGCTGAGTGATTGATGTTTGAGATTGTTGATGTGGTGTTTGGTGTTATTAGTAGATTGAATGGTATTGATTTTTACTTTATTTCTATTATTGACTTGCTTGTGTTCTTTCGTAATCTCCTGAACTAAATTGTATGCAGGAATTAATGTTTTCTAAAATGATAATGTAATCCCCCGAACTAAATGATATGCTGGGATTACTATGACTTCTATTGATTGTTTTTAATGTAATCTCCTGAACTAAATAATATGCAGGGATTACTATGATTTGCTTGATGTATTTTTGATGTGATCTCCTAAACTAATTCACATGCAGGGATTACTTTTTACTTGATTTAGATTTATAAGTGCTTTACATTTTCGAGAAGTGTCTGTTGAGATTTCAATGTTTTGAAAGGTCATTGAGGTGACAATTATACGGTTGAGATAAATGGAGGATGATTTTGGATTATAGGAGTTTTTAATGTTTTAAACATTACTAGAGTTGATTGTTTAGTTGAACCTTTGTAAAATTAAATGCATCGGTTGAGAGTCAGAGCATGTGGGTTTTAGATTTTGAGTTACCGTATGTGAGCATGATATGATATGATATGAACTTTATGTTTTGTTGTGATAATTGTATAATGGTTATGTTAGGTTGAGATGGTTAAGTGTGTGTTTCTTCTTTGTTGTTTCGAGATTACTCACATGAGCTTTCATAAGCTTACCGAGTTTGTTATTTCAATCCGGTGCACTATTCAATGGTGTAGGGGTCTATCCTACAGGTTAGGGTGAACGTACATGATGGAGTTGTGGTCCCTTGCCGCTGTAGTTATGAGTTTAGGAACATAATTGTTGTACGCACTTGTTAGTCTTCCGCTGTGTAGTGAGTGGAGTGAGGCTGTTTACTTATTGAATTGCTATTCAGTTTAGTTTGTAAACTTGGTGTAATGTAATATAAGATTCTAAAGAATGAGTCTGTATTGACATTGTGGGTTCAGGACATCTTTACTTGCTGTTATTTAAAGAAAATTTTTTTCTTAGTGTTTTGTATTGATGTCTGAACCATTACACCCAGAGTATTTGAATTGTTATTTGTTTATAATTTGGATGGGAGCGAGAGTTGCAAATTAGGATAGCGACAACAGATGATGATGCATGATGGTGCTCTAACTTAAATATGGATGATGATGCTGGAGAATTCAACGTTATGGAGAGGATATATATATATATATATAAATTTTTTTTTTTGGAAAAATGTACACCTTTTCCCCTAGTCATCTCATCATTTGATGTACATAATTAGAGTAGTAGTGCATACATGTGACACTCCACAGGGTTGGAATTATTATCTGTATATGCCAGAGGATTCAACATTATGTCAGATGATATTTGTATCTTTTTTTTTTAAGAAAATTGTACACATTTTTTCCCAGTCGTCTCATCATTTGATGTAAATGAATAGAGCAGTAGTTTATACATGTGACACTCCACGAAGTTGGAATTATTATCTGCATATGAATAGATAATTTTCATTAGTTTTTGTGACACAAAAATTTTGTGAATTGTGGGCTTCTTCTCTATTTGCTAATTCATAGATCTATATATTTTGTTTGCTCTGTTAAAAAAAAAGTGTATGTGGTTGTGATGTAGAATAAACAAAAACAACATAGAAAGTCTGACCTCTCCCATTCTCTTTCATAACCAGAAATTTACACTTCTCCCTCCGCTGTCTCTCCTAGGGTTAGTTTCGTGGCCTGAATGTGGGCTTAGTAGCCCACTCTGTTTTTTTATTTTTAGTTAATTATTTCTGTTGTTTATTTTCTACATTTTGCCTTTGTTGTCGGGCTTGGAAGTGACAAGCGAACCTAGCACAATGCGTTTAAGTTTTCTTTTTTTGTTTTGTAGTTTTTTGTATGCCAGACAATAGTAGGGCGTGTCTTTTTAGTATGACCGTGGTCAGCTTAGGCATACCCACTTATTGTTCTGTATATGTGGACTCTAGGAGCTGGAGTCTTTGTTACTACTTAAAGGCTTCTTTCCAGACCGTGGTTGGCTTCTTGTAACAGTTGATTACTGTTTGTACCTAAGTCCATTTAATAAAAGTGTTTTCGTTTCTTCTAAAAACAAGGAAACATATTGAACTAAAACGAAATCCTAGATTCTAGAAGAATACCAAACTTGCATAAAAGGAACAATGTTTCACAAATTACGCCAATCTATATTTAGGGTCCCAATCAAGTTTTCGTTTGATATACCCGATATATCCAAAAGATTCTTTTACGAGCGATTCTACCTTTAAGAAGCATATTTAGATACCAATTTTCGATCTTCAAGTTGTTCTTCTTAATGTAAGGATAGTTTTTTCTTTTGATATTCTTTGTCTAAATTGACTAAATTCTTGTCCTACATTAGTGTTTCCCTCATTTTCATCTACAGTGCCGTCATTGTTAATGTCCATATACCTGATGACAATAAATTTTAAATTTTATGCATTGAGTATCGCTTCTTTCACCAAGTAGTCCTAGAAGGTAAGTCACAATATGTTTTTCAAACATACAATTGTAATCTCATGATATATATACAACTGACAAAGTAAAAGGTCAATTGAGCTGATAAATATTGTGGGGACAACTGTATATGAGTGACGTTCTTATATACTAACTCTAGGATGTATAAACAAACATAGATCTTTTAGGATATAAAGAATCCCACTCTGTATTCACAAAGAATAAAATACATTTCTCATTAGTTGAAGGGACCTACATCACCAATTAGACCTAAACTAAGACTTTTTTTTTCTTTTTTTTTAAATCTAAAGAGGTCAGCCATTTATTGAATTAATTGAAAGATTATAAAGATACGATACCAAAAGGCATAAATAAAGAAAATAAACAATGCGAAAGGAAAAGATGCAAAAATTGCATCTGAAATACAAAGACTTAAAAAAAATGCTAGAACAGCAGCGTCGAGACGCAGCGCTGATTTTACACTACAGATTGCAGTCATGTAGTGAATTGAGAAGTCGGTGGTTTGACTACCAATGCAACCGCAATGCACAAATTTTCCAAAACCAATTTGGCGCCAGAATAAGGGCACTCTCCCACCTAATGATTGAAGCCAGCCAAGGGTCTCAGAACATGGCGATGTTGGCAAACGATCTTTCACGAACATATACCAAAGAATTGGGTCTCGAATCCAATACCAGTAACGCACAAGAGCCCCCAACCATTCAAGAAAATGACAAGCAGCCCAACAATGATAATGAGGCCCAGTCCAAGCTCAAATCCTACCTGGATCCCAGATCAGGATCCAATTGCAAGGACTACCTGGATCCCAGATCCGGATCTAGAACCTGATCTTGAAGCAAAGTTCCCACCGCCGGCTCGATCCCAAACCAGCTCACCATCGTCGCACCTCTAATGAGCACGAAGATGAAGCTCTGACATTGACGTCTGGAGTCCCATCCAGCATGAGGCAACTGACATCTCTACCTAGAGCCCTTAGTCGCCAACAATCGCCACCATTAGCAGCCATCCAATCAAACCCAACACTAAGAATAGTGAACGCATTTCGCTATCCCACTGTCAGAATCCACACGACGTCCGCTGGTCTCCAAAGGAAAACACCAAGGGATGAGACCGCCATCGACAAACCTCCTTGGACTTTCAGACGACCTCTGCCGCCAAGTACACCACCACCGCCACCTTGGAGAGCGACGAGAAAAGTAAGGAACAGGTTGGACTTGAGGAACTCCATGTAGATGGAGCAGGTACAGGGACGACAAACTCGAAAGGACGCTGCATCGCAAACCCTAACAGAGCCAGTTCAAAAAACTTGGGAAATTGATTGCCTAAACTAAGACCTAAAGACATATAACCGACAAAATAAGAAAAATAATTAGTAACTATTTGTTATGTAAAACATAAATTATGTTAACAACTTTTAAAGGACATAGATAACTCAACACCCTTGCAAACCATGGCATAAGCATAATTAAAAGTTATATGATTTTTATTGTTCTTAAAGTATACTCAGTGGTCTTTTTTGCACACACCATCACCAAAAGCAAACAAACTACTCAAGTCTCACTTATTATTCAAGAAAATTTAATAGTCAGTGCATGTATGTCTACTGTAGGTCTATTATTTTAAGTTGTTTAGTTGTTTTGCGCATTTTGCAAACAATAAGTCCCTATATGTGTCGTGTAGGGCTAGTCGGGTTATGTGCCTATATGTGCACTCAAAGTGCCTTGTCTGCTCTAGGTAGGCGGCGAGTTACTTGCTTCGTCAAATGGTTGCTACCGCCTAGTGGTAGGGTGAAGCTAAGTATCGTTTGATTTATCTTCCGGCGGCAACATAGTAGGAAAGCTGTGATTATGGTAATTATGCTAGTTGTAATGGATTTACATATCGAGTTATCTTTCCGTTATGTCATCGCTATGTCAAAGCAAATAGAGTCGCCAGTAGAGCGCTTTTTACTAGTTAGTGCCTAGTTAAATACAGTTTTTTGGTAGAGACTCATGATAGTATTTCAGGATGTTTTCTACATGCTTATTGTAATAAGGGGTTCAGGCTTAATGTCCCCCCCCTTGTATTCGACAGTTTCATTAATCCATGCTTGAGGGCAGCCGCACCATCCTTTTATTAAAAAGAAGAAGAAGAAGAAGATATAACTTATGAATTTACCCTAATGACAAAGACTGTTTTCATTCTCAGCTTCTTGAACTATACTATCCATAAATTAGAACAATATATCTAGATCAAAATAGAAGAAATCAGAACACAAATGTCTTGAATCAAATGTCATCTATGTCAATTCATTAAATGAATATAAATTTAAGAAACTAGAACATTAAATGTCACAAATGTATTCTATTATGGATTTATGAAACACCATATACTTGGTAGTCATAATATTAATGATGAAGACATTGGATACCTCTATATCAAATTTTACTCAAATAGTTGAGTAATATGAAAAAAAAAACAATAGAGAATGCTAACTAGTGTACATATTATTATATTATTGTATTTTCTTGACTAGCTAGGATGCTAGAAGCTGTACAAAATGACATATAACAACATTTTATTAAAAGGTTACACCTGGACGAGGGAATACGATTTTTCTTGATTTTGTAACATTTGTTGCCTTCCACTATCTATTCATGAGATTGAAATTCAAGGTTGCTTATTCTCTAACACGATATTTCAATTATCTAACCCAATAGATTTGATGACTGCCGATGTCCAATATAAAGAATAATTGTTTTTCCAAATAGAACCATATAATGACCTACTCTGGCTTCCCTTCTTATCTTAGAAGCTAAAATAATTTGTTGTTGAGGCCTTGCTAGATTAACATGTGGTATAGTATAATATCTCTTCTAAAGTGAACTTTACTTTATAAGGATGACAAATCAAACACTAATGATCAGAGATTACTCTTGCGTTGTAGTGCATGTGTTCAAAGGGACCTCCCATTATAATGTATTTTTGTTTAATAAAAAATAATAATTGAGTAAATAGCAGGCTGCGGAGGTGATAAATTTTGGCCCTATGATTTTTTTTCTCTCTCCATATTACGTTTGTAAGAGCAAGTTCACCCGTTGGGTCACCATGTCACTTCCTATTCATGCTTTTTAGTATATATTTTCATTCTCTGGGTCACGAAATACACTGTGCTCATGACTTAGAGGGTGAAATTAATACTAAAAGTAGTGAATAGTAGGTAACCTGCTGACCCAACGGATGAACTTGCTCTAAATGGACAGACATTTAAGTTCTTCCGTAAATGGACAGAAAAAAGGAAAAGAAAAAAACTACCACGAGTTTTGAAGAAAAAGAAAGAAAGGGGGATAAAGAAAAAAGGCAGAATAGCGTGGTGCCAGTGCGCCACACGAGTAAAAAGTAAAGCGGTAAAGGGTATTCTAATTAATAAATTTCAAAAATGGAAACTTTCCTCTTCAAACCGTCTCTTTCACCCACTCAGTCACTCACTCCCACTCATTCACTGGTTCGCCTCTTTCAGAATCAAGAAATGTCGCCACCACCGACGCTAACGCCGGTGCTCCTCCTCCTCCTCCTCCTATTCACACCACCCCTCCTCTCCCACTCGCCTTCTTCTTCTTCTTCTTCTTCTGCGATAACCTTCACCGACTCCCCCTCAATCTACGAATGGCAGTCCGCACGCGCCACCTACTACGCCGCCTCCGACCCTCGCGACGCGGTGGGCGGCGCGTGCGGCTACGGCGACCTGACGAAGGCCGGTTTCGGAATGGCGACGGTGGGGCTGAGCGAGGCGCTGTTCGAGCGTGGCCAGATCTGCGGCGCGTGCTTCGAGGTCCGCTGCGTGGAGGACATGCGGTGGTGCATTCCCGGAACCTCCATCATTTTGACGGCCACGAACTTCTGCGCTCCCAACTATGGCTTCACCGCCGAGGGTGGGGGCCACTGTAACCCTCCGAATAAGCACTTGGTCCTCCCGATTGAGGCCTTTGAGAAGATCGCTATCTGGAAAGCTGGTAATATGCCCGTCCAGTATCGCAGGTCGGTTTCCTTCAATTCATTCCTTAATCCTTACTTAGAGAATAGAGATTGATTCTTGACGTCTGCTTTACTCTTTCATATTCAATTAGGTCTTCACATCATGACGTCTGCTTTACCTACCTCTCATATTAAATGACTAGCTATGACCGAAAGATTGACTCTTTTTATCGATACTACCAAATTGGATTCTTTTGTTTTTGTCTAGCTTGCTTGCGCCTCACTCATTAGCTCACTAGGTTACAATGATTTTGAGGGTAGGACCACTTAATTCCCTATCATATTAAGACCAGAGTTGATGTTGGATTTTCTTTGATGCATAAGCTGCCACGGATTCCGGATGTTTATTATAGCAATCCTTGCCGGCAAGTGCTAGAAGAAGATTGATGTCTAATAGACCTTTAGAGAAACAAATCATTGTTTCACAAGTGACACTAAAGAAGCACAAAAACTTTTGTTTTTTCAGAGTGTGTCTTGCTTATTATGGAGGGCATAGATGATTTGTCATGCACAGTTTTGGAGGCAGGAAACGATATAAATTCTTTTAGAGTCTAGTTTTGGAGGAAAAAAAAATGAACAAGTGAGTTTTTGTGTGTATACTTAGTAGTGTATTACTTTGATTCATTTTATTAGACTAGGCATTATCAACAGGGAAATGGTCATCTGTTAAACTACCTCAATAGTCAACCCAGTCTAGATTCAATGTACAGTGCTATTACTATTATATAATTCCCTATGTTTAGCTCTAGGTTTAATTCCTTACATAATTGTTTACTTTTTATACCTATTTAAACTCCTTTCTAAGAGATGAATAAACACACAGAAGTTCTCCAACTTCTACAAAAACCATAGCATGGTTAGAGTCTTTGAGAAGATTTATCATTGGTGGACGTCCAAGAGAGTGGTAGTTTACAAGGATATCAGTATCTATCTTACTGCAATTTCTGTTCTTTCAAAGTATCTTTATTAAGGAATGATATCTCTTACAGTTGTTTATTCCATCGTCTTTTGCAAACTACATTGTCTGTAAGTAAAGCTTGTATATCTTCTTAATTGGAGGACTTTGATGATTTGAGTTTGATATGGCTGTTTAATTTCCTACTATCTGATTCAACACTGGCACAACTATTAGTGTTTCTTGAGGCATCAAGATAATCATAATGTCTTGATTTATACTGCAGTAGGACTCCCGAAACAGAATAAGTGCTTTGTTTATAATAATTAATACACATTCGAGTTCTTTTGTATTTTGAATGCAAAATAGAATACTTATGTATAATTTTAACTATCTTGTATCATATGTTAATAGATAATGTGTTGGTTACAGTGAGATACAAATGAGATGTAAAAGTGGTGTCATGATTTTGCTTTAAATGTGAGTTTATTCTTTGGAAAAGTGGTGTCATGATTTTGCTTTAAATGTGAGTTTATTCTTTGGAAAAGTGGTGTCATGATTTTGCTTAAATGTGAGTTTATTCTTTGGAATATAACATGGTACCATTAGATGCTTAACAGACAGTGGTAGTTGCAAATTGGCTTCTGTTTTGATTAACTGCAAACTTAATGTAGCAGAGAGCTGTTATAATGTAGGTGTGCACGACAGTGTTTTAGTTTTGATTTGAAGCTGTATGGGATTGCATATGCAGCCCTGTGGCAGCTTAAACAATACATTAGAAATTTAACCAATGCCAGTTTCAATGCAATATGAAGATGAAAAAAAAGGTGTTTTTTTTTTTTTTTTCTTTCTCTCTTTCTTTTTTTCTTAGGCATTATTGATATAATAAAAAGATTCACATAAAGCTCCTGACTTTTGTGGGATTTTGCCAAATGCAAAAGAATGGCATCTTCCCACACAAATGATGGTGACTCTTGCGGTTTAGAGAGTTGAGTATGTATTGTCAGATCCAACAGGAAATTGAGTATATATTCTTAAGATTTGCATTTATTTGTGTATATTGCACATACTAGACTAGGGAATGGGAGGGCACATTTGCTGGAATATTTCTTTGAAAAATGAAGTGGAAGGTAGAAAGTTAGCAAACAAGAGTAGACCTCACTCAATTTTTGTTTTCAAGATCCAGACAAATAAAAGGACGTCTGAAGCCTATGGTAGTGTGGAGTTGGAAGAGTTGTGGGAAAGAGTTAGGTTTTGGGCTTCTCTTTGGGCCTCTATATCTGGGGAGTATGAAGATTACACTCTTTCATCAATTATTCTAGATTGGCAAGTATGTTTACTGTCAGTTGAGCATCTTGTTCTGTTTCTCAAACTGTCTTTCTTTTCTTATGTGGACTTCAATCTTGTTCTGTTTCTCAAACTGTCTTTCTTTTCTTATGTGGACTTCTTGTCCGCTTCTTTGTATTATGCTATTTGTTTTGTCAATAAAAAGCTGTTTCCTTTCAAATAAAAGGAAAAAGGGTCCAGAGAAAATGAATAAACACAAATAAAATGTATGAGACTAAAATGTCTGATATTCATTTTTGCATGTGCCTGTGTATGTGCACGCGCTCATAAGATTGCTATCTGGAAGGCTGGTAATATGCCTATCCAGTATCGCAGGTAGGTAGCCAAAGCAACAGTTCTTTCATTAGCTCATAGCTTAGCTTAGCTTTCACTGCTAATGGTTTTAATTTTACTTTACTCTTTCATATTCAGTTATTCACATCAGGACAGTTATCAGGTGTGATGTAGTAGTTCTAGTCATCTCGTTATCAAGCATGTTGTAGATGCACATTAAATGACTAAGACTGAAGGATTGACTGACAATGTACTTTGATAAGGGTCCACTTTGTTGATTGTACCAAATTTGTTTCTTTCTTTTGTTTTAGCTTGCACTCATGACCTAGTTACATTACAAGCGTTTTTAAAGTTAGGTGCATTTATACTACGACCGAACTTAGTTTTATATTGTTGCATGAGCTGCAACAATTTCTGCAATTCTGCAGGAACATGGCACTGTTATTATGGCATTCCTTGAAGTGCTTGAAGATTTTTGTTGCATAGATATGTTAGAGAAACAAAATTGTGTTTCACAAGTGAGAAGAAAGGAGAACAAAAAAAAAATATCTCCTTTTCAATTAGGGTGCTATTTGCTTATTGTGGAGGACATCGAGAGGATTTGTCTTGCACGGATTTTATTTTGCTGTTTTGTTTTGAAGGCAGAAAAAGAATAGTTGAGTTCTTGTTCAGTGTGTGTACTTGTTACTGTTTTACTTTTATCCATCTTGTTGGACTTGGTGAAATCAATGGTTGAAAATTATAGAAATCCCTTGTCAAACCAGGTTTCCTTACTATCTTATTCCATTTATTTCTTAAGCATGCCCTCTGAAACTACGATAAAATCATGAGTAATAGTTGAGTAGGAACAGTGTGACATATTTATGAACAGACTTCTTAGTATTAGGCAATATAAGTGTTCTGAGATAAAACTAGCTATTGGCTGACATTCTGAGAACTTAGGGATGTGAGAAGAATGGTAAGACTAATGTCCATTACATGCTGCGTATTAGAGTATGCACCCCATTGTGAGCCTTTCGAAAAAGTCTCCAGAACAGTTCCAAAGTCCCTAGTTCATGGGTATCCTGGAATTCAAGCAAGCAGTTCTTATTCAATCCTGTTAGTTATCTTTTGTATCTTAGTTTTTTAATATAATTCTATAAATCCCTGAATCCTTGTTAATTCAACTATGAATCCCAGAATTCAAGCAACCAGCTCTTGAATTAGTGGACTTTAGAATTTGAAATGCCCTTGTGAAAAGTTAGTATCATGATACATCAAAGAGTAAACCTGTCTTTGGCTTGCCTTTGTTGCCCTGAATATTTTAATGTTTCTCAGGAACACACAAAAACTTTAAGTGGATAAAATTTCTGATATTCATTGTTGCATGTACATGTGTGTGTGTGTGTGCCATGTGTAAAAGAGAGGGAGACTGCGAGGGAGAAAGGGAGCTATGCATTGCATATATTTTGAATCTCTGAACAGTCATCCCATGTTTATTAGACATCTAGCTAGACATGTTTAATAACAGTCCAATGCCTTTGATTGATCCTTTTCCTCTTATTCTGTTGAATCTGTTTGACACAGGATAAAGTGTAGAAAGGAAGGAGGAGTTCGTTTTACCATAGATGGGTCTAGTATCTTTATTTCAGTGCTGATCAGCAATGTTGCCGGCACTGGAGACATAAGTGCAGTGAAGATCAAGGGTTCAAGAACTGGTTGGCTTCCAATGGGACGAAATTGGGGTCAAAACTGGCATATAAATGCTGATTTGAAGAATCAGCCGCTTTCTTTTGAGGTCACTAGCAGCGATGGGCAGACAGTTACATCTTACAATGTCGCTCCCAAGAATTGGAACTTCGGGCAGACTTTTGACGGGAAGCAGTTTGAGTCTTGAAAAAATCACCATGTAGGAGAAATAGTGAAAAAGCAACAAGAAAATGTCGCACATTTATGTTTCCTTTTTCCGGGGAAAATAGTTGTTAGATTGCAAATGATGATATTTTGTACAAAGATGTATGTGAAATCCCTGAGATGCTTGAGGTCTTAAGGTTGCTGAGACCGAAGTCGTGTGAAGAATTGGAATCTTTTTGCAGAGAGCATGCCTTAATATAGATTCGCAAGCTATGTCAATCGCATCTTGTAATTTGGTGGATTAAATTTGTAGTTCATGATATCAAACCTGTTAAGAGTTTCAGAAGGGTTTCTTATAGTTGTCTTGATTACTACCGGAGTAAGGTACAACTAACCTTTTTCACCCAAGGCATCAACAAAATATGAACTTGGGTCATTGAGGATTCAAAGCACTTCAATATAAAACTTATATTATTATAGCACGACATTTGGGAATCTAAAATCTATTAGCTAGGTGACCACTAAATAATAGGCCAAGCTTATCATACAGACAGCCGAGGCAAACGGAAATTATAGGGGGACAAAATAGACATGGCGTACTCTGCATACTTTAGATAATGGATTTTCTTCTTCATATTTGTAGAAATTGATATGGTTCAATTGGTTACTGGCAAGTACCTTAGAAATTCTCACTTCTTGTCTGTTAATAAAAAGGCTTCTAATTTTTAGCCTGAAAAGGAATTTTTGATGCCAGGTCTTTAGTAATGGAAGATATGAGATGGATTGTTGGGATTGGTAAGGACATTTTATTATGGACTTTTAATTGGGTTCTGCCTTTATCCTCTTTATTTGGTTATCCCTAAAGTTGAAAGGAACCATTTAGATTGAACTATTACAGTTTCTTCTTTTATTCAGAATTTTCAGTGGAATAAAGATGCTCTTTCTTTATTGCTTCCTCATGATATTGTTATGCAAATTCTTGCTATTCCTATTGCTGTGAATAATATGGCGGATGAATTTGTGTGGGGACCTTCAAGCTTAGGTAAGTTTTCAATCAAGAGTGCTTCTTGGTTACTTGCGCAGAAGGCTCAATCTCATTCTAAATCCAAGTTTTTGAATAAAATTTGGAAATTGAATATGCCTCCTAAAATTAAGATTTTTGCTTGGACTCTTTTGAGAAATAGACTGAAGACAAGAGATAAGCTCTCTCTTTATAATCATAATATTCCGTCTTGTTGTCCTCTGTGCCAAAAGACATTGAAAATTTAGACCATCTTTTTATGCATTATAATTTTGCGCAGTTTGTTTGGAGATTTTCAACTAACATTCCTATTAATAATAATTAGATTAATTGGTTCCTTTAACTCTTGGATAGAATCTTTGTTTGATAATCCTAATATTAATGTGGATGCTATATCACAAGTTCTTCTCATTTCTTGGTCAATTTAGCATACCAGAAATCAGGTAGTTTTTAAACAGTTAGCTCCCTCCCCTTCTCAAAGTTTCTTTGGGCTGCAACTTTGGGAGCTAACTATTGTAAAGCTAATCTAAAGTGTGCAATACTAAGGTTTCTAAGTACTTTCATATTAAATGGAATCCACTAGATCATGATCAAATTAAGATAAATTTTGATGATTCTGTCAAGTAGGGTAATGCTACTCTTGGCTTTGTTTTTAGGAATGTTGATGGTCAACCTATTTTTGCTTCTAAGAATTTGGGACATGCTTCAGTTCTCATTGCAGAATCAACAGCTCTCAGGGATGCTTTACAGGCTGCTCAACACTATAACTTTTCCAGAGTTTTAGTTGAAGGAGATTCTAAAGTGTTTATGGATTGCATCCTCAGATAGCTGCTCCTTGGCGGATTAAGACTTTGGTGGAAGATATTTGGAAGATTGCTTCTTCTCTCTCTTTCATAAGGTTCAGGCATATTTTCAGGGAGGCTAATTTTGTAGCAGACAGATTAGCAAACTTTGATCTTCAGGATCGTTTTGCGGCAGTTTGGTATAATTGTCTCCCCCTTTCTGTATCTCACGCGTTGCATTTGGATCAGTTGGGTAAGGAAGTGCCTAGAAGTTTATCTTTCTAGTTCGTGTTCTTGTATTTTTTTTTTTCCTATCATAAAAAAAAAGTTATTTATGTCTGTTATGAATGATTCACAAATGAGAAAAATAAACTTAATAACGGCGACAATTTCCATAGTTTAAGCAAAACAAGATTAGTGCACTCCAACTATTTCCTTTCTGTCTTTTTAAAAAAGTGAGAAAAGGCTCTGGTAGGGTTTCCTAGGGTTTTCTTTATCTTTTCATCCGACCATCTTCTTCTTTGCTGCAAGATGGTCAATGAGCTAGGTCTCTGCTAGACTCACGGTGCCCTTGGCTATCTCCTAGAAGGGGAAGTTCCCTTTGGTCTTGGTGGTGCGGCAGCGCTTTCACATAATCACTATGCGGTTAGGAGGCTTCTCTTAGCCAAATGCAAGCTCGATGTTAGGGCTTTTATGGGTATGATCTCCTGCTTCTGGAACTTGAAGAACATGTTATCGGTGTGTGAGCAGGGTGAGTACTTTGTATTGAAATTCCTAGTTGAAAAGGAGCGGGATCAGATCGTGAATGAAGGTCATTGGTTCTTTGGCCGTTCTCTCTTTGTCCTATCCACCTTCAATGGGCTGGAGGACCCGGTGTGATCGCTACAAGAAATCATGTCATAAGCGAGGAAAATATCTGCGACGAATAACAATTCCTCACATAAAGTTAGATTTTGGGAGGAATAGATAGTCGTCGCTTGTTTAAGAATGTGTGAGGAAACATCCCTCACAAATTCTCATTTTGAGTGAGGAGTTTTGTTGTTCCTTGGTTATGATGTAGCAAGAATTGGCGCCAAAATTTTACGCCAAAAATTCCCCACAATTAATTTGAAGTTCATCACAAAATCTTTGGCGCTTTTTGTTTTTTATGCCAAAATCTTTGGCGGCTTAAGATGGCGCCAATTAAAAAATATTTTACAAGGAAAGATAGACATTCCTCGCTGAAAACCCCCAAAATTATATAACTTAAAAAAAAAAACGGAACCCAAATTGCACAATGGAACTCTCTAAACCAGTTCTCTCTTACATACTACACTCTTCGATCACCACCCACCATCTTGATCGCTCCACCGCCAACCCCTTCTCTTATCACCAGCGACCACCTTTGATTGCCCGCGACCACCTTCGATTGCTTGTGACCACCATCAATTATCTGCGACAACCGACCCACTACACTGTACCTCCTCAATCGTCATCATCCAATTTCAATCGTTTTCATCTTTTCAAATATAACCCAACGTAGGTATATGGTTTAGCTATTTCTCGTAGTTTGATTTTGTTTTATGATTTGAATGTGGGTTTTGAGTGTTTTAGTTGGTTTTTCAGGTTGTTGATTAAAATAATTCCTCATTCAGGTTTAATTTTCAATACTATTTGGGGGTTTTAGGTTTTCATTTGTCTTGAATTGACCATAGTTGATTGAAATAGGTCCAATTTATGAATCCAAAGATGGATAGTGCCACATGTTGATTGAATTGATGAAATATATATCATACATATGAATTATGAGTTAGGGGGCAAGTGGTTAGCGTTTATTAATTTTCTCTCAGCCTTAGTGTTTGAGCTCTTTTGGGTATAAATTGTTTTTGCTTGCCGTTGTTGTATATTGAACTGGTGTTTGTTCAATTTGTTTGTTCTGTTCTTTAATGATTTCTCCTTTTTGTGCATTTGGAGATCCATTTTGATCATCAACTACTTTACTCTGCTGAAATTTTTCAATTTTTTCTTGACTTTACTTTTCTACAATTTCTGTAATTTCTTCCATTGTTTGCTATCTATAACTCATTGAACTTTCATGTGATCTTTTCCCACCAGTGAAATATGCACCTAATAAATATTGCATAAGTTAATTATCAAGAATAGAAATATGAAAGAAGACTTTCAGATTGAGTGATAATGAGGTTATTAATTGATTAGCTAGATAGGTAATGAGAACTAGCTAGAGAGAAGTTTCCAACATGTCATTATACTCTAGTAAAATATGAGACTGCATGGATAATGTATTTGCTTCAAAGTGTATATAATATAATACTCTAGCAAACTTTTGATTGAGGATGCCATTTGCTGTACTAATTCTATTGTGGCTTATGTATCTAATTCTTTCTTGACAAGTGGTTTCCTTTCTTGTTGAGAAAAGCTTGCTGTGAAGCCTGTGGAAATCTTAAAGCATCATTTCTTATAGCAGTGGTGAGTTATGGGTAACACAGAGAAGTTCATATATCTAGACATCAACTACTTTTGTTTGAGAATCTTGTTGGTTAGTTTGTTCATGTGCTTTAGTTTGGTACTTCACATCTGGTAGTTCAGTTTGTGGTGTAGAAGAGTAGGTTCTTGCGATGTGGATAGAATGTGTTACAAAATAGGCCATGTTGGCTTTCCAAAACTATATTTTTATTTCAGCATAAACTTTGGTTGTTATTTTCAAATATCTTCCAATAATGACTTCATCTGAGCGTTGTAACTTAAAAATAGACACCCCAAGATTTGTTCCAAGAAAGTTTTGGCCAAAACTAAAACAAATTTGAAGTCTAAACTCCATCTAGAAGAGAGAACAGTTTTACTGAAATTCTGCAGAACTGCAGCACCGCCCTCTTCGGAATTTATTTTAACTAAATTACTGGCCTCCGAATGTTCTGAAATTTTGACATGTTTCTTTTTTGTTAGTTAACAAAGGATCTGGAAAGTTTCATCTTATTCTGTTGTAAAGTGAGTTTTTGGTGTTTTTTCCAAGTTTGAGAACAGTTTTACTGAAATTCTGCAGAAACTGCAGCACAGCCCTCTTCGGAATTTATTTTAACTAACTTACTGGCCTCCGAATGTTCTGAAATTTTGATATATTTCTGTTTTGTTAGTTAGAAAAAGATCTGGAAAGTTTCATCTTATTCCGTCGTAAAGTGAGTTTTTGGTGTTTTTTCCAAGTTTGGTCTGTAATTGAGAAAGTTCTTGAATTTTGAACATATCTTCTGATTTTCTGTTGAGATTTGAACTCCCATTTGAATCAATGAGCCTCTGATTTTTATGTATATTTAATTTGACATTTCAAATGGTTGTTTCAAGATTGATTTCAAGTCAATTGGATTTAAAATGAATTTTTGGTGAATAAAAGAAGATAGTGTCACTACTCTTCAGTTTTTGTCCTTTAGAGATGCTTCAGTGTAATTGAGAAATTGTGCATTTCTTGTTGATGTAGTAATATTTTCAAGATCATCTAAAAGTGCATGATTTTAAGAGGCACCTTTCACTGAGTGCTTTTTTAAGAGCATAACACCTCTATATTAAACTTGGCCTCTTCTTCCTAGTTATATCTGATTGCCTTGACTAACAACCAAAAGATCGAGGGTCCATAGATCTAACACAATTAGCTCCATGTATGGCACATATATATGTGTGTGTGTGTGTGTATTCTGTCTAGCTCTAGTTGTCATTAGTTGATCGATATACTCTTCTAAATATATATGACTTCAAAAGATTGATGAGAACGAGATTAAGATGGAGGCTAGGGAGTAATAATTGAGCTTTTGTATTATCTGCAAACTAGATATTCATGTATCTTCATTATGTCATCATTCTTTAGCTTAATGTATTGACAGGTGTATGAGTTTTCTTTCCAATTTAATTACCTTCATTTAGTAACACTTATTTCTCTGACTAACTATATCATCATTTTTTTCCCAGGACATTGACGACATTTAACAACTTCAGTCCAAAGAACTTGTTGAGTTTGCGTGTTTTTTTAAGGTAAGTTATTCAACACTTAATAATTAAATATAAACTACTATGATAAGGCAACTTGTTTTTATTTACATCTTCATTTAGAAACATATGTACATGTGTTTTATAGTTTAGTTAAGAAAACTAATCATGCTTTGCTTGTAACATGAATATGAAAACTTAGATAAGTGATGCTTGTAACATGAATTAAAAAAGAAGATAGTAATGCCTCTAATATTTCTGAAAACTTAGATAACTTGTGTCTATTACATGAATCTGAAAACTTATTAGACAGGTGAAAAATGTTCTTTAAGATGCATATAATAAACTGTAAGATGGATAAGTAATGGCTCTATAATGTTTCTGAAAACTTAGGTAACTTATGTCTATTACATGCATTTGTTCTTATGCCAATTAAACTGCTAAAATGCATATAATAAACTGCATGTTGGTTATTACATATCCATATTGATCCTTTTAATCTTGTTTAGATTGGAATTAGGTTAAGATGGATAGGGAATGGATACTTAAGCAGGACAAATTTAGTGAAGAGTATAAAGAAGGGGTTAGATCTTTTATGGAGGTTGCAAAACATCATGTGAATGAGAGGAATGAAACAATATGTCCCTGCATGGAGTGCTTGAATAAAAGTTGGCAGCCTCTTCATGTTGCTCATGTCCATTTGCTGCATCATGGAATGTCACTTGCATATATGAAATGGACTGATCATGGAGAACACGGAGATACATTGACCACCGAGGGTGATGAGCTAATTGACGAACCCAATAGTTTATTTGACATGATTGGTGATCTATTCCCTACAGAAAATGTTGGTGATCAACATATCATGAGGGATGAAGATGATATAATGATGGATGTAGATAATGCATCAAGGGATGAAGAGGAAACAATAAATGAAATTCATTTTGAGGGTGATGGTAATGAATATAACAGTAATTATGAGAAGTTATTGTTGGAAGCTCAACGTGAACTGTACGCTGGTTGCACAGAGCACACAATACCTTGGTTGCGATTATTGAAAAAATGAATTCTGATGAAAATCTGATGCTTATATTGTTTCATTAATAAAGGATGTCTGTGCTACTAATGCTCAAAACCGAGATCAACAGGAAAGTACCCATCGAGGTAGTGCAATGCTATTTATTCAGCATGCTTTGCAAGCAGCAAAGGTAATTAAACAATAGTCGCTCGTGTGGCATTCCATTATAATAAGCTCTTATATATTGAACTGTATATTTTTTCAAGTGCAGGAATGTGGTAATTCTGTATTATTTACAGACAATTATGAAAACATGTATCAGGATGCAGAGCATAAGTGGGTTAGTGAGGCTAAACAAGTGAGACATGTAAGTTATCAACCAATATCTTAGTTCAAATATAAGTCTTATAAAATAGAAATAGAAGATTTAGAATTCAAGTGTGTGATTTGTGTCCGTATGTATACACAGTTCCACACTTATTGAATTATATGTACAATGTCTTATATCTAGATTTGTATTTTAGAAAGTGATGTATGTCAGGTATAGTGCATTATATCTAGTCTGACTTTATTAATATCTAGGGTGGGTGGGTGGCTATGTGTGTATGTGTGTGTCTAATCATATCATTCTTTTTATTGCAGGAGAAAATGAAGCAGAAGAGGGAAGATGTCAAGGCAAAGCTCATTGAAGAGGCACCAGAAGGTACTCCTATTGAATCAATAGAAATGGATTTGAATGATGAGATTGCAATTATGGTTGAGGAGTGTGGGATAAAAGGTGGCCGGCAAGGTTCAAGGTTTAGGTGCTTTCCCTCGCTTGGATATCTCGTCTTCTTCTTCTTCTTCTTCAATGCCAATAAATTCTGAGTGGAATGAGATGAAAGGTAATTTACAAAAGCTTACATCCATTGTAAGTTGCTTGAAATCTGAGAATGCAAAGTTGAAATCTATGTTGCGAGCAATATTTAGCAAATTGAATGGGAGTGATGACATTAATTGTGATGTTGATGATAGCTCTGCTCAAGAAACTGATGGTATTGAAGGAATTGATGACTTCTCTAATGACTAGCTTGGTTTGGAGGGTTAGAATGCCTTGGGTTTCATGAAATATTTAGGAATTATCTTTCTCATATGTAGTTACCTGAACAATCGGTCCTAGGTTTTATTTTGAATCCTTTTGGAATTGTAATTACTGAACAGTAATATGTTGGTGACTAGCGTGCCTAAAGTTAATATAATTTTGTAGGTTTTATAAGTCATTTGCATTTTCCCTTTGTCTCTATAATGAACAAGCATAATTTTAACTATGACGAATACACATTTCTTGCAATGTCTAATCTATGAGGAAGATGTGTTCCTCACATTTATTATATTATTGGGAATATTTGTCCCTCACAATTATAAATCTGTGAGGAATCGTCATTCCTTGCAATTATAAATCTGTGAGGAATCGTCATTCCTTGCAATTATTAATCTGTGAGGAATCATCATTCCTTGCGATTTTTAATTTGCAAGGAACACATATTCCTCGCAATTAATAATTTGTGAGGAAATCGAAAATCCTCGCATATAGTAATCCGTGAGGGGGTATAAGCGAGGAAAATTTCCGACGCCCGAATTTCCTCGCTGATTAGTTTAAGCAAGGAATTTTGACATTTTGTGAGGAATTTCATTCGTCACATTTCTTGTTTTCCCTTGTAGTAGGCCTAGTACCCAGAGTTACACGTTTACTGGTCATTACTGGTCATTTGGACAGTAAACGACAACTATTTTTACTTTTTACCTTTGTTTTGAATATTTAGTGGACGCAAAAGTTGACTTTGTTTCATACGCTTTTTGAGAAAACTGCCTTAATGAATGTTGTAGAGTACGTTAAACTAAGTTTGTGGACATGTGGCACACAAAGATCGAAGTTATAACAAAGAAGTTATAAGGGTTGAAAGTGAGTGACAGTTTTGTAATTTTGTTGAAATCCTATTTCTGTAAATGACAGAGTAGCTCTTTCCATTTCGGGAAACTTTCCAAAATTGCCCAGAAATTTCTAGATCGTTGCTGGATCTTCTTGGCCTTGCCGGCAACGATTCAGGCCACCTATGAGAGTGGTCCTATTCTCTTCGTCTTGGAACAAGCTTTCCAACCATATATGCCTTGCACCATATTATTCACCATACACACGAATCAAAGAAAAGAAGTTTCACATCTCAATTCAACCCGAGGAAGACGAATTTCGGATTTGAAGATTTCCGGCTATCGAAGTTTTCGAGGACAATGTGTAGATCGAGCTTGAGGAGGAATTCATTAGACAACCGTCATAGCTACAAATCTGTCAGCAGACATTTATTTATAAAATGAATGATCATGCAGTATTATTTTCTGAATATTAATTTATCTTATTGATTAAATTGATGATAATTAAGTTTATAATTAATTTTACGATTTACATCAAATTTATTGGGATTTATTGATATTATGTTTTCGACAAGTTATTTATGATTTATCGGCAATGAGTTCATTTTGAGTTATGGAGGATTTTCAGAGTTTTTGCCAATATATGAATAATTTATTTATAGAGATTTTTTTATGATGATTTCTATCGAGTATTTTGAGTATTGAGTTATTGAGAGAAAAATGGAGATTTAAATATTATGAGTTGATGAGAAATAATGAGTTTAATATTATAAGAGAATTGATGAGTTCAGTTTATTTGAGGAGGTAAATATAAAAGATGATGATTATGATAGCGCATGCATGCATGCATTACCTAGTCGGCAGTACTCTTTAGGTAATTGCCTGGTCCCGTAGTACCATCCAGAATATTTATTCCGATCGGCAGTGCCCTCTGATGTGTCATCTGGTCGGCAGTGCCCTCCGATGTATCATATGGTCGGCAGTGCCCTTTCTTTAGATGGCATGAGATAGTAAGTCAGTAGTACCCTCCGATGCGTCATCTAGTTGGCAGTATCCTCTAGATGGCATGAGATGGTTAGTCGATAGTACCATCTAGCAAGGTTCCAAAAATCGTTAGGAGCTAGTCGGGCGGAGACCAAGAGCCTAGCACCTAGGGGCCTAGGCCGGAGCCTAGTCAGCGCGTAGGCGGTTTTCAATTTTTTATATTTATTTAATTTTATAATAATAAATAATACTAAAACCACTATTAAATAACACCTAACAGTAGTTATTTATAACTATGCAAACCCTATCCTATAAAAAAATATTCCAAACGGGCAAATCTTATCAAAAATGTGATCTATAGTGGTCAAATATAGTTGAATAGCTCATGACTCCATGTCTCTTCCAGTTTCTTTTTCTCTTCTTTAAACAAGGTTCACGTGCTTTGAACCTTCTCTTAGTTAAACTCTTCATTTATCTTTAACTACATCTTCGTCTTCTACCTCCAGTATCTCTCTCTCTCTCTTCTCGACTCTTCTTAACTTTCAGATTTTATTGAGTCATCTCATCTCCTCGCTCCTTTCTCAATCTTTCTTGCTCCCTCCGATTATGATATTAATCAAGAGCAGTTTAAAAGATGAAGATGGTGTTCGATTTGTGGAGGAGAGAGAGATAGACCTCCGACCATTTGAGAATCAGCGTCGAAAACGTGCATCTGAGTTTTGAGGAAAAAAAAAACAAAGCAGCGCCTAGCGCTTAGCCCAGCGCCCAGACCTCCTAGTCGCTCTCCAGCCCGCCCAGGCTTCAAACGATTTATCTCATCGCCTAGCCCATAATCGGGGCTGTCAGGGTGAGCCTAGCGCCACCTAGGCAGCCGCCTTTTAGAACATTGCCATCTAGCCATCACCTCCTCGTATTAGGTCGACCGTACCCTCCGATGCGTCCCTGGTCGACAATATCTTTCAGGTGGCATGAGATGACTAGTCAGTAGTTCCCTTTAGTTATCATTTATTTTATCATATGAGTATTTTAATGAGATTTCTGAGATTTCTAAAATGATTTTGAGATGAGATTTACCGTATGACTTAGATACCGGTATATTTCCAAGATATCTGAAATGATTATGAGATACAATTTATTTTTGAGATATCTTTATCAGGGTATTTGAAACGGATTTTGAGTTGATTTATATAATCTTTTGAGATTTTAGTCCTAGAGGCTAGTTAAGAGTATTTCCACGAGATCTTACTACATGCTTGGTTTTTAGATAAAAACAATTTGGGAAAGCATTTAATTTAATTTAATTTCTTTGAAATTATTTATTTTTCGTCCACTAACTTTAATAGTTTTTAAATGCTTTTCCCTGGGCTTTTCGGTTTTACGTGCCCAGTCTGCAAATAGGTTGAGGTCGAGCGTGCGTAGGCATCGAGTCATAATGTCCACCTCTGCCAACTTCCTCTAGGGTAAGCATTTAACCTACTTGTACTTTATTTTAGTTGATTATCTAGATTGCTCTAATGACTAGTTTTCAGTTGTTTTATTAGGAAAATGAAATTTGAAATTGTGATTAAGTTTTCTGGTATTTCACTTGGTGAAAGTTGAATATTGAGGAATGCAAGTAGGCTTACTAGAGATGGAGTTTTTATTGGCAACTGTAGAAATGTTTAATTGTTCACAAGTTTGGCTAGTCTACTTTTAGAGAAAGTTCAACAAAATTTTTGATAGAAATTCTTCTAAGGTGGGCCCCGCAAGGCCACTTCGGATTTCAGGGTGAAATCTGGGGCAATTCCTGTTATCCAGAGGTGGTTTGCATCGCTTCCCAGCCGGTTTGGGTTGAGATGCTAGGGCTTCCACTGAATCTGATAACACAAGAGGTAGTATACATGGTTGTCTGTATGCTAGGGGAGGTGCTATTTCTGGACAAGACTAGGATCCCAAGAGGCACCCATGCGAGGTTTAGGATCCAGCATGATATTGAGGCGCTGTTGCGTCAACCTTTTCTCGCAATGGAATTTGAGTTTGTGCTTGGGGTTTTTGCAAAATTCCATTTAAAAAAGGATCGATTCATGGGTGATTGTCGCGTTTGTGGATTGTTGGAGCACACTACTCAAGATTGTGGTGTTCCGTCGGTGTTTACGCTAGCTGCAGCGAACACGGCATATGCTTCTGCTCCAAACCCTAACCCTAATGAGCCTAGAGTTTCCGGTCTTTCTGGACTGACTTATGCGCGAGGTGATGGTGGCACCCTACTACTGACTAGCTGGTTCGACGTTGGGTTTCCAGCGACATGGGCACGTCTCATCTTCACGTCACTGGTGGTGAATCCGTTCAAAACACCGGTGCTTTTCTCTGTGCCAGGCTTAACTGCCCAACTACTGGATAGGTAAGCTATTGTGCTGTTTGGGAACCTTAACAACGATCATCTCCTAACCTTGGATGAGACTGCTATGGTGATCAGGCTGGAGGAAGTGCAACCGGTGTAAAGAGTGAAGCGTCATACTGGTTCAGAGCTCCTGACCTATGCCAAGCAACCCAAGAAGGTAATGCCTTTTAAGATTGTTTAGCTAGATTTCGAGCCTTCGTTGGCTCTTGCTTCACAGGTCGGTGGTATTATGGTTTCACCGGCCAAAAGTCGTTGGTGAGGAAGGCCAAAAGGCAACAAGAACAAGTCAAAAGTGGTTGGTGCAGGTGCTAGTGTGAAGATTGGTAAGCTTCCTAAGCGGTCTAGGAAGAGGAAGCTGAAATTTTCCGAGTCTGTGGAGCATGTGGTAGCTTCTTCTGGAGAAGTCCCCTCTACGTAGGGAGGTCCCAGAAGCATTAAGAATAAATTGGGAGGGGAGCTTGGCCTGGTCGGATCTCCCCCTGATAGTGTCATTGGTTTTATTACTTGTTCTTTGGTTACTATGCAAGGCAACTTATGTAAGATTAATCTAGTGTTAGGGCTCTTAGCAATAACTCATTTATGTTGGGCCTTTCATAGGGCGGGTTATTGTGTAATTTTTGCCTCTCTATACCTTTTAATGGATTGACACCCCAATTTGATAAAAAAAAGAACTATTTCCCTTCTAACCTCTTTGTTTCTATTTTTTGGAGTAGGTCAATATAGATGATCCAGTTCATCACTCCTAAGCCCTGCAAAATGGAGATCACAATCAACAGAGAAGCGGTATGCACCGACTAATAACCTTCCGATGCTTAAGTTAGTTAAGTAATGATTTTGGCATATTGAGGACATAGGAGCGGAGAACATTACCTGAAATGATGATATGAGGTGATTACAACAACGTTTATATAGGGTAAAAATTAAATTAATAAAATTAAGGATACCTGCTCCTGACGAACTATACCAACTTATAATTTTTACTTTTTTGAAGGCACAAACTTCTTTGCCTTCGCGACTCCTAAATGAGATTTTTGCATGTTTCTTCCGGTGAATCTATATTGCGTGAAACTATTTAAACATGAAAAAGAGTGAGTTAACATGTGAAAAAAAGAGAAAAATGGCTAAATGCACCTACGCAGCATTGAATTATTAAATTACAAATTTAACCTAGCATGAAATTATGAATAGGAACCACGGCTGCTCTGAAAATTTAGAGGCTCAAAGGAAAGTAAAATCCACGACGCTGGAGACATTCTTCAACTAATTTTCATTAAGTAATTGGATATAAAAAATATTAAATGAACCTAAAATAAAGATTGCATAGCACTATACATGAATGTATTCCAATTAAATGTTTTTTTTTTTTGGCAATTGGCTAAGAAGAAGTTACATTAGGGCAAGACAGTCATTCACAGCTTCCTTCATTGCTTGGCGGCACCATCCCCGTCAGTCTGAACTGTCTGCGCTACTGAGCGTCTTGTCTCGTCAGACTGCTGACCATGAACGTTAGGGCTTGGCGTAAATATAGTCCCGTCATCCTGGGTGTGAGCAGCAAGGAATTGAGAGCGCAAGGCTTCTGAGGGGGTCACCACCAGCGTTTGTTGAGGTTCGTCAACTGCACGTTGTACGGACTTGTCACTGATGGAATGGGGACCCTCCGGGTCCACATTCCGCCCACCACCACCTTGCAAACCTTCAAGACCACTGAAAGAAGCCGACAGCTTGGCAGCTTTGTCCCAATCCAATCAATAACCCCCTCAGACTCCAACCAGCGAAAGTTTTTCTCTCCACCCTCCTTGGTGGCCTCCGTCGGCAAGTCTTGGAACTCCGGAGACATCTTGAAGGCGACAACGGCAGAAACACTAGCTTTTTTCTTCTCCACCTTAGTTAGCTACACCCCTTTGGACTGTAGCCACTTAATCTCCTCACCCTTACTCGCGGCCTCGCGCCCCATCAGCTCAATACGCTTGGTTTTGGTGGCTAACTGCCCTTTCACCCCAGACACTTCTTGCTCAAACTGTGACATCTTGGTGTTCTGCTCAACATCCCTACAAACCGCCACATCCAACTTCCCTTGGGCATCCAATAGGTCCACCTCCACCTTTTCCAGCCGACGGTCTGTCTTAGAAAATAATTTCCTCTGTTTTGCCAGCTCGCGGCGTAGATCGACAACTTCCTCCTAAAACTGAACCTCTACAGGAGATGGCTTTGTGGCTATCGGGAACATCTTATTCAGCCTCTCAGCCAGCTGCCCACAGGTAAAGTCAAATGGAGACTGTTGTAGGGGGGTAGATCTCACGGCCCCGTCAAAACCGCCGAACCTAAGGCGCTCACAAATATGAAAAAGAAACTCTTGCTTCTCTGCAGAAACGGAGCAAAGTGCTCAAAGGAGTCCAGCGATAGCGGCGTCTCCTTCCCGGCAATGGCGACAATAACAATAATAGTTGGAGCGTCTTTTCAAACCTTCTTCTGCAAGCGGTGAACGAGTGGAATCTCATCCACGGGATCTGATCCATACTTCGGATCATTTTGCCTCCGCCGCTTCTCCAACATGCCCCCTTGTGTGCCACCAGTAACACTCGTGTGGGCTCCAGGCGAGATGTTGGGAACCGTTTGTTGAACGGAAAACTCCCTCCAGCCTCAGGCTTCCCGATATCTATCCCTTTCTCTATTTGGGATTAGCCTCCTCGGCACGTGCTAACTATCTTTTCTGCCACCTTTTCTTGACGGTTACCAAATTGATTTCCGCCGGCCGCCTCCATTTTTGAAGTGGGAGCAGTTGGACGAATCACGGTCGCTCTCGCCGACACCATGTGTGAATCATGTGGATCCACCGATAGGAGTAACCTTCTTCATCTACAGATCCACTGTCGTTTTCAGCGCTTTCACACCCTCGCTCACCATCCCTCGAAGATAGTCCTGCAACTTCGCCTTGTCCAATGCTTTCTTAAAAGCTTCTCGACTTCTTCGATTACCGAGCAAAGGATCTAAAAAAAAAAAGAAAAAAGAAAAAAGAAAAAAGCTAAACGACAATCATCAACAGAGCACAACAATATTTCACAACAGCTAAAACAAAGCCATGCACAGTGCAAAAGCTTACCAGGATAGTGGGTCAACTTCAATTCCACTAACAGGTCCCAACCCGTCAACAAACAAATGTCCAGGAGATTCCGATTCTTCCAACAACCAAGCACCCACGCAACGTGGCACTCTTCTTCGGTCAACAATGTAAAACGCAACCCCGCTGCACACAAAAAGAAGGAAAACAGAGCGGACACGTCAGCATGCAAACAGTCCCTATTAGAAGCAAAAAAAAAAAAGAAAAAAAGAGCAACACAACTTAACCTTGAATAGGCTGAAACTTGGACTTAATCCTAAAGGTCGGCGATTTTTTGTTCACAGCCGCATCGTATTCTCAACCTTCAGTGGCAATGCAAACAGTTTTCAGCCAGTAGGTCATGGAGTCATGCAGATTCTCAATTAATTTTGGCACTTGGGCGCGACGAGTGAGGTTTACTTGCCCATTGTACCCTTTTCTTTTCAAGTAAACGAGCTTGTAAAAATAAAGCATCTCCGCTATGGTAGGACCCTCACACCTGGACAACAGCTAAAGCGAGTTCCGCGCCACGAGTATCTTCCACATATTTGGATCAACTTGCTCAAACATAATTTGGAACTCGCACAGAAGAATTTGGAGGTTTGGCAGCAGCGGAAACCTCACCCCCTGCCGGAAAACCACCTCGTGAACAGCAGCAAACCCCACAGGGAAAAATGACGCTTTCTCACCTTTCTCTAGTGGTCTTAGCCTCGTTATGCCAGGAAGCTTGTACACCTGTTTCAGCCTGTTAATCACTGCCTGCATCATTGGACCTTTCGGCTCATCCACATCAACGCCATCGGGCAACACCTAAGAAGGCCTAACGCTTAGTTCCTCGTCAGAGCTGTCTTCATCGTCATGAGAAACACTAGCGGCGCTATTATTGTCCACCCTGGCTTCCCTCTGACATTGAGCGGCAGCCTCCTTCCCCGTCGCTGAATTGAAGAAATGAAGTTTTCCTTGTCTAGCCAGGAAATCCTGATCCAACAAGGAAATCCTGGTCCGACTAGGAAACTCAGTCAAAGCAAGAATCCTGGGCCAACTAGGAGACATGACCAAAGAAATGAAAAAAAATGGAAAAAAAATGCAAAGTCCTAGTTGGACTAGGAAACCTACTCTTGCCAGGAAAATGAATCCTAATGACACAAGGAGTCCCAGTTGAACTAGGAGAATAAGGGAAGATTCTAGAAAGATCAAGAACGTTTCATATGAAGAATCCTTGTTTGACTAGGAGTCCTAAAGACATGAGGAGTCCTGATGGGGCTAGGAAACCTGAGAGCACTAGGAAACTATGCGGCTTAAAGATTACTCAAGAAAGCTCAAGAATATTCTAGAAACTTGGAATATTGAGGCAAATAAAGAGACCTAAGTATACTAGGGTTTCTTGGATGCAAAAGGAGTGAATTTTAAGTGAAATAATTGTTTTTTCCGTGAGATATATAAGGGTAAAAAGTGACGTTTTGGGACTAAAAATATGTCCAGATACATTCCCAGAGAATTTCAAGGGATTGCAAAAAGCAGAATGGTTGAAAACAGGTCCAGATACATTCCTTGAAGTCCACATTCATTCTTGGCCGAAATGGAAGAGATAAATCAGAAATTATTTATTTAAATTTGGCAAAAATATAATCTCCCTTAAATCAAGGTGTTAAATTGGAGGCTTCTCATTAGTTGGATGACATAGCAAAGCTAACGTGGAAATAATTGATTGGTTGGAGCTATGTGGCGCAAGCAGATAATTTCTAGAAATTAAAAGAAGGATCCAAAAGCCCCAGATGTCTCCTATATATAAATGCACCCTACAAGCCTCATACACCACTTCTCCCATAATTCTAAACACAAAAAATTCCCTCCATTCTCTAGTCTTTAGAAGCTCTGCGTCTAACCAAGGAGGAGAAGGAGTCATGCAATACATCAAGATCCTAACCGCCATCCACCCTTGTGTCGTCCCTAGAAGATTGCTTGCTTTCAAGGATCTTCAAGGTATTCGTCTCAAGGCTTGTCATTCATCTTTCACAGTATATTTCATACTTTCTTTTGTTTTCCTTTGTTTGATTCGTAGAGCTATGAATTCTAGTTAACATAAAGTTGCAATTTGTATATGTACGTTGATTTCTATGTTGCTTATGTGAGATTGCTTAATTGATTGATTTTGGATAATAGAAAACTTTTGCATGTTTATGTTCTTTGGTGTCCAACTTAGGATATATGCATGTAATTGGAGCTAGATTTAAGTTAATAATTCACCTAATAGTTTTGTCACCCTAAATCAAAAGTAGTAAAGACTTTAGACAAAAGTCGAAATCAATTAAGGAGGATTGCAAATAGATGATCATTTTCATACTAGGTTGTGCACTTTGGTTGACATCATTTCTTTGTTCTTCATGCGTTGAATGTGTTCTTGAGTAGCTAGCTTTCTAGACTATGATTGCATGTTCAATAGGTTTAATTTAGGTGCTTTCACTTAGATTAAATATTCAAGAAAAGTAAAAAATGGGAAATCGTTTGCTTATTAACGTTTCACATGGTCAACTTCTTTCTCATGACATAGAAAATCAACTATAGGAATTATAATTGGATTTCATTCATATGGATGTGGTTTTGATCTTTGTTCCTTATGTTCCACCCTTGTATATGTGTTTTTACAATTTCTTTATTTTATTTATTTTAATTTTGGATTTTATAATCCTAAAACCCCCTAATTTCGATCTCATGTAATTTTGTTTATTTTTGTAAATAATAATTCATACTTTTTATTAATTCTTTATTTGTTGATGTAATTACAGGTGTACCCTCAATCCCCGGCTTGAACAATCCCTATTTACCATATCCTAACGATGACAATTTACAGGGTTAAATTGTGCGCTTGTTTTTTGCGTGTCAAGCGGAACTTCTCACCTTCGAGATCTTCAAAGGAGAAATTCTCCGCTAAGCACAACTCCACTAACGGAACTTCTCACTTTCAAAATCAATATGAGTCAAGCCTCCGCTATAGCGCAACTCCACTAGTAAGTTTCTCATAAGGCAACTCCTCCCAATGACAGTGACCATTACGAGGCATTGCAGTCAAGCATTTCTCCTCAGGGAAAGAATAAAGGGACAGGTCAACAACGTCCACAACGACCCTGATCAAGCCGTTGATCCCCGACGCTTGGGTATCAAAGATTAAGCTCTCTACCTAATACCCACTGCTTTATGCAGCTCCCTTCATCAAACAATTATTTGGCCAAACGGAGGCCTATCTTAGCCGGGAGTGGAGGACTCCCTGGGGGGCCTAGCAAAGGCCCATTCAAAAGGGTTAAAGCGTTTGCTCAGAACAAGTCTATGGTTGACAACGCACTGACGCTAATTATGCTCGGAAGGCTAGCAGAAGTAACACTTCAAACCACTAGGCAACTCCTCAACCAAGATAACCCTCCTTGACTAGGGACTTAGGGGACTTGTACTTTCATAAGCATTTGCCTAAGTATAATTAGGTACATTGAGCCACGCTCATACTACTACCAGTGGCATCGACACCGACACCGTCAAGGGTGTTACCTACAGAAACACTGCTAGATGGCCTATCATCTGAGCCCAGGTTTAACCCATGATCACTGCTAATGCGCCGCCACGCACCATGCCAAGAACGCCTCGCCGAAGTATCAGAAGCTGGGAACTAAAGCACATCAGTCCCACATTGAAAGCAAGGAAGAGATCAGTCTTCCCTCACCTATAAAAGGTCCATTCCTCTCTCCTCATTGACTACGCATTTATTACTTACTTAACGTTACTCTGTCAACATAAATACATTGACTAACTTAGGCATCAGAGTAGAGAAGACTGCCAACTGTGGTCTCCCTCTGACGCCCTTTGTATTTCATTTGACAGATGACGCTAGCGCTGCAACTCCTTAAATAGCGGTCTGAGTCAAGACCAGCGTTAACAAGATTTAGTTACCGCCGAATCTTAGACATTAACATATTCTGCTAAATTTTTAGTAGAATTTTTCCTAAGGTGGGCTGAAATCCTGGGCGGGTCCTATCACTACATTTAAGGCCCCTTTGTATTAATGCCAACTTTGATAATAGAAATTATGAGAATGAAATTCACACTTCCTAATTTGCAATCCACAATATTTCTTCCTCTTTTAGTAGAAATTTTTACCAAAAGATTAATTTAAGAAACTAAAAAAAAAATGAAGTGTTGATTTTAAAATAGAGAGTGTGAATTTCACTTATCTAATTATTTATCGTTTCAACTAAAAAAAGAAGAGTTAAAAAAAAAAAAAATCCATGCTGCGAAACAATTGGCTATGATATGTAATTTTACTCTTAATCAAGGTTCTAAAAATCGCTAGGCGCTAGTCGGGCGGTGACCAAGAGCCTAGCGCCTAGGCGGGGATTAGGCGGTTTTTATTTATTTATTTATTATAAATACAAATAGATGTGTGGTAAATAATAGGGTTAAATGTTGTTTACTCCCTGGACTTTTACTGAAAAAACACTTCAGTCCCTTACCTTTTAATTTGACAAGTTTACTCCTTCATCTTTCAATTTCTCACTCAATAGGTCCAATCCGTTAACTTACCGTTAAATTGTCCATTAAGTGGCTAATCCTTTGATGTTAACTCTGTTTCGTGGGACCCATTTCAGAAGCAAAAACCTATTATAGCCCTGACTTCCTCTCTATTTTTTTTCAATTATTTTATTGTTCTTTTTTTCTTTTTTCTTTTTCTAAGAGCACCAAAATGGAAGCCCAGAAATCCTCCTCCATCACTTCCGACGACTGGACCGCGGACTCCCCCCTCCGCTACCTCTTCCCCATGCGATCCGACGCCCGCGACCCCTTCGAAAACCCGCTCTACACCTCCTCAGATCTATCCCCAAGCCGACAACTCCAACTTCGGAATCTCTCACCCAAATCCTTCTCTCCTTTATTCAATCACCACAGTCCCATTCTCTATCTCCACCTCTGCTATCAATTTCCTCCACTTCTACACCACCTCCACCTCTGCCGTCCCACTTTTAGACCTCCGTCATTGAACTGCACCACAAACCTCCCCACAAAAACCCACATAGCAAAAACCAAACAAACACTATAAACCAAACCCACATAGCAGAAAAGATCGAATTTTTCACAAATCAAACATGTTTCTCACAAGAGAGACTCTTTTTTCTTGAAACCCAGATCAAGAACACTCGTGAAGATCTGCAACGATGGGGAGAAGGGTTTTGGGCGGCAGAATAGTGGTGGAGGTGGTAGATTTGAACATTACCAGAACTTATCAGAAATCCAAGTGTGATAGATTCGTTGGAAAGTTGAACTCGCACTTGAAAGTTTGAAATTCGAGAAAAGGAGGAGGACCCCTGACGCTAAGAGGGATTGATGATGGTGGGTTGCAGGGTGCAAGGGCAGTAGATGTCGTCCGCCACCGATAGCCTCTCTGATATGCTCTTTGTCAGGCCCCTGCAAATTCCTCTCTCTAATGTTGGAGTAATTGCTCAGACTTGGAGATGATGGGTGTTCTGCATACAGATTTGAAGCTTGGAGATGGTAGTGTTCTGCTTCACATTGATTTGGTTGCAGGAAAGCGGCGAGTAGGTGTCTTTGCTCTTTCTTGATTGTGAACGATTGCCCTGACCTTGAGGATGTTCCGTATCTGAAGCGATGGTGGTGGAGGTGGTGAAGGCAGTGGCGAGGATGGGGTTGGAGTGTTGTAGCGATGGGGAGGGGGAGAAGAGATGAACAAGAAAAAAAAAACAACAACAAGAAGAAGAAGATAAAGAATAAATATATATAAAAAGAATAAATAAAAAAATAAAAAAATGGAAGTGATGGTAGAATAGACATTTTAGGGGGAAAGGAATTGCCACGTCAGCTACTAACAGAGATTTTGGATGGAGTCTAACGAAAAGGACCTATTGGTCCAAAATCTGAGAGTACAAGGACTAAACGTGTGAAATTAAAAGGTCAGGGACTGAAGTGTTTTTTAGTCGAAAGCTCAAGGAATAAACAGTATTTAAACCTAAATAATATTAAAATTTAATTGATTAACTACATTCTGAACCCTAAAACCATTATCATACTATCAAATAATATGATAATGTATAATTTTTTAAATTTATAATAATATGAATGGGTAATTGGGAATCGGTGTACAACTCATCCTAAGTTCCTAAGGACCCAAACCTTATCTCTAAGCCACATTGGTCAACGTTATCAAACTCTGTGCATATAATTAATGGGTTGTTATTTATCCTAAGAAAAGTCGATCATCGTCTCTAACCTCTACTTTCTGCGTTTCTCTCCTCTCTCTCTCTGACCCTTCTGTACTTCTGGATTGCGGTGACCCTTTTCTCTCTTCTTTCTCAATGGGGTCATCGAGTCTCCTTCCATCTTTCCCAGATAAAAAAAAAACCCAAAAATCAGAAAAAAAAAAAAAAACAAGAGGCAGCGAGAGTCGAGGAAAGAGAGATGAAATTCCGGCTGTTTAGAATCGGTGTCGGAAAAGAGAGGAATATGAGAGAGGCCGCAAGAGAAGAAAAGAGAGAGATGGAGTTCGAATGACCAGACCGCCCAGTCAATTTGCATTGCTCTTAATATATTGCGCCGATCTTCCCATAAAAAAAAAGTTACAGAAATAAATGCAATGGTAGCACAACTAATTTTTTTTTTTTTTACCCTTGATCAAATCAACCAATTTATTAGGAAAACATTTCTTTAGAGAAGACGACAAAAATTTATTGAATGTGCAAACTAGTGAGTACTAATTTGAGTAAGAATGTTACTCAATATTGGGATTCCCCCAAATAAGATGAAAATTACAAGCTAATTAATGCAGCTTTAGCTGCAGTATGTGCTGCACTATTTGCATCACTACCAATATTAACAATGAAGAAGAAGGATCGTCGACAACAACAATCTGTTGTAAAAATTTGGGTTTTTTGTTTCTTTGTAAAATTGATTAAAATAGAAAATAAATTTAGTAAAATAAAAGAAAGAAAAGTTAAGATAAAAATAGATAGGCTAATATATATATATAGTAAAACCAAAGTGAGAAAACAAGCCTGGTATGGTGAAGCACGTCAAAAGACGCTGTCCTAAATCCTTTGTAGCCTCCCTACGTGCAGGTGCTGACGGTCTACAGGACTCCAAGATACGACCCCAATACAAGCAACCAAAAGTCTGCTATGAGCACGTTCACAGTCGGATAGAATCTCGAAGTCACAGAACCGTTGCCCAAAATAATAGTAAAATATGGAAGGTAGTAATCAAAGTGGTAGTATGTAAATGAGGAGTAGAGATAATCCTTTTGTTGTAGACAACTTGGGGAACATTGTTGCCTTTTATAGGCTCCAATTATCTCATGTAATCTCCATCATAAAACACACCATAAAATCAGAAAATTAAAACCAAACTGAAACTCCTATAACCCCCAAATAATTATATGATTAAAAGTATAAGTTACAATTGAAAATTGAAAATTAAATTAAAGATTAACTTGGGGAACATTGTTGCCTTTTATAGGCTCCAATTATCTCATGTAACCTCCATCATAAAACACACCATAAAATCAGAAAATTAAATTCAAATTGAAACTCCTATAACCCCAAATAATTATATGATTAAAAGCATAAGTTACAATTGAAAATTGAAAATTAAATTAAATTAAATTAAAGATTTTAAAATACCAACAATCCCCACAAAAGGTTTTAAAATCTTTAAAAGTAAAGAAAATAATATATATACATAGGGGCAACATAATACTATTATGTAGGTGTAGATGCCTTCCGGGCTTGAACCTACACTTGGTGATAATAGTTTCCATCTGAGGAACCTGAGTGACACAGTCTTGAACTCAGCCCCTTTGATCAAACTTCAACGTATTACACACATAGTATTGGTTAAGAATTGGATGCGGGGTAGCGCTATTTATGGCCATGTGCTCAATCTTGATTCTCATGAGAGTTTTAGAGAACAGCCCAATTCTCACGGTCGTGGCCTCCCAACGACTCTCACTAGGTGAGTTCTCCAAGGGAGCATGTGGCCTGCACCCCGTGGGAGATTGCCCGCCTCAAAACTCATTCAGGGATACTTTAAGTCCCTTCCTAACGTCACATTATATAGCACTCAGCAGAGAATATCTCAATATCTCATTTAAGATATCTCCATCATATAAAATAGGTGCTTAATGAGTCAAGTAGTATGGATTGTTTCTACGCATTGAACTTCCTTCATGGGATCTCTAATCACAGAAGTTGGGTTATCTCCCTAGGTGACTCCCTTGTGGGCTTAATCCCATCCCCCTCGACAATTCTAGGACTCTGCTCCTAGAAAGACCCTTAGTCAAATGGTCTGCAATATTATTCTCTGACTTTACAAAGTCTAAAGTGACAATGCTCTTTCTAATTAGGCCCTTCACAGATTTATATCTCACATGTATATGTTTGTTCATCTTCTGGTTCGTGTAAGATTGCTTTAGCAAGTCTATCACTGCATTACAATCACAATGTACAGGTATAGCAACTAAGGGTTTTTCTACTGAAGGTATTTCCGTCAACAAACTCTTAATCCACTCAGCCTCAGTACAAGTGACATCTAGAGCTACAAGTTATGATTTGTGGTGCTTCTAGTGATTATAGTTTGCTTCTTTGATCCCCAAGAAATTGCTCCTCCCCCTAATAAGAATATGTAACCACTAGTAGACTTCACATCCTCATTATCTGTTATCTAATTTGCATCACTATAACCCTCTACCACATTAGGGAATCCCTTATAGCACAATGAGTAATTAAGTGTACCTCTAAGGTATTTAAAGACTCTCTCCAAAGCATTCCAATGCTCCTTACTAGAGTTATGTAAATGTATATCTACTTAGTCTCCCAACTGCATAAGCAATATCTGGCCCAGTCTTATTGGCAATGTAAAGTAAAGAACCTATCATTTGAGAATATTTCAATTGTGAACAAGGTTCTCCTTGATTTTTCTTCAAGTGGACATTTGAGTCATAAGGTGTCGACACGGGTTTGACCTCAAAATAATTGAACTTCTTCAACATCTTTTCAATGTTGTTAGATTGACTCAAAAATATACCTTCAGAGGTTCTCTCAATTTTCATTCCTAAAATCACATGGGCTTCTCCCATGTCAAAGTTCCTGGATAGATATGATTTTACATTATTAACAATCACCAAATTTGTCCCAAAGATCAATATATCATCAACATATAAACATAAAATCACGTGTTCCCCATTTTCTACTTTGGAGTATAAACATTTGTTATGACTATTGATCTTAAAATCATAATCTAGGATCACTTTGTCAAACTTTTCATGCCATTGTTTAGGAGCTTGCTTAAGGCCATATAAAGACTTAACTAACCTACACACATTGTGCTCTTGGCCTTTAACTATAAATCTCTCAGGTTGCACCATGTAAATCTCTTCATCTAAATCTCCATTCAAAAATGCGGTCTTCACTTCCATTTGGTGAATGACTAGATTATGTACTCAAAAATGCGGTCTTCACGTCCATTTGGTGAAAGACTAGATTATGTATGGATGCTAAGGTTATTAAAGTCCTAATGGTGGTAATCCTAGTGACATGTGAATAAGTGTCAAAGTAATCTAAGTCCTTCTTTTGTGTAAACCCCTTAGCTACTAGCCTAGCCTTGTATTTGTCTATACTTCCGTTAGGTTTCAATTTCTTTCTGAACACCCATTTGCAACCTATTGCTTTGCTTCCAGGAGGCAACTTTGTTAACACCCAAGTGTTGTTTTGGATAATAGATTGAAACTCATCACTTATTGCCTCTTTCCAAAACGGTGCATCTATAGATGAAGTGGCTTCCTGATAAGTTGTGGGTTCTCCTTCTATTGAAAAGGTGTAGAAATCATCTCAAATTTCTTTTCTACTCTAGTCCTTTTACTCCTTCTAGGATATAAAGGTTCTGCATTTTCAATTGTAGTTGAGCTAGAAGGTTTGTCTCTAATATGTACTTCCTTTGGAATTCGGATTTTGAAAGGAAAGATATCTTCAAAGAAAGTAGCGTCTCTAGATTCTATGATAGTTTTGTTTGCAACTTCCTTAACATCAGAGTTGAATACTAAGAATCTATTGGCGTTGCTATTTTTGTCATAACCTAGAAAGATGGTGTCTACGGTCTTGGGACCTATTTTCTTTCTCTTACGATCAGGTATAAGTACTTTTGCTAAACACCCCCACACTCTAAGGATTTTGAGATTGGGTGACCTTCCTTTCCACAACTCGTAAGAAGTTTTGTCATTCTGTCTCACAGTTATCCTATTAAGTATGAAACAAGCTATCAGCATTGCTTCCCCTCACAAATTCTCAGGTACTCCACTACTAAGGATCATGGAGTAGACCATGTCTAACAAAGTCCTATTTTTCCTCTCCGTTACACCATTGGATTGAGGTGAGTAAGGTGGAGTGACTTCGTGAATAATTCCATGTTCTTCACAAAAGGTATTAAGATCATTAGAGGTATACTCTCCACCTCTATCACACCTAAGTCTTTTGATCTTTTTCTCTAATTGGTTTTCAACTTCACTCTTATATACCTTGAATTTATCAAACATCTCATCTTTTGTTTTGATAAGAAAGATATAACAATACTTAGAGTAGTCATCAATAAATGTCACAAAGTATTTGTTTCCACCTCTAGTAGGGGTTCTATTTGAGTCACATACATCACTATGTATGAGTTCTAAAACTTGTGTGTCTCTTTCTACAAGCTTGTTATAGGATAACTTGGGTCGTTTGGCTTGAACACACACTTCACATTTTTGCTTAAAATCTACACTAAACTTGGGTCCATCAATCTTTTGACTTTGATCAAACTCACATATCCTAACCGTCCGTGCCACACATCACAAGATTCAACAGTAAAAATTTGAGGAGAAATTTTATTCATTTCATGTGCTACATTCAAATTAATTAAACCTTCACTAACATATCCTTTTCCAATAAAAACATTATTCTTTGTAATAACAATCCTATCAGACTCCATTACAATTTTGAAACCTTGTTTCATTAAACATGAAGCACTAATAAGATTTCTCCTCACTTCTGGAACATGTCGCACCCCCTTGAGAATTAAGGTTTTCCCAGACGTCATTTTCAGCTCTATGTCTCCTACTCCATGCACTGGTGCGACAATGTTATTTCCTAGGGTTACACTTCCTCCACTTGAGTCCTAATAACTTTTAAAAAAACCTTTTGTCAAAACACACATATACATTTGCTCCAGAATCTACCCACCAATCACTATTAGAGTGTGTAAAATTAATTAAGGGCTTAGAACTATACCTCAAAATATGATCATTTTGATCATCTTGATCTACAAGCATATTTACTTGAGCTTTTGGACCCTTTTTCCCTTTGTTCCATTTGGGTTTAGGCTTGTAGACTTCTGTCTTCTTAAAATGGCAGTCCCTTGCTAAGTGATTGGTCCTCCCACAGACAAAGGTTGCTTGCTCTCTCTTGTCATCGGAATTGTTATGGGACCTATTTGGGTGGGAATGGAACCTATGGTTGAAGTCTCGACGAAAGGAATTGTTTCTATTGGTTCTCTTGAAGGAATTCTTTCTACGTTGGAACTTATTCCTATTGTTTGAATTCTCCACTAGATTCACCTTAGATTTTCCTTCTTCAATCTGCTCTTCTAACCTATGCTTCTCTTCTACCCTAAGGTTGTTAAACACTTTGGTTAAGGTCAACTCTCCTTGTTTGTGCCTAAGACTCTTGACAAAGTTTGACCAACTAGGGGGTAGTTTATATATGAGGCAATTCTTCGGTGAACTTGGTTCCTTTTGAATCTACTTTTCTTAAGAGGTCTTTAAACTCATGGATTTGCACACTCACGGTTTTCTCCTCAACCATTCTGTAGCTGTTAAAGGTTGACACAGTAAAACAATCTATGCCTGCATCATCTAATCCATACTCAGCTTCTAACTCTTCCCAAAGGCTCTTTGCACTAGTGGTATCACGATAGACATCGTAGAGATCATTAGAAATGGCACTAAGAATCCTATTGTGAAAATATGATATTCTATTTCATCTTTTGTCATCTTAGGAGTGGTGGAGTGGATTTTGAACTTTGTGTTTCACTAGTGGGAGTGGAAATTGTAAGTGTGGTTTTCTTTAAAGGAGTTTCACTAGTTGTATCTTCTAGGGCAGAAACTAGCCCTAAGACGGTTAGTCAATACGTCATTTGTTTTTGCCATCTCCTAAAGTTTTGGCCAACAAATTTTTCAGGTTTCACACTATTGGTTTCTATGGTATCCATTCTAATTCCAACAATCAAAGAGATGAAAATATTTTTGAAAATTGAAATACAAGTCTATTTGAGATTTCCTAACTTGAATCAAAGACTAAACATTTAATAGAGAATATATGTATTCAAGCTAACAATAACAATGATATCAATAAGTTCGCCTAGAGACCTCAATTGGTATACGAAAATACTAGTAGATTGCAAAAAGCCTCCCACAAATGTAAGATCCAGCAGGTCACAAGATGTAGTTTGATGACACCACATTCGAACTAAGGCCCAAACGACCCAAGCTCGATCTCCTCCTCCTTGTCCTTGAATATGGTTGGAGACTAATCTCCCAATGGAGGAACAAAACCAAAATCAGGCAAAACCAGCAAGCAGATCGTTAATTCCTAGTTCCCAAACCCAGATCTTCCATAGATCTCGTGAGTACCCCATCCCACTGATCCAAGAACACAGCATCCAAACTCAGTGCTTGATAAATCCAGTCACCGCCGTCGATCGGCACCCACAACAACCACATCATCATGATCTTCCACCAAAGTAGGGCTCCGACTCTCTTCTGCTAAGAGTTTGCTGCCATTCCTGTACCTCCATCGAAAATCTTCCAATCCCTATAAAAAAGAAGGCGCCTCTCGAAGATAACAATAACAATGATATCAATAAAAGCTGATAGTAAATGATTGAATATATATAATAGAAAGCAACAGGCACAATAATTACTATTTTCTTAACGAATTGTCAATTTGATTGTAGAAAAAAAAACAACCAATGAAGTGTAAAATTGTAACAACAATTTTAAAGGTCTAAAGTGAAGTCGATAGTTGATTACAATCGGTTAAAAGAAACTTAACATACAAAGGCTTTAGATTGTTGTAAAAATTTGGGTTTTTTTTTTCTTTGTAAAATTGATTAAAATAGAAAATAAATTTGGTAAAATAAAAGAAAAAAAAGTTAAGATAAAAATAGATAGGCTAATATATATATAGTAAAACCAAAGTGAGAAAACAAGCCTGGTATGGTGAAGCACGTCAAAAGACGCTGTCCTAAAGCCTTTGTAGCCTCCCTACGTGTAGGTGCTGACGGTCTACAAGACTCCAAGATACGACCCCAATACAAGCAAACAAAAGTCCACTATGAGCACATTCACAGTCGGATAGAATCTCGAAGTCACCCAAAATAATAGTAAAATATGGAAGGTAGTAATCGAAGTGGTAGTATGTAAATGAGGAGTAGAGATAATCCTTTTGTTGTAAACAACTTGGGGAACATTGTTGCCTTTTATAGGTTCCGATTATCTCATGTAACCTCCGTCATAAAACACACCATAAAATCAGAAAATTAAATCCAAATTGAAACTCTTAACCCCCAACTAATTATAGGATTAAAAGCATAAGTTACAATTGAAAATTGAAAATCAAATTAAATTAAATAAAAGATTTTAAAATATTTTAAAATACCAACACAATCTATTGTCTTCCATCAATATTCCCAATTCAAAAAAGTCGTCATTCCCATCTGCATGAACCCCATGCACCATAGTCAAACAATCAAACTTGAATGCAACTTGATTGGGATTGAGCTCCTCGACCAAAGAACACGCTGCCCAAATAGCCAAAGCTTCCATCACAATTGCCGATTGCACAAAACCTTCTCTACCACAAGGTCTTGCCACTACCAATATATCCCGTGCTATCACGCACCACGTACTACTCCCCAACTCCCTGCACCTCCAGAGAATGCATCATCATCGTTGATTTTTAACCATTGCATAAAAAACTCAGGAAAGACGATTAACAAAGATGTATACTTCAACATGATAGCAATAATAATGAGATGAACGTATCAAAACTAGACCAGAGAGGAGCCAAACTAACATACTGACAAAAAAAAAAAAAACTCATCGTCCTAAATAAATTTCTTTATGTTTAAGGAAAGCTGAAATTGGGAGATAATTGAATCATGCTTTCATTGATAATAGAGGCCTCTTTATCAAGACATAGAATCAGAGTTGTACAAGGAAAGATAATCGTACAATTAATCGGATATCTATGAATATCTCTAATTCTAAACCCTATTACAACTAGGTCAAGTAACCTAGAGTTTGGGCAAGACACATATTTTGGATTTACTTGAACACTCCCCCTTGTGTCGCCCAAACGTGGTGCTTCTCTCGTTGCCTCATTAAAAACCTTGGCGAGTAACAAAAACCCAGTGAGACAAAAATAACCTCGGTCGGAGGGGAAAAAGAGCACAACACACTTTACGTTTCGAGACCATACATGTAGACATCTCCTCTTGATGTCTGCATCTCCCCCTGATGACAACGGTCATGGGAGTTCAGATAACTTCCGCAAATAACGCTACTAACATGTTTCTCGAAAGTGGAATTTAGGCAATGACTTAGTGAGCAAGTCTGCCATACTATCCTCAAATCGAACCTAGTTCACTTTGACCTTGAGGAGAGTCTGTTGTTGCTGATTATGCTTGGAGTTGTCGCTTTTGATGTAGCCTTTACTTCATTTGATCATAACAAGTAACATTATCCTATATGCTCGTAGGCTCATCTGTGATAGACTTCAAACCACAATTGCTCGAACATGCGTAATTATGGATCCAATCCATATACATTCACTAACCACTTCGTGAAGAGCAATAATCTCTGCATTGTTCGAAGATATAGTGACTAGGGTCTGTTTTGTAGACCTCCAAGATATCACGGTCTTTATTTACCCATGGTGAACACTTAACAAGTTTAGGAATGACCTTTGTGTGGGTCAGAGAGATACCCAATATCAGTAAAACCTTCCAAAACATATATCATTTTGGGATGGAGATAGTGGACGCAGGCCAGTGTTGGCGGCGTTCCAGGTGTGTGATGGGTCCAAATCCATTGTCTCTCTATAGGGATAGAACAAGCCCATATTAATTGTACATCTCAAGTACCGAAAGATATCTTTTAGACCAATCCAATGGCGTCGCGTTGGCGTAGAGCTATACCTTAGCTAACAAGTTCATTGCAAATGAGATGTTCGGTCTTGTGCATTTAGCTAAGTACAATAATGCATCTATTGTCCTTATGTAGGGCACTTTCGCCTCTAGCACATCTTCGTCATCATCCTTTGGATGAAGAGGATCATTTTCAGGATCAAGACTATGGACGATCATGAGGGTGCTTGAAGGCTTGATCTTGTCAAAATGTCTAAGCATTTATCAACACGATGCTCAAGTTCCAAACTGAGACATAATCGTATTCTCCCAAAATCCTTCATCTCAAACTCGGATTTCAAGTGTTCAGAAGTTTCCCTTAACTCTTTAAAGGCTTCCAATGAAGATCATGTCTAACATGAACCGTGATAGAATCCAAAACTTGTTATGGAAACTATCGGGCATATCCCTTTCCAATCAAGTAGTCACTTTAGTGAGCGTTTCAGTCTTACGGTAAACGCGCTCCGTGGTCTCGAGCCACTTGACTTGGGTAAATGAAGTTCACCATAAATCTTCATGTATATTCCATATCTAGATCCCCATAGAGATACATAGTGACCACATTCGTAAGCTACATGATCAGTTATTTGGAAACTACCAAACTGACAAGCTAGTGGAGTGCACGGACATCCATTACGAGAGAATATGTCTAATCGTAGTCGATTTCAGAGCGTTTTGTGAGAAGCCTTGCTCCATAAGGAGAGATTGCCATCTCTTTTTCTCACCACTCTTTCTAACGAAGACCCACTAGTCAATAGGTTTTATGTTAGGAGGTGTTGACATCATTGGCTCGGAAACCTTCCTCTTCATTAGAAAATCCAACTTAACCTGGATCGCATCTTTCCATTTAGGCCAATTTTCTCTACGTTGGCATTCATTAATCAACGGAGCATGGTTCGATATCATCAGACTCAATAAACTCATGCACAATGAAATGCGCAACTGCATCATCAATTATGATGGAGTTTCTATCCCACGTCTCATGTACACTAGTGTAATTTTTATAGAGCTCTATATTCTCAAGTATAGGTTCTGACGTTGAGGCGTTCCCAACGATAATCATAACCCGGAAGATTCTCATGAGACGGATTTTGAGTCTTGATGATCAAAGGATTGGAATGTGCCAAAGTATCCTTCGAACCCACGGGCCTCACATGCAACCTTGCTGGGGCCATGGCCTATAACGCCGGAGTGTCACTTTCTTTGGTGTTGGAGCCATGCCTACCTCCGTGTAGGGCGGCACTATGTCCTCTCGTAGGGACTTCCTTCCTTGCAGGCATATTTGCAGCAGATGTGTGATCTCGTCACTTTAATAGGAATTGAGATGAGACATATAGGGGACAGACCACGATAATTTCTGTAGTTCCTATTGAATATTTGTGTTCTTATCTCCCCCTAACGACGGGAATGTTGTCTCATCAAAGTGACATCAACAAATCTAGCGGTAAGGAGATCGCCTAGCAAGGGCATTAAGTGTTGGACGATTGTTGGAGTCTCAAATCCAACGTAGTTGCCCATTCGTCTATAAGGACCCATCATAGAGCGCTGTGACTACGCAATTGGCACATAAATGGCACACTCAAATATGCATAAGTACGATACTTGTACCCAGTCACTAGCTGTAACGCAGAGGTTGATTGAGTGGCAGTGGGTCATAGACGACTTAACATAGCTGTATGTGATACTGCATCACCCCAAGCAGATATAAGGAGATTGGTGCGCATTACCAATGTCCAGACTAGTATCGTAGTCATTTCCGTGAGACTATTTGGGCGTGTTCATGGGAATATGATGTCCAACATCAGTCCCATTGCAATAACCATCGAAAGTCTTCAATGCAAACTCTCTAGCATCGTCAAGTCCTATTGACGGAAGAGGATGATCTGGGGAGTGAGCCTGTTGTCATATGATATGTGCTAGGAGTGTAGCATAAGCAACATTATAAGTGGACAATGGCACAACACGTGACCAGCGTGTTTGTGTGTCAACTAACATCATGAGATATTTAAACGTCCGGAAGTTAGTTGAACTGGTCCATAAAATCCCTACGGATTCTTGATGTCGCTCGAAGGAAGCGCATAATTTAACCCTGAAATGTCATTAGTAGTATAAAGTAAATAGGGATCGTTCTATTCCGGGGATTGAGGGTACACCTGTCATTGTAAGACAAACAAACAATTAAAATTCAAACAAAGTATAATATTCACAAAGGTATTCACAATTATACACATTATTTACGAAAATAGGGGGGATTTTGTTTTTGGTTTTCTTTTTCCGAAAATAAATACTAAGTTAACTAAATAATTAAAATGCAAAAACATAAAAATACAAATGGAATGCAAGAACAAAGATCAAATCGAAATATATGATTAAAATCAATTCAAGTTCATCATTGTTCATCATAGTCATGCAAGAGGAGTTGATCATGTGAAACGTTCAAAGCAAACAATTTCCCATATTTTACTTTCAATGCTAATTAACCTAAACGAAAGCACCTAGATTAATCCTATCAAACATGCAATCAAACCCTAGAAAGCTAGTCAATCATGTCATGTTTAACGCATTAAGTACCTAGAAAGGCTATCAACTCAAATGTGCAACTTAGTATGAAAAAGTTCACCTAATTGCAATCTTCTTTGATTAAATTCGGTTTTTGCACAAAACCTTTACTACTTGTTGATTCAAGAACACAAAACCAAAAAGTTGATTCATGTTCTCAAATTCGTAGCACCAATTATATCAAAACCCTAAGTGTTTGCAACCACATAAGATTAAAATACAAAAGTTATCTATCATGCAAATTTAATCAAACACTCACACAAAAGCAACCATAAATCGCAATATATGAATCTGAAAATTATCATTGAATCATAAAATTCCAGAAATTAATAATTGTTCAAACATATATGTCAACTAAGGCATAACCAACGAAAATTACAAAGCAAAGGTTACAAGGAGAATCGGATTACACCGTGATGAAGATGAGATGAATGAAGTGATGAATGGTCTCTTGAATTTCGAAAGCAATCTTCAAGGATGGTGATGGATGATGTGCACGGCTTGACCTCTTCTTCCTTGGCCTTGCTTGAACTTCGTGGTTGCCCTAGAGGATGGAGAAGAACACAGCTAAACTAGAGAGAGTTTTCTGATTTTTTTTCTAAAGTGTAAACGCAAAAGTGGGAGGGGAACCTTTGACGTTGAGAAAAGGGGAGAATATATAGGGGACGGCCTCCTTGCTCTCCAAGCCGTGTAAAACTCATGGAATTAATCTGAAAATTCCACATAATTTCCTCCAATAATATCTTGCCAAATAAGCCCTATGAGGTGGTTCAATCAATCACAAAATTCCATTTAATTCCCTAATAATCTTGGCCGAAATTCCCTTGATAATATTCTGATTTTATACTTTAAATTCGGCCAAAATTCCTTTAGGGAATATAGGAATGTATCTAGACTTCTTTTGAGCTTTTCTTGGTCTCCACCTTTTTCTCTTTCCTTTTATTTCTCCCTTGAATTTCTCTTGGCGTCAATCACCCTAGGGTTTCTTGATTTTCACGTTGATTACCTCTTTATCTCTCTCCCTTTGCACGGCAAACACATAAAATTACTCCTCCAAGAATATTTTCTTTCCATAAAAATAGCCCTAGAAAATCTCCACCGAAATCTTCTTTTAATTTCTGATTTTCACGCCAACTTCCTTGTTTATCTCTTAGGATTTTACGGCAACAACTCCCTAGGGTTTACTCTTTGCGTCACAAACCCTAATTCCATGGGCTTTTATGGGCCTTTAATCCAATTGCCGAAAATCCACTTCATTCTTGAGAGTTTTTGGGCCTCCATGCGCCACCTTTATGCCATGTCATCATCTAGAGTCTTCAAGAAGCTTCTCTCATGCCATGTCACTTCATTAATTCGATCTCCATTCTTGGTTGGCTTAAGAGTCTTGTTTTGGCAAGCTTTCCTTTTCTGGACAGGGTTTCCTAGTTGGACCAGGAAAACTTCATTTCTTCATTTCTGCTCATTTGTGCTTCCCTTTGTACTTCATCTTTCTCCCTCCAACGTTGGCTAGCTTCTCTCTCCATTTGTGAGTTCATTTCCACTTTTTAGCTCGGAAGTCCTGAAAATAGAAACTAATAAGAAAAATAGAAACTTTCCTAAAATGAAAAATGGCAACTTTCCTAAACTGAAAATGGAAACTTCCTAAAAATGAAAAATAGAAACTACAAAATAGAAACTTTCTACAAATAGGAACTTTCCCACTCGAAGAATGGAAACTTTCCTAAACAGAGTTTTAATAAGGAAATAACTCAAGAAATGTAGGAAAAAGCAAGTAAAACGTCGCATTAAAATGCTCCTATCAAATTCCCCCACACTTAGCGTTTGCTAGTCCCTTAGCAAAATCAGACAAAGACACACACTAAGACTCAACGAAAATTTAAAGACTCAACCAAACGAAAATGCTATTGCCCTTCAACTTTTTGTCTCAGCAATCTCTTACTTTCACAACATCAAGATTAGCACTTAACCAAGAGTCAATGTTTAAGCATTCGAGAGTTAATTGAAACACATAATCTTCACATACACAAGTAGGACTTGGTTGTAACAATGGTGATGGGTTCTGTTAAGCATGTTTCAAACAAGTATGATTCAAATTCTCACAAGGTATATCCACTCTTTCTTCTCTCAGAATTCAAGGCAATGCTTAAAAGCTTATACACTCAAGTATATGTGAAAGATAGCAAGTATATCACATATTATATGAAAAGAAAGCACATGTATATATTTTTCTTTTAAAGATCTCATGAAAGATACCAACTACTTGCACAGATGGACCCAAGCCATAGGTTCAACTCTTGTAACTCATCTCCACATCAAAGGTTATCCCATCTTAAGGATCAAGAAGGTCTTCTTAAAGGTTGTAATGGGGCCAAGGCTCAAGGTTTTAAGAAATGAAGGTTAAGGATTTATCAAAGTGTCCTAAAAACCTAGCAGAGCTCATGTAGATGTAGAGACCTCAAGAAATCCACCAAGGCATTGCAAAAACGTCACTTTCCCTAGAGGTAACATAAAAGGGGCCTAATGTCTTCATGTTGGGCCCAATCTTCATTGTAAACTTCCCTTGAACTATAGTGGAATGGACAAAGGCCAAATTTTTCTGTAGTGGGCCTTCAATTCAAAGTAAACTCCAAAATCACTAAGTATGGGGGACTAAAATCCATAAACATACATTTTTTTTCTTTCTTTCTTTTTAGCCGTACACCTTTTTTTTTCTTTTCTTTCATTTTTCACGGCTTTCACATATTTTTTTTTTCTATGGACAAGTCTACCCCCACACTTGAACTTTCACCTCTTCTCAATTTTCATCCTTAGCACCAAACCCACGTAGTATGTCTCAAAAGATAGCTCCACTAAGTTCTTAGAACAAAGGGTAGGGTTGTAACTATACTAAGCTTCATGGTTAAGGGTTTTAAGGGTGATGAATAAAAAGGCTCAATGTAGGCTCAAGGGGCTTATCTAGGGGAGTCCCTCGACGGGCACAATTGGGGACACAAGTTTATATGGCAATGGTGGTAATTCCTAGGTGCCTCTATCCCTTCCAGAATCAGGGCCATGTATTGATATACGTCTCAACAAGCACAAGAGTGAATTCTAGCATTCTCTAGTCCATCAAACTTAATCTATGGCAAGCAATCAATCAAATGAAGAATAATGAGATCATCAAAATATCGCCAAGAAATTAAGAATATATTTCATTTATCACTCCAAGAAAAAGGGACATGGGCTCAATTATCTCACATGGGTTCTTATGAATCAAAACTCATCTTAACATGCTTTATTCTGTACCAAGGTTACGAAATCCATATCCACTACTCATGCACACATTTTTCATATATCTCAATTAACCAAAGAATACCATTTTAAAATCATCTCAATATTGTGATCCTCTTTTAATCATGATTTCAGAGATATAGAATCATCTTAGACAGTTGAAAGGGCATCCTAAGACTCAAAACAAAAACAAAAGCAACGAAAATTTTGTTTAAATTTTTGACATTTTTCGATTTTTTTGTATTTTTCAATATATGACTCAAAATAAAAGACTCAAATATAAATCCCTTCCCCCACACTTAAATATTGCATTGTCCTCAATGTAATCAAGAATAAGCATGCAATGAAACACTTAAGCATATAGGGATGAAATTTACGAAAAGACCTACTAAATTCAAAAAGAAAGATGAAAAGAGAGAAATAGGGAAGGAGAAATCAAATCTGCGTGTGTAGACTCCTTCACAACTACTTCTGAATTGGGTTGCCTCCCAAGCAGCGCTTGAATTTAACGTCTTTCAGCCAGACGGACCTCCACTAAATAAAGTTAGTGACTATACAATAAAAGAAATACAAATTAATGATCTATACAAAAAAAAAAAAAAAAAAAAAACGTCACTATTCACTATTCACTTTTTAAAAAAAAAAATTTTAGACAAGTATAATGTACATAATTTTACACAGAGACACAAGTACAAAATGTCACTATTCACGATTACTATTCACAAATTTATAAAGAGAAGTATAAATTACAAAATATCCACAAACTTCACAAATAAACCACGTCAGAAGTTTATACAAGTATAAAATGTACAAAACAGCACAATTTACATGTGGAGGTTATGTTCAAGTGTATTATTATCTTTACAAATAAAGTTAATATCTCAGTTGATTACAAGTTGTAAGTCGAGCCCAATAGAAACCACTACTATTGGTGAGATACGATATAGGGATAGTCGGCTAGACATAAGTCGCTTTCCTTTGTTTCAGAAGGCTAGATGGCCAGATTAAGAGGTAAGTGAGAGGGAGGACTCATTTTGGTGACACTACGGAGGCTACTCCCTCATTGAGGTTTAGGCCCCTATTGGCTACTCCCACATTGTGGTTTAGGCACAGTCTATAGTATCTCTGAGATCCAATTTAACCCATCACCCAGGGTCTCAACCTAAGACACCACCTATATGCCCCTTACTCAGCTTGGAAAGAACTCAAGTGTTAGACAGTTCTCCAAATGCTAATAAAAGCTGCCCTCAACCTCATAAGACCTCAGAAAGGCACTAATGAAGGGTTAAGGCCAATATTAACAAAAGGGCCCTTATCTACTCATACGATTTTACACACTTATAACAATCAAGAATTTAACGATATTCATAATTAATTCTTTACATTTCTTTTGTTTAACAAGATTAGACACATTTTATACAAAAACTTTCAAACAAGATAACACAAAAACGTCACATTTTGTACACAAATTTTTTTTTTTTTTTTTTTTTAACAAGATTAGACACATTTTACAAAAACTTTCAAACAATACTATATACAAACGTCACATTTTGTACACATTTTTTTTTCTTTTTTTCTTTTTACGAAAATACTTACAAATATTTCTATTCTTTCCTTTTCTGTACAATTATTTTCAACACTTAGGTACGGGAACAGGGAGTCTCGATGTGCAATGGGACTGAAACAGCTACCCTTTTCAAGACTATGTTTAATCCAATATACCTTAGTGAATCACAACATTTTCGTTTGTTACAAATATCATTGATTTCAAATTAAATTCCAAGCGGTAAATCAAGTGGACGTGCGGCCCAAGTATAGTCGTCTAGACACAAAGTCCCTCTTACATCCTTTGGGCAACCTTACTGAAATGGTCAGGTAGGGGAGGACGAACACGAGAGACAAAATCCATTTTGGCATGAGCTAAGCCCATTTGTAAGCACTTCTGGATTCAAAAACCGTCATGATCGTTGTCCCCTTCCTAGACACCATCCCACATAGGCTATACTTACTTGGATGAAAAAGGTCCTAAGTGTGAAGACAGTTCAATGAATGTTAATAAAGGCCGCCCTCAACCTTAAGGAACCTGGACTAGGTACCAATAAGGGGTTTAGGCCAATATTAATAAACACGACTTCACCTATTCCTCTTTAATTTACAACTCACAATTAAAATTCGTGTTCAATAATATAAATAACAACCTAAGTAATTAATTAACTAATTAACTAACAATTAAGAGAATTACAAACAATTAACAAGTAATTTTTTTTTTTTTTTCGAACACACATATAAACAAAACAAATATTCACAATATGACAAATGATTTTTCAATCCCCGGCAACGGCGCCAAAAATTGATGCCGCTCGAAGGAAGCGCATAATTTAACCCTGAAATGTCATTAGTAGTATAAAGTAAATAGGGATCGTTCTATTCCGGGGATTGAGGGTACACCTGTCATTGTAAGACAAACAAACAATTAAAATTCAAACAAAGTATAATATTCACAAAGGTATTCACAATTATACACATTATTTACGAAAATAGGGGGGATTTTGTTTTTGGTTTTCTTTTTCCGAAAATAAATACTAAGTTAACTAAATAATTAAAATGCAAAAACATAAAAATACAAATGGAATGCAAGAACAAAGATCAAATCGAAATATATGATTAAAATCAATTCAAGTTCATCATTGTTCATCATAGTCATGCAAGAGGAGTTGATCATGTGAAACGTTCAAAGCAAACAATTTCCCATATTTTACTTTCAATGCTAATTAACCTAAACGAAAGCACCTAGATTAATCCTATCAAACATGCAATCAAACCCTAGAAAGCTAGTCAATCATGTCATGTTTAACGCATTAAGTACCTAGAAAGGCTATCAACTCAAATGTGCAACTTAGTATGAAAAAGTTCACCTAATTGCAATCTTCTTTGATTAAATTCGGTTTTTGCACAAAACCTTTACTACTTGTTGATTCAAGAACACAAAACCAAAAAGTTGATTCATGTTCTCAAATTCGTAGCACCAATTATATCAAAACCCTAAGTGTTTGCAACCACATAAGATTAAAATACAAAAGTTATCTATCATGCAAATTTAATCAAACACTCACACAAAAGCAACCATAAATCGCAATATATGAATCTGAAAATTATCATTGAATCATAAAATTCCAGAAATTAATAATTGTTCAAACATATATGTCAACTAAGGCATAACCAACGAAAATTACAAAGCAAAGGTTACAAGGAGAATCGGATTACACCGTGATGAAGATGAGATGAATGAAGTGATGAATGGTCTCTTGAATTTCGAAAGCAATCTTCAAGGATGGTGATGGATGATGTGCACGGCTTGACCTCTTCTTCCTTGGCCTTGCTTGAACTTCGTGGTTGCCCTAGAGGATGGAGAAGAACACAGCTAAACTAGAGAGAGTTTTCTGATTTTTTTTCTAAAGTGTAAACGCAAAAGTGGGAGGGGAACCTTTGACGTTGAGAAAAGGGGAGAATATATAGGGGACGGCCTCCTTGCTCTCCAAGCCGTGTAAAACTCATGGAATTAATCTGAAAATTCCACATAATTTCCTCCAATAATATCTTGCCAAATAAGCCCTATGAGGTGGTTCAATCAATCACAAAATTCCATTTAATTCCCTAATAATCTTGGCCGAAATTCCCTTGATAATATTCTGATTTTATACTTTAAATTCGGCCAAAATTCCTTTAGGGAATATAGGAATGTATCTAGACTTCTTTTGAGCTTTTCTTGGTCTCCACCTTTTTCTCTTTCCTTTTATTTCTCCCTTGAATTTCTCTTGGCGTCAATCACCCTAGGGTTTCTTGATTTTCACGTTGATTACCTCTTTATCTCTCTCCCTTTGCACGGCAAACACATAAAATTACTCCTCCAAGAATATTTTCTTTCCATAAAAATAGCCCTAGAAAATCTCCACCGAAATCTTCTTTTAATTTCTGATTTTCACGCCAACTTCCTTGTTTATCTCTTAGGATTTTACGGCAACAACTCCCTAGGGTTTACTCTTTGCGTCACAAACCCTAATTCCATGGGCTTTTATGGGCCTTTAATCCAATTGCCGAAAATCCACTTCATTCTTGAGAGTTTTTGGGCCTCCATGCGCCACCTTTATGCCATGTCATCATCTAGAGTCTTCAAGAAGCTTCTCTCATGCCATGTCACTTCATTAATTCGATCTCCATTCTTGGTTGGCTTAAGAGTCTTGTTTTGGCAAGCTTTCCTTTTCTGGACAGGGTTTCCTAGTTGGACCAGGAAAACTTCATTTCTTCATTTCTGCTCATTTGTGCTTCCCTTTGTACTTCATCTTGTCTCCCTCCAACGTTGGCTAGCTTCTCTCTCCATTTGTGAGTTCATTTCCACTTTTTAGCTCGGAAGTCCTGAAAATAGAAACTAATAAGAAAAATAGAAACTTTCCTAAAATGAAAAATGGCAACTTTCCTAAACTGAAAATGGAAACTTCCTAAAAATGAAAAATAGAAACTACAAAATAGAAACTTTCTACAAATAGGAACTTTCCCACTCGAAGAATGGAAACTTTCCTAAACAGAGTTTTAATAAGGAAATAACGCAAGAAATGTAGGAAAAAGCAAGTAAAACGTCGCATTAAAATGCTCCTATCAATTCTATGTAAGAACAGAATGAGTATTTTCATATTCTTTACATAGGACTGTCTCAATCCTAATTTCTCTACGGAACGGGCTTTGTAAATTGAGCGATAGGCCTTAGAAGCAACCAATGAAGATTGTGGTTGGGCCTGAGTGTCTGAAACGCTATTTGAAGTAAGTTGGTAATTGCAACATCACCTGGGGCACCGTCGCCCTAACGAACGCCATCCATGGCATCATGGATAGAGACTACGTCAGCCCCAAGCTAGTGGTGGATAGAGGCGGTGCCCTAGGTCGCAGCGTCGGTCGCACTTAGTCCAGGAATCAACTTTTGATTCATGCTTCGTTTCGCTCTAAAGAAAGGATGTCCATGCGAAGTCTTTAGTAGACGGATCATCATATCATGACTAGGATGACCTATCCTGTCGTGACAAAGCCAATATGTGTCTAATGCCAAGAGATCTTCTCTCATAACTTCATTGGATTTAATAGCTCTAATAGTGACATAGATCGAGTCCACTCGAGAGACACATAATCTTCTCTAAGATGTACCTTTGCTCATAATCATTAGAGGTATTCCAAAGGAACTCATTTCCTTTGTCTACATGCGTTCTCGCATGAAATCCGTTGACTATTCATAGGTGCGATTTTCCCTAGGAGCGTAGAGAGTTTCTGTGACAGTATTCAAGGTGCCATTGGGCCAGGGGAACTTGGGCTATTCCATGTCCTTGAATTAATACTAATGATCCAGCCATCGTAGTCACAAAAGTAATATGCTCAAAATCAAAATGGAGTCATAATGAAAAGAAATCGAAATTTTATTCATGAGCCAACGAAGTACATCATTGTCTCTTAACCATTAGGAGAATCTAATCCAAATGCTAGCTAATGCAAAACAATGGTAGTCGTCTAACTTCTTTCAGTAATTCCAACGAAAATGTGACCAGGTGAGTAGAGAGATGTCGGTAGAGTAAGGCACTCTTAAGTACCACTAATCTCAAAACCTTCCTAGACATCACATTTTATTGAGTACGCCTACTTTGAAGAAAGATTAGACCATTGGCATCTACTACAAAAATAATATGGCAATTGCCTATTACATCTCATAGAAAAATAAAGACTTAACAGAATTGGTGATGTATTAATCCCAGCTAAATTTGTAGTCTTCAACCCTTCACTCTAGATCATCTTCTTGATCTTCTTGTTCCACATAGTGAGCTTCTCTTGCTTCATAATATGCTTTGTAGGTGGTGACAATTTCTTCACGAGCTCTACAAATGTGTGCCTATTGACCGGATACTTCACATTTTACATCTCTTTGCTCAGACTCCATTGATTAAGGCACTTTGAAAGCGTCATTTAGATGGCTCTTAGTGTTGGTAGAGCCACCAACATGGCCATAGGCGTTGCCTCCCTCTCTCTTTCCACATTGACCTATTTGGTTATGTGTTCGCCTATTTTGGCAGTTACCTTCCCAAGTAGAACGATTATATGGACCAGAACGTCCAGAAGTATCCATAAGATTAGGGTCTGCTCTTAGCTCCCTTTCTTAGGGGCGGGACTATAATTAGATTCCAGAATATGCTCTGTTTCCACGGATCTCGAATTATAGTTCTTCACAAGGATGTTGTCATGCTTTTCAGCAACATTCATAGCTCCAATGAGTTCATGAAACCTTGTGATCCGTCCTGCAGTAACATCGATTCGATAGTTCTTAGCAACCATCAATGCAGAGATGGGGAAGGTAGAGAGAGTCTTCTCAATCAACATCGCATATGTGATCTCTTTACAACTGAATTCTATTAAGGATTTAATGCGAAGTGCTTCAGAGTTGTAGTCAAGAACTGACTTGAAATCACAGAAGTGAAGGCTATGCCATCTCACTTCTAGGTCAGGAAGCAGGGAGTCACGGACGTTGCCAAATCTTTCTTCGAGTGAGACCCACAGCCTTCTGGGGTCTTCTTCATTCATACACTCGTACTGGAGCAAATTATCCATATGATGAGTCCTTAGGATGATGTAGGCCTTGCATTTGAGCCAGAAACCCGCAAACCCGCCCGAAACCCGCACGGAAAAAGCCCGCACGAACCAGTCCAATTATCAATTCGGGCTGAGAAAAACCCGCACGCCAAAAACCCGTTAATTAACGGACCGGGTCGTGCTAAACCCGTTAGGCCCGTTGGAACCCGTTAAGTAATTTCTGAAAATTAAAACCCTCTCTACCCGTTAAGCGATCCATGACTGCATCTCTGTCTTCTTTGCCATGCTCTCTGTCTCTCTCGTAGACTCCATGACTGCATCTCTCTCTTCTTCATCCAAACCCACAATTCCAGAGCGAGAGAGATCTGAGCTAGGATTGGCCGATTGGGTTCTGAAGTGCTTATTGGGATTTGGGTGGAAACAAGGTAGTGAAGGTACCATCTCTGATCTCTCTCTTCAGTTCTCAGTTTTTCTTTATTGCTTTTATTAATCTGTGCTCTTTTGTTGTTGAAAGTATGGATCTTGAATCCTTGATGGATTAAATCTTCTTCCGCTTTGTGCTAGGGTTCTCAATTTCGTCAATTCCAAGCTCCATGTCGATTTTTCCTTTGGGCTTTCGCTTCTGTTCGGGGCCTAATAAAGCTTCGAACAGGAGAAGCGAGCGTGATTTGTCTATTATTTGCTCTGGTTGTTTTTTTATTTTAGTGGAGGATTTTTTTTTTTTTTCATCAGCTTCGATTTTGTTCTTTGTGTTGGGCTCAGTTTCCAGTCGGTTTTATTGTTTTTGGAATTCGATTTTATGCTTTTAGAAGCAATGGAGCCTAGATTTGTGAGAGATTTTGTTTTTGGAAGTTAGATTAAACCGACCTTTATCAGTTTTAATTTTGCAGGAATTCACTAGGTAATGACAACAAGGAATTCACAGTTTTCATTATTTTTCAACTTTACAGTTTTTGCAGTTTGGTCAGTTTTTGGATATGGGTTATTGTGTGTGGTCTGAAATTTGAGATTAAAGTGTTTTACTTTGTTTGAGATTAGTATGTGTTTGAGAACCAGAGCGACAATCCCGAAATTTTATGTGTTTGAGATTAGTATGCAGAAACTGTGAGGGAAATCGTGCTTTCTTGGGCAGTGACAATCCCAGCTGGTGCTTTCTTTTCTGTTTTCTACACATGGATCTTGACTAAGCTGTTATCATATATTTTGTGAGTGTTGTCCATTTGATGATAGAAGTGATAAACAGCTCATGTACGTCTTTTATTAAAAAAACATACATCCACTTCTTTCAAAATTGATCTGTATAACTAATGTTCTTGTGCTCAATGTCTTGATCTTTTTTGAGTTCTATACCATGGCATTTCTAGTCTATCATTTAACCTATGAATCAAGGATGACATGATTCAGTTGATTCAAGTAACATGAGCACAAGTAACATGTGGTTTGCATTTTGAGTTCTGTACCAACTCAAAAAAAAAAAGCTTTGGTGATTCACATGCCAAGCTCATGTTACTTGTGCTCAAATCAACTGCATATAATTATCTTTTCAGTTGATTTTGAGTTCTGTACCAACTCAAAAAAAGATGTTACTCAAAAAAGATAATGGTTGTTACTTGTGCTCATGTTACTCACAAGTAACATGTTTATCTTTTTTGAGTTCTGTACCATGGCGTTTCTAGTCTATCATATAATTATATGCAGCTCAAGTACAGATAGAAATGCAAACACCATACGCATAATCTTTTTTGAGTTCTGTACCATGGCGTTTCTAGTCTATCATAAGACCATTGTTTAATCTTTAATTAAACATGCATTGTTCAGGGAGGAGTGTGTAGTCGGGGAGTATTACAGTACCATTTTTTAATTAGATGGATTAGTGTGTAGTCATGTGTACGTATGACTGGAATTGCACATGCATTGTTCATTTAGAGTTATGTCCTAAGTTGAATACGAACAAGGCTGAAGCCTTTAACTACTCTCACCATTGTGCAATTATACTTGAATTGGTACAATTAGAAGATTAACCTCAGTATGTTTCTTTTTTTTTTGTAGATGAGTACAAATGATGAGTCCCAATTTATATCTAGGGAGGAAAGAGGAGAAGATGTAACAGGAAATGTACAAAGAGATGATTTTCCTTCTAGAAGAAAGAAGAGGAAGAAGAGTTCTCAATGTTGGTTGTCTTTTGAGGAAATTCCTTTGGGTGAGGATTTGATTGAGCGTGCAAAATGCTAGAAATGTGGATGCAAGAAATGTGGAGCAATACTCAAATGTGATTCGACAACAGGGACAGGTAGCATGTTACGTCATCACAATTCGTGTTCTACTTCCTCTGCTAGTAATGTTGTTTCACCACAATCTGCCATACGTTCTACTAAGTTTCAATATGAGAGATTCTGTGAGTTATTGATAGAAGCTATTATCAGACATGATTTACCTTTCAGCTTTGTTGAGTATGAGGGTATTAGAGATGTATTTTCCTATATCTCTCCTACACTTAAACTCCCTTGCAGAAATACCGTTAAAGCCCATGTGTTGAAGTTATTTAAGGGTGAAAAAGTGAAACTTCAAACTTTGTTAAGTTCAGTTCAAGGGAGACTTTGTTTGACTGCTGATTTGTGGACCTCTTTAGCAATTGATGGGTATTTGACAATTACGGCTCACTTTGTTGATTCAGAATGGAGATTGAGAAAGAAGATTATAAATTTCTGTCATATGCCTCCTCCGCACAATGGTGTTGCACTAGCTGATAAGGTAAATACCTTGATAGGAGAGTGGGGAATTGAAAAGAATTTGTTTTCAATTACCTTAGATAATGCCACTGCCAATGATTCCTTTGTTGAAAAATTGAAGACTAAGTTGAACTTTAGAGGATTGCTCTTAATGAATGGCAGATTCTTTCATGTTCGGTGTTGTGCTCACATCTTGAACTTGATAGTTCAAGATGGATTGAAAGCAATTGATCCTTCTGTGATAAAGGTACGTGATTGCATCAAATACATAAAGGGTTCTTCGGCAAGAAAAGAAAGATTTTTGGAGTGTGTTGCACAAGTTGGATTGAGAGGTAGTAGAAGAGGTTTGAGGCAAGATGTGCCTACTAGGTGGAATTCTACTTATTTGATGCTTGATAGTGCTCTCTACTATCGCCGAGCTTTGATGAATTTGGGCTTAAGTGACAATGATTTCAAGTTGTGTCCTGTTGCTGATGAGTGGGCTAAAATAGAGAAGATCACCAAATTTTTGGGGTATTTTTATGAAGTAACGTGTCTATTTTCTGGAACAAAATACCCTACTTCAAACTTGTTCTTTCCGAAAGTGTTCATTGTTCAGCATAGTATACAGGAAGCCATGAGGGATCACGATAGTTTCATGAGGCGGATGGGGATGGAGATGAATCTAAAGTTTGAGAAGTACTGGTCAGATTATAGCTTGATTCTTGGAATTGCAGTTGTTATGGATCCTAGGTTTAAGATGCAATTTGTGGAGTGGGCTTATGACAAACTTTATGGTCCAGATTCTTCACAATTAGAGGTCTTTAATGATACATTGTCCTCTTTATTTGATGCATACGTGGAGAAGAGCTTTGATCCTAATGATTCAAATTACTCGATAGATGAGGGTTCTTCTCAAGCACAAGGCGATCACAGCTTACTTGAGGTAAAAAAAAAATTAAAAAAAAAATTATTTGAGTTTCCATCTTAATGATTCAAGTTGATATTTGAGTTTTAGTAATTTCTATGTTGTTGCCATATATGTGTTGATAGTTGGTCATTGGCAGGCTTTTGATAATGCTTACAAAATTGGTTCGAGTTCAAGTATGAAGACAGAATTGAGCAAGTATTTGGATGAAGTAAGGCTAGAAAGAAAGCAAGAGTTGGATGTACTTTCTTGGTGGAAAATGGAGCAAATTCGATATCCTATTCTCTTTCATCTAGCTCGTGATGTGCTCACAATTCCCATTTCTACCGTTGCATCTGAATCAGCCTTTAGCATTTGCGGGAGAGTTTTAGATCAATACCGCAGCTCACTGTTGCCTGACACAGTTCAAGCTCTGCTTTGTACTCGAGATTGGATTTTTGGTAACAAAGGTAAGCTCAAAACAACTTGGTTCTATTCTCACTTTATCAATCTTTATGTTATTCTAATATTTTTCTTTTTTGTTTGTTTATATTTTAGAAAAAGAGCGCACTGAATTGGAGGATCTTACTGAAGACGTATTTGATTTGACATTGCAAGATAGATCTGGAGAAGGAGAAAGCCGCAATTAAGATGACTTAGACGTATTTTATTTAGTACATTAAAAATGTATTTTATTTAGTACATTAAAAATGTATTTTATTTAGTACATTAAATATGTATTTCGAACCTATTGAAATATTTAATTATATCTACTAGCTTAGCTCAACCAACATATGTATATATTAATTGATCTGAATATATTTCTCTAACAGTTGATCAAAAAATGAATCAAAAATTACATAAGTCTTAACGGATTTTAATGGATTTGGGAATAAAAATTTATATACATAAGTCTTAACCGGTTCTAGTTGTTTAAAAAAAAATAATTAAAAAAAAATTAAATTTTTTTTTAAATAAAAAAAAAAAAAAATGTTAACGGGTTCTTAACGGGTTCCAACAGAAAACCCGCAAACCCGTCGGGTTTAGCCTGCGAAACCTGTTAACTTAACGGGTTTTTATCGGGTCGGCCCGTTAAAAACCCGGCCAGTACCCGCACTATACCCACACGTTGCCAGGCCTAGGATGATGGCTTTGGCCTTATTTTCCTCTAAGGCTGCTCTATTTGCTTCCAAAGCTTGAGCTTGCTCAATACTTAGCACGTCCTGGCTAGGCTCAAGAATCATATCCAGGATTCCATCGGCTTTGAGATCCTAGCGGACATCATGAACCCACCTGTGATATTCAGAGCCAGTTGTTCCCAATGAAGCAAAGTCCAATTTGTTAAGGTTACTCATCCTAAAAGAAAACAAGAAAAATGGTTAGTTTCGGAGCTTAAAAGGCTACCACGAAAACATATAAAATTTATGAGCGTAATCACTTCCAAGAAATTCAATTCCAACATGTATTGGATTAGATAGAAACAATGACGTAAGTGGTCGATCCATAAATTCTTTACAAACTCTAAGTTTGGAGATCTCAACAAGCTGCAAGCTTGGAGTGAGCACGAACCCCCACAGTTCGGATTAATTAGGTCTCCCCTATGATGAAGAAAGGGGGGGTAGAAGAAGGGAGTTTGCAAGTCCCCGAAAAAGAAGAGAAATTGAATTAAAAAACTCTAAAAAAATAGGAACATTTAGTAAAAAATACCTTAAATAGGTCGTCGGAAAATTTGGTCGGAAAAAGTGGTTTGAAAAAGTGGCCGGAAAAGTCACCGGAAAAGTGGGTGGAAAGTTGACTGGAAATGGTCAACTGACGTTGGCCGGTGCTACGTGGCTCTGGATCCTCTGCTGACATGGCACCGTACTGATGACGTGGCTGCTGACGCAGCTGCTGAAGTGGGCTGCGGCTTGGGCTCGGCTAGGGCTGCCTCCTCCTTTTTTTCTTCTGCCGTTTATGGGGAAATTTTTTCCTGTTCCCGGCCTCTTGGATTGATGCTCTAGTGCTGGAAAAATTTCGTAGAAATTAGAGGTCTGGAAGGTGGTGAACCGGTGGAGTATTTGCTGAGGGTGGTTTGGAGCTTCCGGTGGCCGGTTCGATAGGTTTCCGGCCTGTTCTTGGGGTGACACCACCGGTTTTGGACTCTTGGGATGGAGGGCTTCAAGATGTGTTGCGGGGAGCGCAAGGGATTCAAGGTTTTGTATTCGGATATAGGGTTTTAGCTTCTTGAATCAGGGTTTGGCTATTTGTTTCAGGGTTAGGGCTTCGTGCTGATAACGTGTTTAAGGAAAACTGAAATTTGGAGAGAATTGAATCGTGGTTTCATTGATAATAGAGGCCTCTTTATATAGAGGATTACAAGACATAGAATCAGAGTTGTACAAGGAAAAATAATCGTACAATTAATCGGATATCTATGAATATCTCCGAGAATATATCTAATTCTAAACCCTATTACAACTAGGTCAAGTAACCTAGAGTTTGGGCGAGACATATATTCTGGATTTACTTGAACACTTTATCCTTTTTTTTTGTAATTTTATTTATTTATTATGATAAATAAATAATAATAAATTAGTTCAAGGGACATTCGAGGTTGAAGAAACTATACATACCAGACGAAGTGGTGTTAGCTCAGTGGTTAGAGCACCCACTACATATGTACGAAGTCATGGGTTCGAGTCACCATGGGGGCAGGAGTGAAACCTTTTGATCCTCTTTTGAGAAGGAAAAAAAAAAAAAAAAACTATACATACCTTAAACAGATAGGATCATGAGATGGACCAGTAATTGTCAAAATTGTTCATAGACTTTGTTAAAACTCAAAAACGACGATTCATAGTTAACAACGTACTTCATTTCCGCTAGAAGAGATAATGTCACAGGGGCAACGTCTTAAACGACCTCTGAGTCTCTGACGACTAGCTAACACTAAAACCTCTCTCTCTCTCTCTCTCTCTCTCTCTCTCTCTCTCTCTCTCTCATTTATATATATTGGTTTCATCGTCCACATGTATGAGCGTAATCCCTTTTGCCTCCCTTAGCTGGTAGGTTAAAGTCATGGCAAAGGAGGTTTCAATCTGTTCTATGCATGTTCACTGCAAATCTGCAATAGCGAGCCTTCGTTTCGATTCTCCAAAACCGGCAGAACCGCACTGGCTAGCTACTCGATCAAATAGAAGTCAAGAACCACAATGCTTCCCAATGAATTGTAGTGGCTTACCGATGTAAAAGACTACGCAATAATGAGTTTCACAACCGGCAAAATCTGAAAACAGCCTTTAGGGTTTCTTGTTCTTCACAAAAACAGCTTTTACAAATGTTTTTATCAAATGCATTGATTAACAGAGTAAAAAAATTTGCTAAAAAAATTTGTAAATAATAAATTATATTAAAACACTCAAAGATGACTTCATTTCCACAACAAAATAAAGAAATTAAGTTCCACCACTACATATAGATCATCAAATCAAACATTACAACAAGTTTTGTCAACCGTAAGTATACTTACATATCAAGAGGTATTTAAACAACTTAAAGTTAGGGTTAGGCTGAATTATCCCCCTCCCAAGCAACTATTGTTAGAACCAAAATAAAATAAGGAATTCAAGATGTAATTATATTGTGGTTAGCCCACATGGTACAAACAGCCAAAGACACAGTGAGGAAAATCCCTATCTTCTTCAGAAACAAGCTACAACTACTCCCACCTTTTATATTCACCAAGCAAACCTTTTTCTTCTTGTTGCTGATAATGTTAGAGGTACCTTTTCCTTCCATCACAATAGCAGTGGTTGTGGTTGTAGTACTGAAGGTATCCATCAATTTCTCATCTTCCATACGATCCCCAACATAAATGGTGTGCATCAACAGCAGTGTAACAGCACAAACCATGGCACTTGCCATTTTCCTCCATGGATTCGTTGATCTTGTAACTTCCACAAACTTTTCCATCACGAATTCCTTGAACATTTCGAAGAAAGAACCTTTAATGTTCTTGGGTTTTTCTTGCGCATCATCAACTTTCTCGTCCAAGTAGGAGTGGACCAACACTGGGTTTAGATGGACCTTAACTGTTTCTGAAGGCATTATCTGGTGAAAAAATGTCTCAGCCACTTGACGGGTTGAAACAAACATTCCATGATTAACTTGAATTTCCTCAATGACTTCAAAACTTGGGGAAGGCGAATAATCTGCTTCTATGTTGCCATCATGGAGGAAGTTCTCATCTGGGTCATCATTGATGAATCCAAGTGAGAAATCATTTGTCTCACTGTCATTGAAGTCCTTAATCATGCCACTATGATGTTCAGTTTGATCTCCTGCAAATATGATTCTTAATTACTGAAATCCGAAATAAAATGGAAAAAATTTAAATATTCCACATTTTAAAACCACATTATTATGTAAAAAGGGTTGTTCTAGTTGAACCTCCAAATTTGATATTTGGTTTCCAATTTTTTTCAATTATTAATAGACTTTGTCAAGTTATATGAACAGACAAATAAGGACAAAGAGAGAAAAATAGAAAAATAAATAAATAAATACTCTTCTTACCTCCTCCAACCAAATATAACATTCAATTAAATTGTTTTTTTTTTTCCCAAAATTTCCTTATATTGTCTATATAGTTTTATAATTTATCTAAAACAATTAAGGTAGAAATAATAATTTCTATATATGGCTCATCATTTAATGCAAAAGTACATTCAAAACAATCGGATTTGAATTTTTTTAAAAACTAAATTAAATGAATATTATGATATAGTTATTACTCGATCTTCCAACCAAAACCCTTAAAATCCTTCTTTTAGCAAATTCAAAGGTTTCCAACAATATATCAAGATTGAGAACCAACTCTCTGATTAATTTTGGTGGACAGACCTACTCATAAGAGAGCAATATCATGTAATTTTGATTCATTTTTCTTCTCATGGTTGAAGATAGGGATAAAAAGTAGAGTAATAGATTATTGTATTTTATATTCAAGGGTGTTTTGGTAAAAATAAGGAGGTCTACTTAATTTTTCAAGTATTCTAAAAAGTAAATTAGAAGTATACTAAGCATGGGGGGTCCAAATAGTAAATTTAGAGGTCTAACTAGAACCACCCATGTAAAAAATAGTTGATGGGAACTGGGAAAACTTCCCCACAAAAGTAATGCATAACGTGATAAATATATAAGAAGCAAAGCTAGCTCTCATATATATTATTACCTTGAACCTCATGCCCTTGCTCTTCCCTCCGAAAGCTTGCAATGTTTTCGATTGGAACTATCTTGTGTTCTTCTGTGAAACTCTATCAAATATTAAAGAAGTAATGTATATTAGTATTCCTTCTAGATAAGTAGATAATGTAGAAACATACACATAATGCAATTTCATTAATTGAGCTGGTTTTATCATGCATGCAGATTAAGTTTGATGACTTGTGATACCTTCTCCAAATCTTTGTCTGACATTCCTATCCACCTCAGATTCTCCGTTGTATTGTCTGTCCTGAAATCATCATCCTCCAAATCTCCAATTTCAATTGATCTAATATATGAATTTTCCCACGGCTTGTCCACATATCTCATAGGATTCATGTCATGATGAGTTGTAATCTGATTATAGTGAGCATCTCTGTCAACCATAAAGCTGAAATCATTGGCTCCTGGAACGTAGTTTGCAGAACCCCATGTTTGATCCGCAAAATTACTGGACTGATTTATCATCTCTTGAGAAACATGCGCAACTGAGAGAATTTCTTGCAACGCATCAGTTTCTGTACCTGTGCCCTCAAGTCCAGGATCTGAATATTGCAGGGTTTTGAAGTCGGTAAACCCAACATGAGGAAAATCCTCCACTTCTAACGGAGGAAGTGTGAGCCGATGCTGCAGCCTTGCACACTCCAATGCTATATCAACCTGCAAACCAATAAAATAGTGAGTTTTTCTTATATGCATGATATGTGATGTGTTATGGTTATGTTACCTACCAGACTAGTATGTGTGGGATAGAGATCGAATCGAAGATGATACGATAAGAGAAGATTGAGGGTGATAATTAATACCTTAGATGTAGGGTAAGAAATGGCTCCCTGATTGGGAAATGAGGAAAAGCTATTAAATGCGTCCTTCGATAAGAACTGGGTCCATTTTCCATCTCTCTTTCTACCCATATGATCAAAAGAAGATGAAGAAGATGTATGAACCATGTTTGAAGAGCATGGAGTATTCATTGCCATCTGATTATTGTAGCGGGAGCTCTCAAAATCTTGATCACCTCTTGAATCAGAGTATAGCTCAACGCTAGACGAATGGTGGTCACTGGCAAGTTGATAATTAGTAGTACTACTTGTGCTACCATAATGCTCTCCTATCTTTGGCCCAGTTGCAGTCTTCTTAAAAATTCGGCAAAGCGCATATGCATCCTGCAGATATATAAGTAAGAGATTCAGGAATTGATTTCTTATATATCACCATTAACGTTTACTGATTTGATAAATGAACCTTGAAGGAGAAAGAAATTAGAAAAAAACCTGAACCTGCAAGCCTTGTGCAGTTTCACACTCCCTCTCGTCGAGACGATATTCGTGCATAACCCAATCAGTTCGTATGCCATGGGGTGCTCTTCCTCTGTAATAAACTAGGGTTTTCTTCATGCCTACAGCCCGTGTCTGTGAGTTTACTTTGCGGTCCTTTCCGGTTGCCTTCCAATATCCGGCCTTAGTTGCACGATTGGTCCTCGATCCATTAGGATACTTTCGATCTCGAGGACTGAAGAAATACCACTCCAGATCTTTGCTAGGTAGTAATGACTTTCCTGTATAAATATTTTCATTTTGGTTAAACGTCTAACGAAGTCAATGAAGCATGTTGTATGCTTGTAACAAGTGACTAACAACTCAGTCATCAGTAATTGAGTTCAAATATAACAAGGAAAGTTATCAATAACACAAGGTCATTCTAGAAATCCCATAATTGCATAAGATATATGAAAACCAATAATTGAAGCTATGAAATAATAATACTTAAACTGTGATTATTTCTCTTCAAGTCTCCCTAACGAAGAATCTCTTTTGGGTACATGTCAAGTATTGTATATATAATTAAAAATGTGTTATAGTAATATAATCGAAAGGGTACGGACGAAGTGAAGTGCATGGAAAGCATTGCTGGGTTGGAACTCATACCTCTCGCACACACAAAGCATTCCTTTTCTTTTTGGATGCTAGCTACTTAGCTTAGACATTGCTTTTTGACTTGGGTCTTCCATTCCATTACACGTTGTCTCACTATATATAAGACTTGGTATTCACAACAGGAACCCTAAAAGATGAAGGGACCATCGGTCGGTGTGTTTGAATTACTTTTTGTTCTATCATACATAGATAAATTAACTAATTAACAGTATACTGAGACTAAAAATTAAAAGCCTAAAGTTAAGTAAATCATACACTTGAAAAGCTTAACGGGTATGACTACGTAACAATTAAGGAAGTTAATGAAATCACTACTGTTTAATTCCCAATCAGAGAGCATAGTTGAACAAAAAGGAGCACTTAAGAGGCTATTAAGATAAGGTGATAGTAGTAATACCTGGTAAGTCCCAAGGCTCACACTTGTAGAGATCAACTTCAGGGATGACCTCTAATTCGATCTTTCGGCCGTTGATTTTTCTCTTGAGGTAATAAGCAACAAGTTCTTCGTCTGTGGGGTGGAACCGAAAACCAGGAGGCAATGAAACAGGAGCCATATGTATGTAGTATATTTACCTCAGTTACTCAAGTTGATCGACTTTCTCTAACGAGACTCCTCTTATTCTTCTTCTTATTCGTCCTTAATAAAATGGGACAAATAACCCGGCTAGCTAGGATGATCAACTGCACCACAACACATTCAAATTAGCACAAAACTCTTATTTCAGAAGAGGACTTAACAAACACCTAACATGCATGTATATACGTACGAGTAATCGATGCACACAAAGGAAACAGACCTTAGCTAGGCCAAGAAGAAGAAGAAGAAGAAGACCCAAAGCTAGAGAACTGAAAGAGAGAAAGAGAGCTACAGAATGTCAGAATGTGTGAAATGAGAGAAAGAGGTTTGGAATGTGGGGGTTGCTTGGGGTTTTGTTAAGAAGAGAACAAAAAGGCGCGCAACCATTAAACAAAGAAATTAATTAAAAGGCAATAAAGATACACTACCCCCACCACCTGATATTATTTCTAACTTTAACTTTACACATTTGTTCTTCTTTCCCTCAGCCAATCAACATCTTCAGGATTCCTTCCATCGTTCTTCAGAAGCTTTAGAAATTACTCTCTCGGTCTCTCCCTCCCTCCCTCCCTCTCTCTGAGTCTGATCCAATGATCCCATGCTTCATTCTTGTCCTTTCTTGGAACTCTGCTCCACGTGGTGGTATCTTATTGGAGGCATTACCTTAGACAAGTATCTTTGTTGACGAGAAACTGCGGAAACGAATTTCGGCGGCGTTCTAACTCAAGACTGTCCTTTTCACATGTTTCTCCCGCCCGCCCCACCATTCTTTTCTTCATCTTCTTCCTTTGAAAATCTTTTCGTTTTCTAATATTCAGCATTGTTCTTTTCGCTTTCCTTAATCCAAAATCCAAACTAAGCTACCCGACTGCGAATATGCATGAATTACATACGTCCCAGTATATGATGACCCCATCCAACATGCATTTTATATTTGCTTCATTGCAAAACTTGGTTTTGGCAATTTTTTATGCCAGATTTTGGGCCGTCCGGATGATAAGATGTATGGTCAAAATCGCACACAAACTGGCATCTAGCCATATTTATGTGTCTTATTAAAATTACGTTAATCTCTCCATGTTATAATGTGGTTGCACATTCTATATAGATTTTTTTGTTGGAAAATATGAAAAGACTCGTGATTATTGTCATTAGTCTGTTGATTATAATGGTATGGTGTCTGTAATATTCTAGATACAATAAAGGAAACACAAATCTCTTATTGAATGAATGACAATGAAGGAGATTCAGGTTCTTTTTATAGACCTCAACCATAGTGCCTCTTGAGTGAACATATATAACTATTGATCATTAGTTATGCCTATTCACTATAAATGCACCCCTTTAGTTCCGTATAATTGTACTCTTTCAGAATACGAAAATTTCTTTGTTCAAGCACGTCTTGATGCACAAATTTATGGTACATCTCCTCACACAAATTATACTCATTATAAAGTCATTTAATTACATGATCATATTCCAACATCTCCCACTTGATCATGATAATTCAAGTTTCCAATGGCTTCCAGCTAGCATCTGGATGTTTTTACTAAGTGATACTTAGTTAATCACAATCACTCTTAACTATCTATTTTAATTGATTTATTTGAATATCCATTCTGAGTATCATAAACCTGATTACTCTGGACTTTTCAACTGTCAAATAATGATTTCATTTACCACGTGTGGGCATTTTATTTGAATCATTTTCCATTTGACCACAACTTAATTATCTCACTTAATAAGTTGGAAACATTTCATATATTAGGAATGTAATCATCCACACCTAATATTAATGGTGACTTAATAATCCGCACTAACCCAAATATTATAAAATTCATTCTTGTTACCTTAAAGCAGATTTTACAGAAAAGAAGATTTGTTATAATTTCATTTCTTAGTTAATGGCCTCTATCTTATTTTAGACCAATTTTAATCAATAGAGTTGTATCAATTGTCACTTTTAGGCATCCCTAAAACACTAAATGGTACTTACTAGTCTGTTTAATCAAATCAAGATGATTTAAAACCCATTCTACCAACATGCTTTCTGAATTTTTTCAGAGTTGATATTTCGTCATAGGATCAGCCACCATCTGTTCAGAGGGTACGCAGTCACTTCGCATCTTTCCACTATATCTTGTATATAATTATATTTTACGTCAATGTGTTTTTTTTTTTTTTGAACTATTTGCTCCACTTTTAATCATAAAGATGGTTGACTTGTTATCACAAAACACTTCAATAGCCTTTTTAGGTAAAACTATATTCATATAATATATAAAATGTTTGGCCCATACTGCAGTACTTACTGATGTTGTCACACCACAATTTGAGTAAAGGTTTAACCTCGTTTTAAGGAGTGAATCACAATCTAATTATAGACAATTTAACATCCATAATTAACATAAGACAGATATTATAACACAACATTACAAACAACAACCATCGTACCTTTATTTAGATTACAAGCCTTTAAAAGGAGCTCGAAGCACCAGTGGTGTTCACCTGGTCAGTTGCTGACCAAAGAATTTATGCTCAACAACCCTTAGATTTACATCCAAGGGTGGAAAACAAAACACCTCAACTTAATAATAATTCTCTCTGCCCTTGGATTTACATCCAAGGGTGGTTGAGCATTATTTTCATGGTCAGCAACTGACCAGGTGAACATTTTCGCTCGAAGCACATATGCTTGAAGCATTTATTTACACAAAACTCTCTAGAACAACATCTTTTTTCAAAACGTATGTTCTTTATTCAAGCTTTTATTTACAAAAAGAAAACTTGAAAGCCCTAATTTATATTATAAAATTCCGCTTATTGGCTATTGTACACATCTGGTCCCGCACATGCAAGAGTTTGATGAAGGGGTGAGGTAACACTCATTAGGGCTAACAATCCTTCGCTTAAACTTAGTAAACTACAAACAACTTCAAAACAATACAATATACAAAAAATGCATGAGTGTAATGTCAACTCGACTTTCTTCTCACACTTTTCACCACCCTTAAATGGATCATCCTCTATTCACTACTACAAAAATCGAAACACACAACACTCATCACACAACGGAACAGAAATCCGCTGCTATGTGTTAACACAAACTCTATCAGACAACGGTACAATTCTGTTTCTGTTGTGTGAATGTAAGCAAATTGAAAAAAAAAATTAGGAAGATTCAACAATCACAAACTGTTGTGTAAATGGGAAGCTGATTTCCCTCCATTCTGAGCTCATAATTCCCTCTCAGAACAAGCTCACCAATATGGAATTTGAACTCTACACACAACAGTTTTTTCTTATTCGTTGTGTGATTGAATGTTGTATGAAGTTCGAAAAATCCTACTAGGTGTACCTTGTGCAAGATGCACAAATTTGTACAACAGATTGTTAAAGATCTGTTGTCTGATCATGGAACTTGGCTGCAGAGAAAGACAAAGTTTCACTCAAATCAAACATATGTAGGCATAGGCGGCAATTTTCCCTCCCCTTGTTTGTCTAAATTTTTACCTATATACATTCACACAACAGATTCTTAACCATATGTTGTCTCACAGACTTAAAAAAAAAAAATCACTAGCTTACCCACAACCACGTTTCAATAAACTTCTCTGTCTTCCCCGACTCTCTCTCTCTTGCCCTCTCTCTCAATACTCCCTTATCTCTCACTCTATCCTTTCCCTCATACCTTCGCCACCTTCCTCTCCAGGAAGATGTCGTCGCTAGCCAAGCCTTCTCTCACCGCCTCCTCCACTCCTAGGTCCGCCTACCCCAACTTCCTTGCTTCTATTCTTTATCTCCTAAAATCCAAATCCTCTTTAGCGATGGAGGAGATAGAGTGCCCTAGATCCACTTTCTCTCTCCTCCTCGCCTCCAAATCCAAAGAGATGCAGAAGACTCTTCAGTTTCTCCGATTCTATAGAAAGAAAGAAAACAAAACCTCTCTCGACCAGCTCTCAACCCTCTCAGTCATCTTCTTCACCACTTTCTCTTCCGCTTCTTATACAAAATGAAATTCATGTGCCCTCCTCACTTCTAATCCAAACCACTAATTCAATCCCTCAATTTTCCCCATTTTCCTATCAATTTTTCGAAATCCATACCAAATTTTTCCTCAATTGAAAAAATTGGATTGCAAATTGAACATTCTAGGGTTCCAAGAAATTGAGCAGCAGTGAGATGAGTAACAATCCAGAGAGTTTAAATTTCCGATTCTTCTGGCGTTGAGACGGGTTGAGTCTAGCCATCTGCGACTCGACTCGTTTGGGGAATCTCGAGCCTCTGGTCGTCTTCGTCGAAGACCTCGATGTGCAGCAACAGATTCATTCCGTGTCGGTCGTCGTCCAGGCTCCACCAGTTTGGGCTGAACGACAAGGCGTCGCCGATGAAGGACGGTGGGAACAAGGCCTACGAGAGCATTTTGATGCCGAATATGGATCAGTAAGGCCACCTCTAGAAGGTATGCACTAGCTTATCTCTTCCTTCTTTTTCGAAGTATGGTGCTTTTTTGGTCAAGTTTTAATTGATGTGTTCATTTTGAATTTTGTGTTGTGATTAATGGAATTGAGAAGAAATGATACTGAAGATGTTCTTTAGTTAATCTAGAATTCACCTTCAGTCTTGCGCTTCCCTCATCTAGCTTTGTCACTCTTCCTCTTCTGGGCACTCACTCTTTTTCTTTAATGTCGTGTTTAACTGCCAATAATTGCAGGAAAAGAAAAAAGTCTAGACTTAAAATTTTAATTTGATTTCAGTGTTGCTATAGAGAAGCAGAGCTTGATGCTTGGAAAGCATTCAATAGATGGTGATGTCTCTTCATTTTTGTCCTCTGTTTAGTTTCTATATGAGTATTTGGAGCAGTCGTAGTTTCATTAACCAAAAAGCTGATCATATATGCATTATTAGAACTCATTGCAGTTACTTGAATTGAGATTGTATCTGAATACTTAAGGAGCTTTTGTTCTATTGGTCAAGGACATGTTGAAAACTCAACGAAATCACAGGGCTCTTCTCCTTGCAATAGTTCTTCGGATGATGGTACCTCTCTTTTTCTTTTTTGTTTTACTTTTTATGAGGGTCAATTGTAGTTTTTTGTGTCAAATAACTCGTGTTTGATCGTTCTGCCATTGTAGGAGAGGTAGATTGGAATTGTTTAATCAATTGCATAAATTTGAATCGTTGGAGCTTTAGTTAGGAATTGCATTCAATCTAGTTGTTAAGCTTTTAGGGTTTGTTTCAAACTATATTACCTCATTTCCATTCAGGCCCTTAGGTTGCAGTGATAATTTGATACTTTACATTGCAGAAAACACAAATGAAAGCTGTATGATTTTGCCACATAACTATATAAGAGTATTAATGATATGGGCCATTAAAATTTGTGTGAGAGTTCTATCTTTAAACTATATTATGGTTTTACATGAATTTACATAGAATGTGCTATCTAGCAAAAGGAGTCTAGTGCTTTTCGTTGTCCATAGTTGACTAGGTTGGCAGAAATTTACCCCAAAGGCAGTTTCTTGACACCTTTTGTGGCTTTGTTTGTTTGTTTTCTTTTCTTTTTAGTTTCTAATGAGATAGACTGGATATTAGATCCAACTATTACCTTGTTACTGTAGTTTTATTTACCCTTTTTCTATCATTCAAATGGCTCATTGTGTAAATGGCTTTGATTGCAGCTTGACTTAGAAGCAAGTTAAATATGTTCAAGAACACATTCCAATCTGGGTTTCTCTCCATTCTATGCAGCCTTGGGTATGCCTCATCGTCTTTCGCTCTTGTGTTTTTAGTTTTTGTTTATCATACTTGTTGTAATTTTGATGCTTAAGCTGTGCATTTTTCTGGACAATTAGGAGCAAATCTTTGCAGATATGGGATAAAGAATGTGAGTCCGGACAACCTAGTAATCAACTTCTGAGATGCTTTTTAAATTTCAAGTACTTTTATTTGTTGTTCTTGTCTCTCGAGTATGGTCTGAACTGAAGAAGCAACTCCTTAGTTTCTTTTTTTGCTTGGTCTGAGCTTCTTTGAATCTGAAATAAGTCTTAAGGCCTTGTGCTGCCATTTAAAACTTATATGGGCTTCTATAGGCTTATTTGGATCTTAAATAAGTTTGAATCCGTAGCTCAAGGATTAAAGTGGTATGTTTTTTCTATTGGGTTTACATCAAGCTTCTTCTTTGTCCATTACAATATGTGTGCATAGAAATAACATAAACATTTAGTTATTCATGCACGAACTATATACTTATGGTTGACATTTAAAAATTCAGATGGTGATATTAATCTTTATATGAACGAACTATATACTTATGGTTGACATTTATACAAGCTTATCTATCTAACTATGTTTGACCTAGTTACATTGACATCTGAATGCAGCACTACCTATGGCTTCTGCTAATGGTCATCTTGACATTGTGGAGTATCTTAATTATCAGTAGAGGAGTGGTAAGGTGTATGCCTTACATTTTGTTCTTTTAATTGGATAGTCTTTGATTGATTGAACTGGTGATATTAGTTTGTTGAAGGATTAACTATTTATTTGGCATGTTTGTTTGTTGGATGACATGTAATCGCTTCAATATACATCGTGAAGTACATTTTTCTTTCCATATTTTAGGATGTCAATTGATTGCATTATTGACTTGGTCAATAAACTATGACAACTCTTGATGGATATATTTCTTTCATACTAAAGCTGAGCATTGAGGATTTATCGCTAAGAATTCATTTCAAAATGTAAACTCATATTTCTTTTGCTTGAAGAATGCTAGTCAGAGAAGTTTAGTGTGTCCTTCGTCTATGTTTGAGATCTATGTTTGAGATTTTGTTATCATATGTTGTTTAGCGTCTCCCTATGTTTGTTTTCTATTATGGTAGTTTTTATTTGTCAACATCCTATGCCCTTTTTGATTTGGAATCCTACATATGATGGTGTATATACCATCTTCCCTGTGATATTTTGGTCACTTGAACTGAGAGCAATATTGATTTACTACCTCATTAGGCACGTTAAACTAAATTAATGCAGCGGAACTTTTAACCATACGTGCTATTTCTTTAGCATGCATCTAGACCTGATAGGAGAAGTTGGGAAATATTATTTTCTTGAGAGAGAGATTATGGTCCTATATTTACTTACAAGTTCTTGTAAACAATTGTTTACCTCTTAATGAAAGATTTGAAAATAGAAGGGCTGATGTATGTAGTAATCACAGTATGGTTCTCTGATAGTCATAAAAGAGCTTCATAGAGTAACCGAGTTATTTCTTTTTTGTGTTTGTTTGTTTGTTTGCTTTATATATCCTCTTATCCTCATATATACAATGATGCTTGAAGATAGCATTTAGGACCAAGGCAAAGGAACTTCTCCCAGATCAAAATCAAGATAATAAAGGTTTGCATCGCTAGCTGTTACCCAATTTGTTCGTTGTTATTTATTTTGTCTCCGAATGATTGCTATCTAGTGGTTTTGTTATTGGATAGTTAACTTTAATTTTAGAAATACTAAAAGCCTATGGTATATAGATATACTACTCTGCAGATTAATAGATGGACTGACTGTAACCTCACTGGAGCTCTTGGTCTGCTCAGAGTTCTAATGTTACAAGGTTGAAGCTTGTACCTTCTGATGGTTTATTCTTGTTTAAATATGTTATTCTTGTTTAAATCTATTTTTCAGCTATTATTCTTGAAGTCAGAGTTATACATTCATACTTTGTATTAGGTTCCATGATTATTAATTTTGGATTCTTTTGTTTTTGTTATGTTGGATTCACTGCTTTTAGGGTATTCCTCCTCAATCGAACAACAAAGAGTGTGGCTACTTTGTCATGCGATACATGAGAGACATCATTGAGGACAAAGACTTTTCATTTGTTAACAAGGTACAATAAAGCTTGTTTATTCTATTTGTGTTCCAATGAGCTTTTTATGGTAATTTTGACATGGGTTACTTGGATTCTTTTCAGTGGGAGAGAAGAAGCAGCCTTGTTTATACCCAAGTGGATATCGATGAGATAAGGAATGAGTGGGCTAGGTTTGTGGTTAATAGATACGTGTAGGAGCAATCACTAGCTGATGTTTTTGAAAAGCATGATGAAATTTTGCTTGTGCTGATAGATATCACATGAAATAATTATCAGCTTTTGATTCATTCATGCATCGGTCTAGCTAGACTAGGAATGCTTTCTTTGTTTGTCTAGTAGTTTAATTATCTAGTTAGATGTTTGGTTGTACTTGACAAATGCAACTATATAGTTACACTAATAATATGGATCAATGTGGCTTTATATGTACTGTTCATTTGATAATATATGTACTGTTTTTGTGGTAAAATATATGCTGCATTGTTTCTGGAAAATTGTTCCAAGCTAGCTAGTTAGGTCATGATTGAACAAACAACAGTTCACAACCAAGTTGTGAGAACCAAGCTCAAACAACAGACCCTAAAATAATCACTCACACAACTGGTTTATAATGCTCACACAATGGTTTATAAAAAGAATATGTTGTTTGAGTTCTCCTCAGTTGTCCAAGTTTCAGTCATATAACACAATGCAGAATAATATGTTGTCTGACTGTAAAAGGATTCAAAATTAAGGCTTCTCATACAATAGTTACTAGATGTTAGCCAATTCGATTACAATATTCACACCACAATTAAAACAATATAGCTGTTGTGTGAACTAACAACCAACAACAGAAAATAACAAAATTCTGTTGTGCGAGATTCATAACACACAACAGAAATAAAATTATCTCTGTTGTCTGAATCAATTAACAGACAACAGATAATTTCATTGTAGTTGTCTGTTACTTATCTCAAACAACAAAGAACAAATTATATCTGTTGTGTGTTATGAATCTTAGACAACAAATAAACAATATAGCTGTTGTGTGTTATGAATCTCAGACAACAGCTAAATTTCATTTTCTGTTGTCTGAATGGCCATGTCAATGCCAAGGCATCCCCGCGCATGCAATGCCAGGCACATGCCTGCACAGAATTCGCATAACAGAAATAATTATCTGTTGAGGAAATGAATATTGCACAACGGTGAAATCACCATTGTGTGATTTTTCAATCACACAACACTCGTTTAGACCATAGTGAGGCTGGTCATCACACAACACAAAATGTCTATCGTCTGATTAACTTATTGTAGTAGTGATTGTTAGTTGTCTTGTTCTACTTATGGTCTCCAAACCCGAAACTCGATGAGATTATTTTATCAACACTCTTCATTGAAGGGGCATACTTTTCCCTATTTGTGCACTTGTGGGCTGATCATAAATCCTAGATTCCCCATAGAGTAAACTCAACTACATAAAAGGTTTTCAATGCTAAAGTACCATTTATTCCCATAAGAATTCAAATGTTGTAGAGAATAAGAATTTGGGAGAATGTAGAGATGTATTAATTTCATTGATAATAAGGGCCTCTATATATAAAAGATTAAAAATACAATATTCTTAAAGTATATATAAGAAAAGAATATATCCTATTCATATAGGATATCTACTAGAATATACTAATTATATTACAATTAGGCTAATTAACGTCGTTTGGACTAGGCACATAAATATTAGATTTCTTGCAACACTCCTCCTTGTGCTATCCAAACATGACGTCATGTAACGTCGTTGATGCTTCTCACGTTTTCTTATTAAAAACCTTGTCAAGTAACAAAAACCCAGTGGAACAAAAATAACCTCGGTCGAAGGTTAAAAAAAAAAACACGCTAGCTCTTCACATTTCAAGAACATTACACTAGCATCAAACCTCCCCCTAATGCTAACGCCTCCCCTTGATTGCTACAATCATGGGAGTTCAGATAATTTATGTAGACCAATGCTACCCACATATTTCTCAAATGTGAATTTAATTAGGCAATGATTCTGCCACATATTCTCAGATAGGACTTGATTCACTTCAATTTTGAGGAGAGATTGTTGCTGTTGATTTTAGAAGAACTTATGCGATATATGCTTGGAGTTGTTGCCCTTGATGAAACATTGCTTCATTTGTTCAAATCAAGCGGCATTATCCTCAAAAATGCCATAGGTCCATCTGTGGTTGACTTCAGACCACATGAACTTCAAATATGCGTAATTATGGACCTAAGCTATATACATTCATAAACTATTTCATAAATAGCAATAATCTCTGCATGATTCGATGATGTAGCGACAAGAGTCTAGTTAGTATACCTCTAGGATATCGTGGTGTTTCCCATGGTAAGCACATAGCCAATTTAGGAATGACCTTTGTGTGGGTCAGAGAGAGACCCGGCATCAGCAAAACCCATCATAACATCACTCAGATTTTGACGGAGGGAGGGAGTGGCAGTGGCGTCTACAGTTCCTTGATATGTTGATAGGACCAGCCCCAGATTTCACCCTAAAATTTGAGGTGGCCCTATGGGACCCACTTTAGGAATAATTCTATTGAAAATTCTGCAAAATTACTTCTAAATGGACTAAAGAAAACGTCAAACTTAGTGCCCCTAAAAGTTCGTAATGAAGGTAAAAATTGAAGAGTTTAGTCGTTTACCCTCTATATGACCAGTAAAAATTTTGCCCTCGAAATTTCGTACTTGTTAACTATAGAGATGGGGATATACATCTTGTTGAGTATATTTATCGAATAAGAGAAAACATACTGATTTTATGAAAGAGATGATGATGGGGTGATGACGGGAAATGAAAGTCTACCCAAGATAGAATAGAAATATCGTCTTTGGCTTAGACAAGATAAAACATGTTGCATGTAATTGGATAATATATAGTATTCCTCTAATGATGGATGACTCTCTTGGTGAAGTATAGCCTAAAGTCTAGTCTGAGCTGCTGGGAGTCCACGCTGGCCCTTACCTTGCCTAGCGTTGAATCTGCCTGTTGCACTAGCATGAGTACAACTACTGGATGTACCACTAGATGCATTGCCAGATGCCATCCGATGATTAACTACAATTTGTGTTTTGTTACTCTATCCCGTCACGCACCTAAGCTGGTAGTGTCTGAGAGAATCAAGGCTCAGAGATTTATTGAGGAACTTCAAAAAGATTGGTTGGCACCTAACGACTGCATAGAGTTTAGAATGGTTGTTGAGGCTGCTATGAGATGTGAGGCCAGGATTCTATCTCGCTAACAACCTTTGGAGATTTGTGGCCCTAGTTAGGGTCTATGCAAGAGGGCTGTAGGCCCCATGGCATCTAGCACGCTCTACATTAAAATCTGTACTTAGGTTTGGAAGCGCTTCTGTAAATCGCTCAAACACATGCTCAATGGTACCTAACAAACCCCAAGGTACATGTTCATCATCATTTCCTTCAGCTGGAAAATGTTTCTTAGTAGTACGAGGTCAGTGTCCATGAGGTATAGTACCTAAGAAAACACTAAGGCCAAGTAACTAAATGGAATGACACAATGACATGTGCCTCACACACTTGATGATTGCACCAGCACTAAAGAGTATATGATGGGGAACTACTGCAGTCGGGCCATCACGCAAGGGGTATTGAGCGTCACCAAGTATATAGGGGAACAAGAAGGAAAGAGAGTTTCATGACCTAACAACCTAATGCTTTGCTACCAAGTTGACAAGACCCACTTCAGATTTCACCTCGAAATACGAGGTGGCCTTATGAGGCCCACTTCAAGAATAACTCTACCGAAAATTCAGCAAAATTACTCCTAAAAATGGACTAAAGAAAAAGTCAAACTTTGAGCCCTTAAAAGTTCGAAATGAAGGTAAAAAGTGAAAATTTTACTCTTTTACCTTCGAAAAGACCAACAAATGAGTAAATCTAGGTACACGGCGTAACATATGTTGAGTCTGATTCCATCAAATTAGAATTTATCCTTTAGATATTGAAAAATATTCTTTATACCAGTGCAATGATGTCGCATTGGCGTAAAACTATATTTAGCTAATAAGTTCATTGTGTTAAGTACAATAATGCACCTATTGCTTAGATAAGGTATTTCGGCCTCTAGCACATCTTCATCATCATCATCTTTCAGACGAAATGAATCCTTTTTAGGATCAAGACTTTAAACAATCACAGGAGTGCTAACAGGCTTAACTTTATCTTCATTAAAGAATCGAAGTATCTTTTGTGTGCAAGTCGATTGATGAGTCAATATTCCATCGACACGGTGCTTAAGTTCTAAACCAAGATAGAACCTTGTTTTCCTATGATCTTTTTTCTCAAATTTGGATTTCAGGTGCTCTGCGGTTTCCTTTAACGCATCTGGAGTTCCAATTAAGTTCATTTCATTTACATATACTGCAATAATAGCAAACCCAGAACTTGTCTTCATAATGAAAACAGATGGGCATAATTTATTATTGACATATCCCTTCCCAATCAAGTAAACACATAGACGATTGTACCACATCTGTCCATATTGTTTCAATTTGTAAAGTAAGCATTTCAACCTAATTGAAAACGCACTCTGTGGACGAGAGCTACTTGATTTGGGTAATTGAAGTTCATCAGGGACCTTCATATATAGATACATATCTAGATCCCCCTAGATATATACGTTAATTACATCTATAAGTTGCATATTCAGTTTTTCAGAAACTACCAAACTTATAAGTTAGCGGAGCATTATTACGTCCATTACGGGAGAATATGTTTCCTCATAGTCGATACTAGAGCATTGAGAGAAGCCTTACGCCACAAGGCGAGATATGTACCTCACAATCTCATTTTTCTCATCACGCTTTCTAATAAAGACCAATTTATGTCTGATGGGTTTTATGTTAGGAGGTGTACTGGCCTTATTAACAGCCGATGAGGATGTCGGTTGGGCCAAGGAGGTGCAATAGGTGACCATGGTGCTAGATGTACCTTATGCCTTGATACCAAACTGTTATGCCCCAAATTCAGAATAAAGGAATTCAAATCCGAAATGCGAAAACTCAACAAACACAAGAAGACACTTAGAAATTTTTTTTATTTAAATTAAGCAACTAAACAAACCGAGCTCACAATAGAAATACTGCCTCGTTCTTTAAAGTCACATATTACATTACAAAGAGTTTACAAATTAAACTGAATTACAATTCAATAAGTAAATACACTCACCAACTCTCTGTACAGTGGAAGACTAAAACCAATACACTTCTACGTCCACGCTACGGAAAGTATACATCAGCTTCAACGATGGTTACTCGAGATTCTAACCTGCACAATAACCCTATACCATGGAATAGTGCACCGGGTTGAAACAATAAACTCGGTAAGCTTTTGCAAGCTCATATGAGTAAACCTAAATAACCCCAAAAACGCCTTTCCTACTTGAGGACAACAATCAACACATTGATTAATTCCAACAACAAAATGCTTTTCTTTTTCTTTCTAGGAACACACATGTCACAACCATGACAAATCATATCATTCTAAATAAAAACTGGTAATCCCCGCATGAAAATTTAGTTCAGGAAATCACCAACGGTACACAAACCAAACACAATAGTAATCCCCACATATAGTTAGTTTAGTTCAGGAGATTACATTTAAAATCAAACAATTAGAATGACACGGAAAATAGATAAAGAAGCCAAACAACTCACACTAGAGTCGATGATCACCCATCAACCCCAAATAAATGATCTCACAACATGACTCATTTTCAAAACTCGACATCCTTACCCCTTAAGGTGACATACATCACTAAAGTGATAAAAATCATATTATTTCCACTCACCCAAAATATGAAATCAAGTCCTACTTGTTCAATAAAAGAAAGAAACCACTTGAAACTCTCTTTTAAAAATGTGTATGCAAAGGCCTCATGTAACCCCCATGTTACTCCCATGAAATACAATGGTAGACAGACTAGAGCTCTAACTGAATCGTAACCTGTCACCTTGGTCGAGGTTCAGAGTTACGATAATAATTGCCTCTGTCACTACTGTGACCCAGATTTGTAGATCCAAAAACATTTAAAGTCATACATGACTCGATATGATACACTCATAACTCATGTACACTTTCAACACAATAAAATCACCAATTACACAAAATGTTACAATCCCGTAAAGAGTAATTGCCCAAAACAATTACTTGAATAAAATCACAATTATTATGCGTATCACAATGCCACACCATCAAAATATATATTTCATATATATACACACACACGTAGTCATCCACTCAGAGATGCCACTTATACCAACTATAGTTCATACGTATTAAAACCAAGAAATTCATTTTATATATAAATTCTTTTTTTTTACCTATGAGCCGTACCCCTATGAACCGTAGTCGATCGAGTTCATATTATTTCAAATAAATCTTTATCTTCGAAAATGATTTACAATTATCAACCAATTTCGAAAATTAAATAATTTGGGTCTTAAATAAACCACGTGAGATTTACTCACCTCTAACTCCTCTGCGTCTTCTCACTGCAGATAAGGGATCAAACACTCTCCGTTAATCACCTAAGTACAATACGATCTTAACTTAGTCCACAAATCGAAAATGATTATATTTCGAACCCCCATTTGCCCTAAAATTCTGAAAGTAATGTCGATTGAGGCAATAGTTCATCCGAGACCACTCGAGGTCTCCGGAATACTTATACGATCAACATATCAAAACTACAAGTCGATCGGATAGCCGAATCCTCACTGATCGAACATCGATTGAATTGAAAACCCTAAAACTTTGAAAATTCATAACTTGCTCATACGAAATGTTCATATCGATGAGTAGATCACAATGAGGAGCAGAAACTGCCCCAGAGGTGTCCGAAAGCCGCCGGAAAGCACCCCGAAAAATGGTGGCAACGCCGCAGCCAACCTCCGAATTGGGCCGCAAAACCTATATGCAACTCTTGCCCATAACTTGTACATCAACATTCATAACTAGCATGTAATCTAAATCAAAGAGGAAAGGGTCGAAACCTACCTACAAAGTTTAAAGATCGGAATTTGCCCTATTTCACGTTTTTCTTCGATTCTCCTTCCACAGATCAAATCAGTTCAAATCCTTTTAAAAGCATGATCATCATCATCAGGAGTTCTATGGAGTCAAGTGGTTCGAGCTATGGTGGCTGGAGGAGGGAGAAATCAGTGTTGACCTAAAATGGAGGTTCCCTTGGGTTTTGCTTGCTGCAGCTACTACGGGCCAAGAAAGGTTGTAAAGTCACCACCAATAGGTGTGCAAGGTCAAAGCGAAGATAACCCAACTTGTTTCAAGTCAATTGGTGGCCGGAGGAGGGAGAAATGGCCAGAAAACCGAAGGAGAGCAAAACTGGGCTCGGGGAGAGAAAGAGAGAGAGTACTGAGGGGAAAAATGGAAAAAGGAAAAGTTTGGGGTTTTTCTGAAAAACCAGGATTTTCTTTATATATATAGAAATTATCCATTTTTCAATTGCTCATAACTTATACGAACTCCGATTTTCGTGTTCTACATGTCCACAAACTAGTATCGTCGCGCTCTACAACTTTTGTGAATGAAGTTTTCACAGAATCATAACGTATAAAAAGTCAACCCTTGAATTGAAGCTTTCCGAGCGAATAATTGTTCGAAATAATTTCTACTCCAATCTCGAACCACGAAATTGCACCAACTAACACTTTATTAATTCCAGGAGATTCTAAGAAATAAATAATGAAATTACGAGGTCTTACATTCTACCCTCCTTAAAGAAATTTCATCCCAAAATTTAAGCATACTATAGTCCACCAAAAGATGCGGATACCTTATTCTCATAACTCACTCGTACTGTCGCGATGCATCACTCATGTCGCGGCGACCTCACAAGACCTTAACCAAGTCACTCACTTCCTTCAAGGTCGCTTTGTCAACCTATCCAGATACGAATAGGTTCAACAACAAAAGTTACATCCACATTCACCTCAATCGTGTCATGATCAATCACAAGAGACTCATCACGGGTATACTTTCTCTGCATGAACACATGGAAGCATTTTGCACACCAGACCTAGTAGGAGGTATGGCCAACCTATATACCAAATCTACAACTTTTTCCAAAATCTCAAAAGGTTCGACAACCTTGATGTAAACTTCGCCTTCTTTCCAAAACTCGCACTTTTCAACCTTATCATAAAACTTTCCCTCTCTCAGAATCTGTAGCACAATCTGAAGATACTTATCAAGATCCTCCAAAGACTTCGAGAAAATCAAGATATCATCCAAGAACACTACCACAAACATATCTAAGTGGGGATTGAACATACGGTTCATTACTTCCATAAGGTAGCAAGTGCACTGGTTAGATTAAAAGACCTGACGACAAATCAAAATGTCCGCGCATGGTCCCAAAAGCAGTCTAGGGACTTCCTGCACCTACTAGCAGTATCTAACCTCAGACATTGATAACGAAATACCAGTTGTCCAGGGACAGATAACACATCCTCACTTCTACCTGTAGCCCTTAAATAAGATTGCTCTCATCACAATGACTTTGCCAACTTACTAACAAGTCAAAAACTTTCACTCAACATTGTTTTGTAGTCTTGTCTAGAATATAAATTGACCACCAATGATGATCGCACCAACTTCCACTTCAACAGTACCATGATCAAGCACACTGGCTCCATCATAGACATCTTTCTCCATTAGAGGTACCTGAAACATTCTGCACAATAGATAGTCTAGGAGCTAAGGCAAACCTAAACACCAAAGCTCCACCTAACATCACTATCGCAATTGGTCTGATAGACCTTAATCTTAACTTCACATTTGAAGTTAAAACTCATGCCTTCAACATATCTTCCAATACCTGGTCCACTCGTTCAGTCCGTCCAACATTCTATGGATAACACGTTGTATAATTCTTCGAGTAATTCTCCGTAGCTTTCTAGAATAGCCTTCACTTCACCAAGGAAGACAGGCCTAGATCCACCAATGACGCACTCCACCACCCCACTTGGTGGTAACCCAACATCTCGTGAATGAAAACTCTACAATTGTAGTACCTCACACTAATTACACAATAGTTCAGAATCCTGTCCTCACAACAATATATGCTCCAACACTGAAGGCAACACTAGCACTCCTAGAATTGAACTTCATTTCAACTCAAATCAACAATACACAGTTCTTTCACATGTATCCTTTCATAAGGTCACATCAAGATTTTCATACATCAAATCATACAGAAAACACTTTCACAAAGACAATAGAGTATGCATCACAATTCAGAACACAAAAATCATGTTAAGGTCTAACCTTAGAACATAAAAATCATGTTAAGGTCTAACCTCGACCAACCCACATAATCTCCACTACCACAACCATGAGGTGAGCATCACGCAACCAACCACCCACAACCACCATCTACAACAGGAAATCACAAGCAAAACTCAGTAAGTGGGCCATCGAGCTTAGTGAGTTCGACATTGAGTACAAGCCAAGAACCGCTATAAAAGGCCAGGCAGTGGCAGATTTCATTGCTAAACTCACCGAGCGTCAGGATGAACCCAACCAAGGGACATGGGATGCCAACACAGAAATGGTAACCGCTGAGGAACCAGCCCCTCAGTAGCGGTCAGAGTGGAACCTCCAAGTGGACGGCCCCACCTGCTGCGCCGGAGTCATCCTGACAGGACCAGGGGGACTAAACGTCGAATACGCGTTAAAGTTCAATTTCAAAGCCTCCTCATCCTGCGGAGTATAAAGCGCTTATCGCCGGCTTACTCCTCACCATCAACTCAGGAGCTGACAGTGTCAACATATTCAGCGACTCCCAGCTAGTCATTAACCAGGTCAACGACAGCTTCCATGCCAAAGACCAGCAGTTAGCGGCATACTTGGGGTACGTCTAGACACAACTCAAAAAGTTCAAATTTCACACCATCACACAGATTCCCATGGAAAAGAACTCCAAGACCGACTCAATGGCAAGACTAGCCACTACCCAACCACACTAAAGTCCAGCGGACACAAGGGTGGAGTGCCTTGACAAGCCAAGCACACCAAAACCCTAGCGAAAATCTTCAACATTTAGGTCAATCCCAGCTGGATGGATGAAATCATATAGTACAAGCGCAATGGAACACTACCCACCGATAGGGTCGAAGCAAGGCAGCTTAAGTGGAGGGCAACCCGCTATTACATCTAGAATGGCAAGCTTTACCGCCATGGGTTCACCCACGCTAACCTCTGGTGTCTGACCCCAAAAGAGGGAAAGGCAGTTCTGGCAATGATACATGCTGGGGAATGTGGAAACCACTCGGGCACCAGGTCTTTGGCCAACAGAACAATGCGACAAGGTTACTTTTGGCCCACGCTAGGCGACGACTCCAGGAAGGTCTCCAGGTCCTGCCACAAGTGTCAACAATACGCTGACCTTTCCCATGCCCCGGCGGAGCCCCTATCGATCATAATTGGCCCATTGATCCACTCCATGTGGGGCCTGGACTTACTTGGAAAACTCCCAACTGCCAAGGACTAATTCAAGTACATCATCGTCGCCATCGACTACAACAGTAAGTGGATAGAGGCAGAGCCGCTAAAGGGCATAACTACCCCCAAGGTAACCCACTTCCTCTGGAAGAACATTTACTGCCTCTACGACATCCCCCACACAATCATCACAGACAACAGCACACAGTTCAACAACAAGGAACTCATATCTTTCACCTCCAACCTGGGCACCAAATTGAGTTTTGCATCTGTCGCTCACCCCCAAACCAATGGCCTTGTCGAAGTAGCAAACAAGATAATTGAGAAGCTGCTAAAAAAGAAGCTCGACGACACCAAGGGATTATGGGCGGAGAAGCTCCCGGAAGTACTTTGGGCCATCAGGACTACCCCCACTTCCACCACCGGTGAAACACCATTATGCATGATGTTTGGCACTGAGTCCATCTTACCAGTTGAGGTCACCTAACCTACCGCGAGGGTCGAGGGCTACTGCTCCGAGACCAACAGCGAAAGCGTCAACCTTGACAAGGACCTCCTTGAAGAAGGACGCCACAGGGCCCATCTGCACAACTTGTAAAACAAGTAGCGGGTATCACGTTTCTACAACACCAGAGTCGAGGCCCGTAACCTCCAACTGGGGGATTGGGTCATGAAGGAAGTCATTCTACCGCCAACGGCACTCCGCCCAACCTGGGAAGGACCATACAAAATAGTGGAGGTCATCAGCCCTGGCACCTTCTACTTAATGGACAAGGATGGCGTCACCACGACCCACCCTTGGAATACCGAACACCTTCGGTATTATTACAAATAGTTATGCTGCTATCCAAGAGCATCTTGACTTAGCTAAATTTTTGTTTCATATTTAGCTAAGGGAAGCTACCCAACGGGTACGACCCCGCCTTTGTAAACGCTGATAAATCAGCCATCAATGAAACGAGGAATTATTCAAACCATTGTCACCAAGTCCAGCACAAGAATTAACTGGCAATGCCAACAACATTCGGCAGACCAAGTCCGCTACATGCACTGGGAACAATTTTAATTCCTTTAATGTTTCATTGACTAGCAAAAGCGTAAGTCAAAACTCTAGCGGTATACCAACATTCAAACAACACAATCAGTAGACACAATCCCACACTTAGCAAAATTTCAGAAGAAATAGCAATACTTCACATATCTAGGGTCTGGACTCCCCATCCAAAAATATTGTCAAGTTAAAAAAGAGCCTCAGCGGCATTACATTACAAAAAAAAAAAAAAAAGGTAAGGAACTGGCGGTCTTCAGGGATTGTCAGGATCGTTGGTGGCGGTCTCTTCGCTCATCGGCCGCTGAACAATGACCAGGCAACTGGTATGGTCCGAGCCACAAGTAGTGGGGCTTGGTGTCAGGATGGTCCCATAAGGACAAGTGTGCGTCACCAAAATATTGGCCCAGGACACTTCAGACTAAGTAGGCACCTAGGTCCATTGAGGGTCATCCACCAGGGCATGATCACTCTCTCCGCTACCAGAGCACACCCCACCTGGATAAACGGAAGGCCCTCCTACCTATACAGGTTGTACGGGCGGCTGACTTGGTGTGCTCACAGGCTGAGACGCCTTCACCCAGTTAATGGTGCCCTTTTGCTTCAGCTCCACATTGGCAGCAGCATCCCACTTCGCTGCCTCCAGCATGGTACACTAATACTCCGCCGACTGCTTAAACGCCTCTACAGCGGTGACCTCAGCGTGATCTTTCTCAGCATTCAGTCGGGCTACCTCAGCCTCCAACCTTTTCAGCTTCGAGGCCTTAGCGGAAGAATCCTTCTGAAAGATGTCAACCTTCTTACCCTTAGCCTCCACCTGCTCCTTCAGCAGAGCCACAACTTACTCGAGCCAGTTAATCTTGTCGTTCCGCTCATGATTTTGCTCAATGCCTACGCTAAGCTTGCCGCAGGCATCTAAGGAATCATACTCTGCCTTAGTCAACTGCCGTTCCTTATCCACCAGTTTGGCCTGATCATCTGCCAACTGCCCCTGAAGACCTTCAAGTTCCTCCCGCAGTTGACGCTTGGCCTCAGGTTTCTTTGAAACTGCCAGGAACAGCTTATGCAGCCCGACAGACAAATGGCCGAACGCCGAGCTGAATGGCGATTGTTGAACAGTAGTTGGGCGGACCGTCCCATCCAGTCCGCTAAAACCCAGCCTCTCACATAGGTGGAACAGGAATTCCCCCTCCGGATAGGTCAGAAATTCTGCGTAGGTGGAGATAAGTCCAGCCCGCCCTGCGGTGCTTCCCCAAACACCGCTACGGTCACCTGCTGGAAGGCCTGCTTCGTCTTCTTCTTCTAGCGGGCCGAATGGTTTCCGCGTCATCAGCCTCATCCGCTTCTTCATTGTCGTTCTGCCACCGCTTCCTTTGCAGAACCACTCCTGTAGTATGTGCGGCGGCAGACCTTGAGGCTTCTCGTTCAGCTGCGCAGTGGTAGTAGGTACTTGGCTCCCACTGACAACCCCGCAATCTGCTCCAGCTCCCGCTTGAACCATAGGCGAACTGTCAGGGCCAAGATGCTAGTGGTGCGACATTTGCAACACCACTGGAGCCTCTGACTGGCTCACTGCCAGTGTTTGGGGGTCAACGACAGTGTGTTGGGCCTCCAGCCCAGCGGCGTACATGCCTTCCAAAAAAAACGGTCAACTTTGCACGATCCATAGCTTTGGCAAATGTGTCGCGACTCGCTTTGTTGCCCGGTGGAGAATCTAAAAAAACAAGAAGAAACACAGTTAGCCCAATACAAATTGAGTTAGGGCACAGATCAGAGGAAGACACTTACCAAGTACGCGAGTTAACTCTTGACAGACCAACAGCTCTCAACTGGTGAGAAAATGGAGATCGAGCAGGTTACGATTCTGCCAACAACCTATAATCTCTTCCTTGCGCGTCAAGTTATAGCACAAACGCGCTACAAAAAAAAAAAGAACTAATGGTTAGAACAAAATAGGAGTTGTCACAAGCAAAGCTGGCAACTCGGATCAGAGGCAGACGCTAGCGACAACCTCGGATAGGTTGGAACTCTGACTTAATCCTGAAGGTCGGCACCCCCTCGTTCAACCCCGCTTGATATTCCCATCCCGCGATGGCAACACAGATGGTCCCCTGGCAAGGAGACATGGATTCCTTCAAATTCTCGATTAACTTGGGCGCCCCCTGGCGGCAACTCAAGTTCACCTGCCCACTGCAGCCTTTGTGCTTCACGTATACTAATTTGTAGAAGTGCAGCACCTCCACCACGATTAGACCCTCGCAACCGGAAAGGCGCCACAGTGAGTTGAGCGCCATCAGCAACCGCCACATATTAGGGCAAATCTGCCCAAAGGCGAGATCGAACTTGCAAACCAAAATTTGGAAATTTGCCAGTAGCGGGAATGTCACTCCTTGGAGGAAGATCGCCTCATGCACGCCGGCATGTCCCGCTAGCAGCATCGACGCTCTCTCATCCTTCAGCAGCGGGCGCAGCTTCACCACACACGGCAGCCTGAACACCCTCTTCAATCGGTTCATAGAGGCAACAGTCATCGGTCCTCCCGCCTCGTCAATAGGAGTACCCTCGTGAAGTACCCATGCCGACTCAATATCCTCCCCGGCCTCTCCCCCATCAGCGGAGCCGCTGGCGGCGCTATTGCTCCTTAACTTCTCCTCACGCCTATTCCAGACGGTGGCATCCTCCCCTGCCCTAGAACTCTCTGGACGTCCTGCACGACCCATTGCTACTTCCTAAGGTATAGTCTGTAGCGGTTAGGACAGTGAAGTTCCTGCAGGGGCAGACAGACTCAACGAGTCAGTAAACACCCTATCCGCCATGCTGAGTGACATGTCAGTCCCAGAATCCTCACTGCTCGAGATTTCTATGATGCTAGCCATCATTAACCCTCAAGCCCAGGTAAGTTAGTTAGATCTACACTAACCCATAACCAATAAGAACATTTCCAAACAAGAACACAGCACAATCTAGAGAACTAGCTAGCAGATGAATCCGAATCCCCGATCAAACACATACACCCACCCCCAGAACCCAGTCTAGACCCTCAAACACAACAGGGACTACTAGAACTCAATACAAATAGCAAACACAGAAACTGACAAATGAAAAACCCAATAAAACAGGGATGGGTTCAGAATACCAACCTCGAAGAAGAAAATTCTGGTACGCTTGACGACACTCATCTTCAATGCAAGAGGTCTTCGTCCTCCGGAGATCGACAACTTAATAGAATCGCAGAATCTTCTTCTGGGATAACAGAGGGCAGGTTGAAGACGACAATATCAGTTCAAAGTACAAAGTGTTGAACCACTCGGTTTCCCTCTCTTTTATGTCAACATCAAACAAATCTCCGCCATCCGCTAAAAAAATAACATCACACGACAACTGTACATGTGGCCCACGATAGCACTTACTCTCCTGATTAACCGAGGCGTCGCCTCAATTACAAAATCAATGATTACTCGCATTAATGGCGAGGAGACGGGCGTGCTGCAGAGACGGTATTCCATACGCTAACCCAGTATATGTCGGCCAAGTGTTGAACGCCGTCAGACGAAGCGTCCAGCCGAAGTAACCATCGAAGAGGCAGTCTCCGCTAAGCCCAACTCAGCTAGCGGAACTTCTCCATCTTCATCTTGCAAGTGAGGCAGTCTCCGCTAACCGCAACTCAGCTAGCAGAACCTCTCCCTCTTCATCTTGCAAGTGAGGTAGTCTCCGCTAAGTGCAACTCAGCTAGAGAAACTTCTCCCTTTTCATCTGGCAAGTGAGGCAGTCTCCGCTAAGCGTAACTGCGCTAGCGAAACTTCTCCCTTTTCATCTTGCAACTGAGACAGTCTCCGCTAAGTGAAACTCCACTAGCGGAACTTCCCTGCATCTTGCAGTCGATTCCGCTGAGCGCAAAACTGCTCACTGGTCTACCACCAAGCAGGTCCCCGCGACACCGCTTGCTGCTTACTATCAGCGGAGGGATTTCCGCCAATGGCGGTTCCTGAGGCAACGCCTTGTCTTGACAACGATTGCTACGCGGCGTTACAGTCAAGCTACTTCCCTCCGGGACACAGGGACATGCCTCCACGACAGCCCTGATTAGGCACGTTGACCCCCCGCCACTCAGGTACCAAAGTTTGGGCTCGCTACGCAACACCCTCTGCTCAGTGCAACTCCCCTCACCAAATCATATACCGACCAAACGGAGGGCTATCTTAGTCGGGGAGTGGGGGACTCCCTGGGGGGCATAGCAGGGGCCCACCCAAAAGGGTACAAAGCATTTGCTTAGTAAGTTCATGGTTGATAACGCACTGACGCTAAATATGCTTTTGCAAGTCTAGCTGAAATAACGCTTCGAACCGCTAGGCAACTCCCCAACCAAGATTCCCCTCCTTGACAGGGGACTTGGGGGACTTGTACTTACATAAGCATTTGCAAGCATAATTAGCTATAATGAGCCACACTCATGGTACAGCCAGCGGTAACAACTACCGCCAACTGTGTGACCTACGGAAACATAGCCAAACAGGCTACCACCTAAGCCCTGGCTCACCTCCAGATCACCATTGACACGCCGCGCCAAGTTAACATCAGAAGCTCCAGAAGCTGGGAACTGAAGCACATCAGTCCCACATCAAAAACATGGAAGAGCTCAGCCTCTTCCCCACCTATAAAAGGTCCTCACCTCTCTCCTCATTAATTACTCATTTACTATTTACCTACTGTTACTTTGTCAACATAAATACATTGACTAACTTAGGTATTAGATAAGAGAAGACCGCCCAACGAGGCCTCCCTCTGACGCCCTCTGTATTTCACTTGACAGGTAGTGGAAGCTCTGAGAATATTGTAAGCAGCGGTCCGTCCATCGAACCAGCGTTACCCGAGATTTAGCTACCACTGGATCTTAGACATCAACACTAACAATGTAGCGGAATGTTATAACGTCCATTATGGGAGAATATGTCTCCTCGTAGTTGATTACATTGCGTTGTGAGAAACCTTGGGCCATGAGGCGGGCTTTGTATCTAACAACCTCATTTTTCTCATTACACTTTCTAACAAAGACCCATTTATGGCCAATAGGCTTTATACTTGGGGGTGTCAGCGTTATAGGCCCAAATACCTGTCTCTTTGTTAGTAAAACTAATTCAACCTGGATTGCATCTTTCCATTTAGGCAAATCTAGTCTTTATTGACATTCTTCAACGGAGCGAGGTTTGATATCATCGTGTTCTATAATCCCTTGAGCAATAGAATATGCAAACACATCATCAAGGTAATAGAATCTCTATTCAACGTCTCATGTACACTAGTGTAATTCATGGAGATCTCTCTATTCTCTGGAATTTGTTCTAACATTGGAGCATCCCCCAATGATGTCTCTTAGATATAACCATAATCTGGAATATCTTCATGAGACGGATTATTTATAACGATGATTAATAGATCTTTTTGGGCCAAACTCGCTTTCTTTCTTGGGCGAGAATCCATCGAACCTTTGGGTCTCCCACGTTTCCTTGCTGGGAGCCCAGCCTGGGCCACATTGCCATCACCATTAGTGGTGGCAGCGCCATCCCTAATATCCCTAGGGGCGGCGCCATATCCATGATTTTTAGGGATATCAATCCTTGTAGGCACGTTTGCAGCAGATATGTGTGATCTTGTCACTTTAGTAATATCAGAAAATGCATCAGGCATCGAGTCTGCTACGTTCTGAAGATCGAGAATTCTCCACACTTCAATTTCAGACTGTGCGGTCAGGGGATCAAGATGAGACAAAGTGGGGACAGACCACGACAATTCTTGTCGTTCCTGATGAACATTAGTGTTCTTATCTCCCCCTAACGACGAGAAGACTGTCTCATCAAAGTGACAATCCTCAAATCTAGCGGTAAATAAATCGCCTGTCAAGGGTTCTAAGTAGCGGATAATGGTTGGAAAGTCATATCCAACATAAATGCCTAATCGTCTTTGAGGACCCTTTTTAGTGCGCTGTGGCGGCGCAATTGGCAATAAACTGCACAACCAAATATGCGTAAGTGTGAGATGTCAGGCTCATATCCAGTAACCATCTGGGAAGCAAAAAAAGGTTGACTGGCAGTAGGCCTCAGACGAATGAGCACAGCTACATGCAATATTGCATAGCCCCAAGCAGAAACAGGGAGATTGGTGCGCATAACCAATGCTTTAGCAACCATTTGAAGTCTTTTAATGGCAGCTTCTGCAAGATCATTTTAGGTGTGAACGTGAAGAACAGGGTGTTCAACCTCAATCCCAATGGACATGCAATAGTCATCAAAAGTTTTTGATGTAAACTCTCCAGCATTGTCAAGACGAATTGACTTAATAGGATGATTAGGGTGGTGAGCCTGACATGTGTTAGGAGTTTAGCAAATGCAGCATTTCTTATGGACAAGAGCCTGACATGTGACCAGCGTGTCGATGCATCAACCAACACCATAAAATATCTAAATGGTCCGCAAGTTGGTTGGATAGGTCCACAAATATCACCTTGGATTCTTTGCAAGAATGGTATATTTTCTTTAGTGTCCTTTGCATAGGATGGTCTCGATCCTAACTTTGCTAAAGAGCAGGCTTTGGAAAATGAATGATGGGCTTTAGAAACAACCAAGGAAGAATTCTGTTGAGCCACAAAATCACATTTGATTTTAGAAGTAGAAGAAGGAGTCAAGGAGGGGTGCATGGCGTCAGAACCATGTTGATGCTGTAGGGGGTAGATGGCGCAGGCCCTTTGTGGCCGGTCATGCACACTCATGGCGCCTTGTGGCACAAGTGTTGCTCCTTGGACCAATCTTTGGTTCGTACTTCTCTTCGTTTTGAAGAATGGATGTCCGTGTGAAGTCTTTAATATATGGATCATCATATCACGACCTAGATATCCCAAACAGTTGTGTCAAAGCCTATATGTGTCAGAATCCTATAAATCATCTCTCATGACATAGTTGGATTCAATGACACGAATAGTGGTTGCATACAACCCACTAGAGTGACACATAAGTTTCTCTAATACTCGTTTATGTTCGTAGTAATTAAAGGTGATGCAAAGGAACTATTGTCCATTCTCACAATGTGTTTCCACATGAAAACCATTGGCTTTTATATATTTAAAACTCAATAGGGTTCTTCCAGCCCTAGAAGCATATAAAGCTGTGGTGACATTAATACTTGTGCCATTTGGCAACATAAATTGAGCTGGTTCTCGACCATGAATCAATTGTGATGGTCCAGTCATCGAAGTCACTGAAGATCAATTAGGCGTCATCCATAGAAATAGTTGCCTATGTCACAATATAGTATGTGTGGTGCCACTATCAACAAGACATTCCAACTCTCCGGGAAACATACTGAAAAATAATAAAGTTTGGAATTAAAACATGTCCATGACATTAAATAATAATACGACACTTTATTAATAAAAATAGCCAATGATTACATCAAAGTTTCCAAAGTCTAATCCAAAATAAAAAATCAAACTTAGACACATCGTAGTTACTCAATCCGTTTGGTAACTCTAATCAAATATGACCAGGGAAGTAGAGAGAGATGTCGGTGGAGCAAGGCTCTCTTAAGTACCTCTAACCTCAATTACTTTCCTAGAAATCATACTTCATTGGATGTGCCACATGAGAAAGAGTTAATACAATTGTCATTTATTGACTAAGGCATATTGCCATTACATAATTCTTGGAAAATAAAAATGACTATTCTAATCAAAGTCTGTGACATCCTTATGCACTTAATTTCTAGCTTTATCCTTATGCACTTCATTTCCAGGTTTGAAGTCCTCTATGGTGAGATTGACATCTTCACCATCTTCTTCTTCTACAAGGTAAACTTTTTGCTCCCTCAGGTCTCTATACTCCTTGTAGCATGCAGCTAGTTGGGAGCTTGCCTTACATTACTTGAACCAATGCTTACTTGATCCACATCGATGACACACGTCATTGTGGTTGCCCCCCTTAAATTAAGGTGCCTCCCTTCAATTGAGGTCCACCTCTCCCACGTGTGGCATTGCCACGACGTGTACCCGTATCAAACTTGCAGTTTTTTTCCTTGTTAGGGAGGTTATATGGACCCACACGTCCCTCATGTCCTTTACTCTTAGGGTTCTGCTCTTTGCGCCCTCATTTGGGTGTATTATAATTCGCCTCATGAACGCTCTTAGTTCTAATGGGTCTTGAATTATAATTCTTCATGAGTATGTTATCATGTTTCTTAGCTACAGACATAACATTCATAAGCTGATGAAACCTCGTGATCCATCCAGCATTGACATCGGTACGATATTGCTTTGAGACCAAAATTGCTGAAACGGGGAAGGTGGAGAGAATTTTCTCAATTAGCTCTTGATCTGTGATGGGTTGTCCACAAAATCTCAATATGGATTATAGACGAAGTGCTTCTAAATTATATTCAGCAACTGACTTAAAGTTGGCGAAGCACAGATTGTTCCATTGAACCTTCAAGTCAAGGAGGAGGGAATCTTGGACATTGCCAAAACGCTCTTCTAGCGCCACCCATAGCTCTCTTGTATCTTTGATCGACATGTACTCTAATTTGAGTGATTTGGCCATATGACGTCGCATCAAGATAACTACTTGAGCATGCTTTGTAGGTGTTCGTACGAACACGAGATCCGGGTTAGGTGCCTGGATTATGGGTAAGATACCCTTTGAAGTGAGGTGGTTCTCAACATCGGTTACCCAACTATAGTAATCCGAGCATGTTGAGTCAAGCATGGGAAAGTCGAGTCTTGGTTCATTCAACATCCTAAAAATAATAAGAAGAAGTAGATTAGTATCGGAGTAAAAACTTCCACAATCACTAATAATAGGATTTCCGAGCTATGCTACCAAGAAATCAATTTCCAAGTTTATTTGGATTAGACTGAAACAATGATGTTTAATATGGTCAAAGATCGATGCTTGAGGACGCTCTTAGTCCTACGATCACGAATGCTCTTAGTTCGTATATAGCGTGAATCCCCTACAATTTCACTTATTAAATAATCTAACTCATGTTTGTATATTGCGAATCCTGAAGTAAATAAAGGAATTTAAAAGACAAGAAAGTAGGAACTTTAATCATAAAAACTTACTTGATGATTTGGGGCTTGAGAACACGCGCGTGTTGATGCAGGCTTGTTGGAACAGCAGCAGCAGTAGAAAAATAGCAATAGCAGCAACCACAAAACAGCAGCAGCAATAAAATAGCAACAGCAGCAAAATAGCAACAACAGCAGTAGCAGCAAAACAACAGCAGCAATAAAATAGCAACAGCAGCAAAATAGCAACAACAGCAGTAGCAGCAAAACAACAGAAGCAGCAGCAAAATTGCAACAGTAGCAATAGCAAAATAGCAGTAGCAATAAAATAGCATCAGCAGCAAAACAGCAATAGCAGCAGCAGCAAGGCAGCAATAGCGATAGAAAACAGCAGCAGCAGTAATAGGAAACTGCAACAGCAGCAGTGGCAGCACAAGGGTGTGCAGGGGCTGTAGGGGTAGAGCATGGTATGGCTAGCTAGGGCTAGGAACTTACGGCAGTTTGTAGTTAGGGTTTGCTAGGGCATGCGACAGATTTTTGGTAAGGAGAGTTTTAGGGTTTTGGTTTTTAGGGCTAGGGTTAGGGCTCGTGCTTATAACGTGTTGTAGTAGAATATGATTTGAGAGAAATTGTGTGTTCTATTATTGATAATAGGAGCCATTTATATAGGGGATTACAAGGCACATACAAGGTAATAGAATATGAATATAACTAGGAAATCTAGAACCTTCTCCTATTATTCAAACTAGGGTTTGAAGAGGCACATTAGAATACAACATCCTTAAACATTCCCTTATTTTACTGTGATTGAATGAGTTGTTGAGTAGGGAATGTCAAAGCTTCGAACATCTTGTCATACTTATCCAAGATTGGAGTCATTGAAGAACTAAAAGCTTGATGTGGCGCAGAGCAATGTGTAAATCCCCCTTGAGGACGTTGAGTGAACCTTGGAGGTGTATAGCTGTTGCTTTGAGATGCTTGAAAAAGGCCCAAGACATTATCATTGTTACTCCACCGAAAATTTGGGTGATTTCTCAAGCCAGGATAATATGCATATGGATCATTCTTTAGATGTTGTCCTCCTTGCTGAAAATTTCCCACAACTTATACCTCTTCTTCCTCATATAATTAAGGGTAGCGATCAGTATGGTGGCCTTCCATTGAGCACACACCACAAGCCATAGCTCCTTGCTTCTTGTTACCCAAGACCTGAGATAACATAGAGGTTAGATTTGATAATTGAGCTTTAATTTCAGAATCGTTACCTCCTTTTGAAGAGAAAGTTTGAACACGTCTTGAGGTATTATTGAATTGTTGTGCATTCAATGCACTATTTGCTATGAGCTTTATTCCATCCTCATTGTACTTGTCCATAAATGAACCTCCAGTTGCTGCATCCAAGATATCTCGCTCTATGGGTATGAGGCCATCATAGAAGGCCGTCAACAAGCTATCCTCACTCAAACTATGTTGAGGACATTGAGTAAGAAAGGTTTGAAACCTCTCAAAGTATTTGGAATAGGACTTGTCCATTCCTTGCTGAATTCCAGTAATCTGCTTCCTCAATGCAATAATTTTTGAAGTGGGGAAATACTTATCCAAGAATGTCTTGTGCATGATATCCCATGAGGTTATATAGCCATTTGGAAGCCTATACAACCATGTCTTGGCCTTGTCTGCAAGAGAAAACAGGAAGGCCGGCCTTCATCTTCATGATATTCTCATCTACATTCTCTGGTGTCATGCTTGAGAAAATAAATTGGAACTCTTGGAGATGCAAATTAGGGTCTTCATTAGGTAACCCGTGAAAAGTGGGCAGCTTGTGGAGAAAACCAGTACTAAGCTTGAAATTCCCTGTCTTATTGATGTTGATGAAAAGTGATTTGTTCTTGCAAACATATCTTGTAGCTTTAGAATCGACCCACTATTGTTCTTCATATTCCGCTATAAGCGCTTCAGCAACTGTTAAAATTAATTCCTTAGGCTTGTCGTTGGTCTTTTGACATTTGGGACATTTTGCTCTAATGTGACCAATTTCTCCATAGAACTAATTAACACCCATACTTTTTGCCCTTGAACTTGTGACTCTTCTAGTTACTAGTCTTGTAGAAACTATACTATTTTCCTTTTTCCTCTTGTCCATTCTTGCTTCTTCAATTGCCAACATAGGAGGCAAAATGTTCCTAAAAACTATTTTTAACCATAGGTCAAGCTGTCAAGGAAGTCACCATATGATCCTGTGATTTAGGAAGATAGTTGACAAGTGTAGAAGTGCATTTGATCAGAAATAGGATGGTAGCGTTGGACAAGTCCTTTGCTAATACCTTTATTTTGGCAATATGTCCACCATATCATAATTTTCATTCATACGAGTGTCGTTATATTTCTCAAGCAATAATCGAATGTACGTTTGAGATTTAGGCCCATATTTTTGATCTAATATATCCGTGATTTCTTTGGCGGTCTTATATCCTTCATAGAGAGGAATCAAATCCGCTTCCACATGGTTAAGAATTGTAACAATAGCTAATGCATTATCTTATCCCATTTAATATAACTTTGAGATGCAATGGCAGGTTTTCAGTTTTTAACGTGTGTGTGTGTGTGTGTGTGTGTGTGTGTGTGTGTGTGTGTATAACGTTTTCTCATGGGTGAGTTGTGAGTAGATAAGTGATTTTTCTTTTGCATATGCGATGATTGATATTATTAAGCCTCTCTATCTTTATATTATCCAAATTTGGAAAAATTGACCATAATAAACTAAGTCCGGAAACTATTGAGTAAAGAATAAAAAGTTACGAGTTTTGCTTCCTTGTACGTCAAGTCTCTATCTCCTTCTCATTGTCACTGTGAATTGTGTTTATTTGAATTAAATTTTAATGCACATTGGTCACAAACAATTTGTTTTCATTTCCCTTGTATCACAACACTGCTCTGATTCCGCTATTCGAAAATATTCTATATTGTGATTATTATCGGTAGATTGTTAATCGATCATAATGGTATGATGTTTGTAATCTAGAGTTCTAGACACAGCAAAGGAAACTCAAATCTTCTGAATCTCGAGAGTAATCTTTTCCTCATTAGTTGCCAAGCAAAAACTTTAATTTTAATTTTAGGAGATGGAACAAGTTTAGACTTGGACTTATTTTGAAGTAAACTCATTATTGGTCTCTTTCCTAATTTGTTTACTTGTCAAATTTGGGTTGAGTAAAGAAAAGTCATATATAATAGAGGGACACAATTTGTGTGTTATTTCTTCGTTTGGGACCTTACGAAAATGAGTTAGAGAGAGAGAGAAGCAAGGAGATGATCGGAGCAGTTCAATTGGGAGTGTTGGCGGCTTGCGTTGTGGTTCTAGTTCCGATGGGCATGGCCGGTTATCATCTCAGCCGCAACAAGATGCTCTTCTTCAGCGGCGCCCTCTTCATCACTCTCGCCATCGGCGTCCACCTCACCCCTTACTTCCCTTCCGTCACCGACCTCGTCACCACCGTCTCCTCCGTCGTCGTCTTCCAGAACCGCCGCGACTCCTGCCTCTCCCACCTCCACGACCTCGTCTGGGACGTCTCTCCCTCCCCCGATTCCCCCCTCGATTTCCACAAGTCCTGGGCCTGGGACGACGCTTCCTCCTCCTCCGTCTCCGCCTGCGGCTTCCAGAAGCTCGGCCGATTCGACGCCGCCGATCTCCTCAACGGATCTTGGGTCGTCGTCGCCGGCGACTCCCAGGCCAGGCTCGTCGCCGTCTCGCTCCTCGCTCTCGTTCTCGATTCCGACCGGATGGACCAGGTCCGCGGTGACCTCTTCAAGCGCCACAGTGATTATCAGATTGTGGTGGATGAGATTGGGATGAGGTTGGACTTCTTCTGGGCCCCTTATGCTCTCAATTTGACCACTCTCGTTGCCGGTTTCAACCGAAATCGAAACTACCCAGACGTCTTGGTCATGGGCTCTGGTTTGTGGCACATGCTTCATTTCACTAATGCGTCCGACTACGGTGCTTCACTGCAATCGCTGAGGGCTCACGCTGCTTCTCTGGTCTCCTCGTCTGAGCAGCATGAAGAAGCGGTGACAGGGTCCGTGCTGGCCAGGCCTTCGCCGCATCTCTTCTGGATTGGGATGCCCACTCTGATCAACTCAATGCTGAATTCGGATGAGAAGAGGGAGAAGATGACCGATGTCTTGAGGGCTGCCTATGACGAGCAGCTTCGAAGCAGTAATCTTGTGCGCAAGTCGAATGGACCCTTCTTGCTGTTGGATGTTGAGTCCTTGAGCTGGAACTGTGGGGTGAGATGTACGGTGGATGGAATGCACTATGATATGATAGTTTATGAAGCGGCGCTTCATATCATGCTGAATGCATTGCTCATTGAATCTCATCAGAAGCTTTGAGTTGTCTTTCGGAGTTTGCTCCGTGTAATGTGTCCTGCTGCTGCCACCCGGCTTGGAGGTTCGGATGGATTTCATACGCAAACTCTTTGATTTGATTCTTGTGAGAGGTTGGTTGGCTTCTTTTCTCCTCTCTTATCTTGTATCATTGAATGGAAATATCTTGCATCTTTGGTTGCTGCCAGGTTTTTTGTCTTTTGGCATCGGATTGAGTTAGAATAGAGTTTCTGTGATATAGTAATTGATGTTGAAATTCATTTGTATCTTGTTTACATTTATTTGAATATTGAATATACTAACCACCACTTGTATTCTTGTATTCTATACTCTATATACTCAGACCAATTTTGATGTAATTTTATGTGAAACAATTCAGAATACGATTTACCTGGATAGGAAAGGAAACTGTACTTTATCTTTTTTACTCTTTGCAGTTGATTCTCTTTTCAGTCTTGCTTTATGGATGGCTAGAACCCCTAGTTGTTGATTTTTTATCGTTAATAGCCTGCCTTTTATGCTTTGAGTATGGGAAATATCTAAAAGTAAAGTCCGTTATTGGTATCAAGGACTCTAAAGCATAGAACATAAGTTTATTGTAACTCCAAAGAAGAGTCCCTAGGTTCTGTTTCGAAGAAAGAATTAAACTTTTAGAAACATAAAGTTCTGCTAGTTTTGCTGTACAGTTCGTCAGTTCCTGCGTACTAACCATAGTCTCTTGAGTACACAATCTTCAATCACTTAATACTCTTGCTATCAGCTGCCACATAGTGGCCCTAACTATTGAATTTTCTAAATTTTGAAATTTGTAATTCACCATCAAAAGAATACCTGGACCCTCTTGCAACAATTCCTCTCTGCGTCATGATTTCTGGTTATATAAACTTTCCATTGGTGAAGTGTATGTCTCACGCAGTAGCTAAACTTTATTTATAAGTTGATTATTATCTGGTAAGTTATTTATTTATCAACAATATCAGCAACAGAATGTGCATAGGATTGCTTGTGCTCTGCTCTAGTTTCTTGGTACTGTATGAATGATGGACTTTTCTTTATTGGTATATGAGGTTGAGACAAAACAGAATTTAACATTTTGATGAATCTTTACCTTCTGCATCTGCATATAACAAATATTTCTCCCTCTTTTGTCATGTTATACCAAGACTAGATTGGATGACAATAACATGGGTTCCATGTGCTTTGAGTATGCACCTATTCATCTTGTAAGATACTTGATTGCATCATTCAAGATAATCACTTTTTGCTAGATTGGATTGTGATGCATATACAACATGGTCAAAGTGCACAATACTCTTGTGTTTTTTATTTTTGCTTTTCACTAAGTTCAACCCTTTCATGCATGAATCAACATCTATGAACACTATTCTGGGATGATCAATAGTAAATAATTTAAGCAGAAGCATTGAAATAGCTTTCAAGTTTCAAGCTATCAGCAATACTAGCATAGTCAGTTTCACTGAGTGTACTATGAGCTGCATCCTCGACCTTTGGTCTGTTAGTGATGGTGGGGAAGGATAAATCTTGGTGTCCAGATTACTTTTACAGCTTGGGTTCTGATGGGTTATTTCTTTGCTGCAAGACATGCTTTCGTAAGATTTGGAAGCATGCCTTGCTGCTCATCACTTGTTCGACGGGTCAATTATTTACCTGTAGTAAGATAACGTAGGGAATGATTTCCTGTTGGAACACTGAATAAGGTTCTTCTTCTGAATGATATTTGGTTTAATATGTTTCTGTCATTTAAACTTGGCTTGTTAGTTTCTGGCTTTTAGGATTGCAATTTCATGTATAATGAGATGGCTTGTTTTCAAAAATAGGTCCATTTTGAGTGAAACAAAAGAAGCCTTTTCAAAGCAAAAGTCTAGATTGATGTTAGATATAAGAGGCATAATTTCTCAAAGAATCTGAAATGAATCAAATTTCTTGTTAGAATGAGAAGGCTTGTTTCAAAGTTAGGTCCATCAGAAGCCTTCCAAAGTATGAGTTTACTGATTGATGTTAGAAATAAGAGTTGCATGCTCGTCTACTGTGATATTGACGTACTTAGTAAGGTATAGACTATAGTGCCTATATTACTTAATAGCTTCATGTCACCTCCCAATTCCATATTAAGCCTCAGGGTGGTCCATTGGTCCATTACTCTATTTACTTGCACATCTTTATGTTTTTGATTATTTGTCATTGAGTTGTACCAAGCTAAGCTCAAGCTGAGTCATCAAAACAAGCCAAGCCCCTTGATCAAGCTTTAAATAAGTTTTGCAAGACAAGGTTGAATGGAAATAGAATAAAACACTACCTAAATCTAGCCAAATCCTGATACTCAGGTTGGCTTGGTTACACACCTAAGCCTAGTGTTTTGTAAGGGTCAACAGCTAGTGCACAATACTCTTGTGTTTTGTAAGTGCACAATACTCGTGTTTTTTATTTTTGCTTTTCACTATGTTCAACCCTTTCATGCATGAATCAACATCTATGAACACTATTCTGGGATGATCAATAGTAAATGTTTTAAGCAGAAGCATTGAAATAGCTTTCAAGCTATCAGCAATACTAGCATAGTCAGTTTCACTGAGTGTACCATGAGCTGCATCCTCTACCTTTGGTCTGTTAGTAGTGGGGAAGGATAAATCTTGGTGTCCAAATTACTTTTACAGCTTGGGTTCTGATGGGTTATTTCTATGCTGCAAGACATGCTTTAGTAAGATTTGGAAGCATGCCTTGCTGCTGCTCATCACTTGTTCGACAGGTCAATTATTTACCTGTAGTAAGATAACTTAGGGAATGATCTCCTGTTGGAAGACTGAATAGGGTTCTTCTGAATGATATTTGGTTTAATATATTTCTGTCATTTAAACTTGGCTTGTTAGGTTCTGGCTTTTAGGATTGCAATTTCATGTATAATGAGATGGCTTGTTTATAAAAATAGGTCCATTTTGAGTGAAACAAAAGAAGCCTTTTCAAAGCAAAAGTCTAGATTGATGTTAGATATAAGAGGCATAATTTCTCAAAGAATCTGAAATGACTCCAATTTCTTGTTAGAATGAGAAGGCTTGTTTCAAAGTTAGGTCCATCAGAAGCCTTCCAAAGTAAGAGTTTACTGATTGATGTTAGATATAAGAGTTGCATGCTCGTCTACTGTGATATTGACTTACTTGGTAAGGTATAGACTATAGTGCCTATATTACTTAATAGCTTCCCCTCCCAATTCCATATTAAGCCTCAGGGTGGTCCATTACTCTACTTAATTGCACATCTTTATTTGTTTGATTATTTGTCATTGAGTTGTACCAAGCTAAGCTCAAGCTGAGTCATCAGAACAAGCCAAGCCCCTCGATCAAGCTTTAAGTAAGTTCTGCAAGACAAGGTTGAATGAAAATAGAATAAAACACTACCTAAATCAAGCCAAATCCTGATACTCAGGTTGGCTTGGTTGTGTTTTGTAAGGGTCAACAGCTAGTAAGTTCTTTGACAGATGATCACCGTGTCTGGATGGTAAAGTCTCCTCATTTTTCAGAGTCAGCTTACAGTTTTTCTGGAATTCCTTTTACTGATTCAATCCTTGTTACGTTGTAGACAGTTTTTGGATCAATGTGCAAAATATTACTGTTATTGTATAGAACCAAAGACTGCAAGTCAGGCAAAATAGGGAGTTAAGAGTTGTTAGTAGAATCTATTAGTCGGCTATGCCTGTTACCTTATTCACAGTTGTTACTAGCTGCTATTCTGTATCTCATACATATAATTGTTAATTGCGACATTCAATTAAGTGCCAGTGCTACTTCCTCCTTGAAACACATTTACTTCCTCTGCATATTGCTGCTATCTGACAATTAAGTATAAACTCATCAAATAAGGAAGGGCATCATGCAAATTAATCTTGTCTGCTTTTTTTTTAAAATGGTACACAAGAAATAGGACAGAGAATCTCTTCTGTAAATGCTATTTTTGCTGCAGAGGCATCCCTCATATTATTAGATACTTCACATGACCATCATGCAACTCTAATTAAGCTTTTGAAGAGAGTCTGTGTTGAAAACGAAGGTGTCATCCATGTCCTTAGAATTAGACAATTAGTATGAAAAAGTTTGGGCTTCCTAGTATGAGACAACCACTATATATGAACTTGCTGCTGGTAGTAAATAACGTACATCTGATCTCTTCTCAGGTAGTAAAGCTAGTTAAACTGCATAAGATGGCTCGTCATCTAGTTGAAAATGTGGTCTGTTTCCATCTGTTCTCTCGGTATCCAGTGAGTCGTCTCAGAGATTAAACTTTCTGCTTCATGCAGTTGGGTAATGGGGCAAAAAGACCAGCAGAAGAAAAATAAAGAAACTATCTAGCCATTATGGCTATTACATACTTTCCTAGTCCTGGCTATACCAACAATATCATCAAGTAGAGCTTCAATATCCGAAGTGGCCGGGAGGAGTCTGGAAAGTACACGCCCAGAATGATGAACACTTCTTCTTAGCAAGAAAATCAGCAACCATTTTTCCCTCCCTGTGAATGTGCTTGACTTTTACCTCATATCGAATTGAATCTTCAACTACTTGCAGTTCAGAAGAAGAGTGCCAAGAGGATGCAGATCAATGTTCCCACCTTGTAAAATGTTCGCTAAACAATCAGTATCAGATTTAACCTCCATTTTACTTATAATCAAAGTAGCAAGTCCATAAAAAAGGCCCCAAGCCTCAGCTTGGATAACTTCTCCAGCTCCAATGTTAATCGAGAAGCCACTGATCCACAATCCAGTTTCATTATAATGACACCCCCAGCACCAATAAGACCACTATCAGTCTGTGATCCATCAACATTTAATCTATACAATCCCTGATAAGGCCTACACCGAGAAATCGTCTCAGTAGTCTTTTCTGTGTCCTACTCTGGCAAAGAGCATTATTCCATTCAGTAGCATAGTTTTAGAATAGCTTCAGATATGTTGAAAGGGATATGAAAGCTGGCTAAAAAACTCTCTTGCATCTCCACTTCCATATACACCAACAACAGAAAGTAAAGAAACCATTCCATCAAAGGTTATTGATAGTGTACCTCGCTTGCTTTAGATTGGCAGTAATCCAATATGTCCATCCCCTGTTGAAGGTAATCTTCATATATAGCAGCAGGAACTGAAACAGCTTCCCAGACCTGCCTGGTATTGTACAATCCTATAATACATGTCCCATGTCTTCTGAATCATTGGAGCATAAAACACAGAGGGCTGTTAGCAATGTATCTCCTGAAGCATTGTTTGAACACAAGCCAAAGAAAAGCCTTCAACTTTGGGGGAAGTAGCAGAAGACCAGATACCCTTCCATCTAAAGTCTCTACATAAATATCTGATGGGCAGATTTAACTGAAAAGGATTCCTGAAGATGTTCCACTCCAAATCAACTAATCTCAGATTGATGAAATAGTAATACAAGTGATCTTACTAATACCATCAGCAGGAAGAACAGATCTGAGACTCCAAATTCTAATTGCCATGCTGTAAAAAAATTTCAATAGCAGTGTTAATGTGTTATCATTATCCAGAGAAAATTGTCTCAACACACCAAGGCTGGACCAATTATCATTTAAAAAACTCACCTGAGAGCCAGCACCAGTTATCCATTTTAAACCTTGTTTCAACAGATGAGAGCCAAAGACCACAGTGGTCCATGTGCTTGAGTAATTTTGAGGTTTTTTCATAGGATGGAGAAATCAGAGACCAAAGCCCTTGATCCACTTGCTGAAGTCTCAGCTTGCCTTTGCCTTTGACAGAGCTTATTTCAGAAGCTAGCAAGAGAGCTATTGATGTTAGGAGAGCAGTACACAAGTGATTTCTCAAAATTCACTCTGTCCAGATAAAGCACCAAATATATATAGGAATTTCTTCAGAACCCTAGCATGCTTAGCACCTGCTTCAGAGAATGACAATATATAAGTCACCTGCAACAAACAATTGAGAAACCCAAAAAAGGACCACGTTGGAATGAAGGGAAAGGCTTCCATTGCCCTACTTCCACAGCAGAAGAGATTTAAGCGTGACAATTTTCCATGCACAACAGAAACATAGAAGGAGAAAGAATATCTCCTTGTCATACCTCTACCACTAGTAAAAGACTCAGATAGCTCTCCATTAACAATGATTTGATAACTAATTTGGTAATTGATGGAGGAAGTCGGATTTCATAAAGTTCCTGCTCAATTAAATTCCAGTCAACCTTATATCATAAGCTCTAGAGAAGAGATGATTACTGAAACTGTTCTTTTTTATTCAATATACTACACATCCTAATTATTCCCAAAGGTACCCAGACAATGAAGGACTTTACTCACACCCCCTCCCGGCCAACACCAGGTTAAAAATCTAGATATTCTTGTCCCCTCCTCTCCACGGGCAGTAGAGACAAATCTAACCATCAGTATGGTAAACCAGCTTTAATACCATTATACCCATGGGTTGCACTTGAACACATCAATTCTACTTACAAAGATAATGACCATGTGCTTATTCACCACACCACTTATCCCAAAAGTTCTCAGGCAATGTTGGAATGTACTAAAATTGTAAACAGCAAGAACTAAATACTCTGGCTTACATCTTAAGGATTCGCATGAGGAAGTGGGCAAACAAGAACAATGGAAATCAAACATCAAAAATGTAAATTACTTCAAAGTTCCACATATATCATTTTTACACCTCTCCCAAACTTTATATTATGCAATTATACAATCCCAGACCTGAAACTTTATATTAGCAGCAGGAACTGAAACAGCTTCCCAGACCTGCCTGGTATTGTACAATCCCATAATACATGTCCCATGTCTTCTGAATCATTGGAGCATAAAACACAAAGAGGGCTGTTAGCAATGTATCTCTTGAAGAGTGGTTTGAACAACAAGCCAAAGAAAAGTCCTCGACTTTGGGAGAAGCAGCAGAAGACCAGATATCCTTCCATCTAAAGTCTCTACATAAATATCTGATAGGCAGATTTAACTGAAAAGGATTCCTGAAGATGTTCCACTCCAAATCAACTAATCTCAGATTGATCAATGGAAATAGTAATACAAGTGATCTTACTAATAACATCAAAGGAATAACAATCTGAGAGACTCCAAATTCCAATTGCCATGCTGTAAAAAATTTTCAATAGCGGTGTTAATGTGTTATCATTATCAAGAGAAAATTGTCTTAACACAACAAGGCTAGACCAATTATCACTCCAAAAACTCACCTGAGAGCCAGCACCAATTATCCATTTTATACCTTGTTTCAACAGATGAGAGCCAAAGACCACAGTAGTCCATGTGCTTGAGTAATTTTGAGGTTTTTTCTGAGGATGGCGAAATCAGAGACCAAAGCCCTTGATCTGCTTGCTGAAGTCTCAGCTTGCCTTTGCCTTTCACAGAGCTTATTTCAGAAGCAAGAGAGCTATTGATATTAGGAGAGCAGTACACAAGTGATTTCTCAAAATTCAATCTTTGTCCAGATAAAGCACCAAATACATCCAGAATTTCTTCAGAACCCTAGCATGCTTAACTTGCTTCAGACAATAACAATATATAAGTCACCTGCAACAAACAATTGGGAAACCCAAAGAAGGACCAGGTTGGAATGAAGGGAAAGGCTTCCATTGCCCCACTTCAGCAGCAGAAGAGATTTAAGCGTGACAATTTTTCCATGCACAACAGAAACATAGAAGGAGAAAGAGGATCTCCTTGTCATATACCTCTACCACTAGTAAAAGACTCAGATAGCTCTCCATTAACAATGATTTGATAACTAAAAGAGGTTATGCAACTCATGATCGATTTGGTAAGTGATGGAGGAAGTTGGATTTCATAAAGTACCTGCTCAATTAAATTCCAGTTAACCTTATTATAAGCTTCAGAGAAGAGATAATTACTGAAAGTGTTCTTTTTTATTCAATATACTACACATCCCAATTATTCCCAAAGGTACCCAGACAATGAGGGACTTTACTCACACCCCCTCCCAACACCAGGTTAAAAATCTAGATATCTTTGTCCCCTCCTCTCCACGGGCAGGAGAGACAAATCTAACCATCAGTATGGTAAACCAGCTTTAATACCATTACACCCATGGGTTGAACTTGAACACATCAATTCTACATACAAAGATAATGACCATGTGCTTATTTACCACACCACTTATCCCAAAAGTTCACAGGCAATGTCGGAATGTACTAAAATTGTAAACAGCAAGAACTAAATACTCTGGCTTACATCTTAAGGCTTTGCATGAGGAAGTGGGCAAACGAGAACAATGGAGATCAAACATAAAAAATGTAAATTACTTCAAAGTTCCACATATCATATTTACACCTCTCCCAAACTTTATATTATGCAATTATATCAAAATGTCAATCTTTAACGAAACACTCCTCATATCTTTTGGTTGGAGTGCAGGATTACATTGCAACTTTTCCATCAGAATTTGGTAGACTTGGAGCTATGACTGGTAATTTAGAGCTAGGAATTGACAGGAAGCAAGCATGTAAAAATAAAGTCAGGGACTTAGAAAAGTGCAGGAAATTGATAAAAGATTCATCATTTCATGGTCAAGATAGACAGGGAATTTAAATACATGGCCTAATATATTTTTACTTCTTCAACCCTAAAGTAGAAGTAGAAATCCACGAACAAAACAAAAAGTACAATCAAGCTTTCTAGACCTAGGATTATGCCTACCTACCATGGATTCCACCAACAAAAGTCAAATTATGATCATCTTCCCTTATAGAGTTATCCTTACCACCATTCTAATGATTTGATGACTTAAGGGCCTCCAATATCAACTTGGCCTGATCTCTCATAAGCTCAGCCTTCATAACAAAATGCTCCAATTCAGCAACATGCAGCTTGTTCCACCTATCCTTTAGCAGTTCAGCACAGTTTGATTCCTCAATCCACTCCAGACCTTGGTTCACAATAGTTTCAGACAACCGAAGCTCTTTGAAACCGTTATCAAACCAAAGAACCTCCCTCAACATATTCTGAGAATTCCCATTAGACTTGAGCTGTTCCACCTTCCCATCTAGATCTTCACCATCTCCCCACACATTCTTCGACAACTCGAAAGCCGCCCATTCATGAGGATTGGTCGGTTTGTACTTGTTGTTCACAATGTTCTCAAACTTTTTCTTCATTCTGCGAATTTTATCCTGTAACTGGCTCTTACTAACATTCAACTTCAACTTGCCTTTGATGAAGTTAAGAAATGCATTCACATCTGCACTAGGGTCCAACCTTTTCTCCATAGTGTACTCATTCATGCCTTTAAGCAAAATGATCTCATCTTCCTCGCTCCAAACCCTCTGGAACAGTTGTTTGGGTTTCTCCAACTCTTCTACACCATCGTCCTCTTTATCAATCCCCTTCTTCTTGGCCTTCTTCAAGTCCTCTTCATCATTTCCCTTCTTCTTCTTGACCTTCTTCAAGTCCTCTTCATCATTTCCCTTCCTCTTCTTGGCCTTCTTCAAGTCCTCTTCGTCATTTCTTTTCTTCTTCTTTGCCTTCTTCAAGTCCTCTTCATCATTTCCCTTCTTCTTCTTAGCCTTCTTGGAGTCCTTAATCAACTCACTCTCGCCGCCGAGCCGCTTGGTACCGGGTTTAGCCTGACTAGCTGAGGGCTTGGTGGCCTTGGGCGGCGGAGTAACCTTCTCCACGTGCTTGGAAGCAATAGGCTTGGCATTGGCCACTCCTGTCTCCCCGACGGAGCCGGACTCGGACTCGGACTCCGTTTCGGAGTCGGATTCAGAGGCTGTTTTATATTCCTCCGACGACGGTTCCTCGTCCTCCTCCTCCGATGACGACTGGGGATTGTTCATTGCATTGGAGGGGCGCTTAGGTGCCATGCAGAAACACACAGACTTGGGGGTTTTCTACAGAGAGAGAGAGAGAGAGAGAAGAGGGATCGAGAGAGAGAGAGAGAGAGGTAGAGAAGTCTCAAGAGTATAATGGTAGTTGGGACTTTTCTGCTAGCTTTGATCTTTGAGTTTGCTATTTCCTAGAGAACTCATTTTTGAAATCTCACCTTTCGCTTCCCTAAACCCAATGAAGTTCGTTTGGTTAACCAAAAAACAAAAGGAAGAGTTCGTTTGTTCACGCAATTACTCTAAAGAGCATCTTCAATGGCAATGTCTTTTGGCTTTAGTCAAATTTAAATTTGACATATGACGGGGCAAAATTGACATGTTCACATTTTGACTAATTTTAACTCCAATGGAGATGTTAAATTTGAATATTATTTTAATATAGAGAAAAATTCAGCTACCGTCCCCAAACTATCTTGTCAAGGCCAATTTGATACCCGAACTCTCAAAAGTATCAATGTGATACCCAAAGACCTAAATTGGTATCAACGTGATACTTCCGTCCAAAATTTCTGACGGCGTCGTCTGTTTGCTGACGTGGCAAGCACATGGGTCTCCAAAAAAAGTGAAATGACCAATTTACCCTTCTTTTTTTGAGAAAAATTCATCTACCATCCCCAAACTATTTTGCCAAAGCTAATTTGATACCCGAACTCTCAAAAGTATCAATGTGATTCCCAAATACCTAAATTGGTATCAACGTGATACTTCTGTCCAAAATTCTAACGGCGCAGTCTGTTTGCTGACGTGGCAAGCACGTGGGTCCCCAAAAAAAGTGAAACGACCAATTTACCCTTTTTTTTTTGTTAATTCATTTTTTCCCTTTTCTTTTCATTTCTTTTTCTTCCCTCTTCTTCTTTTTCTGGGATTTTCTTCTTCTTCTTCTTAGGGTTTTGCGGCGCCAAGCAGCTTGGGGCTGAAGCTTCCAATCGAACCCGATACCGGTCGAAGAACCTGCTAGTGCTGAGATGATCAACGACCAGTCGGCGTAAATTGGGGCCGCCTAGTTGTTGAGCGAGACGAGGCGTTCAGCCGAAAGGTACTGTGAGAGAGTGGCCGTCGAGCATGGAAGGGATCTTGGCGCCGAACGGGAGGGACTTGAGTGATCAGACGGGGAAAGCGATGGGAGGAGGTGGTTAATCCACAGGAGTGCGAGGGAGATGGATTTGTAGCAGGAATTGGAGAGGATCTCGGCGACGTTAGAGATGGTTTGGGCGGAGGAGAAGGAGAGGAGAGAGAGAGGAGGAGGAGAGAGAAGAAGAAGAAGAAGAAGAAGAATATCTAAAATGGCTTCCCTAGAACTGGACAGTCTTCCCTTCGGAGACCGTACGTACTCCGCCTCGACGACCACTCTCTCACAGTACCTTCCGGCTGAACGCCTCGTCTCGCTCAATAACTCGGGTGCCCTAATTTACGCCGACGGGTCGTTGATCATCCCAGCACCAGCAGGTTCTTTGAGCGGTATCGGGTTCTATTGGGAGCTTCAGCCCCAAGGTGCTTGGTGCCGCAAAACCCTAAGAAGAAGAAGAAGAAAATCCCAGAAGAAGAAGAATGAAGAAAAAGAAATGAAAAGAAAAGGAAAAAAATGAATTAACAAAAAAAAGAGGGTAAATTGGTCATTTCACTTTTTTTTGAGACCCACGTGCTTGCCACATCAGCAAACAGACGGTGCCGTCAGAATTTTGGACCGAAGTATCACGTTGATACCAATTTAGGTATTTGGGTATCAAATTGGCTTTGGCAAAATAGTTTGGCGACGGTAGATAAATTTTTCTCAAAAAAAAAGAAGGGTAAATTGGTCATTTCACTTTTTTTTGGACCCATGTGCTTGCCACTTCAGCAAACAGACGGTGTCGTCAGAAATTTTGGACGGAAGTATCACGTTGATACCAATTTAGGTCTTTGGGTATCACATTGATACTTTTGAGAGTTCGGGTATCAAATTGGCCTTGGCAAAATAGTTTGGGGACGGTAGCTGAATTTTTTTCTTTAATATATATAATTCTATTTATGTTGTTTTCCCTTTCTTTTTTTTATTTTGTAAATCAAAGATCATACCAAGAATGTTTCCAGTAAGAGAGATGCAATTGAGATTATGAGAATTTGAGATGAAGGAATACATAGCAGAAAAACCTAAATAGATGAAAACATAGACATATAGGCTATGTTTGGTATGGCAGGGCTTTTTAGAAAAACTGGCTTCTGCTTATTTCTTAGAATAAGTGGCTGAAAAGCAAAGCAGCTGAGTGTTTGGTAAACTGGCTTTTTATAAGAGTTGTCAATGGCAAAAGCAGTGTGCATCAAAGTGTTTGGTAAACTCAAACTGGCTTGTGCTTTTTGTTTATGGAATGACCAAATTGGACATGAGAGATTATTTTGCCTTGATTGTTTGGTAATACAATGTTGTTCAAATGCTCTTGTTATTATTTTTAATCTTTATTATGTCCTTATTAATTTTTGTTAACTTTCAATTTTTATAAATTATGGTGACTATATGATTAATATTGGATAATTTTTAGAAAAAAAATACTTATACAAATATATAAGTTCATTAATATTGATTCCTGATTGGCATCAAGTAACCACAAAAAATATCATAACACATTCACATGTGCACGTTATTAAGTGCAGTCATCAAACTCTGAGTAATGCTATTTCTTATTGTTTCCATTTCTTGTGCACCATGACCATGATATTCTTCTTCTACATCATCATCCATCTCCATCCCACCACTTGGCCCATTGCTGATCTTTCTTCACTACGGACAAAAACATAACAATTACAAAAAACATGTATACAACAATTCCATTGTATGAATTACATTAGTATAAACAATGGAAACTATAACATGTCAATAATAGTTTAAAAGAGTATTCTTAATTTTTCGTAGTTTATTGAAAAACTAAGAGATACAAACCATTAACTCAAATCATTAAATAATTACTACATTTTTTCTTGTTTAATATATCATTATTGTTTTTTTTTTTTTGAGAAAAAACAAGAACACTTAAATATGTCAAAATGACAAGTCGATCCAATGGTCAAATCCTCACGGATCGAAAACCGAACGAACTGAAATTTACAAAAAACCCTAACATGCTCAAATGATCCCCAAATGTTACAAACTATATATCAAAATGCCCGTATAGTCGAGGAGGTAATAACAGAGCAAAGATCTGCTCCAACAGAGGCCAGACACGCCACCATAAGAGACTGCGTTTGAGCCTCACGCACCGCCACAAGAGACTACGCGTGAGCCCCACGTGCCACCATATTACCCCCAAACTAGGTTGATCTGACCATCCAAAATGTAGAGTACACCAACAGAAGTAACTTTTATATCTGGAGCAAAGTCCAATTCGGTCTAGATCGCACCCGATCGCCACCGAAGCCCGAGAACTTCAAATTGGAAATTGGAGCTCCATACTTCAAATCGAGTTGCAAGGCTGGTATGGATCGAATGAGGATGAAGAGAGCTTCAAAACGCGACCAAAATTGTGCCCAGCCGTCGCCGGAGATCGGAGAACTGATCAGGTCAGTCGTCGCCGCTGCCGGTGTGAATCGGCGAAAACAACCACAACAGGGAAGACAGGGACATCGAGGGGCCCCAGTCTGCGACGGTGGTGCCGCCAAATGTCGCCAGATATCAGAATTTAAGCCAAGTCAGGTTGGAGTATAACGAGTTGGATCTGAGGGTTTCTGAAGAGAGAGAACGGAGAGAAGTTGGAAGTTTCGAAATTTTCTAGAATTCTTTCGAAATTGGGAAATAAGGTAATTTTCTTTAAATTACCAATTTAAAGTAAAATTTCCAAAACCGGAAATAAGTTTCTCATACGATCTTCAATTTACCCGTGCCACATGTCCACGAACTCGTATCGACGTGCTCTACAACTTTCGTGAAGGAAGTTTTGGGAGAAACTCAGCGAATAAAAAATAAACCCATTGACCCCTAAAAAATAAAACATTTCGAGTAATTATTCGTCCGAAACACCTTCACTTCACCTCCGAACCACGTAATCGTCCTAACAACCAACTTAATAATTTAAAAAAAAATCATCAGAAATTAATAATGGAAATTAGGGGTATTACACACACAGTAGTAACTTTGAAAACCTACTTGCTATAAAATGGAAAAAAAAAGCATCAGAAATTAATAATGGAAATTAGGGGTATTACACACGCAGTAGTAACTTTGAAAACCTACTTGCTATAAAATGCAAAAAAAAAAAAAATTTGAAACATGTATTGCAGAAAATTAAGGATGAAGTTCAATTTTGGTTTAGATATAAGGAAAAACAAAGGATTATCGAATTATATTTTGAGAAATAGTTAAATAGAGAAAATAGAAATTGTTAAAAGTTCCTTAAAATTATAAATTTTTATATACCATTTCATTTCTGTAATTTCATTGTCTCGAAAAATTTTGGGTATATATTTCAGATTTCTGCTTAGTGGCACTACTTGACGGGTCACCCATTGTGGGTTCCAAGTGTGTTATTGGTTCTGGGTTTGAATGATGAGTCGCTTTATGCTTTTGTTGATGTGTGTGATTGTGTTCTGTATTGGTATGCATTTGTTTTTGGAGTTTGAGTTTGATTTCTTAAATGATCTTTAAGGGAAAAAAATTGAGAAAGCAAATTGTTTAGTTCTCAGATTCTCTAAAATATCTATTCGTTTAGTTTGTTATAGAAGCTAAAAATGATTATGTTTTCTGGGTAGATCCTTCAAGATTCAAACTTACTCATAAGACATCATTTGTGAAAGCAGATACAAGTTTTTGGATCTAAAAACTTATCTGCCAACTGAAATAGAATTTTTATGTCAAGTTTTACCTTTGAAGTGCTAGCCTAGATACAACAAAAACTTCATTTTTTGCAGATGTCTTTCTCTCTTCGATCTCAGTATTGAAATTGCTTTCTTCATTTGTTAGAATGCAGAATTTAAATGGTTTTGGTTGTTTCAATAGTTATCTACTCGATGGCTTATTGTAATTGAAACATGATCGTTTTCGACCAAGGTATAAGCATTATAGTTTAGCGAAAACTTTGGTCTATATATTAGTGCGTTTACCTTATCATTTTGACTTGTGTCTATATATTTGAAGTGGGCGATAAAGTCTCGGAAAGGATATCCCCAAGAGCAAGCTGACGAGGTGCGCATTGAAGTGGCTGACTACTTATGGACTTTGCTATAGATTCTGACTAGGAATATGATTTTGAGTAAGTGTTAGCCAAATAGCCACCCTCAATTATAAGGGCCAAGTTATAGTATAGGGATTATGAGTAGGGGATATCGTACCCAAGGGATTGGAAAATCCACTCTAGCTAAGGAAAACTTAGAGGATGCTAGATGAATATGCAAATATACAAGTCATAAATAAGGGTTCACAAGTGAATCAAAGTTCATGATGATTATATGTAAGATGGAGTAGTGGTTTAATTTTGGTTTTGGGGATGATATGATTTGGAAACAACTAAATGAAAACTTGAAATGTAAACTAGACTAAGCTAAATTTGATGTAATGAAATGGATGGGAGTTAGGACTTAAGGTTGTTCACCATAGCCTCCCTTGCATGCATTGATGTTCAAACTATAAGAATGCAATCCAAAGTATCCAATTACCCTCTTAGCATCCAGATAAGACTACTAAGGCCTAAACTCCTTTGATTTTATTAATTTCCACCGGATAAGTGCAAAATTAACTACCTAAGAACAAGTTATATTACTAGATAAGTATCAATTTCTTGCCCCTAAATGCATAAAGATTTGAGTTTAGATAATCAAGCAAGCAAACCAATCCTAGATCTAGGTTATTTTAACTCACCACTCTCACATACACACCTAGTAGCTTTCATGCTATTAATGTTCAAAGCTAGCTACTCTCTAAATATTGTTCATGTAATAACAAATGCAAAGTATTCAAATTAGCTACATTCAAATACAAGCATTCACTTCTTGATTTAGCATGTGAAGATGATTATAAAAATTGCATCAAATAAGATTCAAACATCATTTCATTACAAGTTTGGCTAAGGATTTCAACCCTAGTCCTAACAATAGACTACTCACACATACCTATATAAACTAGCATCAACATAATGAAAAACATCAAGCTATCATAGAATAGATCAAGTCTAGGAATGACTAGGGACGATCACAAGTGAAGGATGATGAAGTGGTTGATCATGGAAACTTTGTCATGAAGATGATGTGGTGGCTCCTCTTGTTCTCTAACTTCTTCCTTGAACTCTTTCTTCAAGACTTGAGATGATGATGAAGCTTGGGATATGTAAGAAGTTATGAGTAGGAATGTAGTTGCAAAATGGAGTGGTGGAGATGGTAGTGGATTGTGTAGAGAATAGAGAGAGAAAATGATTTAATGGCTAAGTGTGGGGTGATGGATTAGAGTGTAATGAAGCTAGGGATGCTTATATAGAGAAGAGAAAGAAGAGTATGATAGTGGAAGTAATGACTAAAGAGAGTAGAGTAGAAAAATATGGCCAAAGGAATAGCATCTAGCTCTCTTTATTCTGAGTGAGAAACATGAAAATGATGAGTGGTGGAGTATGATAGTGGAATAATGGTGGAAGTATGAAGGTGATTAAGCCTAAACATGAGGACTTTCTTCTCCTTTCTTCCTTCAATTGAATCTCCACCTAGACTTCAGATTTAGCCTTTGACGTCTTCATACCAAATGTTTATTGATAAGTGTGGATTACCATGGTAAAATTTCAAAACTTAATTCACCGTGGTTTGGCCGGAATTGCTGCCGGAATCCGTACAGGTCCTCCTTTGTAAATTTTTTTGTCTTTTAGGCAGAAACTTGGACAGATCTTTTGAAAGCCTTCCACACCAAATTAGCTCTTGAACTATTCATAAGAAATTATCCTTAGGATGTCTTGATTGGATTTGGAAAGTTTTAGCTCATTTGGAGTTCGTTTGGTTAGGTTGCCGCCCCTCCTTCCTTGTCTAGCTCGCTTTGCCCTAGCTGGAGTAGGAAAATGTGCTAAAATTGACTTTTCATTTCCATACTTGTCCATCATTTCCTAGCATGATAAGGAAAACATAATAATATTTATATAAATAAACACAAAGGTAAAGCAAAAGTACAAGATTAGAAAAATAATGGAATTGGATTAGTCAACATTAAATTGGACTTTGGAACAAGTAATTTTCATGTTTTAGAGCAACAAATATGTATATGAATTATGATCTAACAGTAAGGCTAGCTTTTGTTCAATCCTTTTATGGTAGATTGCAGCAACTATGAACAAAACAACAATATTACTTTCTATATAGCTAGCCTTGTGGTAGGTTAGGGTTTGATTCTGCATATCTTGTCTATTATCAAGGATAATGATTTTGGACAGATCGAAATTAAAAGAATACCCCAATATCTAAATCTCTTGTCAAATGTGGATTGCATTTTCTAGAAGCAGCTACAAATTTTGTGGACATCATCCTCATCTAAAGAACATGACGTCTACATAAAGTTTAAATCAATATATAACTATAAAAACGAAGTCCCTTAAGAGAGAATACATCAGTTTCAAAACGAAACTCGATGTCTTATTGACCAATGGAAATCGAATTGTTAAGTTAGAATCGATGTGTCACCAACTAGTGCACATCGAGTTTAAATATAGATCGATGTCTAGGACAAGTATGGCCATCGATGCAGACTAAAAACCGATGTCTCACAATGGTATGGACATCGCTCTTTTCAAAAAAATCGATGTTTTACAAGATAATGGACATCGTTCTTCTTTGAGAATCGATGCGTGAAACAGTATCAGTCATCGTTTCTTAAATGAATAACGATGTTAAAATGCATAGCTGTGCTGTAGGATCTATATTTCTTTAAGCATTAAAGGCAATAAAATTAGGATTTAACAATAGTTAAACATACAAGTTTGTTATCATTTAAACGTATTTACATCAATCTATAATGGGTAACCAATGTCTATACTGATACTGGACATCGGCTAAAAACCGATGTCTGGATTTTCCAGATCTTTCTCATCACCTACAAAGACATCAGTCGTGATTTTGTTTCTCATCGGTTTTTAGCCAATTTCTGATGACATTATTCTAGTAGTGTTAATATTTTTTGTGGTATTTTTTTATGTATTTTATCAATTATTATTTATATATTTTGGGTCCTAATTAAAAGATGTCTATAACAATTATTATCTTATGAATTTAGCGAGGTTAATTATTAAAATACAAGAGAAATTTATTATTTAATTGAGATTATTAATTTATTGAAATTTTAATGCTCAAAATTTTGCACGACTTGAGCGTCGGGAGGACTAGGTATTATGTTGGGTTGCTTAATTGCTAGCTAGGTAGATCCATAATCGAGCACATGATGGACCATTTTTACTGTGGAAATAGTGAGTTAGTGGAGGCGCCAGGAGCACATGGTAAAGAGACGAAATAAGCATATGCAGCATAGTGATGATAAGAAGATGACAAAATGCAGCAAAAGATAGTGAAATAATATTCAAGATCGAACTCACGGGTTCACTTACCCTATTGTCGGAAATTAACAATTTGGTGCTTTCTAGCTACACACCACCTCCTCCTGCCAACGAATATTCATGACCACCATCACAACCTCTGAAACAAACCGTACATTTTTGAGTGAGGGATTTGGTTCGTTAGTTCTTTTAGGGACATGAATTCATCTTCTTCTTCATCATCTTGTACTTACTGTTTTAGAACAAGAACTTGGGTGCGAAGCTTGGTTTTTCTCCTCATCGCGCTGTGCCATGGAGTAGATGCGAGCAGTATTAAGTCCATGAAAGTGAGCGTTTCCAAGGTGGAAGACGCAGTTAATTTCCATATATATTATGGGCAGGCCTTCAAAGTCATTAAGAATGCCATTGACGGCAAGAGCTACCTCCTCATCCAGGTACACTTCATTAATTTTAAATCCTATATATCTCTATTTACGTATATACAAAGTGATAGAGGAGCAAGGTTGATTAGTTTCTTACTTCAAAAAATACAGAAAATAACGTTCTATTAGTTCTTGGGAAATCATAGGAGCTCCTCTAATTAGTCCTTTTATTATTGGTATCATATTACCCCCCTTCCAGATTTATAGAAACGCTGAGGATGCCCATCATTATTACCTCATTAAACTCTAATATCCAAAAATAAAAATAAAAACTATAAATCCCTTCAGAGCAAATAAAAAAGAGTACCATAACCATCCTTCAATAACACAAATCATTTTCATATATCATCAGTCCACATCTTCATGCCATATTTCATTAGCAATCACTAAAGAAGGAAAGTTGATTACAACTCAATCCTTAAGAGTAAAATGAAAACTAAAAACAAGTCGATCATTTTATTTTCCTTTTCCTCACTTTCTTCCTTTTCTGGGATGTGATAAAAATAATAGAACAACTCGAGAATGGCAGCAAGGACAAAATATTGCACCTCAAGGATCAAATCGTTTGTCGTCCCCTTATCAAATTACTCAATCGACACCGATTATAATTTTCCAGGTACGTTATTGATTGCTTGCTCCACAAGACAAAGATGCATTTGTTTTCTCTGATATATTAGTTAACTTGTATTTCCATAACAAATTTTTTACTTTGTACAATATTGCAGTTTCCTTTTTTGAGGTGAGGATCGCCTCTAAACCCTAAACTCCCATGCAGTACGTACAAGTCCGTAATTCTCATAACTTAGTCTGAATATATCTTCTTCCCATCTCGATCATTTCCTTTTCATATTCTAACTATAGCTTATGTAAGTCTGTTGGCTTTTCAATATTAGCATGTACATGTATGGGACTAGTACTTACGTAGTGAATGATACAGCAGTACAACATAGGGAAACTGGTTTGCTTCATAATACAAAGTTAACAAGTTGATCCCTAATTTTGACACTTTAATTCATCATACATAGTGTGATTATCTTTTATCTTTACGTTATTTCTTCACACATCATCTTTTGCAAATAATCAAGCAAATTTGAAATCGTCTAACATCAAACAGTGATTAAAAAAGCATTGAAAGGATTGTAATTGTAATCAAATGGCTTATAAGATTTCACCATTGCTTTATTGACTATTAACATCTTCAAAGGAGGACCTGATTAATGCTAGATGGTTTCGATTATGTGATCAGATTGTGATTGACCCAGTGAGGTTAATTTGTATCATGAAGCAAACTGATTATATTCAAGTAGTTATCACCTTGTGTTTAAAGTAGTGAAGCGAATTGTTAACTTTGTATTATGAAGCAGACCAGTTAATTTCATGTACATGTATGAACAAAATATAAAAGTTCGACAGTAATTGATTCTAAAAGTAAGCTTCATCAAATTGTACTATATAGGTTTTCGGTAAAGTTTCTTTGTTTTATTTTCTTGGTCAAATGTTGTTAACGGTGGTTATGCAGCTCCTAGGAGTACTACAGAGCTTAAAGGGCATTACATCAGGCTCCGTGGCTTCTCAATGCGTATTGAAATTGTATGAAGCTGGAGAAATTCGTATAATCAACAAAAGTGAGACACAAGAGCTAGCACAATATGGAGCACATTTCATCACCAACACTGATCAACCACAATCTTGCAATTTTGCCTCTTTTATTCCTTATGGAGAGGATACTCCTTTGCAGGTAAGCAATCTTTTACTGTTAATGATCAGAAGGTGAAATTAACAAAAATGAGACTCCTGCTATTATTGAGGATGTACTCCCATGAGGATTTTATTGTTATTTCTCAGGGTTTGGGGGCTCAGTTCCCCTCGATGTGCTCTTCCTTTATTAGTAATACAATTAGTATATACTTGGACCGGTAATCCCAACTGATCTGGGAGCCAGGCCTTCCTTTCAAAAAAAAAAAAATGGTGAAATTAAACCAAAGGAAGCAACTAGACAGAATAGCTTATTTCTATATTTTGTAGAGAGCAGAATGGATCAAGTACTTGGGAGTGTTTGCAAATGCTGAAACCAGAGCCAATCAAGTATACAATGTTGTAAGTATGACAAATTAATCTAAATGTCAGATTATCTCAAATGAATCAATATTTGCACCTTTGAGTATATATGGGGTGTTTCATATTACCTTTATTTGTTCAAATCATATCACTTTCGTTCTCGAAGTAATAAGGCTTTTTGTATGCATGTTCGGCCAATTATGAGATTTGGGATATGACTTGAGACTGTTTTCTTGCTGCTATTGACAATCGGCAGATGCCATTTTAATGCTTAATTAGATAAATAAGTTTTGATGACATTTAGATGAAGCCGATTTCATTAAATGTTATGATTTGTTACTGTGACGATGAAATTGTGACTTTTTAAACAGCAATAAAAGTTTAATTACTCCTACTTGCTTGTGTTGCTAACAAAACAACCTTTTGTTTTCCTTCTCTGTTTTTTCACAGGTTAGAGAGAATTATCAATGTTTGCTCAATCTCTCAAAAAGCAGAACATCGTTCAAACCAACTGTAGCATGGATGCAGTATGATAATGTTCGTCACTTGCAGAGTTCTAAACTATACTTTAAATTTCAGATTGAGTGCTGAATTATATCATTCATGGAAGAAAATTTCCTTTTGCAGGGTATATGGTCTTTCACAACGGAAATATACAAGTTGAAGGTACAGACTAGATACCAATTTTGGAAATTCTTCCATCATCATTTTTATTTATATACATTGATCACCTTAGGTATGCTGATATGTAAATATGTTAATAGACAAGCTCCAGAGATAGTGGACTAGGCTGAGCTAGTCTACTACTAGATGGAGTTAAGTCTGCTTTTACATGAAAGATTCAAAGTTAATCTATTGCCGTTGCATGGGATACAGAAAACCTTGTCTTCTAACTTCAGAATTTGGTTAAAATCTGGAAAATGAATGAATGCAGTATGTGGAAGACGCAGGTGGTGAGAATGTGGATGCTTCTATCAACAAAATTACCTATAACATCTCTAATCCGGAGGATTTGGATGAATTGCATGCCATCCTTTGCGTGAGTTTTTCATGATGATGTTTGATAGTTTTAAGAAAAAGAAACAAAATTGTTCTGAATGAAATTACCTAATTTTCTTTGTTCTTGAATCTTGATGATGTAGACCGTGGATGTGGCTATTGACGAAACATTTACTTCAGATCCAGCTGTTTACAATACATCAATATTTCTTCAAAACATAAAAGTGGAAGATCATTCTTGTTTTGTTTTTCTCTCTAACCAAAGCTTATGGAGATACGATAAAAGAATTCAAAACTCAACTGCGCTTGGTGAGTATTCATTGACCTCAATCTTTATCTACTGTCTGTTGGTTCTGTATTGGATTCTCAAACTTTTATATCCTCCGAACATGTCATATTATGCCTAATTTGCATCTGTCTCTGCATTTTCTTGTGAAGACTGGTACAATGGAGCAGTCTCCCAGCCACAGTTGGTTCTAGCAGATTTTATTGAAGTTTTATTCCCTACTGGAAACTATACAACAACATATTTCAGAAATATAGCAAAGGTAGGTCATCTGCTAGTCAATTAACTTGAACACCACAAAAGAAATATTTTATTTAGGCATAATTTATGCTTCTGAAACATGCAGGATGAAGGAGTTGTGCAGATTACTTCTGAAATGTGTGATAGGGATGTCTCCTTAGCAATGGAGCCAGCAATAACAGTTTGTTGATAAGTTGAAATCTTTGTGTTAAAATTTTCTAATGTTCCAATGGCCCGGCAAATTGTCCTTTTACTACTAGTTCTTTGATTTGATTCATTTCTGAGGATGAGATATTCTTTTTACAGAAATGAATGCATACATAGTTAAGTTACATGCTTTATCATGCAAAGAAAAGTCGACATTATCTTATATTACTCAACCGTGACATTAATATGTACGAGATTCATTATGTTAAATTCAAGTTTCCAAATATTAAAATAGATTCCGCTCCCTCAAGTCTGTCCAACCAAATTTCAATTAGTATACATGCAACCCCAATAAATAGTAAATACAGAAACCATCTTGCAAAACGCAACCCTAAATCGTAACTCACAAGTTATGCAATGTCATGGCTTCTTGCAAAATTCATGCCATCACAACGGCAAAGAATAATAGTATCTATCAGATCAGAAGTTAATCTCTTTGTTTGAAAATATACTTAAATTATATTATCTATCAGATCAGAAGGCAGAAGCTAGAGTAATAGTACAAAAGGTTTGTAGAGGAATACTACAGATTAAAAATTTAGGCGTCCTCCTGATGCATTTCTATTCCAAGACAAGTAGGAGGTATCCCCAAGAGGTCTGCACAAAAGAAAAGGCAAAGGAAATGTCAAGAGCATCTCACTGATAATGTCTAGAACATAGGAAAAAAAACTAAAGCAGGTTGTTTTCAATGTAGGGAACTACACTGATCAACTAGTCCTAGTTAAGACATGTTCCACTTCCTTTTCACATTAGTCAATAATTTGTGAAACAAAGGGAACAAATGAAAGGAACTTCCCAATCAACTTCATCATGTATGTAGTAGTGTCTGACTTTCTCAAAACAAACCAAGCTAGGTCTACTGTCCTAGTAAATTGTAAGGACCTTCAAACCAATTCACATACCTCGGCTTGAGCACATACATAAGTATGAAGCATATTGCCAAGAACAAACACATTCCGCCAATGGTAAGGTATGCAATGCCCATTAGATCATTCTTTCCACCAATCCAACTCGCAGTAGAAAGTATCACTGACTTGCTGCCTTTAAAGCTGTAGGTATTATAGTTATTCTGTAGTTCTATTGTTATTTCATCATGAGCCTCAAGGTCCACTTCTATCCTCCCATACAGTTTTCTAAAAGATGGCATTGCTGCAGTTCGCATCCAAACAATAAGATCCTCTTGTTGGCTCAGCTGTTACATGCAGAACAAGTGAAGTTTATATATTTCAGATATTTAAACGAAAGAAAACAAGAGGGCTTCAAAAAAAAAAAAATTAAAAATAGAAGTAAACTATACAGAGTCAAGAAATAAAGAGAAAATTAATGTACAGGTATGCTAGAATTGAGCTTTGCTCCTCCAATCAAACCCCCAGACTGAAAGTTCTTAGGATAGACACTGCTTGAAAACTTTTTCTCACGGTCACTTTTCCATGTGATGTCCTTTTTGCTGACCGCTATTGTTTTGTTTTTCACTGAAAACTTATATGTGTCATTAAACAAACTCCATGCAACGAGGCCACAAGGAACAATTGGTTGACCATTTTTCGCAAAGCGTTCAGGCGCACAGTCGCTTGTGCTATTTTCCTTTGCCACGCTCCGCAACTGATCGTCACTTCTACTTTTAACATATCTGCAAACAATATTTTACAATCCAAATAAGAAATAGGGTAAGAGCAGGGTGAAGGCTGAAGACGGTATATAATTTCCCTTTTCATGATCCTATATATCCATTTTCAGATAAGAAACAGTGTCAGAGCAGGGTGGCTGTGAAGAGATGAAACAGAGAGCATTCATAAGTGAACCTAGGAATTGCGCTGATTGGAAATGCTTGATGTAAAGAAAAGGATTCTAGACTATGACTGTCTTATCATACCACGAGTATTTTCTATGTGGTCTGCCCCTCCAACAGCCCATCAAAAAGCTGCTTCAGCACTAACATTATTGGAATTTCCAGCAGAAGCAATGTGAAGTGTGCTACAACTGTGCACCCTTAAAAACTTCAATCCTTTCATCCCTATTAACAATTTATGAACTCAATTTATCCTCTGACACCGTCTCAACATCCACAACCTAGCTGTTTCCAACAGTAAGGCGCACACCTAAGCAAATGTAGGCAGGTTCCTCTAAGGTGTATGGTAAACTTTTCTTCCTGTCAAGTCAGTCATGGTATCCTCGTTTCTATGACAGTATCAAATATTGAAACCATTTTGGCAATTATCTTTTAATTTCCTTGATGTACTTCTGTGAAGTATACTCTTGTGCTCCTTGGTTGTACTTCATTGTTGTTTTTTATATATACAGGAAAAAAGAATATCATTTGGTAGCTTGGGGGGAAAAAACACTTCCAAGTTGAAGTGTTTGCTCAAGAGATTCACATCTCTGAAATTCCTAAAAGTCCCCCGCTCCCAGCTTGAGCCGAGCAAAATGTAAATCTTGTGACTTCTGACGTTATGAAGGTTTCAATTGTATTCTCTCTTTGGGTAAGTTGAAAAATGAAACCTAGGCCGCTATGTAAAACCAGAGATGTTATACATGTACTCTATCAAAGAAAAGACATGACAAGAAAAATTACCGGCGATGATTCTGAAAGTAGTGATCAATCTGATAGTAGACATAAATGGGAGATTTCATTTTACTTGTGACCTGAAAATTTTCCAGTCAATGCACACATTTTCAGATGTAGAAATCACCAACTAGAAGAGACATATAATTTTCAAGCCTAAACTTCATCATATACAAAAGAGCCAAAAGATTGGGGACTAACAGCAGGCATTTTCCTCGAGCAGGTCTTGTCAGTGTCATTGCTTTGAATATATGCAACCGTATTATCCTTATACTTTGCAGGAACACAATCTTGGTCATATTGGAATTGTAGTTCCACAACCTGCATGTGAAAGAAAGCATAGTTTCATGCTCAACATTAAACAGCCACCAGTAAGGAAAATCCATAATAAGCACCACATAAAACATGCTGAGAATATTACACGCTCTGAGGCGAATAAGGCAGCAAAGCCAATTGGGATAAAGACAATGCCAATGGTGATGAATATTGAAACCACCTGAAATCAAAAACGAGAAGGTAAAACAGAAAAACCTAAAACTAAAACTAAAACAAAAGAAAAAAAAGGCTTTGCGGGAGAAAGAGTCCAAATTGAAGGAAAAACAAGATAGATACCCATCCCGGTGACAAAATTGGTTTGCAAGCTGGAAGCTCTTGCTGTGAGAACCTGGAATCTGAAATATATATAAAAATGGACAATGCATATAAGTTTTCTTGGAATAATGCTTCCACAGCACAACAAAATGATCCAATTGCATCATTCCATTCGTAATGATCGAAAATCACCAATACAACAGTGGTGTTAGGGAAAAAGAAAGAGACAAGAATCATTGCATATCCAAGTTTTGACAAGAATCCACATATGAATCAATTGGATTCACCCAACAAAGCATAATCAAGCATTGTATTACTATTACCCAAAACATGTTGAACGGTAAGAAAAGGCAATTAAGTTATAAGAAAAACTGACAATGGGGCACAAAACAAAGCAATTGGAGGAACAAGAAAGAAGAGAAATGATATACATTTGGGTCTTCTGGACTTCTTTTTGGCAAAGGACGAGTCTCCTTCTTTGCCCTTGTCACCTTTTGGGGTCATCTCCACGATCCCCTACCTTTTGGCAACTTTGTATGTGTTTTACTACAAATGTGGAATCATGGAAATAACAAAAAGAAGAAGCAGGGGGAAGCTTGGTTTGTTTTTTTTTTTTATTGCTTCATGGGGAATGAAATAATTTTGGGTAGGTGCTAGTTTTGAATGAAGATTATCATCTGAATGGAGCGCAACCACCGGTCTTCTCTCTTGATCGCAACTCCTATTCTAGTCCGTCTCACCCACAAGTCTCTTAACAACTTTTTACAACGCTAAATGATAACGACCCACGTTCCCTAGTTGCTTGCCCTTTTTTCAAAATAGTAGGTCGGTGAAATTATCAAAAACCAGCCTTTTTGGGTTACTCATATTGTGAGAGGAAATTAGGTTAAAAGACTTGAGAGTAAGAGTAGGCTAAATCAAAGGTTCGAATTCTCATAATCATAACATGCCTATTAGGGCGACGACAGTAACACCAAAAATTGGTCATGGAACAGAAAAAAATAAAGTAACAGTTCAGAGGTTCTATTCAGACCTCTATATTTGGCTATTTCAATCTCCTTTAATATTTTGGTACATCAAATTTTCAATTTTGCCCATATTTTGTTTTCACTTCCGACCTCCTCCACCTGTCTGCGACATAATATACGTGATGAGTAATGCTGCTACAGCCACCCCAGACTATGGCACCTCTCTCTCCCTCCCTCTCTCTCTCTCTCTGTCTCTTTATCTGTGCTGTCATTACCAAGCTTTTGACATAATTGATGGAGAAAGATATTGATGGCTGGGAAGATGAATTTTGATCAAGGGAAACAAAATCAGTTCGTCCATCATCAACTAACTTTAAGAAACCAACAGTCCTAATTATGAATTTGTGGTTAGCAACCTCCACCATAAAATCAAATTGAAATATTTGCAAAAGCCAAATGAAAGGCTGACTACCTACAAGATATTCTGATCAACTTGGCAGCATTTTATGAGTAGCACGTTACATACAAAGATGAGATGAGACAGAAAGAGGGAAAGCAATGGGTAGGGAAGTTGAAATTAATTTTTTTTTTTTTTTTTTCAACTTCATTTGGGGGTACAACTGACATTAGATTTTTCCAAAAAAAAAAAAAAAAGATCTATACAGCAAATTTAGAGGTCTGACTAAAACCACCCTCTATGCTTAGGCCTCGTTTAGTTCACGAAAAGGAAAGTAATTTATCTATCTTTCCCATGGGAAGGGTAATGAAATTTCTTAATAACTTTCCATTCCGATGTTTGGTAACGTAAGGAAAACTATCAGGAAACTTATTAAAAAGTTTGTAAATAATGTAATAAAATAATATGTTGTGAGTAATAAATACAAGGAAAGAATAGGAGAAAGTGATTCATTTGGGGTTTGGAAAGAATCACTTCCCCCCTTAACCAAATTAAAATCAAGCCCAGAAACAAATCCCAAACAGATAGATTGCAGCTTTCACTTTTGAACTAAGGTCCGCACTAAAGAGACTCCTAGGGACCGAAATGCAAAATGGATCCATCTGCCTCCTGCACCGAAACCACATTTATAGTGATCAGCAATATCATCAGCATCAGAACTGCTTCTGGTACTAGATAAACTAGTACCGTGGCTGTTGTTGATATGAACAGACTCAATACGATCAGAAAATTCTCATCAGCGACATCAACAATACCCCAATAGAGCATATCATGGCTAGCAAAGCTTGTATGATGACCAATGACATCAAACCAAAAGGATGACAGGGATCGTATTACTGACACTCTACATTCACAGGTCTCAAAAAGAGAAGATCTGTAGTTTTCATTCATAGGAAAGAGTATTCATCTATCATCAAGACAAATTTATCTCACAACCTTGCACCTATACTCGGCATTAAGTTGGATGATACAGAACAGACCTAACAACCTTGGTTTCTGAATCTATCTAAACTAACAGAAGCATGTTATCAAACCATGCAGCAAAGCCTAGAACAGGACAACCTAATCTGACTTGAAGAGGTCATAAATTATACAAAAGTGAACCCAAATGTACACAAGTATACTCCACCTTAACAAAAATAGGTCTAGCTCAATCCTCTAAGGGTATATATTGAAAAATTATTCTTTAACTAATAAGTGATGCATATAAAGAATGAGCTAAAACAGTGCATCATATATCACCATAAACAGGAAAGGATCTGAGAAACAGTTGAGCAAAATGATAATGAAAACAAACAATCACCAGCAGTCACAGGTGCATTCTTGAAAATGAGTCTAACATGGTACACAGTTCAACTTTAATAAATCAAAGTTTAGCACCTCCATTCATCCTAACTACCTAGATGCTAGTTCCTCCACAATCATAGTTCAACTTAGTAAATGAAAGTTCAAAAATGAATAATGAAAACAAACAGACACCAGCAGATACAGGTGCATTCTTGAAAATGTGTCTAACATAGTTACATAATAGTTCAACTTTAATAATCAAAGTTTAGCACCTCCATTCTTCCCAACTACCTAGATACGTTCCTCCACAATGGACTACGTGATCATGAATAGTGGGTAGAGAGACGAACATTTTGTCATTTGGCTAAATTAAAGAAGTGGTAGTGAACACAAATCGCCCCTTGATTTCTGAATCTATAGGACTGAGAAAATGATTTTACCTAAGAAAACAGCATACTTTAGATCAGGTGACCTCTGATTCTGACTATGAAAGTGTCCATAAATTACTCAAAGGCAAAAGCGAGAGGCTTTTATTGAAATATAAGTTTTAATTAATAAATACTGCATATAATGAATGAGCTAAATTCCCAGTACATAATATATCATCATAAAAATAATCGGATTGGGGAAAAGTTGAGGAAAAACTGATAGAGAAGTAACAAAATACCAGGAAATACATGTTGATTCTGAAATGCTCAAAATATGATCCAACTTTAATAGTAAAACTTATGGTTGAGCTCATATTTAATAATAGCAGAAAAGCATAGTTGTATAGAAAATTTAATAGGAAATGAAGAAAGCAGAGGAACCTGCAAGCAACTACTGTAATTGGCCTTGATGGAAGCTATACACTGAAGGAGTTCGGAAAGAGGGAAAAGCATCGCAACCTCATGAACTGCTGCTGATTCCCTTGCTTCAACACCAAGATCCCTATTGTCTTCTGCTTCCTACCAAACCACGAACTTAAGGCTGATTCAGACTGCTGGTGAAGTAATTGCATCAATTTATTTGAATTGTCAGAACTTCAGAGAGATAAATGAGAATATGATTGATCGCCAACCTTTACATGAAGCCATATTTAAATCTTGCCACCCTATGATTCAGATCAAATAGATATTTCAAAGAGCTATGTCCCAACAAGTACGACTCATAAAACTGGACTTATCAGACTCAGAACACAAGGCCAGAGGCTATAAGATATTTACTCAAAGGGGGAAACTTGATTCATTCCAAAAGATATAACATATAGAGAATTAGATAATTTCAAATGATTCAGCTTCCTAATGTCAACCAAATTTACTACAGGGATACAGTGCGTCTGTAAAGTATTTCATCATCACTCTCGTCTTCCCCATCTGACACCATCTCATTTCCAACCCCAGGTAGCTCTAACTTCCCTCCCATACAAAATGATGGACCAGAAATCTCTGTTTCAATGTACTCCCCTTGCAACCTCTCCTCAAATCTCTGATCGCTACAGTTGAGGAACCATTTCAAAGAACACCTAATCCCCTTGCTTTGCAACCTCTGGTACCTAGGTTTGATCCTGGATTCTAAACTATATGTAAAGTATTCCGGAAATTCCACAAGCTCTTTCACTGGTCTCCCCATTTCACTCTTAAAAAAGTAATAACTGTTCTTCATGAGCTCAACACGCAGTGCCACTAATTGGGGACACTTTACGACCATCTTAGCTACATCTTCTGAAGGTATCCCCCGTCCAAGAAGGAACTCAACAGGCTTCATTATCACATGTTGATGAAGGCTGACTATCTGCGGCATCTTCTCTATCACCCGTGCAAACCCTTCAGGATCAATTTTAAGCTTCACACTGAAGAAAAACTGCTGTGAAGACATTTTAGCTTTCAAAGGCTGCCCAAGAATTTGGGGGTATTGAGCAACAATAGAAGCAAGTGCTTCCCTCCTGATCCCAAAAGCAACCAAACAATCCACATTAGGCTTAATAGTCTCCTCAAGATCATAACCAAGTAAATATGCGCGCTTCTCCAACATCCTAGCCAAAATCTTTTTCGGCAAACCTAAGGATACCAAATAATCAACAAAAGGCTTAATCACAGTCCCAACTCTCATGCCCAATAGATAAGGATACTGGGTGACCATGGGACCTATATCCCTAGGAGTAACACCAATACTAACAAGATATGCAACAGAAGTACTCATAGTCCCCTCAAGCTTATATCCGAGAAGCTCTGGATACTTCTGCAAGACATAGCCAATATCCAGCTTCTCCACATCGAGCCCACGAAGGAACTTGATCACCGGAACAAGCTCAACTACCACACTAGCATGTAACACTTGCGGGTAATTCTTAACAAATTCACCTAGCTTCGACCTCTGAATCCCAATTTTCTCCAAGTACGCCAACACGGGTATCATGTTTTTCCTGACACTGCATCCGAGCATCAAAGGGTACTCGTTAATGTCGTCAATCGACAATCCTAGCTTCTGCAGGAACTCAACTCTTTCCCTCATGACGTCAACAGTAGAGGGTAGCTCCAAGTTCTCCAATTCATCGGGAACTATGCCTATACTCTTCAAATAGTCACATATTATGACTCTAGAGACAAGCTTCTCTTTGCGGCCTTGGACCACGCCCCAAGTGACTGAGGGCATTTCATACTCGGGAAACTTAGAGGACTGCGTTGAGTAGTCACAGCTCTGCAAAACCCATAAAGGGTTTTGGGTATGGGAGAGTGGGGCACATGGGTTCTGGTGGGATTGGATTGGCGGTGATATGGGAGCGAGTTTGTGTGGATTTTGGAGGAAGACTTTGGCGATTTTGGAGATGGGTATGGGTTTGCTTCCTCTTCCTCTTAGCTGTGAGGTAATCATTTCCAGAAAAAACGAGAAATTGGTCCTTGGATTTACAAGAGGGAGAGAAGGGCTTACTTAGATTCTGCTGCTCTCAATCTTGAAACAGGGGAGGCATGGTGGTCTGCTCCTCTGCTAGCGAAATCGATGCCCTCATTTCTCTCGTGTCGTTTTTTCTTTTAGGTGGAGACGTATAGTGTGTCGTTGAGCTCTTTAAGAATCATCATTCAAGCCAGGCCCAAATTAGTCTTAGGGCATCTCCAACAGACTAGCTATTTCAACAAAAAGTTATAAATTTGACTAATTTGAGATAGTTTAGCACTCCAGCAGAATAGCTATATGAAAGTCAAATTTGGATTTTGCTAAAATCTCTAGCTAAATTTAGCTAGGGAGGAGAGAGAAAATAACAAAAAGCTAAACACTCCACGTTCAATTTTTTTAGTTTAGCTAACACTGCTGGAGGAAAAGCTAGAAATTTACTACCTAAATTTAACTTTTAGATGATTTAGCTAAAAAAATAGCTTTTACTGTTGGAGATGCTCTTACGGGGGATGTAGCGCTGAAATGAACCAAGTGAATGTATATAAAGCATAAAAACTTGCATCGGATGGCAATGACACGCACCTCACGCGCCATATTTTGAAAATTCTCTGGTTTTGTTAGGGTTTGTGAAATTTCGATTCTAGGTGGCTGGTGTGGTTGAATGACCTCCATAGATCTCAATTATGTCTGATCAATATGATCGGACGGGGTGGATTTATCGCTTGTGGTTGCCTTCTTCTATTTTTGATACGAAAAGACTATTAATTATAGTTGGATGCCCATACGGCAACCATAGTTTACAATGTTAAATAACATAGCATTCGAGGCATCTCTAGGAACCGTATTGGTCCATGAAGCACTGACATTAAGGTTGTGACCTACGTTAACTATAGCATCTGCTACAAAGTTTGCTTTCTTAAAAATATGTTTAAAGATGATGGATGAGAATGAGGTAGCAAGAGTCCTAATATCCTATATAATCTTGATTAGTCTCGAAGACAGATTGATCACTCCATTAACATCATCAATTACTAGCTTTGAGTCGCCCTCCACTTCAATCTTACTGTAACCTCTCTCTTGAGCACCGGCAAGGCTATCTCTGTTGTGGCTTCTGCTACTAGTACTATTGTGTTTCCCGAGATTTTAGCAGCTGCAAATAAAAGTTGACCATTGTAGTCTCAAAACTATTAGGAGGGGATTTCCACAAAACTATTAGGAGGGGATTTCCACACAATGGTGGTTGATTGGTTTTGAACATTATCCCTTCTTGTAGTTGGACTGGCATTCCCATTATTATTCATTGCTGCAGCTGAAGCTGCCACTAGCCCACTACTGATATTGGATTTGCATGAGTTCCTCTAAAAACAGCATCATTTCTCGTTATCCAAATCTGCCAACAAAGAGTGATTACCTTTGCAAAGACTGCACTATCGCAGGGTTGTAAAAGAAAATTTTCCTGAAACACTTAAAAAAAAGTTACCCATCCTCCCAATCCACTGGAATTATAATACCGGCTAATCTCCATCATCTGTGGTTGTTTTGGAGTGGAGAGAATGTCAATTTCGGTTGACATATGTTGGATGCAAAGATCTTTGGATGGAGAATGTGTACTGTGACTCGAGCTATTTTGATTCTTGTGAACTTTGGACGATTGAAGATTACATATTGATGATGCAACTTCTGGTATCCTGGCATCGATTCCGTCAATACTAAAAGAAAATTTCTATCATAATGTTCTGCTCCCCTTATTACTTTGCTTGTTTTCTTGGTTCTTCTCTTGATTGCTTTTACTCCTCTTGGTTTTCTGTCCCTATATGATCTAACCCTTAAGGCCTTGCTCTCCTTGGATTGTGATAACTACGGAAAATTATTGCAGCAATGACAGGTGTAGTATATTTTATATGAACCGGCGGTGCAAGTAAACCAACAGATTCAGCAAACTACAATCATTCATGTGGTGGACTCTTTAGTTTCCCAAGTTATGTTGGGAGATTGGCTTATAAATTGAATGTTTTGTTGTTGCTTGGCATCCTTTTCCTACTATTTCAAACCTACATGTTTTCGATTGATTACTAAGCCTTGCCCTCTCATGGCTTTTAGCCCAAACACGAGCTCAAACTGGTTCTTCAAGAAACCATCCCAGAAATGTTTTTAACCCTTTTCCTAGGCCAATAGAAAATGAACCACCTATTATCACCTGAGTTGGAAATACTAGGGATGTTGTTGACTGGAATGAGACTCATCTTTGTTCCAGAATCAGCTCCTACCTTTAAAGCCCATTACTTGAGATACTGCCTAGTACGTAGCTAAAATTTAGCCAAGACTAGCCTGTCTTGCTTCAAGGATAGCTACTGCAAGGCAAAGCACATGTAAAAATTAGAAACATACAGTTACACCAGTTTTACAATTGAACAAGTAACTGTCTCTTGAAAACAAATCATGTTTGCCTGAAAAAATTCTTAGGCCTTGTCTAGCCTCGTAGAGGACCAAGAGGAACACAAATTACATCTGCTCCTTCATCTGCAGAGTCACCCTTTTTCTGTGGACAGCGATGTGGACCTCCTCTGCCAAGCAAGCCAAGCTAAGCATGTGTGTGAAGGATTTTATAATGGTATCCTCTGGGTCCAAACTTGTATAACAATGCAATCGTCTACACGCATTATTGTTATCATGCTTTCCTTCGTACTCCACAGCAAGCTCTAACGCCAACCCTATAGTTAAAAGCCAAAATGGGACTTAGTTCTAAAAAATGGCTCCTAAAAAAACGCCAGATTCATCAGTGAGGCTAATGGAAGGCATGACAAGCGAGGATAACGGTGCATCAAGAACTGAACTCTCAGCCATGCACTGAGTTGAGGTAACCCGCTGCAAGAAATTTTAAAGGTTGCACTGAAATCAGAACACTAGATTTTCAGAGAATCAGGTCAGGGATACCCTATAATGGCTGAGGTTCTGAAGATCACTATTGACATTAACTTTAGTCCTAGTTTAACTTTAAAAGGAAAAGTCTCACAAAATGATAATCACATCCAAATGCAGAAAGCACAGAAAATGAGGAACAACATACTTCAGAAAAGTCCTGGATGAATGCTTGCTTCCTTGTCCTTCTCAACAGCATTCAATTCCCGCTGCAGGACTTGATTGAATTGATGCGCCACAAAACAATTCGGTATCAGATTAGGGTGCTCAAAACAGTGGATATGTAAACAAAAACAGAAAATATCATGGTGTTGCAGACCTGTTCAGTACGATTCTCAGCAATGACCTCATCAAAACCAGCATCCTTGAGCATCTGAGTTCATTATAAATATACACAAGTAAGAATGACCACATATGCTAAGTAAAGTATGAATACAGTGTTTTATAAAGGCAGCCCAAGTAAAAGTGATCAGATTCTTGCTTACCTGACCACATGCTTTTACATCATGGAGTTCATATCCTCTTTGCATAATGTACTCAGAAAACTCAACCGACAGAGTGCCAGCACTCCTACAGTAATCATTGATGAGAACTTTGCCTCCTGGCTTCAACCACTTGTAAAAGGATCGGAACAATGCAGGCTTGTCCTGGCAGTTGTTTTAATGTCATCCAGAGTCATAAATACTGTATACTTTAACACTTGACAAAGTAGTCTTATGTTCTGTTTAATCAATCTGTCTGAGAACCAGGAATAGTAACAACAATTTTTCATTCATTACAAGGTCACAGACGACTACTTATGAAACCATCCCAAACTACCTTATTTACAAATAAAGGGATGAATATAAGAACATAACATTACACATAAGATCAGTTGGATGTGAGTTAATTGTAAGAGCAATGAAGCAAAAGGAGATAACAGAAAATGCTCAGTTTAACTATTTTTCAATGGAGAAAAGGATTGCTGGGTTCTTACTTGAATGTGCAGAATGGTGTCACGGCTGTATATCATCAAATTTATTGTCAAGATATGTTTTCGTGGTGCAATCAGCAACTTCAAACTCAACAGCACATTTGAGTCCAATGGATTGTTCAAGGGCAAAGGAAATCATGTTTACAGAGAGGTCAATGCCAACAACATCAACATCAAACGTATTGGCCATGTAAAAGTCACATCCCCCAATGCCACAGCCAACATCTAAGACTTTCTAGCCGAGCTTAAGTTCCAACTTGGACACAAATTCCTTAGTTGTCTCTGCTCAAGAGATAAATTCACTCAGAAATAGTAGGAGGATACTATCTACTTTATACTATACCAATAATCCACAATAATACTTCATATTTACCTTCTTACTGTCTCATACGTGCATCTCCAAACCACAAATACCCAAAAATGACATACCAAAAAGAATGTACCCCAGATAAGTGCGTACCTTTGTATTACTGACAGTAAAGCTTGTTGAAGTGGCAAAGCAACATAAGTAGAAAATGCATCTTTCCAATATATCACTAAAGGAATTCCCTGCAGATATCACAATATAAAAATATTACAGGCTTACTCTGACCCAGAAAAAAAAAAAGAAGAAGGAAGCCTAGCTTTTAGTTCTGAAACAAAACGAACACCCTGCAAGCTAGTTCTCTGTGATTCCTGCTACCAAATAGCTGAAATGTATTTAATAAACCTAACTAAGCCGACCTTAATTAGATTGAAGTGCAACGACCAAACTTTTACCATTTGTCATCCCCAAATAAAACTTCATATAGATGTATGAAATGAAGCCGGATGCAAATGAAAGCTAAAAATTACAAGTTTGCTGCTTGTTGTCTCCTTTATGTTATGAATTTGTGGCTTTGAATTTTAATACCTTTGTAGATTGTCTATATACAACTTATTCTCCTTAGTAGATTGTATTGACTTCCCAAGCTAAGGAATTATGCAAACAGTGTCATCCCTTTAGTTATCACGATAACTGATTTAGCAATACTAATAAAAGGGGGGAAAAGCTTCTCACCAAGTATAAATACTGTCAAGCTGCAGTATGGATTTCGAAAGCACAGAACTGCCCTATCTGTCATTGTCAGCAGAATGGCTCTTGGTCAGGTTTAAACTAGATGCCAACAGTTAAACATCCTAATAACAAGCAGAAGAAGAGGCTCCAAGAAAAATAAAGTTCTCTATCATCAGCATCAAATAAGAAGAATGCAATATTTTTACTGGTCTCACAAAAAGATAAAATCTTTTTTTATTTTGATTGTTTTCTCCTGAAAACTAGTACTGTATCTGTTCTTGATTAGTATTCTGAAGCATCTGTTTCCTGATGACTAAGATGGAACAGAGAGACACTATGCAGCCTCTCAACTTGCAGAGTATAAATCTACGATCAGCATTCGCTCACACTAATACTTCTAACCAATTGAAACGACCTATTTTGTATCATCACTATCTGATAACCACGTAAAATATATCCTTCCTAATGAAGCTATGTGGCAGATTGCTGCAATATTAGACTGTCAGACAGGAAATACTCTAATGTGTTGGTGCCCTTTCTGTCATCTGTCTAAAAGTAAGTTCTGGACTAAACCCCATTAGATAAAAGCTAATTTGCTCGTATATTGTTGTAACATCAACTTTATGTTGGTGAGCATTCTCAGCAGATATTCCGATATGCTAACATAATCAATGAGTAGAGTCACTTTTTCGTCCCTCTTTAATCAAACCTCATGAAACCAACAATTAAATTGCAAGTACTTTATAACCACAAATCCTGTCAAGCAAACAAACCCAAATTTTCAAAACACTATACTGCCATTGAACACAAATCAAGTTTGGCTAGAATTAAGCTGTTTTCAATGTCAATTACACCAAATTCACTAATCATAAACAGTATTTCAGCTCAAATTTTCATTAACCAAAATATGTAGACCTATCAATTTAATAGGATCAAGGAAAAGATGGATAGAGAAAGAAAGAGATATGTCAACATTAATACCTGGGCATCATACATCACAATGCCTGCATACACAACAGCAAGCCAAATATTGAATCCAACAGCCCCCGATTCGTAACCATTACAGTCATGAAGTGAATATCAGTTCATTGATTTAATTCTGACCCAACTGCAGGTGCAAACAAAGGAGAATTGGTGCATTCCTTTCAAGGCCAGGCGTTGTTGCAGTAGCCACTAGTGCCTACACTGTACATAGAGAAAACAGAAACAACAGCAATTTTCTGCACTAGTCAATATCTAACAGAGGGTATGACCAATCACTTGACTCTACGTTTACATAATTGGTTTGGATTGCAAAATTAAGAATAGCTTACAAAGGAATGCGTGGAGCCTGAAGGATTGACTTGAAATCAAACTCTTTGCCATACAGAATTACATTAGTGGAAGGGGGGTTGGAGAGCTGCCCAATTACCGCACAAACACCAGCTGCAACCAAAACCTTTATAAAAACAAACAGATGGCCAAGATTTCTTTCAGTTACCAACTTACCATACCATCAATACAAGCCAACAACAATTGAAAATTGTGATCGAAAGCACAAAAGTTTAGAAATACCCGAAATTAGTTTTGATCTTGTTATGGGCAAGTTGAGCCAATTCATCTACCATCTGAGCTTAGGCTGCAAAAACAATTACAGCGAGCATTTCCTCCCTCGTCGTTTTGATATCTCAGGCTGCCAACAACACCACCATGAAATTGAGACCCTAACATTCCATTTAAGGTTTCTGAAGATTTTTCAACGACGGAGAAGACTTTTTAGTCTTAGAACCTTTTCTCCTCGATGCACAAGCCTTTCTCCTTGTCCCCTTAAAAGTCCCTCTGGTTACAACTCCAATCATAGTTTCATCTTCCCAGTCGTATGCGAGCTTGGCGTTCGAAGGCCTTCAAACGAATAATCTCAATATGAATAAATAATGTTACCTATGGAAAAGCGCTCTCTCTCTCTCTCTCTCTCTCTCTCTATGTGTGTGTGTATATATGAATATAACTCACCAAAACAGCTTATAATTTCTATTTGTTTACTAGCAGGAACCCAAACTACCCTACCAATTATATAAGCAGACTATAAGGGAAAAAGAAAAATGAATTGAGTTTATGACCCAGCGACATACTCTCAGTGGCTATCTGCGCATCCGATTCAGAAAACGACCATCATTGAAAAGAACTTGATTCCTGCTGTTGAAGTAGTCAGAAACAGAGGATGGAAATGACAAGTGGGGGCATTCCTGCATACGCAAGTATTCCAATGAAGGACACTCAAAATCAATAGTAGCATTTCCCTTGTACAACATTGGAAGATATTCCAAACATAAGTACTTCAATTTTGGAAGAATGGTCTTCTTGTTGTTCAATGTTTCCCTCCTTGCTTCGATTACTCTTTCCAAGACAGGGCAGATGGTTACATCAAGGTTTTCCAATTGGAAAAGACACTGAGCTGCATCAAATGTGAAGAGACTTCCCCGGAAGTTGCATTTCATAATGAACAATTTCTTTAGAGTCCGGAACATTCCACGTGGAGCAGGACCATTACACATGCTTCTTACTGCGGGTAGATCCAACAACACCATCTCTCTCAGATTTGTATGATCTAGCTCAAATCCTTCACATCCAAAAACATGTTTCACTTTACTTGTCTCACAGTTTAGTTTTTCCAGATTTGCTAGTTTCTGCAACAGTTTTGATGGCAACAGTGCATTCCCAAAAATAGGACACATACAGACCTTCAATAATTTCAGACTGCAGAGAGATCCAGGTGGTAACTCACCAACACATAACTGCCTCAGATGACACAGGTCTTCCAGATACAACTCTTCCAAGTTCTCAAACACAGGCATATGTGGAACACATGTTATTGCATTCATCAGTTCTTTCAAGTTCGCACACTGACCAATTACAGAGAGAACTTTCAGTCCATGAAACCTCCCACGGTCATATTCCACAAGAATGTTACGTAACCCTTTGCATTCTTTATAACGCAGCCTCTCAGTATTCTTTACCACAGCATTGACAAACCAGTCCGGAAAGGTTCCTATGGTTGTGTCAGTTCTATAAAGGCTCAAGGATCTACAATTACAACCGGATCGAAGTTTTTTAATGAATCTCCCTCCACTATGGCCGCTGCGAATACTGATATCGAAGTAAACCCAATTCGGTTCGACCTCAACACTTTTAGGGATGCCATTTGCATCCGATATGCAAACTGTCAAAATGCTTAAATATAATAAACCAGCTAATTCATCAAAGCCAATATTAGTTTCTTCTCCTTCTCCATCAATTTTACTCCCCCAGTTCAAAAATCCACATTCCATGTACAGTTCTTCCAACTGATGCAACTTGGATATCACTTTAGATGGGATTGTGCGAATATATACAGCACTGACATCCAGCATCCTTAGATTGGTCAACTGTCCTATTTCTCTTGACAATTCTTCCAGAGCAAATGCTCTCATACTAAGAATCTCAAGCTTGTGAAGTTTTCCGATTACAGAAATGTCATTTATGTTCCAGCAATAATCTAAATACAAAGCTTGAAGGTTGGTTAGAGAACTGATTGATTGGGGTAGCAATGAAATACGAGTGTAGCTAAGATCCAAGACTCTTAATTCATTCTGACTCTGGAAAAATGATTTTGGGATCTCATTGAAAGAAGCATTGTGTTGTAGTAATAAAATCTGGAGATTTGGACATACCAACTCTTCCGGTAGCTTGCAAATTTCGTTCTTCATTAGTGAGATTGCAGAGTAGCCTTTATGTGCATCAATCTTCGGCCAGTTCTTCAATTCATAGCTACTTTTCACCAAGAACCGCTGGCCGTCTTCAGATAATGAAATTGATATTGCCACGTCCCGAATGACATCATGCATCCTTACACATTTGTCATCTCCAGCGTCCAAAAGCAAGCAAGAATCTTTAAGGGCCTTCACCACTAAGTATGTTGTCGCTCGGGCTTCTAGCATGTTTGAATCTTGAAACATTCCTTTCCCAATGCTATACATGAGCAAGTGTTCAATTCGGATATCATAATCTTCTGGGAACAGGCAGCAAAGCAAGAAGCATGATTTGGAATCATCAGATTTCAAGTAATCATAGCTTAACTTTATGGATGCATACACAACTCCCTCATCTTCAGGGTTGGGAGGTTGAGACGCTTGTAGTTGTCGAGCAGCTTCTTTCCATCCATCCAAACCTTGACCTCGAAGGGCCCTCGCAACTGCTATCAAAGCAAGTGGTAGACCGGCGCATTCTCTAGTCACCTTACGTGCTACATGATAGAAAGTGGATGATTTGTCAAGAGGGTACTTCCTTGCTTCCTTCACAAATAATCTCCAAGAATCTTCTTCTGATAAGGTATTGAGATGTATGTTTGCATGGCAATCCATGGAATGGCAAACAGTCAATTTTCTGGTAGTAAGTAGAACTTTGGAATTGCATCTTTGAAGTTCGTTGTGGCTTGGAATTCCAATGCTTGAAAAGTCTATGCTCTTCCAAATGTCATCCAAGATTATGAGGATCCCGGTTCCTCCCAATATCTTCTCCTTCAATTTACTGGCTCTTACAATTTCTGTCTTCTCCTCCAATTTCAAGCCCAGCATTTCTGCAAATGTCTGTTGAATTTTCATCAAGTCGGGGTTTTGGGATACGACAGCCATTATCACTTGATTAAAAAGCCTACTTTTTTGGGCTTGTGCTCCAACATATTTCACCATTGTCGTCTTTCCAACGCCCCCCATTCCGTAGACTCCAATGGTAGTGGCCTCATCATCTTTTAGCGCGTTCATGACCTTATCAATGGCTTGTTTTGTTGCTGCAAATTCTTTAAAACCTCCGATGCACATTTTAAGCACAGGTTCAGTCAGTCGTAATTTATTGCACACAGATTCCTCAATGGCATCCACAAGTTCTCTATCAGTTCTGCAAGTAAGCATTATGGATCAGAAAATCATCGGAAAAATTAATGATAAATCCAAAAGCACAAGTATTACTAATTAAAAAAAGGTCTCATCATGCTTACTTATAATTCAGTGTATGCCATCCAGAGAAATTTGCCACTTTTTTTAAAGCTTCTCTCCACTGCTGCACCTTTCCTGATTTGTGTTTCCCAGATTTTTCATGCTTAGTGAAAGCATCTCCAAAACTCCTCTTCTGATTTCGTACATCACTAGGATCCACATTATAAAAAAGTGGCAGAATTCTATTGTTGTCTTCTTTCATGCGTTCACAAATGTTTCTAAGTTCCTCCAAACACCAAGTGGAAGAGGCATAGTTTGGAGAGAGAACAATAATTGCAAACCTTGATTCTTTAATTGCCATTAGGAGAGTGGGAGAAATAACATCCCCTACTTGAAGGTCTTGGTCATCCATGAATGTTTTGATTCCTCTGTTTTTCAGTCGATCGTATAAAAAGGATGTAATACCCCTACGAGTTTCCTCACCCCTGAAACTCAAAAACACGTCATGCTTCCACCTAGGAGCTGATGATGAAGGAAGAGATGCAGAGGCATCGACGTCAACCAGTTCTTGATTATCCTCTGATATTGGCTCTGGGGTTTCAACCATGCAACTGAACCTACTCTTCCATATCCACCCAAGACTGGCTATTACGTTCCATGTCACCACAATAATGAACCAATTCTTCCATATCCACTTAAGACTGGCTATGATACCGAACCATTGCACCATTACCACACTAATCACAATGACCATCCTCATCGTCTTCCAATTATTATTGTTTCAATATGCAAACATAGAGGACGAAAACAAAAACGAATCAAAACCAACGAAAACAAATATTGGAGGATACAACATATATATGAAATAGTAAGTAGAATATGTTTCTAACCTGAAAGACACACTGATAGAACTCCATTAGCTTCAGCTATTATAGACCCAGAGTATTGTGTCTTGGAGATTGAGGAGACTTCTAGATAGATGGATCTCCCTTAGCCTTGACGGAGCTAGCTAGGCTTGATAGTGTAAAAAGCAAGAAAGTTGAACAGAGATAGAGTGGGTGGGTGCGTGTGTCGCTTTGATGATGAAACATAAAAAGAGTCTCTTCTTGGACATTAAAAGGTTTTACAGTTTTACAGTGGGTGAAATTCTCTCTTACCCTACTGGGTTAGTTTGCTATTTCCAGGACAGGAAAGGTGTTGAGTTTGCTTTCATTTTCTGAAACTTCCCACAGACGCAGCTCCCTAATTTGATCGATGAAATTATCGGTCACTTACCAACGGACTTCCAATTTCTCCACTCGCAAGTCCATGGCCCCCATCAAAAGGTGAAGCTTGAGGCAATTATTATTGGTGTATAATAAATTATAAATTTACTATTTATAAATTATTGTTTAAGGAAAACCTAATTTGTGTTTAGCCCAAACTCTAGGTTACTTGACCTAGTGGTAATAGGATTTAATTAGAAGGATCTAGAATCCTAATCAATGTAGAATTACTTTCCTTGTATGATTGAGATTCTATGCATTGTAATCCTCTATATAAAGAGGCCCCTATTATCAATGAGAATACATAGCAAATTCCTCTCAAATTCAGTTTCTCTACAACACGTTATCAGCACGAGCCCTAACCCTAGCCCTAAAAACCAAAACTCTTCTCACCAAAACTACCGCAAGCTCCTAGCCCTTGCTAGCCATGCCGTACGCTGCCCCTGCAGCCCTTGCGCACCCGTGTGCCGCCTACTGCCCCTGCAGCATTGCCTCACGCCTGCTGCCCCCTGCAGCACAGCAGCACGCTCGTTCCTGTGCAGATCAGGCTGCTTGCACACCCCGAAACATCTTGTTCGGGACCTCTGATCAAAATCCTTTCTTCATCAAAGTTGTTCATCTATGTCTCTTCTATCTGACCTCCAAATTTCAGACATATTTGAGTCTTTTTGAGACCTGTACACCATTCGAGGTGGGAGCTGTTCAGCATGCTCGTTCCTGTGCATATCAGTCAGTTTGCAAGCCCCGAAACGTCTAGTTCAGGACTTCAGATAAAAATTCTTCCTTCATCAAAGTTGTTCACCTATGTCTCTTATATCTGACCTCCAAATTTAAGCCCAATCGGAGTGGTTTTGTGACCTGTACACCAATCGGAGTGGGAGCTGTTCAGAAGCGAATCTGCTCCGAATTTCAACAAGTTTGATTCGCCTAGGACTGAAGCTCGTCTGCAATCCTACAACGAGGATCGAATATGCTCTGCAATCCTACAACGAGGATCAAATACGCTTTGCAATCCTAAGAGGTATGGTTTACTAAAAGTTCCCGTTTTTGAAGTTTTTTTTTTTTCTTTTTCGCTTCTTTTTCTCAGGGACTTGCAACCTCCCTTCTTCTACCCCCCCCCCTTTCTTCATCATAGGGGAGACCTAATTAAGCCGAACTGTGGGGGTTCGTGCTCACTCCAAGCTTGGAGCTTGTAGAGTTCTCCAAACTTAGAGTTTGTTGAGAAGAAACGATCGACCACAAACATCATTGTTTCGATCTAATCCAACCCCTCTTGGAATCGAATTTCTTGGAAGCGACTACTCTTGGAAATTCCTAATTTCTTAGAAGCGACTACGCTCAGAAATTTTATTTGTTTTCGTGGTAGCTATTTTCGCTCCGAAACTAACCCTAATTTCTTGTTCTCTTTCAGGATGAGTAACCTGAACAAATTGGACTTTGCTCCATTGGGAACAACTGGCTCTAAATATCACAGATGGGTTCGTGATGTCTGCCAGCATCTCAAGGCCGATGGAATCCTGGATACGATTCTCGAGCCTAACCAGGACGTGCTAACTGTTGAGCAAGCTCAAGCTTTGGAAGCAAATAGAGCAGCCTTATAGGCAAATAAGGCGAAAGCCATCATCCTAATGACTCGTCATATGGATGATTCGCTCCAGTACGAGTATATGAATGAAGAAGACCCCAGAAGGTGTGGGTCTCACTCGAAGAAGATTTGGCAACGTCCGTGACTCCTTGCTTCCTGACCTAGAAGTGAGATGGCATAGCCTCCTCTTCTGTGATTTCAAGACAGTTCTTGACTATAACTCGGAAGCACTTCGCATTAAATCCTTAATGGAATTCTGTGGTAAAAAGATCACAGATGCGATGTTGATTGAGAAGACTCTCTCTACCTTCCCCGTCTATGCATTGATGGTTGCTAAGAACTATCGAATGGATGTAAATGCAAGACGGATCACAAGGTTTCATGAGCTCATTGGAGCTATGAATGTTGCTGAAAAGCATGACAATATCCTTGTGAAGAACTATAATTCGAGATCCGTGGAAACAGAACATATTCCAGAATCCAATTATAGTCGCACCTCTAAGAGAGGGCACCAAGAGCGAAACCCTAATCTTAGGGATACTTCTGGACGTTCTGGTCCATATAATCGCTCTACTTGGGAAGGTAACCGCCAAAATAGGCGAACACGGAACCGAAGAGGTCAATGTGGAAAGAGAGAGGGAGGCAACGCCTCTGGCCATGTTGGTGGCGCCACCAACACTAAGAGCCATCTAAATGACGCTTTCAAAGCGCCTCAATCAATGGAGTCTGAGCAAAGAGATGTACGTTCTCGATATGGAGTATCCAATCATTGGGCACACATTTGTAGAGCTCGTGAAGAACTTGTCACCGCCTACAAAGCATATTGTGAAGCAAGAGAAGCTCACTATGTGGAACAAGAAGATCAAGAAGATGATCTAGAGTGAAGGGTTGAAGACTACAAATCTGGCTGGGATCAATAGATCGCCAATTCTGTTTAAGTCTTTATTTTCCAAGAGATGTAGGCGATTGCCATATTACTTTTTATTGGATTAGATTTTCTTTGATCATAGAAACAATGATGTACTCCGTTGGCTTATGAATAAAATTTCGAGTGCTTTTCATTATGACTCAATTTTGATTCTGAGCATATTACTTTGTGACTACGATGGCTGGGCCATCAATATTAATTCAAGGACATGGAATAGCCCAAGTTCCACTTGCCAAATGGCACCTTGATTACAGTTGTCACAGAAACTCTCTACGCTCTTAGGGCAAATAGTACCCTATGAATAGCCAACGAATTCCATGCGAAAATGCATGTAGAGAACGGAAATGAGTTCCTTTGCATTACCTCTAATGATTGCGAACAAAGACGCATCTTAAAGACGTTTATATGTCTCTCTAGTGGACTTTATGTCACTATTCGAGCTATTAAATCCAATAAAGTTTGAGAGAAGATCTCTTGGATTTAGACACATATTGGCTTTGTCACGACAGGATAGATCATCCTAGTCATGATATGATGATCCGTCTACAAAAGACTTCACACGGACATCTTTTCTCTCGAGCGAAATGAAGCATGAATCAAAAGTTGATTCTTAGACTAACTGTGACCGACGCTGCTGCCTAGGGCACCGCCTCCGTCCACCACCAGCCTAGGGCTGGCGTAGTCCCTATCCATGACTCCATGGATGGCGTCCATCATGGTGATGGCGCCCTAGGTGATGCTGCAATCACCAACTTGCTTCACAATAGCGTTTCAGACGCTCAGGCCTAACCAAAATTCTCATTGGTTGCTTCTAAAGCCTCTCGCTCGTTTTACTAAGCCCGTTCCTTAGGGAAATTAGGACTGAGACCGTCCTATGCAAAGGATATGACAATACTCATTCTGTTCTTACAAAGAATCCGTAGGGATTTTGTGGATTGATTCAACCAACTTGCGGACGCTTAAATATTTTATGATGTTGGTTGACACGCAAACACTCTGGTCACGTGTTGTGCCATTGTCCACATATAACTGCTGCCTACGCTACACTCCTAGCACATATCATATGACAATGGGCTCACTCCCCAAATCATCCTATTCAGTCAATTGGATTTGACTATGCTAGTGAGTTTACATCGAAGACTTTCGATGGATATTGCAATGGGTTTGATGTTGGACATCACATTCCCATGTACACACCCAATTGGTCTCGCGGAAACGACTACGATGGTAGTCCGAACATTGGTAATGCGCACCAATCTTCTTACATCCGCTTGGGGTGATGCGATATCGCATGCAGTCATGCTAATTCGTCTACGACCTACCGCCACTCAATGTACCTATGCGTTACAGCTAGTGACTGGGTACACGTATTTTGTACTTACGCACATTTGAGTGAGCCATTTATGTGCCAATTGCGCCGCCACAGCGCTCTATGATGGGTCCTTACAGACGAATGGGCAACTACGTTGGATTTGAGCTTCCAACAATCGTCCGCCACTTAAATGCCCTTGCTAGGCGATCTTCTTACTGCTAGATTTGCGGATGTCACTTTGATGAGACAGTCTTCCCGTCGTTAGGGGGAGATAAGAACACGAATGTTCAACAGGAACGACAGGAATTGTCGTAGTCTGTCCCCACTATGTCTCATCTTGATCCCTATTAAAGTGACGAGATCACACAAATATGCTGCAAACATGCCTGCAAGGAAGGACGTCCCTACGAGAGGACGTAGCGCCACCCTACACGGAGGTAGGCATGGCGCCAATGCCAAAGAAAGTGGCACTTTGGCGTTACAGGCCATGGCCCCAGCTAGGATGCGTGGAGAGGCCCGTGGGTTCGAAGGATACTTTGGCACATTCCAATCCTTTGATCATCAAGACTCAAAATCCGTCTCATGAGAATCTTCCGGGTTATGGTTATCGTTGGGGGACGCCTCAACGTCAAAACCTATTCCTGAGAATATAGAGCTCTATGAAAATTACACTAGTGTACATGAGACGTGGGATAGAAACTCCATCAGAATTGATGATGTAGTTGCGTATTTTGTTGCGCATGAGTTTTTGAGTAGATGATATCGAACCACGCTCCGTTGATGAATGAATGCCAACGTAGAGAAATTTGGCCTAAATGGAAAGATGCGATCCAGGTTAAGATGGATTCTCTAACGAAGAGGAAGGTTTTCGAGCTAGAGATGCCAACACCTCCTAACATAAAACCTGTTGACTAATGGGTATTCGTTAGAAAGCGTGATGAGAAAAAGAGATGGTAATCTCGCCTTATGGCGCAAGGCTTCTCACAAAACGCCCTGGAATCGACTACGATGAGACATATTCTCTAGTAATGGATGTCATTGCACTCCACTACCCTGTCAGTTTGGTAGTTTCCGAATAACTGAACATGCAGCTTACAAATGTGGTCACTACGTATCTCCATAGGGATCTAGATACGGAACATACATGAAGGTTCATGGCGAACTTCATTTACCCAAGTCAAGAGGTTCTAGACCACGGAGCGCGTTTACAATTAGGTTGAAACGCTCACTAAAGTGACTACTTGATTGGGAAGGGATATGCCCACACGTTTCTATAACAAGTTTTAGATTCTATCGCGGTTCATGTTGGACATGATCTTCATTAGAAGCCTTTAAAGAGTTAAGGGAAACCACTGAACACTTGAAATCTGTAGTTTGAGATGAAGGATTTTGGGAGAACACGACTATGTCTCGGTTTGGAACTTGAGCATCGTGTCGATAGATGCTTAGGCATTTTGACAAGGTCAAGCCTCCAAGCACCCCCATGATCGTCTGTAGTCTTGATCCTGAAAAGGATCCTCTTCGTTCGAAGGATGATGACGAAGATGTGCTAGGGGCAGAAATGCCCTAGTTAAGTACAATATGCGCATTATTGTATTTAGCTCAATGCACAAGACCGGACATCTCATTTACCATGAACTTGTTAGCTAGATATAGCTCTGCGCCAACGCGACGCCATTGGATTGGTGTAAAAGATATATTTCGATACTTGAGATGTATGAATGATATGGGCTTGTTCTATCCCTACAAAGAGATGATGGATTCGGACCCATCACACACCAGGTACGCCGCCAACGCTGGCATGCGTTCTCTATCCCCATCCCAAAACGACATGTGTTTTGGAAGGTTTTGCTGATGTTGGGTATCTCTCTGACCCACACAAAGGTCGCTCCCAAACTGGTTAAGTGTTCACCATGGGAAAAGACCGTGATATCTTGGAGGTCTACAGAACAGACCGTAGTCGCTATATCTTCGAACAATGCAGAGATCATTGCTCTTCACGAAGTGGTTCGTGAATGTATATGGATTGGATCCATAATTACGCATGTTCGAACAATTGTGGTTTGAAGTCTACCACAGATGAGCCTACGAGCATTTAGGATAATGCTACTTGTTTTGAACAAATGAGGCAAGGCTACATCAAAAGCGACAACACCAAGCATAATCAGCAACAACAGACACTCCTCGAGATCAAAGTGAACTAGGTTCGATCTGAGGACAATGTGGCAGACTTGTTTACTAAGTCATTGCCCAAATCCACGTTCGAGAAACATGTGGCAAGAATTGACTTGCGAAAATTATCTGAACTCCCATGATCGTAGTCATCAGGGGGAGGTGCAGACATCAGGGGGAGATGTCTACATGTTCGTCTCGAATCGTGAAGGGTGTGTTGTGCTCTTTTTCCCCTTCGACCGAGGTTATTTTTGTCCCACTGGGTTTTTGTTACTCGGCAAGGTTTTTAACGAGGCAACGAGAGAAGCACCGCATTTGGGCAACACAAGGGGGAGTGTTGAAGGAAAACCTAATTTGTGTTTAGCCCAAACTCTAGGTTACTTGACCTAGTGGTAATAGGATTTAATTAGAAGGATCTAGAATCCTAATCAATGTAGAATTACTTTCCTTGTATGATTGAGATTCTATGCATTGTAATCCTCTATATAAAGAGGCCCCTATTATCAATGAGAATACATAGCAAATTCCTCTCAAATTCAGTTTCTCTACAACAATTATATATTTATTATATTATAAGAAAAAGTAAAATAAAATTTATGGAAATGGGCCGGGCCACATCCCGCAATATGACGTGCTCAAGTGGTGCTAGGCCCATAACGGGCTCAGGCTGGACCGAGCCATTGGGTCAATATTTCTCAGCTCAGCCCAACCCGTTTGAATAACTAGCTCAAGCCGTGTCGGGCTGCATTTAAAAGTGCCGGGTTCGTGCCATGCTCGGGCCTAGCAGCCCGTTTGTCACTTCTAGCCCAATCACAGTTCTTAACAAAAACTTAATTTTTGTTCAAACAAGTTGATTTTAATTCTTTCTTTTTTTCTTTTTTCTTTTTTATGTAAGAAGGCTAAGGTCCCAGACTATCCAGGAGCCTCATTGTTGTGCCCTTGTGTTTTATTAAAAGTAAGAATACAATGGGGGAGACATCAAGCTTAAACCCCTTAAAGCATTACATTGATCCTCATAAAGAACATCCAGAATAATAACGGGCGTCTCTTCAATCCAAAACTCATCCAAATTACCCCAACTAGCAAGATGTGCAAGCCTATTAGCCACACAATTTACTTCACGATAAATAAACTGGAATTGACAACAAAAGAAAGCGTAAGGATACCTTTTGCAGTCTTCTATAATCCGGCCTATATCAATTAGGTCCTCCAAACCCATATCAAGGGCATTAACAAGTGTTGCGCAATCTGACTCAATTTCAACCCCATCCCAACCTTGATGAACAGCCACCAAAAGACCAACCCGAAGAGCTTCCACCTCGGTATGTAATGCTGACTGTGTATAAGAGAGATGCCTAGCCAATGCAACTACGCACTCACCATTTTCATCTCGGACAACAACACATATACCTCCCACCTTGTTTTAATTTCTGAAGCTCCCATCTATATTAACTTTCAGTCTACCACTAGGTGAGTAGGTCCACTTTGTGATTGGCCTCTTGCCTTTCTTTCATACAAGAACCTGCTGTTTTTTATATTCCTCCAAATAGCAGCATATCCATTAGGACATATGCAGATCAGGATCAAAGCACCTACCCTTCCAAACCAAATTATTTTGTTCATTCCTATTACCCATAAAGACATCAGGAAAAACTCCAAATGTACCTCATTTAGAGTTCCACTCATTTCTTTGACCCAATCATCAATAGTGCGTGTAGGATGCATTACCGGCCGGTTTAAGCTGCAAAGGCCCTGCCCTCCAAAACACACCAACAGCTTCACAATTCTTGAAAACGTGCAACCCATCCTCTCCCCACAATGCATAAAAAGGGCATGATAAGTCTGGGAGCCTCACTTTCTTACTAGGGCTATTTTCGTGGACAAGAAACCCTTAACCAGATGCCAAGCTTGCATTCTAACCTTTGGGGGCACATTTATTTTCCAAAGCCTCTTCCAAAATTTGTCACCGCCAATCCCTGTCCCACTACTGGATCCATTAGTATCCAAGTGCTCCAAAAACCTTATTAAGTGGTAACCATTCCTCATACTGTAGATTCCTTTCTTGTCAAAATGCCATAGTAATCTATCCTCACCTCCATCCAGGCTTAGAGGGATTTGTGCAATACTCTGCACCTCATCATCCATGAACAACTCGTTTAAAAGCCACAGCTCCCATTGTCCCTTCTCTAAATCAATTAGGTCAGACACATATAAATCCTTAGTCCCTTGCATAACAGGCGAATATGGTTTAAAGCTATAAGGTTTTGGGATCCACAGATCAGGCCACATCGAGACACCTGTACCACTTCTTATCTGGAACCTCAGGCCCTTCTTGAGTAAATCCCTATGGCGACCCGAGTGGGTATACTATAGCGCCATAATATTAAGCCAATAGGAGCTCGATACGTCGTAGACGTATGTAAACCTATCAACTTAATACTACAAGGCCTTTTGAAATATGATTTTTAGAAAATAAGAGACAAATAAAACTTCTAAGAAAGGACTTTCTATCAACAACCCAATATTCAAATTAAGTCTGGAAATACTTCAAATCAAAGTAGGCAAGTACACTGTGACTCCTTAGGGCTTACATCATAACCGAAATAAAAGGAGTTCAACAACGACAATAAAACAAAGGGTGAGGCGCGCTCCCAGGTAGGAAGACCTCACAGAATTCAACTGAGTTCAACATTGAAAGGAAAGCGAGTAAATTGATAGAGTACCAAAAGAGAAAGACTTCAAGCAACAGGGACAGCAACACACGAACTCGGCCAACGACCCACTTCTAATCTAGATTATTTGGAGTGACCTCGTTGTAACCTGAAATGTAGGGGTGTGCATTTCGTCCTCCCTAGCCCAATAGGGGCCAACCCAACCTAAGTTAGGTTTGAAAACTAATAAGAAAAACATAGCTACTAGGATATAGATTGTGCGCATTTGTGAAATCGAGTAAAACAAATGCAAACAAAAACAATAGTCGTTGTCTTTTTCGGATAATCATATGCAGCATGCTTCACACAACTTGGAGCTCTGAGATACTTACCTACCTGCTAATCTAAAACAATCGGTGACCGATCGGTTCGCCATCCTTCTAGAACCGGCCAACTACTTGTAGTCCTTGTGACTATAAGTAGCGAAAGTATTCATTTCTTGGCCTTAAGTGTCCTATGACTGGTTCACCGTCGGTACTTACCTTTCCTCAATGCACATAAGAGCACAACCCCCTGTGGATGTTCACAGTTATCTACACAGTGGGATGACTAGGAATCAACATGTCTAGGCCTCATTCACTTTCAGGTCACAAGTACAAACATACAATGGGGTACAATATCTCAACATACAAGTCTAGCCTCGGTTTACACAATCAGCAATTATCAGTTATGCAAACACTATAGGCCTGGGAGGGTTCGGGTTTTTTTAAAAAAAAATGGAACTAAAACCAAACCGCAGGAGATGTTTTTGGTTTGAGTTTGTCAAATTTTAAGGCTGGAACCGACTACTAACCGAACCGTTTTCATTTGGGTCGGTTTTGTCGGTTATCAGTTCCTAAACAAGGTACTAGAAAGGAGAAATCCACTCCAGACAGGCTAAAACAGAAACAGCCAATAGCCAAAGTGCAAAACTGAAAAATATTTCTTCCAAACTGGGCAACTGAAACTCACTGTTTTTGACAATCAAAAGTACATAAATGTATAAAACTGAAACCCACCCTTCTCTAGCTCATGAATGCTATCAACTGATCAAAGAATGAGATTAAACTAAAGCAACATATCTGCCATATCAAGCAATTACAGACTTACAATATTACACAATCAATAATCAAACTGGAACAACAACAACAAACAGTCAAACTATGAAACTGAAGTAAATTAATAAAATGGGAAGTAGAGTACAGTAGCATTATTAAATGCTGAAACAAAAATGAAATAAAGACAGCAAGCATTCAAGTGATTCAACAATTTCATCAAACAATCAAGTTTTCAAAAAACTTGAGGATACCTTAATACCTCTCTAGGAGAGCTACCCTCTCTACCCTAGTCTACTTCTAGATCGGCCGACGGCGGGAGTCCTTCCCTTCTCTGACCTTATGCAGCGACAAGTATCGGTCTCCCCTCTACCTCATCTGTTGATGACACTCAGAAGCCGACCATGTGCGGCGACCACTCAACTCAAGCCTGGTTCACTCATCAGCTATTGCCGGAAGGAAATAGGTGATGTGAGAGAGATGGATCAGTGCTCCAGTCCGATCAGATTCAATGGTGATTGGGTGGAGCAATGGCCATGGCGGATCAGGCCGAGGTGAGGACGCCTCAAATCTGGGCTGTACGCAGTCGGGAAGGACCTGAATACACAGTCTCGAAGCCAAGAGATGAGAGGGTGCGACCTCTGGACCCGGATCAAAGCGTCCACACTCTGATTGATGGCGGTGCCGACCTTTGCACCCCAACCTGTGGAAGCGGCAGAGATAGCAGTCGTGCACCGTGAAGCAAATCCGACTTTGGAGCAGGCAGAACTCACTGGTAGGATGATTGGATCTAAGACGATGACGGTGACTGGCTCTGCTGCCCGGATTGGTAATAGGGTGGTCTCGGCGGTGGTTGCCATGCTTGGCAAAGGAGCGGCAAGTGGGGTGCCCAGATCAGTTGAGGGGCCCAAGTCAGAGTTGGTATCCAAATCATTTCGGAAAGCCCAAAAGTGTGTGGTGGCCCAAATTAGTTTTGAGGTTAAAATCAAATGGGTCTGGAGGGTTTCAACCTGCTCTGAGTTCCTGGTGGAATTGGGCTCTTTGGTGGACCATGTTAATAAGCTCTATCTCTTCAGGGTTTCATATTTGGGATCCCGGAGGATCACTACCTTGTAGCTGGAGGCTTGAGATAAGGGCAAAGGAAAGCCTTAGGGTTCCTGGTCTTCTTGCCTATTTCTAGAAAGTTGGTCTTCTCCTACTTTCATCTTGGTTTTCTCTAGTTGTAGACCAATTGAGGTCTCTAGGAGATTAGGTTTACTATTCAAAGAGAGGTTAGTAGTGAGGATTTATTTTCTTGTAGCTAGGCTCAATAAGTGAGCGTATGTGTTAACATTGAGGATCACTTGTTCTTTGCTCGGTAGCTTGTGCCATTTATGAGTTTGGTATGAGACAGCATCTGATGTACGTGCCTTCTGGCCATGGATAAATTAATGAAGTTATCTATTTCCTCAAAAAAAAAAAGTTCTGAAATAACAATGACAAAAAATGCAGCAGACAATCAAACTATCAATCATCTTCCACAATTCCACTTCCAAGTTACATTCTTGATTCTTCTATAGTTCCAACTTCCAAACACAACCTGCTGCAACTCAAACAAAAAATAAAAAGAAAACCAGTAGGTTCACCAAGTATATAAGTGAAAGTGAGAAACAGATTCTAAGAATGCAAAGTGATCAAACTCATCAAAGAATGCAAAGTGAGAAACAACAAGTGAGCAAACCTGAGCTTATTATTTTTTTTTTCACACTCTTTGACACTGATTTGGAAGATTTTGATGCATCACTACTCTTTGAAAGTTTGGAAGACTTTGTAGCCTTTCGCCTTTGTTGAGTGGCATGAGTTTCTTCAACTTCTACTACTACATTGGCCTTCTCCAATCTTTTTCTCTCTTCTTCTACTTGTTCTACATAAGTGCATACAAACAAAGAACAGTTCACATTATTAAAGGCTTAAAGTTGCAAAAAGAAGCTATGCAATAACAGTTCACATTATTAAGTAAAAAATGCAAGTAAGTTACATACCTTTTTCAACATCCTTGAACCACCCCATTTTCTCAATGGTTGGACTATATTCTAACCCCATTATTGCATCAGATTTGAGCTAATTTTGGAGGCAGATTAGGGCTTCAACAGTTCTAGGAGTTAATGAACTCCAATGTAGATCAATTACCCTCATCCCTGTGCTGAAACTACTCTCACTAGCTACTGTAGAAACTTGGATTGCTAAAACATCCCTTGCCACAGCTTGCATGTTAGGATACTTTGAACCATTTACCCTCCACCAATCCAAAATCTTCCAATTTTCATTGTCTTAAGGCTTCTCTATGGGATCAAGCAAGTATCTATCAACCTCTCCTCCAACCACCACTGCCTCACCTTCAAGCTGCTTGTTCCACAAGTCTAGCATAGCAACCCTCTTCCTGGTTAACCCTCATGTGGGCACACTTAGTGTTGGTCTGTTGCTACGGTCTTCTCGCACATTTCTTTTTCTCTTTGATGCAATTTGATCACTATTAGAAGTTGTATACAGATCACATAAGTCTAGCACATGCTGTTTCACTTCATCTGATCTCCTCTTAATCTCTTCACTTCCCATGTAAAGCATTGTTTCACACACATAATCAAAATTCTTCAGTTTATACCTCAGATCCAAGACAAGTGCAACAAAAAACAACTCATTGATGTCATCGAGCGATCCGAAGTATTTCTTGTACTTGGTCCTCATTTTGTTAGCCATACCAAACAAAACTTTGTCATCACTCTCACTTGAATCACTATCTATGGGCTTGTGAAACAGCTCATCAAGCTCTGCCTTGATAGTGACTATGTCATGGAAGTCTTCGTTTGCTGTAGGGTGAAGCTGTGCACTTACACTAACTATGACATCGTAGAAAACCTTAAGAAACTTCACAAAAGCACTTGCTTTATCCCAATCAGCTTGCACATGGGGCCCTACCCTCTTCTTAGCCTGCCTTGGCCTAACTTGAGTTTCAGCCTCTATATTTTCATCATCAAGCTCTTCATCTTCATCAAAATAACTTCTGTATCTAGCATCTTCCTCATCTACCATTCTATCAAAAGCCTTCTTTAATTCTATAGCAATGTCTAGCATAATGAAGGTGGAGTTCCACCTTGTAGGCACATCTAACACACACACACACTTTCTTACACAGTATCTTCTCTTTCTCAACACATAGCTTAAACGCATCATATCTTTGTCCACTGATCCTCACATACCTAACAGCATTTCTAATGCTAACCACTGACCTATCCATTATATCCAGACCAGCCCTCACAATTATGTTGACAATGTGAGCCATGCATCTCACATGCATAAACCTCCTATCAAACAAAGGTTTCCTAGGCCATCCACTCATTTTGTTTCTAAGGTACTAGAGAATTGTAGAGAATAGTTATGTGTATTCATTGATAATAAGAGCCTATATAAAGGGATTACAAAGTACATAATCTTGGAGTACAAAGATTCCTATTCTAACTCGGAGTAGGAAATCTCTCATATTACAACTATAAAACTAATGCTAGTTTGACAAGACACACTAAATGTCAACATTCTTCAACACATAGATATAGATTCATGCATGAAAAGGTTGAACATAGTGAAAAGCAAAAATAAAAAAAACAAAAGAATATAGTGCACTTTGTCCATGTTGTATATGCATCCATTAATAATCCAATCTAGCAAAAGTGATTATCTTGAATCAGGCAATCAAGTTTCTTAGAAGATGAATGGGTGCATACGCAAACACATGGAACCCATGTTATTGTCATCTAATCTAGTCTTTGTATAACATGACAAAATAGGAAGAAATATTTGTTAACGCAGATGCAGATGCTACAAATTCATTGAAACATTATATTTTGTTTTGTCTCAACCTCAAACACCGATGGAGATAAGTTCATCATTCATAAGGTACCAAGGGAGGACAAGCAACTCTACATTCATTGTGTTGCTTATATTGTTGATAAAGTTTAGCTACTGAAGGGACAAATACTTCACCAATGGAAAATTTATATAACCAGAAATCATGTTGCAGACAGGAATTAATGCAAAAGGATCCAGTTATTTTTTTTATGGTGAATTACAAATTTCAAAATTTAGAAAATTCAAAAGTTAGGGCCACTATGTAGCAGCTGATAGCAATAGTACTGTGAATGAAATTTTGTACTTAAGGAAGTGCGAAGGAATTGATGAACTGTACTGAAAACTAGCAGAACTTTATGTTTTTCATATTTAATTTCTTTCTTCGAAACAGAACCTAGAGACTCTTCTTTGGAGTTCCAATGAACTTAGGTTCTATGCTTTAGAGTCCTTGGTACCAATAACAAACTTTACTTTTAGATTTTCCCACATTCAAAGCATAGAAGGCTACTAAAGAAAAAAAATCAACAACTAGGGGTTCTAGCCATCCATAAAGCAAGACTGAAAGGAGAATGGACTGCAAAGAGTGAAAGAGGAAATAAGGACTCCTTTCCTATCCAGGTAAATCGTATTCTGAATTGTTTCACATCAAATTACATTAACATTGAATGTGAATTGTCTTAGTATATAGAGTAGAATACAAGTGGTTGTAGGTATATTGATATATTGTTCAAAAATGTAAACAAGAAACAAATTATTTTCAACAGCAATTACAACTTAATTGGATGCCAAAAGAGAAAACCTGGCAGGAACCAAAGATGCAAGACTTTTCCATTCAATGATAGTAGAAAAAAGCCAACCAACCTCTCACAAGAAGCAAAGAGTTCCGTATGAAATCCAAACCTCTAAGCCGGCAGCAGCAGGACACATTGCATGAATAAACTCAAAAAGACCTGTTCCTTTTTTGTGTTTCCCAATTTTTGTTGCAGACGACTTATTGTTATTCTCTGAAGCAAGTGTTAAGCATCCTAGGCTTCTCAAGAAATTCCTGGATTATTTGGTGCTTTGTCTGGACAAAGATTGAATTTTGAGAAATCACTTGTGTACTGCTCTCCTAACATCAATAGCTCTCTTGCTTCTGAAATAAGCTCTGTCAAAGGCAAAGCTAGGCAAGCTGAGACTTCTGCAAGAGGATCAGGGCTTTGGTCTCTGATTTCCATCCTATGAAAAAACGTCAAAATTGCTCAAGCACATGGACTACTGTGGTCTTTGGCTCTCATCTGTGGAAACAAGATTTAAAATGGATAATTGGTCTAGCCTTGGTGTGTTAAGACAATTTGCTCTTGATAATGATAACTCCACTGTTGAAGATTTTTTTACAGCATGGTATTTGGAATTTGGAGTCTCTCAGATCTGTTCTTCCTGTTGATGTTATTAGTAAGATCACTTGTATCCTATTTCCATTGATCGGTCTGAAATAAGTTGATTTGGAGTGGTACATCTTCAGGAATTCTTTCAGTTAATCTGCCTATCAGATATTATGTAGAGAGCAAAATGTGTACAACTTTAGATGGAAGGATATCTGGTCTTCTGCTATCCCCCCTAAGTTGAAGACTTTTCTTTGGCTTGTTCAAGGTAAATTATTGACTAAAGAACAATGCTCAGGAGATGCATTGCTAACAGCCCTCTTTGTGTTTTATGCTCCAATGATTCAGACGACATGGGGCATGTATTGTGGGATTGTACAAATGCCAGGCAGGTATGGGAAGCTGTTTCAGTCCCCGCAGCTATGAAGATATATAACCTTCAACCTGGGATGGAAAGATTGGATTACTTCCAGTCTAAAGCAAGCAAGGTACATATGAATGACCTTCGATGGAATGCTTTCTCTACTTTATACGGTTGGTTTATATGGAAATGGAGATGTACGAGGACTTTTGAGCCAGCTTTGAATATCCGTTATATATCTGAAGCTATTCTAACTATGCTACTGTACTGAGACGATTTCTTGGTGTAAGCATGATCAGGGATTGTATAGATCAAGTGTTGGTGGATCTCAGACTGATAGTGCTCTTATTGGTGCTGGGAATGTTATTAGAATGAAACTGGAGAGTGAATAAGTGGCTTCAGGATTGGAGCTGGAGAAGTTACCAAGCTGAGGCTTGGGGCCTTTTTCATGGACTGGAGCTTGCTACTTCTCTGAATATAAACAAACGGGAGGTTAAATCTCATACTGATTGTTTAGTGAATATTTTAAAAGGTGAGAACATTGATCATCCTTTTGGCACTCTTCTTCTGAAATGCAAGCAGTTGAAGATTCAATTCGATGAGGTGAAATTCAAGGACATTCACTGGGAGGGTAAAATGGTTGCCGATATTCTTGCTAAGGAAAAGTGTTCATCATTCTGGTGTGTCTACTTTCCAGACCCCTCCTGGCCACTTTGGAGATTGAAGATATAGTCTTGGTATAGCCAGGACTAGGAAAGTTTGTAATAGCCATAATGGCTAGATAGTTTCTTTGTTTCTTTTGCTGGACTTTTTGCCCCATTCACCGAACTGCATGAAGCAGAAAGCTTGATCTCTGAGACGACTTTCACTGAATACTGAGTGAACAGATAATACTACATTTTTCAACTTGATGACAAGCCATCTCATGCAATTTAACTAACTTCCTTACTACCCGATAAGAGATAAGAAGTACGTTATTTACTACCAGCAGCAGGTGCATATATAGTGGTTGTCTAAGACTAAGAAGGCCAAAGTTTTCTAAATTTTAGTATGTCAATTTCATACAACTTCAAAGGACATGAATGATACCTCCGTTTTCAACACAGACGATCTCTTCAAAAGCATAATTAGAGTTGCATGATGGTCATGTGAAGTATCAATAATATGAGGGATGCCTCTGCAGCAAAAAAAAGCATTTACAGAAGTATCTAATATACCATTTTCCACATACAGCAACAGAAGGTTAATTTGCATAACACCCTTCTTCTTTTGTCATGTCTGCATCTGAAAGGTCGTTCGAACTTCATTAACAAATGTACAGCTTCAGAGAAAGTATGCAGAAAGGAATCCTAAACTTTTTTTCCCTAATGTTTGGCACAGTGGTTATTTGTTGAATCAAAATTTCCTGTGAAACTTGTCAGGTAATATTTGTGCCAGCTCTTCAAGGACTGCCTTTTCATATTATTTGAAACATATAGTCACAGATGTAAGTGGATCATTCAGAATATTATACATTAGGGCATTCGAGCAGCATAATAACTATATTATACATTCATATGCACAGAAAACAGGTAGCAAAAATGGAAACTATATACAGCACAGCATTACCTGCATAGTGTTGTCCAATGTTTCAAGAGTTTCGTAACCCAAACTTGTTTTATATAAATCCTGTTAGGTGATGAAATACTCATAAAGGAAATAGCCTACAAGCAAACTCCAACGGTTCAAACAAACTCTCTAAAGACCACTATGAATAGATAGAGAAGCGCAAAATGAAAATAGGAGTATATCTTTCGCTCTTTAGTATCAACATCAAGGAATGTATCTGCAAAAAATTTAATGACACGTTCAGAACTATCACAATAAACATAAACCATTCAGTGCCTTAGCTCATACGCGACTAGATTTATCGACACTCAACAAGATCTGTTTGAAACTTGTTCACAGATAATATTCCATAACTTGTTCACAGATAATATTTCATCAGACACCACTATATGGTGAGGAAAATAATCAAAATATAGCTTTTCACGGATGCGCATATTTTGAGCTCAGTCACAAGATTTTCTCTAAATGAATTGGTTTCTTTGGCCTCCTTGGTTCCTGAAGCATTTGGAAAGCTGTTGGATCCTCAAACCTCTGCATGCAGAAGAGCAGGTGGGGATAGATTGTAAAACTGTCGTGCATCTTTCTAGATATTTCAAAATGCTTCTTAATATATATGACAACGTCAAGGTATCTCCACAGCGATGAACTATTACTGCAATGTCCCTTTTGACAACTATGAGAAACTGAAGGGGCCCTTTTATCAATCCATTGCCAAATATCAGCCAAAATGTCTAAAAACTGCAGTTGTAATTAGTTCACCTCCATTACATCCCATGTCCAAAGGAATGCGATTCAAGTTCTCGACTGTTTTCCACAATGATGTTCTCTACTGAAAACATTTAAAAACTTTGTGAGAATACCTTATAGTCATACTCATATACAAGCTTCTGACATAGGCAGTCAAGAGGTAATTTTGTAATCAAATTTCATAAAACTCTACATAATGAGTTAGCATCATTCACTGATAAATAGTTCAATCAACGAACTTGTACTGTTCTGTCCTGATCAATTTTTGGCGGATAAGTTCCTAGGGTAGGGCTAAAATCATGCTGATCGAGGCTCACAATTACTGTTCTTTTCGTTTGACTGATCGAGTGTTGTTTCGATCACCATCTTTGACAGTTTGACAAAAGGAACTGGTCATCATTAGAGGAAAGATCATTTGCAGGGTTCAACTTTAATCAGCCAGGAGTCAATATGAGAAATTAGATCTTTCCTCACTGGATAACCACAAGGGCTGCCAAACAACTATTTCCATCCATTACAGAGCAACAGACAATGCTCGATAGTTTCCAAATGATCCCCACATAAAATTACAAACAGGATAAACAAATGATTTTCCTTCAAAACAAGTTTCAGATGCGAGTAGCTTATGAGACGAACTAGCAATTTTTTAGAGCAAAGCAAGAAACCCAAATAATTTTCACTCTTTTGATCAACAAAGAGTACAGAATGTGATAACCTGATTTCACATTATACAATACAACATATACTCTTATCAATGCTCATAGCAAATTAGCACTACAAGTATTTATTTGTGCATAACCTTATTTGTGCATAACCAATTCCTTTATACACTTTCCCATCATTTTTCCAACAATTACACATGCACCATTTTACAGGTTTCTTACTACCTATTAGGATCTGCGTTACTCGATTATTCCCACAGTTTCCTTCAAAGCACATAGAGCATCTAAGACAGCAACTCAATTGAGCATTAGAGTCCACACTGAGCATGTCCAGGTGCTTTCATTAATTTCATACTAAAAGCACATCCAACTCCAATTTGGAATGTCATAGAGGAACACTTTGGCAATTCAACTTCATTGCTACAAGACAATGTACAATCTCCTAATGCTCAATTTTCACACTATTTGTTTGGCAACAACAAAAATAACCTCTGCAACTGAGTAATCAACAAATCAAAAAGAAAAGAAAAATCTTAAGAAACAAACATGAAAAAGAATAAACAGAAAGTAAAAAAGAAATCTCAGACATCCAAGGAAGGAAAAAGCAGCATAAGCTCTCAAGCCTGGCGAAAGGCGAAAGCTCTCAGGCGGCAACTGCGAATGTTCTTGAGAAACAAGCCTTAGATTTATCATCATCGATTCACTGAATTCATAAAACACTTCAAACAACCGAAAAAAAAAGACAAATTGAAGATGGATCAGAAACACCTGGCTTGGTATCTCTGTGTGTAACACACACAGAGATGTAATAGCTCAGTTATTTCAGCTTCGATCATCTGGGGAAATAGTCATCACTTCCATCTCCATTATAATCCAAAACGACACAAGATTGAAATTGACCAGATCTGGGTCATATTTTCGAACCCAGATCCTAGTAAAAATGGCAAAAATAAAGAGGGTAAAAGATGAGAAATTTGTCCGAATCTGCGTGAGAACAAACCAGAAGGAGGCCCTCGAGAATTTACAGAAACAGAGTAGCTATGGCGTCGGCTCATACGCAGCGCCCACTCAGAAAGAGCGATGGTAATCAGTTTATTCGACGCCGACTATAACCCTAATCCTAATCCAAACCAGAAAGAAGAGAAAAAAAAAAACAAATTCAAAAATCAAAACAAAAGGAGGAGGCGGACTCTGAGAGAGAGAGAGAGAGAGTCTGGGTGTGACAATTGTGAAGGGGACGTGGTTCTATTTATAGCCGCTTCTCCAAAACCCTAATATCATTTTAGGGGTTCTAACTCGTTGCCACGTGGACGGATGATTATTTATCCTCATTTGTTTGGCTTTTCTAATCAGCCGTAGATGTATTTTTCAATTTATTTATTATTATTTGTCTTTTTTGGTGGTGAAATAAAACAAGCATAGAAAGTTAGAAACACTCGTCATTATCCTCCTTCAAACGGTCCTTGATGTAATCGGAGGATCCTCAAAATATGAAGTGCGAGCTTCATACAATGTCTCATTTGGACGAGACACATCAACTAGCCACCATGTTGCAGAAATCATGTAAGTACATTGGACTATCTCTATTCAACACATGACTTTTCCAAAGCCACAAGGAAATCAGAAAATGCAAAGCCTAGGAGAGTATCTCTTCTACTTGTTCGGAGGCTTAAAGAAAATCAAAGAAGTCTGCAAGATCGGATCATCAAGAGAAAATCAAGGAGGATCACTCTCACTGATCTTGAGTATAAGTGGTATTCATTTCATATCATGCTACATGATTTAAATTGGTATGCATGTCGATTAAATTGATTTGGTATACACATTTGCATTAAAGATTTTTGACATGCATGGCTGATAAATAGGAAGTGTAGATTTCAGTTTTAACATCCTTCCATATTTATCTTATTTGCTAATTAAGAAAAAATTTGATTGAGGGGGAGTTTTCCTCCCTTATAAAAGGTTTCGAAACTGAAATTAGATGTAGAGGTTTTATGCAGAAAAATTGTCCTCTTTTGAACTACTAGTATTTTTGTTCAAATCAGTTTCAGAAAACTCTCTACTTGTTTCATGTATCCTATTGCATAATCTCTCACGTTTATAATTCACTCTCAAGATCAGTGAGACGTTGAGATCGAGGAAGATTGGTTGATTGGCTCTTGTTGATAGAGTGATGATTGAGTAAGAAATTAGATCAGTTATAAATCAAGTTAGCATTTGTTGCTAAGTGAATGTGTTTGTTATGAACAACACTACTTGTATACTGTAAGCTCATTTGATTCATATTGGATTGATTTCTCGTGTTGGCTACGTTAAAAGCCACGCAGTGAAGTTTCCTCAGTGGAGAGGTTTACACTGCGTCAGCAAAAGCTTGTGTTCTTTTTACTTGAGTTGTTTGATCATCAAGTCTTGTTATTTATTCAAGTCATTGAGTTATAGTTCCATCTGGGATTTTCAATTGGCATCAGAGTGGGTTCTAGAACTTTCTAGTGATCCTAGGAAAGATGGAACATTCACGTGATAGGGCTGTTGGTGGATCTATAAATAGTCCTCCATGGTTCGATGGTGGATGTGAAAAATATATTCAGTGGAAGATATACATGAAATCATATCTCTATGCTCAAGGTGAACATGTAGAATATTGTAGAAAATGGCTGGACTGCACCTATGGTAAAATCAAAATGAGAAAGCTCTTCCACTGCCAATCCCAAACCAAGGAAGGACTGGACTGAGGAAGAAGTTCGTGATCTGCATGCAGATTTCAAGGCTAAGAATAGCATTTTCACAGCCCTATCTGAATGGGAAAAACTGAGGATCAGTCATTGTGATACTGCCAAGCAGGCATGGGACCTTCTACAGACTACATATGAAGGAAATAAAAAGGTACGTGCACAGAAATTACAAGCACTGATCTTTGAGTTCGAAACTATGACTATGGGAGATGATGAAACCGTTGATGACTTCCATGGTAGAATTCTGAAAATTTTCGGTCAGTGTCGTAGTCTGGGAGCACCTTTTGATGAAGATAAGATTGTCAAAAAGATTCTCAGGGCCTTACCAGAAAAGTTTCTTTCAACAGTCACTAGTATAGAGGACTCATTTGATATTGATGAGTATCCACTCGATGAGCTCATCGGCAATCTCAAAACTTATGAGATGAGGTTAAAACCTGAGAAGAAAAATAAGGGTGTAGCCTTCAAGGCAGTAAAAGGAGTAGTAGAAGAAGAAGAAGAAACACTAGATCTTGCTCTACTGACAAAGGAATTCAAAAGATTTCTCAAAAGCAAAAACTCCTCTAAAAATCCCAATGCTCCTAGGAAAAACACTTATGGCGGAAGCAGTAGCAGTAGTGACTACAACAGCAAGAGAGGGAAAGGAAGCTTCAAGGGAACCCACTCAGGAAAACCTAAATGTTATGAGTGTGGTGGCTATGGTCATATCTCTACTGACTGTAGAAATAAGAAGCATGGAAACAGCAACAACAAGTCTCTTCTTTCAACTTGGAGTGATGATGAGTCTCAAGAAGTTGAAAATCTGGCTCTTGTATCATCACTTCTACTTGATTCAGACAGTGACGAGGCCTTCTCTGATGATGAAACAAATGTCCGCTGCAGACAACTCTACAAAGCTTCAAAGGCAACTCCGCTTAGAAACTTGAATTTGGAAAAAGAAGTAGAATTTCTGAGAACTAAAAAACAAAAGGTGGAGTATCTATTGGAATCCTCACAATCTGCATGGAAACCAGAGAAAAGCAAACATCGGAGTGATCTACAAGATGACCAAGAATTATTGACATGGAAGACTGAAAAAGATGAGTATCTCAACAGGATCAAGTTGCTGGAACTGGATGTCAAAGGACAATAGGCATTGAACTTGGAATTTTTGGCTAAAAATGAGTCTCTGCAAGATGAGTTAAAATTGAATCAAGAAAGATTCACCAAGTTTGATGTAAGCTCTAGCTCCATGTCAAAATTGCTCGGATCAGGAAAAACTCCTCATGACACTTGTGGATTAGGATACACTGAAGAGAATTCCAAAAGTACTAAATTCGTAAGAGCATCTAGACCATCTGTAGAAAAGGAAGAAGTCTCCATTGATGATCATGTCAAGATTGTGAAGGAAGACCAACCAAACCCAAAACTTCAAGTAAAAATTGACCAAGAGTTCCCCACTGGTCAAAACAGGTACGCAAACTCTAGAACCTTTATTCCTACTTGTCATCACTGTGGTAAGATAGGCCATATCAGACCTAGGTGTAATGAAAGGTTTTCAAACTCATAGTTTTCTCAAGAAAAATGTACGGTTGAATCCCTACAGTTTGAGCTTAAAGAACAAAAAGAACTCATTAACAGACTAGCTGAAATTGTATCTAAGAAGAACTTTCAAACTGAAAGAAGAAAAGAGGTCTGGACCAAGAAAAATGAAAGTAAATGTCTTCGGTCTTATGAAACTAATGATACATGTCTTTTTGCGTGTGCAAGCAAAACTCAACAAAGCTCTTACATTGAGGCAACTTGTTTGGTAGCCTTGACTGTGTTAGTAGACAAGCGACGAGATTTCTGGTATGTTGACAGTGGTTGCTCTAGACACATGACTGGAGACAAAACCTGGTTTACGTCCTTTGAGGATGAAAACACAACTGGTTCAGTCACGTTTGGAGATGGAAGGAAAGCAAATATTCTGGCTCAAGGCACAGTAAACACTCCAGGTATACCTAGCCTTAAAAATATTTTATTCGTTGAAGGCTTAACTGCAAATCTGGTTAGCGTCAGTCATTTGGCTGATGACTATGAAGACGTGTGGTTTAACAAACAGAGATGTGTGATCTTAAATCAGAAAGGAGAAGGTATCATGGGAGGTAAGAGATTTGTTGATAACTGTTATCATATTCAAGCTAATGAATATTCCAGCTTGCAGTCTTGTTTGTCTGTAAAATCCACAGAAGAGACCTTTGAACTTTGGCACAGGAAGATGGGACATGTGAACTATCAGGACTTGCTGAAATTTCTTCCAAGCAATGTGTTAGAGGCTTGCCCAATTTAAAGGGCAAAACTAACAAGATATGTGGAGACTGCAAAATTGGAAAACAAACAAAGGCACCTCACAAAGTGGTGAATTTTGCAACAACCACAAAGGTATTGGAGCTATTACACATGGATCTCATGGGACCAGCTCAATCTGAAAGTATTGGAGGTAAGAGCTATATGCTAATAGTTGTAGATGACTTCTCAAGATACACTTGGGTAAATTTCTTAAAAGACAAGACTGAAACGTTTGAGTCTTTTAAAAACTTGAGTCAAAAATTGATCATTGAGAAGCAGTCATCTAATACCAGCATAGTGAGAGAAAGGTCGAATAGTGGTACTGAATTTTAAAATGCCGCTTTTTCTAACTATTTTCATGACCTTGGTGTGTCACATGAATTCTCAGCTCCAATCACTCCACAGCAAAATGACATTGTGGAAAGGAAAAATAGGGTATTGCTGGACATGGCTCGAGTGATGTTACATGTTGCAGGTCTAAGCACAAACTTTTGGGCTGAGGCTATCAGCATTGCGTGCTATACAATAAATAGAGTCTTTTTCAGACCAGGTACTGATCAAACAGCTTATGAGCTGTGGAAAGGTAAGAAGCCAAATGTGGGATACTTTCATGTTTTTGGAAGTCCTTGCTACATTTTACGAGATAGAGAGCACCATGGTAAATTTGATGCTAGAAGTGATGATGGTGTGTTCTTGGGATATTCTCTGAACAGTAGAGCCTATAGGGTTTATAATAAAAGAACTCGAATTGTTATGGAATCCATTAATGTCTCTATTGATGATCAATGTGTGAAACAAGAAGAATCATTTGCAGATCCATCTCCTTCCTCTGTCACACAACCACTGGACACAGAAGCTCTAACTGAGGAAGAGGAAATCCCTGACAGCATTTTTGAACTGGCTCCCACTCAGAGGAGGGGGTTCAAGCAAGTTCAAAAAGACCACTCCAGTCAAGATATCATCGGAAATCTAACAGATGGACCGACAACAAGGAGAAAAGCTGCAGCACAGATAAGTCCCTCTGAGGTAAGTCAAGAGAATGTGTTACTGTGTTTTGTTACCAAAAATCTGCTAAGCATGAATGTTATATCCCATTTTGGTTTTGTGTCCATCGTTGAACCAAAAAATATTAAGGAAGCCTTGTTGGATGATAACTGGATTAGTGCTATGCAGGATGAGCTGAATCAGTTTACTAGGAATGATGTGTGGTACTTGGTACCTCAACCTAGTAAGTGCAATGTTATAGGAACCAAGTGGATTTTCAGAAACAAAAGTGATGAAAAAGGGAATGTGATTAGAAATAAAGCTAGACTAGTTTCTCAGGGATACTCTCAAGTTGAAGGTCTTGACTTTGACGAGACATTTGCTCCTGTAGCTAGATTAGAATCAGTTAGGTTACTCCTTTCTGTAGCATGTCATCTCAGGTTCAAATTATTTCAAATGGACGTCAAAACTGCTTTTCTGAATGGGATTCTTCAGGAAGAAGTTTATGTGGAACAGCCTCCAGGTTTCAAAGATCACATAACTTATATCATGTCTACCGGCTCAAGAAAGCCCTGTATGGACTGAAGCAGGCTCTTCGAGCCTGGTATGAGAGGCTTTCTACTCATCTTGTGGGAAAAGGGTATACTAGAGGGTCCATTGATAAAACATTGTTTGTCAAACGAACTAAAAATGAAATTATCATTGCCCAAGTGTATGTTGACGATATTGTTTTTGGTTCCACATCCAGATACCTTGTCAAAGAGTTTCAATCCGTCATGGAAAGTGAATTTGAAATGAGCATGTGTGGTGAACTAACTTTTTTTCTTGGATTGCAAGTAAGGTAGATGGATACAGGTTTGTTTCTCTCTCAAACCAAATACGCTGAAAATCTGATCAAGAAATTTGGTCTTGAATCCAAGAAGATAGTGAACAATCCCATGAGTACCACTACTAAGCTAAGCGAAGACCAGGATGGGAAATCAGTTGATCCCACACTCTTTCGTAGTATGATCGGTAGCTTGCTCTATCTCACAGCTAGCAGACCTGACATTTCCTACAGTGTGGGAGTGTGTGCTCGATTTCAATCAAATCCCAAAGAATCACACTTGGAAGCTGTCAAAAGAATCATCCGAGATATTACAGGTACAGTTCACTGTGGTATTTTCTATACCTTTGACACTAATGTGGAAATTGCAGGATATTCTGATGTTGACTGGGGCGGAAACTTAAAAGACAGAAATAGTACCTCTGGGGGATGCTTCTTCATTGGCAACAATCTGGTTGTTTGGCACAGCAAGAAACAAAACTGCATCTCTCTATCTACTGCAGAAGCTGAATATGTTGCAGCTGGAAGTTGCTGCACACAGATGCTTCATGATTATGGCATCTCTCAAGGTAAGTTGTCTATCTTCTATGACAATACTAGTGCCATCAATATCACAAAAAATCATGTTCAACATTCTCGAACAAAGCACATTGACCTTCGATATCACTTTATTAGGGATTTGGTTGAGCAAAATATACTTGAGTTAAGCTTTGTGCCCACTGAAAGTCAACTTGCTGATTTGTTCACTAAGCCACTTGACACTGCTAGGTTTGAGATGTTGAGAAATGCTCTAGGGATATGTTCTAAGCATTGAGGCACAAGAATGTCTGTCCACTATTGATTGAGAAAATTGTGATCTTAGTATCCTCTGACCACTGTCACTAGTGAAATGCACATATCTTCAACTATGTATCCTTTATTACCATGCCTTATTCTGGACAAATAATTGTGTACTCATGTTTAGTCACTGAATCACGTAACTTTGCTATGCATTTCACTTATAACATTATGTGGTGGCATGTTTCGTGTTCCTTGTCAAGGGAGAATAGGTGAAGTAGGCGGAATGCCTAATATGCTCAGATGATTAATTCCCTCTTCTCAAAGTAATCAGGTCCTTGTTGTGGTGAACTTTCAAGGATTTGTCAGAAACGAGAATGGATATATGTATCCCTTCACTCAAAGTAATCAGGCCTTGGTTGTGGTGAACTTTCCAAGGTTTGCAAGAAAAAAGTTGGTAGGTGATTTTTGTACGTAAATTGTGAAAAATTCAAACAACAACTCGAGACTCTCTTCTTGGAGCATCCTTGTTATGCTTAGTACCCTAAGATCGTCTGGTTTGGGAGTTACTGAGACGGGTCTTGTTACATGAGTTAGTGTTTATAAAATAAAGAAGTCTATGACTTAACTAAACTCAGTATCTGGAACAATGTTTCCTACTTCTCATAGAAGATCTCCTGAGCTCAGTCTATGTGCGAAGTTCTTCCTCTTCACTTCTTCTCTCTTTCATTAAACATGTTTCTAAGCCCCATGTACTGCTCATACTCACTTTCTTCACCGGTTTACTCTTTCTTGTCTAAATATGAGTACCAATTCTATTTGTTGATGGAATACATCGTGGATGATACCTTGACATATGCTCCTTTTATTAATTGATTGTGCTCTTTGGGTTTCCACTATGCTATATTTTCCCTTTTCGATATGACAACTGCATCCATTACCTTGATACTTAGCCAAGGAAACGATTGTGTGTTATAATTCCTGATTATGGAAATCTATTGTCCCTTCATTTCCTTCTTTGATTGCCATCTGGTTCCATTTACCTTCCTTACTGATTAAGCCTAAGTTGAGGGGGAGACATTACTTGCATGTGGGTATCTCGGTAACCTATATTGTCATAATTGTTCTTCTTGGAAACGAGATCTCCAACCGATATGTCTCTTGATTTTCTCTAAACCTACTGGTCCGATATATATTGTCTCTCTTGTCTCTCTAGGATTTCACTCTGGTTTGTCTAAGTGTGCAGGTTCTTCCTCTTCTTCTTCTCCTCTCATGGTTCGCTCTAAGATCACCACCCGCCTTGGAAGCCACCGGCGTCTTCCTCCTCCTGAGGAGGGCCGCCAGGGCGCTGCCAGAGCCGGTATCCTCCATCTTGGCATGCATCGCAAACGCAGTCGCAGCCCTCCTTTTCGTCAATCTTTGCCAACTCCCCCTGGAGCTCCTTCTGATGCTCCTCATCTTCCTCTTCCTGTATCTCTGGACAGTCTTCGTGACTCTATTCTGGTGGCTGACTGGCGGATTGCGGGTCTCACTACTGACATGGATGACATGCATTCTCTTCTTGTTCGTACTCATCATGCCCTGTCCAACCTCACTAAGGAGATCCGGAACATGCAGAGCCACCCTCCCGGTCCATCCACTGCAGTGCAGGAGGCAGCCGCACCGGAGGAGAGCTCGGGTTCCATGGAGAGCGAGGAGTATCAGGACACTGTGACAAAGCTGTTTGAGGAGTTCGACGTGCCTTCCCATTCAAAGGGGGAGAAGTAGCAAAACTTTTTCATTTTTTTGTTGTTATTTCTGCATTTTAATTTCTGTTGGACAATATTTTTTTTTTGCTTTTGGGGTTGTAAGTGCATAAGCACAAACGATTTGGGATGCTTATTATTACTATATCATGTGAAATTTATTTTTGGCAACTTGGATCTGGAAAAGGATGGAAACTGATTCCTGATCCAAGAAGCACCTTTTTGCCATCTGTTGTGATCTCTACAATCTAACATGCAGGAGTTCGAATGTGAAAAAGTCATGTGTTGAATGGGAATGCCCAAAGTGGGAGATTGTAAGTACATTTGACTATCCCTATTCATGCAACACATGACTTTCCCAAAGCCACAAGGAAATCAGAAAATACAAAGCCTAGGAGAGTATCTCTTCTACTTGTTCGGAGGCTTAAAGAAAATCAAAGAAGTCTACAAGATCGGATCATCAAGAGAAAATCAAGGAGGATCACTCTTACTGATCTTGAGTATAAGTGGTATTCATTTCATATCATGCTAGATGATTTAAATTGATATGCATGTCGATTAAATTGATTTGGTATACACATTTGCATTAAAGATTTTTGACATGCATGGCTGATAAATAGGAAGTGTAGATTTCAGTTTTAACATCCTTCCATATTTATCTTATTTGCTAATTAAGAAAAGATTTGATTGAGGGGGAGTTTTCCTCCCTTATAAAAGGTTTCGAAACTGAAATTAGATGTAGAGTTTTTATGCAGAAAAATTGTCCTCTCTTGAACTACTAGTATTTTTGTTCAAATTAGTTTCAGAAAACTCTCTACTTGTTTCATGTATCCTATTACATAATCTCTCACGTTTATAATTCACTCTCAAGATCAGTGAGACGTTGAGATTGAGGAATATTGGTTGATTGGCTCTTGTTGATAGAGTGATGATTGAGTAAGAAGTTAGATCAGTTATAAATCAAGTTAGCATTTGTTGCTAAGTGAATGTGTTTGTTATGAACAACACTACTTGTATACTGTAAACTCATTTGATTCATATTGGATTGATTTCTCGTGTTGGCTACGTTAAAAGGCATGCAGTGAAGTTTCCTCAGTGGAGAGATTTACACTGCGTCAGCAAAAGCTAGTGTTCTTTTTACTTGAGTTGTTTGATCATCAAGTCTTGTTATTTATTCAAGTCATTGAGTTATAGTTCCATCTGGTGTTTTCAAATCACCTATACATATCCAATTTCTCATCGCGAGAGTTATGCAACTAGAAATTAAACCAATGAAGGATGAGTATCATCCCACTAACCATTCACCAGGTTGACCATATAATATGTTACTTCTTGCGCGATGCTTCGTTCTTTGGAGATTAGATAAAAAGTACATTTTGCTATGAACATTGTCCATGTTTAGAATTTGTACTTCTAAAATGGAATAGGTTAACGTTAGTTATTTTAATGAGGACCACTTTAATGAGGATTAGTTGATGACTTTCTAATAAACTGTTTGAAAGACCCACTTTTCTATTACATTACAACAAATCAACCGTTAGATATTTATGTATACATGAGTAAATCACAACTGAAAATTTTCTTTCAAATTGCTAATCGTTAAAGTACCAAACTAGATCAAATCAATAGACGAACCAAATTTGTCAAACATGAACCATTCATAATCATAACTAATAAATCACGATTATCAATGTTGTATAATAATTTTCAGTTTGGTTGAAAAATTGCATAAATGATCTATATCTAAACATTTAACGATTGATTTTATGAAAATGTGATCGAAAGTGGGTCTCACGATAAAATCTTCAACTAGTCCTCATTTTAAGGTCTTCAATAGAATCTCACCCTAGGTTAACATACTCTCTAAACAAAGTATAGGTCCTAAGGATCTAAGCTGAACACTCCATTTGACGTACTCAACAAGAAAATGAGGAATAATGTCTAAGTCATGACATGGGTGGGGTGGGGAATAGTGTCATGTACACCTTCCATCGAATAATTGAGGCCTCGGGTGAGCTAATCAAGGTAGAAGCCAGAACCAAAACTAGGAATATAAATGAAGGTTAGTCTTTTCTCTTAGTCTTTGCCTTCATATCCCGTTTGTCCTTCATTTCTCCTTCACTGCAATACACCTCCATAGTAACAATAATAAATAGCAGTGGAATGACACTTCAAAGTTCAAAGTTGAAAACAATCAAAACACACACTGAAAAGAAGAAACTGAAAATTACAATGAAATCCATTCGTCTTTGGCAGTGTCTTCTAACACCTTTCCCTAAAAGAAATATTGGGGGGTCCTATTGGCCATGTTTGAGATTTGCATTCAGATCCATGGTTTATCTCCAACCCATGTTTGATCCGCAGTGACAAACTTGGACTTTGTACCTCTAAACTTGGACCTTAACCCGTTTGCATTATTCACTTGAGTATCCAAATCGAGGGTAGCATATTTGGTGCATATGTGTCCCAAGTTGATTATGATTGTTTTTTTTTCGTATAGGGCCTTTATTTTACTGCTAGAAGCGTGAGCATCGAGGGACCTACATAGAGACAAGTGATGGCTGCTGCTCTTTTTCTCTCTTTCTTTTCTCTAGCTAGTAAAGCATATTCTATGAATAGTCTGGTTCCTCTTTAAAATCTAATGTTTTCGCCCCTAATTTCAGCCTCTATCTGGTTCTTATAAGCATTTCACCTCACATAAACAAAATCATGAGTCCCGTCATTGAGTGACTGATCTTTTTTGTCACACCTTTAAGATGGGATCCTATTTTAGATACCTAGCTGATATGGTGACGATTTCATTAGAAAAGAAAAGAAGTTGGGATCCTATTTTAGATACCTAGCTGATATGGTGACGATTTCACTAGAAAAGAAAAGAAGTTAGTGGAAAGAGATCACACACTAAGAATAAAGCCAACGTGGGGAATTGTTGGTTGTTTCATAATGATAAACTCAATCGAAAGATTCACTGTTTTAAAAATTAGATCAGTAGAAGAAGAAGAAAAGAAAAAAAAAAAAAACAGAAGAATCATCAACATCATCAGCTTCCGTGAAATTGCAATCTTTCTATATTCTTTGTGATGCCAACCAATGCAGTAAGAAAGAAACAAGGAAAGAATGATACCCAGTAATTACGTGAGCTAGAGAGAAACCTGAGAGCTTCTTTTTAAGCCAGAATCTTCTGTTACAGATATAGATTCTTTTCTTTTGGTTTTCTCTTTGTATTGTATTTACATCAATAATTCTTTCCCTTTTCTTCATCTCTGGTATTCTCTCTTTCTCGATCACCTTGGTGAATCTAGCTTCTTTTCTTAGAAGTTTGGACCCCATTCAGCTTCCCAAAAAGTTAAATTTCTATATGAGCTTGACGAAACCAAAAGCAAAGCTTGAACGGTTAACAACTCAGCCAAGTAGCCTATAAATGCATTACCATCTCCACCTGATCAGGAAACCCAAAACAAACTGCTTCATCTTCTAACAATTTGAAGCTCATCAAAATGGGTTCTGCAACTGCAGCCATGAAGCGATCTGACACCATAACCGAAAGCTTGCCCGACGCTCTGAGGCAGAGCCGGTACCATATGAAGAGGTGTTTTGCGAAGTTCATTGAAAAGGGAAAAAGGATAATGAAACTTCAGCATTTGATGAATGAAGTGGAGTTAGTCATAGATGACAAGGTTGAAATGAACCAAGTCTTGGCAGGAGTACTTGGCTATATACTGTGTTCAACTCAGGTGTTTTTATTTTCTAGTTTTTATTTTTTTCATTCTTTTTTATGTGAAATTATGAATTATAGGTTTGTTGACATTGTGATGATATGTTTCCTAACGTCAACAGGAAGCTGTTGTTAGTCCTCCACATGTTCTCTTTTCAATAAGACCAAACCCTGGATATTGGGAATTTGTTAAAGTCAGCTCTGAGGATCTCTCAGTTGAGGGCATCACTGTGAGGGACTACTTGAAATGCAAAGAAACACTTTATGATGAGAAATGGTACATATATAGCTAACTATTTTAGCTACTCACCACATCCTGAACATTATCTATCAATTTAGCAGATAACACTTTCACTTTTCAGGGCCAATGATGAAAATGCATTGGAGGTGGATTTTAGAGCAATTGACTTCTCTACTCCTCACTTAACTCTATCGTCCTCGATTGGAAATGGACTCGACTATGTTTCCAAGTTCATGACTTCGATGCTATCTGGGAGATTGGAGAATTCACAGCCCCTTGTGGACTACTTACTTTCACTGAATTATCAAGGAGAAGTATGGGACTGGCAGAAATACAGTTTTTGTCAAAGAGAAAATTTAATTCAAGATAAGAATATTAAAAAGTTTTATGCTAATAATGTCTCAAATGTATTTCTGTGATTTTGAATCAACAGAAACTTATGATCAATGACACCCTCAACACTGCTGCAAAGCTTCAGATGGCCATGATTGTGACAGAAGTTTACCTCTCGGGGCTTCCGAAGGACACTCCATTTCAAAATTTTGAGCTTAGGTGACTGACTCTACTTATTTCTCTGTTTAGTTAATCCTACAACTTGCTATATGAAACCAAAACTCTCATTTACAGGTTTAAGGAGTGGGGCTTTGAGAAGGGTTGGGGAGACACAGCAGAGAGATCCAAGGAAACAATGAGAATACTATCAGAAGTACTACAAGCTCCAGATCCACTTAACATGGAGAGGTTTTTGAGCAGGCTTCCTACCATATTCAATGTTGTAATATTCTCTCCTCATGGCTATTTTGGCCAAGCTGATGTTCTTGGTTTGCCAGACACCGGTGGACAGGTCAAAATCGAAAAACTGTATCTGATAAGCTTAGACTCATTGCATCGACATTCATAATAGTATTCTGAAAGTTGTTCAATTCTACAATCTAAAACTGCAGGTTGTTTATATTCTGGATCAAGTTAAAGCTCTGGAAGAAGAATTGCTGCTTAGAATTAAGCAACAAGGGCTTGCTGTGAAGCCTCAGATTTTTGTGGTGAGTTTCACCCCTCATGAAGGTGGTTCAGTTTATCGGGCATACTAACTAAATACTTGGCTTGAATAGGTAACAAGACTCATTCCTGAAGCAAGGGGAACCACGTGCAATCAGGAGTTGGAACCTATCAATGGCACCAAGTACTCAAACATTCTTAGGGTTCCATTTAGGACAGAAAAGGGGGTCCTTCGTCGTTGGGTTTCTCGTTTTGATATCTACCCCTATCTTGAGCTGTTTGTGCAGGCATGGTTCCCCTTCAATATTTCAACTCATTCTTGTAGAGTGCTCACTAATTGATTTATTTTCCTGATGTGCTTTCAGTTTCTAATAATGATTCTATCTCTTTCAAATTACTAGGATGCTACAGCCAAAATCCTCGACCTCATGGACGGGAAGCCTGATCTTATTATTGGAAATTACACTGATGGGAATTTGGTGGCCTCTCTGATGGCTATCAAACTTGGAATAACTCAGGTCACTATTCATCAGCTTATAGATACGATACCAAGTTTTCTCCCACTTCACTTATACTAATCAATATAATGCATTAAAACCAGGCAACAATTGCACATGCTTTGGAGAAGACAAAGTATGAAGACTCAGACATCAAGTGGAAGGAATTAGACCCTAAGTATCACTTCTCATGCCAATTTCTGGCAGACACAATTTCGATGAATGCAACAGATTTTGTTATTGCAAGCACATTCCAGGAAATTGCAGGAAGGTTAGCAACATTAACTAATATATCATCATATAAGGTTGACAACTGAATTAAATAGTGTATAATGTACTTGAACGTTGATGTTTGCAGCAAGACAGACCAGGACAATATGAAAGCCATACCGCATTTACTCTCCCAGGGCTTTGTAGAGTTGTTTCAGGCATCAATGTATTCGATCCCAAATTTAACATTGCTGCACCTGGGGCTGACCAGTCTGTCTATTTTCCTTACACTGAGAAACAAAAAAGAGTCTCATCATTTCATCCTGCCATTGAAGAACTACTGTATAGCAAGGAGGATAACAATGAACATATGTAAGTGTGCTAGTGTGCAAATGGTAAATACTTCTTCTGAACTAGTAATTATGTACTCACACAATCTAACATCAATCTGAACTGTTTCTGAAACAGGGGGTTTCTAGTGGATAGGAAGAAACCTATCATCTTCTCAATGGCAAGGCTTGACACTGTTAAGAACATTACTGGTTTAGTTGAATGGTATGGCAAAAACAAGAGGCTCAGAAATCTGGTTAACCTTGTAGTAGTTGGAGGCTTCTTTGACCCTTCAAAATCAAAAGATAGAGAGGAAATAGCAGAAATTAAAAAGATGCATTCACTGATAGAGAAGTACCAGCTCCAGGGTCAGATCAGATGGATAGCAGCACAGACTGATAGGAACCGCAATGGAGAACTCTACCGTTGTATTGCGGACACCAGGGGAGCTTTTGTCCAACCTGCTCTATATGAAGCTTTTGGTCTTACTGTCATTGAGGCAATGAACTGTGGTTTACCCACTTTTGCAACCAACCAAGGAGGGCCAGCTGAAATCATTGTTGATGGGATCTCTGGTTTCCATATTGATCCCAACAATGGTGATGATGCAAGCAGCAAAATTGCCGATTTCTTTGAGAAATGCAAAACTGAGGCTACATACTGGGACAATTATTCAAAAGCGGGTTTGCAACGCATTTATGAATGGTAAAATTTGTTTGGTTAAGTTCATTCCTATTGTCTATGAAATATCACGCAATACACTCCTACTCCTAAGGAATTTAAATTTAGTCGATCTGAATTTTGTAGCTACACTTGGAAGATATATGCAAACAAGGTGTTGAACATGGGCTGCACTTATACATTCTGGAGGCAGTTGAACAAAGAGCAGAAACAGGCAAAGCAAAGATACATCCAGATGTTCTTTAATCTCCAATATAGAAATTTGGTATGTTGTTTATGCTCAACTGAATACAATCCCATATATATCTTTTTATTGTTTTCAAGATTTAGAGCATGCTTTTTTTGGAATTACTACAGGTGAAGAGTGTGCCTATCCCAAGTGACGAGCCTGAAAAACCAGCACCAAAGCCAGTCACCAAATCACAGACGACTCTAAGGCATGTTATGCTAAAAGACATGTAGTAGTGGAAGCTTTACAGACAGACATATATATCTACATATATACACATAAAAGTGTCAAAAATATCATAATATCTGCAAAAATGAAAAAGATAATGCATGTCTACTCTCTAGTTTTAATTTCCTCATTTCATAGTCAGTAGATTCTCTTTATGATAAGCAGTACAAATAGTTAGCAATGTCAATGCTCGTTATTATTTATTTCTTCAGGAAGAGTTTCTAGAACAAAACCAAACTCAACATAATTTATTTGAATACAGAAGTAATCGGTGAAATTTCATGGACAATGTATCAAATGCATATAACTGGCTGTGCATACAAATCATACCCTTACGAGGTGAAATCTTTTTTCGGAAGCTTATTGAGAATTAAAGCTGTTATACAGGAACGTATAACCATTTTGTATATGCTAATATATTCTCTACCGTCATTCAACCTAACAATACATAACTGATGTGCAGCACTAGACGCTCACAGTCCCGATTGCAAAGGTAAAGAGTAAGAACCCCACAATTACCTTGTTTGAATTTTTTCCACTAAGCTACATAAGAACTAACAAATTTGCCATATTTTCAGGTTGTTTGGAGCCTGAATAAGTGGCAGACAAGGGTGCTTGGTTGAGATTGAAATTTGAGCCACCCAAATAGCATGCTATACATTTATAAAGAAGAATTACTGTTTGTAATCATTGAATGATGATGTAATAAATCACCTAAACTAAAGGAGATCCAAAACCTCTCACATTTAGTAAGCAAAGTTGATTCAAGATACTATTCCCAATGACATAAAGCATTTTGTAGAGTGATAATATGATTAAAGTCAAAATGAAATCAAAGCGTCAATAATTTCAAAATTATCAATTAACTCAAGTCAAAACCATGATTAGCAAGCAAGTCATACAAAAATCAAACTAAGACGAACAGAACGCACAAATTTAAAGCTCCTAGTCCACCAAATCGCTGAGAAATTGATATTTTTAGCCGAGAGCGATGGATTGAAATACACCAAATAATTTCAGTTAGAATCTTACCAAGAATTATGGATTCAAAGGGACTCGAATGATCACTAAACTCATATTTTTCTTTCATGTCTCCATTGCAAATCATATGTAAATTTTTTTCCAAAGATGGGTCTATAGTTGCTTGTTCTACTATAATTAAACTTCAAAGCATCACATTAGAGAGATAGAATGACTATAGTAGAGAAGTTTTTGATGGAAAAGAAAAGAGAAAATCGTAAAAAGTTTTGAAGTTCTCTATGTGTGCAGGATTTGAGGATGATTGACTTGCCAAATAGAAAAAAAAAATAAATAAATAAAAATAAATAGAATTTTTAGGGAGGGTAGTTAGTGTAATTTGTAAAAAAAAATTAAATTAAATTAAAGTAATAGATAAATAAAATGAGTGTGTGAATAGAGAAAATGAGTGTGCGAATAGCACCACCCATTATTTTTTTGTCTTAGTTTTGAGCAAATGCACCGAATAGTCAAGAACTGAAATTCTTTTTTCCAATATCTTAATCTTCGATCGGTGTTTCTTAATTACGTGAAATACTTACTTTTCTGAATTGTGATTTTCCTTTACTGGAAATATCCTGGTTGCCTTGACTCTTGACCATCCATTTTTTGGATGCATACATGCCTCTATGGTTGGCTAGCAAAGGTGTTACTCATCTAGGATGTATGGTATCGGTAATTGCTGGAATGAACTGCTCCTGTTTTTTTAAGCTCGTCCTTATAAGGTTATTAGGACAACCTTAATAAAGATGGGTCCTTATTGGGTGTCATGGTAGCCAATATTTTTGGTACTGTTAATTGGCAAAGCGACGAGTTTATTTCCCTCAAGACTCCTCTTAAAGGCATGCTTAAGGGCAATTCATGCTTGTTTTCTTTGTTGTTTTGTCATTTTCTTTTCTCCCCAATTTTGTTCTTTTGTTCTTTTTTTTTTTTACTATTTTTTTAAGAGTAATTTTAAATACACATACATATTTTATCAATACACACACCTAAATCTTTTTTGTCAAATTTTTTTTCCAAATTTTTCCCCCTCTACCCTTCCTCTCTTATCCTCTTCCTCCTCTCTCTTCCCACGTCAAATAACCAGAGACGCTACTCTTATTTATTCTTTCTACAAATTCTTAAGGTCCGTTAATGAAGTTTTGCATGGGGAAGTTTCTAGAAGCTTCTCATGTACTGCGACGTGTCCTAATGGTGGGTTTGTGGGGAGGCCAGTTGAGGCCTGGCCGTCTCCCACGGTTAGTAGGCCTACTGGATTGGAGGATAAACTGCACGGGAAGAAAGAAAAATCTCCTAGTGCTCCTAGTATTTCCGGTGGAGAGAAAAGAAACAGAGGCGAAAGAGTGTTGTTTGGTGGAAGGAGAAAGAAGGAGCCGGTGTATGGTCGTAATTATGGGAAGACACTACGAGCTCTAGGTGTGGCTCCTGAACGCCCTCCGTGATGGGTCCGGGACTCGACCCATCACGCACAATGAATATACTTTTTGGAACTACCAAGGGATTGGAACCCTTGGACAGTTCAAGGGCTCAAGGGGATGTTATCCCTAAACGTTCCCAAGATGGTGTTTTTAAGTGAAACAAGATGCACGGCAGAGGAGATGGTAACAATCCGGCGACAACTGGGGTGGAGGCACAGTTTTGGGGTTGACTGTGAGTTCAGGAAAAAGTAACACGACAAGGGAGTGAGTAGAGCAGGTGGTTTGTGCCTACTCTGGGAGGAGGAGTTGACAATTGATGTTCAATCGTATTCAAAGAGTCACATTGACGTGGTAATTGGGGAGGTTTCGGATCCAAAAAGATGGCGGTTTACATGTTTTTATGGTCAGCCAAAACCGAAAAATCGTCACTTGTCGTGGGCACTTATGAAGACTCTTAGTTTGCATGGTAACTTGCCGTGGGTAATTGGAGGTGACCTAAACGAGATTACTTCAGGCTTAGATAAAGAGGGTGGTGTGTTGCGGAATGTCAGACAGATGGAGGGATTGAGAGATGCCCTAGACTTTGGCCAGCTGGGAGAAGTGCATTTCGTTGGGCCGAGGTTCACATGGCAAGGGGTCAGAGCTGGTCATGTCATCAAAATCCGACTAGATAGGTGTGTAGCCATGCAGAGTTGGAAGTGCTTGTTAATTCCCGGCTTCGAGAGTGGTGCACCTTAATCCGAATGAGTCGGACCATCTTCCAATTTTGCTGGAGGTGCGTGAAGATCGAACTAGGAAAAGAAAGAGGAGGAAGATATTTCGGTTTGAAGAGTTTTGGGTCAGAAAAGAGGAGTGCAGGATGGTGGTTGAGAAGGAATGGGAGAGTGGAAGATGTGCTGATTTTTTTTTGAAACTGTGTGATAAGATAAGAAGGACAAGAAGAGGCATAGAAGTCTGGAGCTCCTCCAAGTTTGGGAGCCTACAACGAGATATTGAGGAGACCAGGTCAAAGTTGGCCATCTTTTTTGCTCAAGTTGGTAATGCACAGGATATTACAGTGAAAATAGCGTTGGAGGCCAAATTACACTCTCTGCTTCTTCAGGAGATGTCTTTTTGGAAGCAAAGAGCCAAAATTTTCTGGTTACAGGATGGGGACGCCAACACCAAATTTTTTCATCAGCGAGCCACGAATCGTAAACGCAAAAATACCATTACAGGGTTGTTCAACGATGAGGGGACGTGGTGTACTGAGGATGGACAACTTGAGCAGATTGTGTTACAATACTTTCAAGGTCTCTTCACGTCTTCCAAGCCAGTGGCCTTTCAGACTATTTTGGATGCTATCCCTAGAGTGATTACGGGAGAAGTTAACTCTGTGCTATTGCGGGAAGTGTCAAATGATGAAGTGTTTCAAGTGCTGAAGCAGATGCACCAGGCCAAGTCACCGGGACCCGATGGCTTCTCTCCTTGTTTTTACCAGCAATTTTGGGACATTGTGGGAGTGGATGTCGTGGAAGCTGTTAAATGCTTTCTGGCCTCGGATGAGCAGATGGGTTCTATAAACAATACTTTTGTTACTTTAATTCCAAAGGTGAAGGTGCCACAATATATGAGTCAATTGAGACCGATCAGTTTATGTAATGTGATTTATAAGCTTGGTTCAAAAGTGTTAGCTAATCGTATCAAGCCTCTGATGGGCTCAATTATCTCTCCATTTCAAAGCGCTTTTGTTCCCGGGAGATTGATTTCGGATAATTCTTTAATCATGCGTTTGATATTGCACATTTTATGAAGAACAGGAGAAGCGGAAAGAAGGAGTATTGCGCTCTCAAGCTTGACATGAGCAAGGCCTACGATAGGGTGGAGTGGAAGTTCTTAGAAGGTGTTATGCTACAGATGGGCTTTTGTGAGGGTTGGGTGAGACCGTTGATGAGATGTGTAACTACTGTGTCTTATGCTTTTCTTCGGAATGAAGAACCTTGTGGGTGCTTGAAACCTGAGCGTGGCTTGAGGCAGGGTGATTCTATATCACCCTATTTATTTCTTTTTTGTGCAGAAGCTTTCTCAAGACTCACCAGTGCAAAGGATTGAGAGGGGCTGAAATTTGTGCTGGTGCGCCTAGCATATCCCATCTTTTCTTTGCAGACGATTCTTTTATCTTCTGTGAAGCAGAGACTACTGATTGTGTTAGCTTGAAAGGGGTACTACACTTGTATGAAATGGCTTCTGGGCAACAGATTAATCTCCAAAAAAGTTCCATTTCCTTTAGCAAAAACGTCCAGTTAGAGGAACAGGAAAGGTTGGCGGATTTGTTAGGGTACAAAGAGTGGATAAACATGATAAGTGTTTGGGGTTACCGATTGAGTTAAGTTATTCGAAAGAGGAGGCATTTGGGTACTTGACAAAAAGAGTGCTAAAACGGACACATGGATGGAGAGATAAATTTCTTAGTGCAGCAGGGAAGGAAATCTTGATCAAAGCTGTGGTACAGGCTATCCCGTCCTATGTAATGAATTGTTTCGAGTCACCGAAACATTTATGCAATGAGATGCATAGATTGATGGCTCAGTTTTGGTGGGGGGATGTGGAGGGTAAAGGGAAGATCCATTGGTTATCTTGGGATAAACTTTGTGTTTCGAAGAGGGAGGGTGGGTTAGGGTTTAGGGATATGCATGATTTTAATTTAGCCTTATTAGCTAAACAGGGTTGGCGCATCATCAAAAGACCAGACTCTTTGCTCTCACGGCTATTAAAAGCTAAATATTTCCCCAATACAGGGTTTATGGATGCAAGGTTAGAGGCTGGGGCGTCATACACTTGGAGAAGTATATTGGCTGGTAGGCGAGTTTTGTGTACAGGCATGAGGTTCCAAGTTGGTAGTGGGCATGATATTTCTGTTTGGGATGATAAATAGCTTCCGGTGCCTTATAATTTCAACCGTTCTCTTTGCCAATGGAGGGACTCGAAGATTTGAAGGTTGCGGATTTGATAGATCCAGATGATAAAGCCTGGCAGCTGGATTTGCTGCAGGAACTTTTTACACCTCATAAGGTAGATGTCATTGCTAATATACCTTTGAGTTTGAGACATACAGAAGATCGCTTGGTTTGGCATTTTGACAAAAAGGGCTGTTACAATGTTAAAAGTGGGTACTTTGCCTGGAAGGAAGCTAGAGAAGCTTCGTCAACTGCCTCTTCTTCTAGCAATGCGACTGGTGGGCAGTTGGGTAGGTATTGGGTTGCAGTCTAGAAGATGCATGTACCGGCTAAAGTCAAGGTTTTTGTCTGGAGGTTGTTGCGTGACATTCTGCCAACTCGTACTGCTCTACTTCGTCGCAAGGTACATATTGTAGACTATAATTGTCTATTTTGTAATTTAGAGGCAGAAACTAGTCTACATGTTTTCAAAGAATGTACTGCCATTAAATCTTTTTGGTTGGAGGGCCCACTGAAGCTAGCTCCCCATAATCATCCTGCTCCAAACTTATGTGAATGGATGTGGTCTATGATTGATACGTTGTCTACTGAGGAGCAAGGCTTGTTTTGCACTTCTTTATGGGCAGTCTGGGCTGAAAGAAATAAGGTCTTATGGCAATGGTTTGTGCTTAATCTAGCTTACTTGGCTCAGTGGGTTGGGCAATATTTGGAAGTTTTCCAAAAATATCATTACAAGCCTAGTGTGAAGCAGAAGCGTCAGAAGACAAAATGGGAATGCCCTCTGATGGGGCGTTTCGTATTGCGAATAATTGTGGAGGTATTAGGGTAGTCGTTAGAAATGATGCAGGTGTGGGAGTCGCAGCTTTAGCTAGGCCTCTTTTACATGCTCACTCCGCTTTGTATATGGAGTTTGAAGCGTGTAGAGCAGGTCTTTTACTTGGTATCCACCAAGGTTGGACGGATGTTGATATTGAAAGTGACTCTATCCTATTGATTACTGCCCTGAGTAGGGATGAGGAGGATTTGTCCGAGGTGGGTAGTGTCTTGGAAGATTGTAAAGCTTACATGACGGTTTTTCAGTCTATCCGGGTTCGACACATATATAGAGAAGCAAATGGTGTAGCAGATCGCTTAGCACACCTTGCTAGTGTTGGTTTACTTGATGATGTACTCCTGCTATTACTCAGGATGTACTCTATGAGGATTATTGTCATTATTCTGATGTAGCATGGGGTTCAGGTTTTATGTCTCCCCCGTTGCAAAATTTTCCTATTAATATAATAAGTGGAATCGGGCATGGGGCTGAGCCTCTCAGCTAGGCTGGGTTCCAAACCCTTAAAAAAAAAAAAAGGTTTTGCTCTTCAAAAATTTTGCCATACTAGACCAAGATTACACAAGCACATCAAGAATGACAAAAAAAAAAAAAATCCAATTTCAGCGGCTATAATTGAAACATAGAAGAGAAGAAGATTATGAAGGAATGCATTACTTACAGGAAAGGCAATTCAACGGAGCAAAGATGGGTGTGTGTTCAGACCAAAAAAAAAAATTAAATAAATAAAGAATGATGGGTATGTGTGACCTCCAAATCGATCCGAAACATAGTGGAAAATATAATTTGGGAATTGAAAGCACGGTAGTCATGCTTTTTTCCTTTGTCTGATGTTGATTTTGAGTTAGTATATATCTAGGATTGAAGTGATATTAATCTCTAAGCGAGCAAAGAAAAAGAATTGATGCATCTAATCTTCTCATATGGTAGAAGTTGATTCCAACAGTGCTACTTTTAATTTCCAAACCATATACACGATCATTTGAAATCCTAAATTTATTTTTTGTTCTTGAATCTTCAACTTTGTTTGAAACAACCAAATTTGTACTGGTTTTCAATTTTTCTTAATTTGGATTTATCCATGCATCTCTCTCTTTGCCTTCTCTATCTTCATTTCATGCTTCCCGTAAAATAGATCAGACTCGGAGGTTGGAGATGATAATAGTTGGAAGGGTGGAATAGGGATTACATATTTCATAAAAAAATGGGGATAGGTATGTGTATTTAATTTTTTGTTTTTGGGGGGGGGGGGGGGGGGCGATATTTGCACACCCCATATTACAAACCACACACCCTTCTATTATTTTATTATTTTTTAATAATGTTCAAGTAAACTCTAATTTGTGTTTGGCCCAAACTCTAGGTTACTTGACCTAATGGTAATAAGGTTAAATTAGAAGGATCTAGATTCCTATTCAATGTACGATTACTTTCCTTGTATGATTGAGATTCTATGCATTGTAATCCTCTATATAAAGAAGCCCCTATTATCAATGAGAATACACAGCGAATTTCTCTCAATTTCTGATTCCCTAAAACACGTTATCAGCACGACAGCCCTAACCCTGAAACCCTAATTTCATAGCCCTCAAATTACAACATCCACCACCCCATATATTGAAGCCCTAGCCTCAAGGAACCCAGAACAGGTGGTGGAACCACCGGAACCAATGGGAAAATCCCTGAACCGACCTTCAGAAAAATCAAACCAGCCCCTGCCCCTGCAAGCATCTGCTGACTCCTGCCGAGGTCCCAATAAGCCCCTGCCGACAGCTGCAGACAGTCCCCGCACACTCCTGCACAGCCCCTGTCGACATCTGTCGACAGATACCGCAAGCCTTCACACAAGCCTATGCGCGCCCCTGCGCTCGACAACCCTCGACAGCTCCCTGCATGCCTATCGACAGCCCCTGCAACCCTTACCGCCAATTGCCAAGAAGCTGCTGACAGCTCCTGCGACTCTTGCCGAGCCCCGCGCACAGCCCCTGCACGTCTGCAGACAGCACCTGTGCAGCCTACGCACAGCCTCCGCAAGCCCCTACCAAACTTCGGCCACAAGTTTCCTGCCACTTTTCCAGCGACCTCCGGAAACCTTTTTCCAGCCACCTCCGTCACCTTTTCAGGTCAAGATTTCCGGCATCTTTTCAAGGTAAACTTTTCTCAAGTTCCTGTTTTTGAAGTTTTTCAATTTCTTCTTCTTTTTCTCTGGGACTTCCAACATCCCTTCTTCTACCCCCCCTTTTCTTCTTCATAGGGGAGACCAAAAGCCGAACTGTGGGGGTTTGTGCTCACTCCATGCTTGGAGCTTGTAGAGTCATCCAAACTTAGAGTTTGTTGAGAAGAAAACGATCGACCACATACATCATTGTTTCGATCTAATCCAAAACCCTTCTTGGAATCAGATTTTCTTGGAAGCGACTATGCTCAGAAATCCCTAATTTCTTGGAAGCTACTATGCTCAGAAATTCTTATTGTTTTCGTGGTAGCCTTTTATGCTCCTAAACTAACCCTAATCTTGTGTTGTTTTTCAGGATGAGTTACCTGAATAAGTTGAACTTTGTTCCACTAGAGACAACTGGCACTGGATACCATAGGTGGGTCCGAGATGTGCGCCAACATCTTAAGGCTGATGGACTTCTGGAAACCATCCAAGAGCCTAGTCAGAACGTGCTCTCTATAGAGCAAGCTCGTGCTATCGAAGCAAATAAAGCTAAAGCCATAATTCTCATGACAAGGCACATGAATGACGCACTCCAAAGTGAATACCTCAATGAGGAAGACCCCAGAAAACTATGGGTGGAACTTGAGTAGCGGTTTGGCAACGTTCGTGACTCCCTACTTCCTGATTTAGAAGTGAGATGGCATAGCCTCAGCTTCTGTGATTTCAAGTCCGTACTTGATTACAACTCGGAAGCCCTTCGTATCAAGTCCTTGATGGAGTTCTGTGGCCAAACCATAACTGATACGATGTTGCCAAGAAGACTTTCTCTACCTTCCCCGTCTACCCTGATGATTTCAAAGAATTATCGGATTGATGTGAATACAGGACGTATCACAAGGTTTCATGAGTTCATTGGCACCATCAACGTAGCTGAGAAGCACGACAATATCCTTGTGAAGAACTACAATACTAGACCCGTGGGAACCAAGTCTATTCCGGAGTCTAACTATAATCGCGCCCCCAAGGGAGGACCCATGGAGCGAAACCCTAAGAGTAGGGACAATTCTGAATATTCTGGTCCATATTCTCACCCTAAAGAGGAAGGAAATCGCCAAGAGAGGCGTGCACGGAACCGTGGAGGTCAACGTGTGAAGAGAGAGAGAGAGGCGGAGCCTCCGGCTATGGTGGTGACACCACCAAGAGTAATAGTCGTCCAAATCATGCACCAAAAGCATCTCGATCAAGGGAGCCTGACCATAAAGATGTTTCTCTTCTATGTGTATCAACTGGACATTGGGCAAAGGCGTGTGAAGCATCCCAGAATGTTGCAAACACATACAAGATGTATCGTGAAGCAAGGAAGGCAAATTACATGGAACAAGAAGATCAAGATGGCGATGTCGATCTAAGGGTGGAAGACTACAAGGATCAAGACCCAGAAACTGGCGATTTTGATTACTTTTTATTTTCCAAGAGATGGAGGCAATTGCCATATTATTTTTGTAGTAGATGCCAATGGTAATAGTCTTTCTTCAAAGTAGGCGTACTCAATGTAAGTGTGATGTCTAGGAAGGTTTTGAGATAAGTGGTACTTAAGCGAGCTTTGCACCACCGACATCTCTCTACTCACCTGGTCACATATGCATTGGAATTACGGAAAGGAGTTAGACGACTACCATTGTTTTGCATTAGCTAGTTTATTGGATTAGATTTTCCTTGGTCAAAGAAACGATGATGTAATTCTGTTTAGCTTATTAATAAAAGTTGAGTTCTTTTCTTTATGACTCATTTTTAATTATGATCTTTTCTTTTAGGAATGGATGAACTACAATGTCTTGCAGATAGTGAGACTACGCACACCATTCTATGACATAGGCAATTATTCTTAGAGATGTTGCCTACATATTCCTCTGTGACTATGATGGCTGGGCCATCAGGCTTAGTTCAAGGACATGGAATGGCCCAATTCCTATTGCCAAATGGCACCTTGATTAAAGTCACTGAAGCTCTCTACGCTCCTAAGGCAAATCGAACCTTATTGAGCTTTAAAGATATTAGAGCCAACAGATTCCATGCGGAAACACATACTGAGAACGGAAAAGAGTTCATTTGCATTACTTCTAATGATTGCGGACGAAAGCGCATCTTAGAGAAGCTTATGTGTCAATCTAGTAGACTTTATGTCATTACAATTCGACCTATTGAATCCAATAATGTAATAAGAGAAGATCTCTTGGATTCAGACACATATTGGCTTTGACATGACCGACTAGGACATGCTGGTCGTGATATGATACTCCGTATACTAAAGACTTCACACGGACATCCATTCTTCAGAGTGAGAAGAAGCAAGAATCGAAAATTGATTCCTGGACTGACCAAGACAGCAACAATTGCAGCATCTAGCGTTGCAGCCGTCTTGGGGCGCCATAGGGCCTTCCAAGTCCCATTTGATGACGCCATCAATGGCGCCAACCATGAGCATGATGCCATGGTTGCTCCTCCTAGTGGCCATGACGCCACACACACCAATTTCCATGGCTCTAACACCATAATGGGAGATGTAGTCACACATTTTGCTTCTAATAGCGCTACAGATGCTCAGGCCCAACCAAAATCCTCATTGGTTGCTTCTAAGGCCCCTCGCTTATTTTGCAAAGCCTATTCCTTCGGGAAATGAGGACCGAGACCGCCCAACACAAAGGATCCTAAAATACTCATTCCGTTCTTACAGAGAATCCTAGGGGATATCTGTGGACCAATTCAACCATCATGCGGACCTTTTAAATACTTTATGGTATTGGTTGATGCGTCGACACACTAGTCACAAGTCGCACTGTTGTCCACTCGAAATGCTGCTTATGCTAAACTCCTTGCCCAGATTATCCGTCTACTGGTTCACTACCCTAACCATCCTATTAAGTCAATTCGACTTGATAATGCTGGGGAGTTTACTTCAAAAACTTTCGATGACTATTGCATGTCACTGGGGATTGATGTAGAGCATCCAGTTCCCCATGTTCATACCCAAAATGGTCTCGCAGAAGCCGCTATCAAACGATTACAGATGATAGCGCGGACATTGGTTATGTGCACCAATCTCCTTGTTTCTTCTTGGGGATATGCAATATTGCATGCAGCGACACTAATTCGTCTACGACCTACTGCAACCCAATCTTACTCTACGTTACAGCTAGTGATTGGGTACGAGCCTGATATCTCGCAGTTACACATTTTTGGGTGTGCAATTTATGTGCCTATTATGCTGCCACAACGTACTAAGATGGGTCCTCAACGATGAATGGGCATTTATGTTGGATATGAATCTCCAACTATCGTCCGCTATCTTGAACCCTTGACAGGCGATCTCTTTACCGCTAGATTTGCTGATTGTCACTTTGATGAGACAGTCTTCCCATCGTTAGGGGGAGATAAGAACACAGATGTTCAACAGGAACGACAACAATTATCGTGGTCTGTCCCCACTATGTCTTATCTCGATCCCCGTACCGCACAGTCCGAACTTGAAGTGCGAAGAATAATCGAGCTCCAGAACATAGCAGACACTCTGCCTGATGCGTTTTCTGATGTTTCCAAAGTGATGAGATCACATATACCTGCTGTAAACGTGCCTGCAATGATTGATGTCCCAAATACTGGACATCACGCCACTCCTGTGACACCAGAAGATGACGCCATTTCCCAGCATGGCAATGATGTGGCGTCTATGGACACATGTCCCGCAAGGAAGCGCGGTAAACTGATTGGTTGGAAGGATTCTTGCCGTACAAAGAGAACGAATGAGGCACAAACAAATCATTTGATCATCGATACTCAAAATCCGTCCCAAAAGAATGTTCCGGATTATGGTTATGTCCAAGAGACATCATTGGGGGATGCCTCAATGTCAGAACCTATCCCTGAGAATGTAGAGATCTCTGTAAATTACATAGTGTACATGGGACGTGGGAATGAAGCTCCATCATCATTGATGATGTATTCGCGTATTCCGTTGCGCGTGAGATTATTGAGACCGATGACATCAAACCACGCTCCGTTGATGAATGTCAATGAAGAGCTGATTGGCCAAAATGGAAAGATGCGATCCAGGCAGAACTTGATTCTCTAGCGAAAAGAAAGGTATTTGGCAAAGTTGTACCAATACCGCCTAACACCAAACCCGCTGGTCAAAAATGGGTATTCGTTAGAAAGCATAATGAGATAAATGAGATTGTAAGGTACAAAGCTCGCCTTGTGGTGCAAGGCATCTCACAATGCCCTGGAATCGACTACAAGGAGACCTATTCTCCCGTAATGGACGTCATAACGTTCCGCTACCATGTCAGTTTGGTAGTTTCTGAAAAACTGATCATGCAGCTTATGGATGTGGTTACTGTGTATCTATATGGGGATCTAGATATAGATATATACATGAATATTCTAGATGGAATTCAGTTACCCAAGTCAAGTAGCTCTAAACCACGGAGCGCGTTTGCAATTAGATTGAAACGCTTACTATATGGATTGAAACAATCCGGACAGATGTGGTATTACCGTCTAAGTGACTACTTGATTGGAAAAAGATATGTCAACAATGAACTATGCCCATGTGCGTTCATAAAAAGGACAAGTTCCGGATTTGAAATAGTGGCGGTTTATGTCGATGACATGAACATAATTGGCAACCTTAAAGAGTTAAGGGAAACCGCTGAACACTTGAAATCCGAGTTTGAGATGAAAGATCTTGGGAAAACATGGATTTACCTCGGTTTAGAACTTGAGCACCGTAGAGATGGTATCATGATTCATCAATCAGCTTATGCCCAAAAGATGCTTAGGCGTTTCAACACTGACAAAATTAAGCCTTCTAGCACCCCAATGGTAGTCCGTAGTCTTGATCCGAAGAAGGATCCATTTCGTCCGAAAGATGACGATGAAGAAGTGCTAGAGGCAGAAGTGCCCTACCTAAGTGCAATAGGCGCATTATTGTACTTAGCACAATGCACAAGACTGGACATCTCATTCGCTGTGAACTTGCTAGCCAGATATAGCTCTGAGCCAACACGACGCCATTGGACTGGTGTTAAAGATATCTTTCGATACCTAAGTGGTACGATCGATATGGGCTTGTTCTATCCCTACAGAGAGAAGATGGATTCGGACCCATCAAGTACTAGGAACGCCACACATGGTGGACTGCGTTCCCTCTCCCCATCCCAAAACGATATAAGTATTTTGGAAGGTTTTACTGTTGCTGGGTATCTCTCTGACCCGCACAAAGGTCGCTCCCAAACTGGTTATGTTTTCACCATTAGAAAGACCGCGATATCTTGGAGGTCTAAAAAGTAGACCTTAGTCACTACCTCTCCGAATCATGCAGAGATTATTGCTCTTCACGAAGCAGTTCGTGAATGTGTATGACTTCGATCCATAGTTAAGCATGTTCGAAGCAATTGTGGTCTGAGGTCTACCACAGATGAGCCAATGACCATTTATGAGGATAATGATGATTGCATTGAACAAATGAAGCAAGGCTACATCAAAGGCGACAACACCAAGCATATATCGCCCAAATTCTTCTACAATCAGCAACAACAGAAGCTCCTCAAGATCAAAGTGAACCTGGTTCGATCTGAGGACAATGTGGCAGACTTGTTTACTAAGTCATTACCCAAATCCACGTTTGAGAAACATGTGGCAAGAATTGGCTTGCATAAATTATCTGAACTCTCATGATCGTAGTCATCAGGGGGAGGCGCAGATATCAGTGTCTACATGTTCGTCTCGAATCGTGAAGGGTGTGTAGTGCTCTTTTTCCCCTTCGACCGAGGTTATTTTGGTCCCACTGGGTTTTTGTTACTCGGCAAGGTTTTTAAAGAGGCAACGAGAGGAGCATCGCGTTTAGGCAACACAAGGGGGAGTGTTCAAGTAAACCCTAATTTGTGTTTGGCCCAAACTCTAGGTTACTTGACCTAGTGGTAATAGGGTTAAATTAGAAGGATCCAGATTCTTATTCAATGTACGATTACTTTCCTTGTATGATTGAGATTCTATGCATTGTAATCCTCTATATAAGAGGTCCCTATTATCAATGAGAATACACAGCGAATTTCTCTCAATTTCTGATTCCCTAAAACAAATAATATTTTATCTAACATTTCTTTTCACTTCCTAAAATGCCCTCAAGTAAGATTACTGTTTTTTTTTTGGTCTTCTTCTTCTTCTTCCCCCAGTCTCCCTCTCTCTCCTCCAGACCACGACAGAACCTAGGGTGAAGCCCTAGGCCCTAGTACCACCAGGCCAAGAATATGCCCATACTCTGATCAAGGTCTGAAGGGCCCAAGCACTCAACCCAGACCAAGACCATTCCTGCACAGGGAGCTCAGCCACCACACTCACACCACCAAACCCCTCGCGCCACCTCTCTCGGACCCCTCCCACCTTCGAATCGTTGCCACCAACAGGCCTCTGGCAGACGAACCTCGGTAGATCATATCCACCACTGCTGCAATCCACCACCACAACCCCTAATCTCATGCACACCAGCACGTCGCCGCCGCCTCTTGCAGTGCAATACAAAACCGATCCACACTCCAGATCAAGTGCACACCAGTCACACGACCGACTTCCAACATCAGTGCCTCTCCCAACTCCCGTGCAGCCACCGCCAGGGACTGAAACCAAAGCAAAGGAGTCCCCCAAGCCCCAATCCCCGATCAACTACACCACCATCCCATCCGGCCGCACTTGACGCACACCGGCCAAGCCAAAGGCCTGTGCCAAAGCAACGGCGCAGCCAGACGAGAGCAGAATGAAGAAATGAAGAAACAACGAAGAAAGGTTCTATCGTGGTTTGGAGGAGAGAGAGAGAGAGAGAGAGAGAGAGAGAGAGAGAGAGAGAGAGACTGGGGGAGAGAGAGAGAGAGAGAGAAGAAGACCAAAAAAAAAAGGGAATCTGACTCAAGGGCATTTTAGGAAGTAAAAAGAGATGTTAGATAAAATATTATTAAAATAATAGAAGGGTGTGTGGTTTGTAATATGGGGTGTGCAAATTTGACCCCTTTAAAATTACTCCATACAACCCATCATTCTTTTTTTTTTTAGGAAAATTACTTGTCACACCCTGTACTTTGGGTGCATCGACAGTGCAGTCCTTAACATCCTAATTTTAATAAAGGGCTAAATACAAATTACTACCCTGTGGTTTATGTCCAAAATCAATTCAGTCCCTGAACTTCTAATTTCATCAAAAACACCCATACACTTTCAATTTTGATCTAATAGGTCCAATTTGTTAGTTTTTCGACAATTGAGTTATTTAACTTGTTAATGTGGCTCATATATGGCCTATGTTTTATGATGTGGTGTCGAGGTAGTCTGCATAGTCAATTTAGGAGTGGGTCCTACTATTAAAAATAAATAGTTTTTCAACAAATAATCTAACTATAACTTGAACCCATAATAGAATATTAACGAATTGGACCTATTAGATCAAAATTGAAAGACCAGGGGTGTTTTTGATGAAATTAGAAGTCTAGGGACTGAATTGATTTTGGACCTAAACCACAGGGTACTAACTAGTATTTAGCCCTTTAATAAATAACTCTTCAGACATTCAAATCTCACATAATTTGATCCAAAATGATTATTTTACCCCTCACTTCATTTTTTTTTTAAATCTCTCTCTCTCTCTTAATTATGTTTTCTGCTTCTCTCTCTCACTCTCTCACAATGTGAACCATGCGCTAACCTTACTAGTACTTCACCGTCAGGCCGGCGTACGGGTATCATTCTCTTCGTCTCGCCATCGCCGACAGCTATGTGGCCTTGGATCATCCATGCATAGAACGAGGAAGGAGAATCGACAATCCAAAGCTTGAAATTTTCCGGCGAAGTCTGCTGCAAGTTCTGGCGACTCCGGCAGCCGATTTAACTCCATGTAGTATGAATCTTTCTCCCCTTGTCACGCTTTACCTACTTGTATAAATGGTTTTTGATTCTGAATGGCATCTGATGAATTTGAGTTTTGGGTGACGTCGTAATTCACTACGATTCCGGTTTCCGGCAATCGTCTGGGTATCTTCAACTCGTTTTTCCTCTGTCACTGTGGTCCTAGAACTCGGAAGCGTGGCTGGTTGAGCTGAAATCGTTGGCCGGGATGAGCTGATATTTTCAGAATTCATTAAGTTTGGAAACTGATGAGAAAAGAGAAAGAGTCCATTGTCGTGTTTTCACCAGAAAGCTGGTGTGAAGGAGTTTGAGTTCCAGTCTGCAAATCAGACATAACGAAGGTAAATTCAGAATTCTATTAAAGTTGATAATCTCTGAGATTGAGTGCTTATATTGTGGTTGATGTGTTGAAATTGAAGTCTTCCAGATTGTGTGTCACGCCCCGATTTTTAACATAAATAAAAATCGATATATATATATAATCCCATAATTATACATGCGTGATGCTTCAGCCATCAATACAAAATACTTGAAAAACTTTTTCCTTTTAAACCAAGTACATACTGATGCCCTGAACCCACAAAGTCAATATATACCCGCTCTGCATAGTTATATATTACACGAGTTTACAAATTAAATTGCCACAACAAGATAATAAGTAAATGCTCCTCAGAGCTTACTGCAAGCGGAAGTCTTAATAACGGTAAAGTCACAAAATTGGCTTCCTACTATAACGCTGCTAGCTTGCTACCTCAGTTTTCAGCCACGATTACCCCTACACCATTGAATAATGCACCGGGTTGCCACACAACAAACCCGGTAAGCTTATGAAAGCTCATATGAGTAACTCAAAACAACTCACGCAAAATCACGGGATAAAACCACACAAAATCAGGGGATAAACTCACACGAATCACGAGATAAACTCACACGAATCACGAGATAAATTCACACGAATCACGAGATAAACTCACACGTTTCAATCAAGAAACAACTTACGCAAATCACGGGATAAACCCACATGAATCAAGAGATAAACTCACACGTTTCAGTCAAAGAAACAACTCACACAAATCACGGGATAAACCCACACAAATCACGAGATAAACTCACACGTTTCAATCAAAGAAACAAATCAGGAGATAAACTCGCTCGGCCAAGGCGTGGTTCCTAATAACATGCCTTTGTGACCATCTATGACATCTGAACAGACCCATCTGGTCTTCAGACCCCGATATCCACATATCAAAACATTTTAAAGAAGTCGTGCTGGACTTTAAAATGTTACACTGACTACAATTGCCATCTGTGACCTAATCCCAGTCACCATCTGTGACTCAATCTCGATCACCATCTGTGACAAAGATCAAAACATTAAGCGAGTCGCACCAGACCCAAAATGTTACATAAATCTACTCAAAGATTTCCCAATCTTGCTCACCATCTATGACAGGATTAAAACATTAAGTGAGTTGCATTGGACCCAAAATGTTACACGAATCTAAAATAAAAGATTCCCCTTAATTGATCCCTATCAATTACTCCCAGTACAAGTCCCACATTTAAAAACTCACCTGTGAACTAAAATGTTCCACAATACACAACACTTTTCAAAACAATAGAAATCAACCCTTTCAAAAAATATTGTTTCACGAAAAGTCACACCCCAAAACAATAAAATCAACGCACCTATAATTATTGTTTTATCTATATTTCATGTATATATATATATACACGTAGACATTCACTCAGAAATGCTACTAATACCAACTATAATTTGCAGTTAACTAAATAACTATCAAAACAATAAGGTAAGCCTGTTCGTAAATGAACATTGTGAGATTACTCACCTCGAAACTCCCGCTGCATCTTCACACCACTAGACTACTTACAGAACGCACTCTGTCAAGCACCTAAGGAAATCACAGCCTTGATTCAGTCAACGAATCACATTTAATTAAAGTTCGAATCCCCAAATCGAACCAAAATCCTAAAGTAACGCCAATTGAGGCGAAACCACATCCGAGACCTCCCAAAGTCTCCGGAATACTTCCACGATCGATATGTCCAAACCGCAAGTCGATCGGACACTCGAATCCTCACGGATAGAATAAATCGGATAGTCTAAAACCCTAAAAATCATAACAAATTCATACGAACTCCAAAAATTGCTTATTATATATCGAAACGCTCGTATCGACGAGTAGAAGATATATAATACCAGAAATAGTCTCTTACATGGCCAGAAATTAGCCAGAATGCCATCACAGGCGGTGGCGCACCGCTGCCTGCCAAAACTCAATATTTCACAAAACTCCCAACATCAAAGATCTTCTTTACAGCATGCTTATCAACTTTCATAACCAGCATGAAGTCAGAATCGAAGTGAAAATGGTCAAAAACTACCTCGCAAGCCGTGAATCACTGTTCAATCCAATCTGAACCAATTTCCACGTGAATCGATCCACCACGGATCGATGGAGGAGGCTCCCACGAACTCAAAACAGGAAGCTTGAAGCCACGACGTCGCCGGAGCTGCGTTTTCCGACCGGGTCAGAAAACACCAAACTTCTCCGCTTTGCTGCGCCGCACACAGTGAATATCGCCACTAAAGAATGCCACAGAAATGACCGGAGCAAGGAGGCGAGTTGATTTGGAAGGTTTCGCCGCCAGAAATAGCCGGAGCTAGCCGGAAAAGCCGGGTAGGATTTTCGGGTCCGAGTCAGGTTAGTCGCAAGGAAGATAGAGAACAAAGCTTCTGGTTTCCAAAAATGGAAGCCCAAATGAAAATAGTAAATTTCCCGAAAGGGAAACTTCTATTTATAGTGGTTTCAAAAAATATCCAAAACTTCTGCAGACCATAACTTCCACATATGAACTCCGATTTCCATGTTCTATATGTCCGCAAACTCGTATCGACGCGCTCTACGATTTTGTGAAGGAAGTTTTTGGAGAAACCCAACATATCAACAGTCAACCTTTGCGCCCCCCCTAAAGTCATACTTTCCGAATAAAAATTCATCCGAAACATTTCCGCTACGTCCACGAGCCACGAAACTGTCCAATAACCACCAATTAAATTCCGGAAAACCCTCTGAAAATAAATACGAATTTTTAGGGCATCACAATGTGTTTTCAATTTCTCAAGTTGATTTCATTTGGTTTGCGGTGGTTGAGTGTTGTAATTGAATTATGGGAGAAGTTTAGGTCAGTCGAACAAATCAGGTATTGATATTTGGAATGAAATTGGTTTCTTGTATTACATGCTTGACAAAATTGATGTTAAAAGGATGGTTGTGTAGAAATGGTTTCTTGGTCAGTGCGGACGAGGGGGGGAGAGAGAGGGAGAGAAAGAGAGGGCTTTAGGCTGGAGTCGAATTCAATCAGTGTTTGGGTTTGGTCAAGGTCAGTGCATACGAGGAGAGGATGAGGAGATTGGAGAGAGAGAGAGAGGGGGAAAAAAAAAAAAAAAGTGAGGGGTAAAATAGTCATTTTGGAGTCAATTGTGTGAGATTTGCATATATGAGGAGTTATTTGTTAAAATTAGGATGTTAGAGACTGAACTGTGGACGCACCCAAAGTACAGGGTGTGACCAGTAATTTTTCCTTTTTTTTTTTTGGTCTAAACACACACCCATCTTTGCTCTGTTGAATTGGTTTTCCTGTAAGTAATTCTTCTCTTCTATGTTTCAATTATAGCTACTGAAATTGGATTTTGTTCAAGTAAATCCAGAATATGAATTTTGTCAACTCTAGGTTACTTATGCAAGTTGTAATGTGGTTTATGTTAGAGATATTCTCAAAGATATTGGTAGATATCCAATCATTGTACGATTGCCCTTTCCTGTACAACTCTACTTCTATGCTTGTAATCTTCTATATAAAGAGACCCCTATTATCAATGAAAGCACAACAAATTCTCTCCCATTTCGTTTTTCTTAAACACGTTATTTGCACGAAGCCATAACTTTGAAACAAATAGCCAAACCTTGATTCAAGAAGCTAAACCCCTAAATCCAAATACAAAACCTTGAAACCTTTTCTGCCTCCGCCGCACACCTGGAAGCCCTCGACCCCAGGAATCCAGATTCGGCGGTAGAATTACCACCAGAACTAGCCTGAAACCTACCGATTTGACCATCGAAAGCTCCAAACTGCCGACAACAAAAACTCTGCCGATTCGGCACCTTCTGGACCTCCAATTGCCACCAAATTTTGTCAGCAATAGCGCCTCGATCTCACGATTCCAGAATAATTAGATCATTCCAAGAACCAGTGAAATACTTGCCGAACTGGCTGCCTGACTGGTCTGTTGGCAAAAAATAGGACATAAATGTTTTTAGGGTAATTCCGACCACCACTGATTAATTCCAGCCTCTACTGACCAGTTTCGACCTCCTTCGGCCATCCCAATTTTCTGACGACCCTCCGACAACTTTTCGGAGACTTTTTCTATAATTTTAGAGGTATATTTTAAAATTTCCCCTTTTTGAAGTTTTTTCTCTTTTTCCCTTCTTTTTCTTCAAGGACTTACAACCTCCCTTCTTCTACCCCCCTTTCTTCTTCATAGGGGAGACCTAATTAAGCCAAACTATGGGGGTTCGTGCTATGTCCAAGCTTGGAGCTTTTTATTTTTGGACAGTTTGTCACCCTTTGTCATAGGTGCATCACCTGATGCACGAGTCTCCATCCCAAATCTCTTCAACACTTTTGTGATGTAATTATGTTGAGAAAAGCCTAATAAGCCTTGTGCCCTATCTCTCTTAATTTCAATTCCCAAAACATAGGATACCTCACCTAAATCTTTCATGTCAAAACTTTTAGACATAAAAGTTTTAGAATCTTTAAGCAATTTCATGTCTGTGCTAGCTAAAAGAATATCATCTACATATAGTATGAGAAAAATAAAATAATTCCCTACTGTCTTAATATACACACATTCATCTACAATATTTTCTGAAAAACCAAAAGATGAAATCACTAAATCAAACTTGTTGTACCATTGTCTAGAAGCCTGCTTCAGTCCATAAACTGATCTTTTCAATTTGCATACATGATATTCTTTTCCAGTTTTCACAAAACCTTCAGGTTGTTTCCTATATATGACCTCATCTAACTCTCCATTCAAAAAGGCTGTTTTCACATATATTTGGTGTAACTCTATGTCATAATGAGCTACTAGAGCCATTATAATCCTAAATGAGTCTTTAGTTGAAACTGGAGAGAATGTTTCTGTATGGTCTATGCCTTCTTTTTGTGTGAAACCCTTAGCTACTAGCCTCGCTTTATGCCTTTTTACATTACCATTTGCATCTCTTTTTGTCTTAAACACCCACTTGCAGCCTATTGGTTTTTGGTTTGGGTTTGGTTTAACCGATTCCCATACTGAATTCTGCTTCATTGACTCGATCTCAGCCTTCATAGCCTTCTGCCATTCTTCAACTTCATGGCTCTCAACAGCTTGCTTGAAACTTGAAGGATCATTATCTTCACCTAGGATATCAATTTCTTGCACGTATACTACAAAATCACTCTCTTCCCTGTACTGATTTTCTCTCTCTCTATGATCTCCTAGGTTGAGGTGGAATTTGATCTTCTGCAGGGTTATTTTCTAAATGCACATCATTCATAGGTTCATCTATATGAGGTTCTAAGGCTACTGATTCTACTAAAGCTTGATTTTGGCTTTGAGTTTCTGTATCTGCATTATTTGACTGAATTAAAGGCAAGAAGCTCTCTAAATTTTCATTTTCTGTAATTTCTTCTAACTCTAAAGACAAGTCTTCAAAATTAGTATTACTAAATCCTTCAACCAGAAATTTTGCTTGATGAGTTTCAAAAATTCTGGTAAAATTATGAGCTGCATAGAACCTATAGCCTTTGGATTTTTCACAGTAGCTAATAAAATGGCAACTGATTGTTTTGAATTCAAGTTTCTGTGTTAGTGCATTTGGCAACTTGGCTTCAGCCTTACATCCCCATACATGGCAGTGATGCAAGCTAGGTTGCCTTCCACACCATAACTCAAATGGTGTTTTGTCTACTGATTTACTAGGTGATCTATTGCAAATATAATTTACAGCCTTAAGAGCTTCACCCCATAAATATATAGGTAGACCTGTAGTGCACATCATACTTCTCACCATGTTTAACAAGGTCCTATTTTTCCTTTCTGCTACTCCATTTTGGGTAGGATTAAAGGGGGTTGTGTACTGAGCCTTAATGCCATTTTCCTGTAAATAAAGTGCAAAAGGACCCTTTTAGTGGCTTGCTTCAGTGTGTTTACCATAGAACGCCCCTCCCCTATCAAATCTCACTTACTTAATTTTCTTCTCTAGTTGCAATTCAACTTCAGTTTTATAAATTTTGAATGCATCTAGAGCTGTGATTTTTTCTGACAGTAAATAGATATAACAGTACCTAGAAAAAAATTGTCTGAATGTGATGAAGTAAAAATTTCCACGACAGTTTTGTGTTTAAATGGACCACATATGTCTGTATGTATTAGTTCAATAGGTTTTGACTTCTTAAGGCCTTTTTCTTTCTACAGTTTGTCAATTTCCCTTTAAAACACTCAATGCAGTCATTCAAATCAGTATAATCCAATGCAGGTAAAATTTTGTTTTCTCGAGTGTTCAGTCTTTCTTTAGATATATGGCCTAATCTTCTATGCCATTATTGCAGACTTATTATTGAACAATGTTTTTTTGTACTTGTGACAGTGCATTCTTATAGTGTTTTGATTATTTTCAATCAACATAATCTCTTGTTGAACAACAGAACAGTTCAATTTTAAATATCATGCATAAAACGCCACAACCAAGATAATTTGAACCTTGAAACTTGTGACAGTGCTATTCTATATAGTGTTTTGATTATTTTCAATCAACATAATCTCTTGTTGAACAACAGAACAGTTCAATTTTAAATAATCATGCATAAACACGCCACAACCAAGATAATTTGAACCTTGAAATAACTTTATTCCATTGAAATCAATAATGAGTTTGCAACCAATCTTAACTAAAAGACCTACTGAAATCAAATTCCTTTTCAAGGAAGGAATATAATAAACACTATCTAGAAAAATAAAATTTCGTACGCTTAAATCAATCTTTAGGGTCTCAATGGCCTTAATTGCTACTCTTGAACCATTTCCCACACAAACTTGGACCTCACTTTTCTTTGGTGTCCTCCTGTTTGTTAAACCTTGCAAGGAATTTGTAATGTGTATAGGTGAGCTTGAGTCTAATCGGAAAGAGTGATATGCTATATTAACAAAATTAACTTCTAGAGAAAAGATAGAATTTGGAAAACACTCACCCTTCTTTATCATCCAAGCCTTGAAACCATTGCAATCTTTCTTCATGTGCCCTATTTTCTTGCAAAAATAGCACTTAAAGGTTTTCTCAGCTTTAGGTTCTGCAGTTTTGCTAGGTACTTTAGTGGTGGTAATCTTCTTGGCCTTAAGTTTGTTTTGTTTCTTCCACTTAGGCTTTTCAACTAGGTTGACTGCAATAGTTGGTTTGCCTTCTTTTCTGATTCTCTCTTCCTCTACTACACATTTAGAAATCAACTTGTTCAGGTCCCAGTTAGACTCTTGGGCATGGTATGAGGTTCTCAAGTTACTGTAGGTGTTAGGCAGTGACTAAAGTGCCTAAGAGTCTTTAACTCGCATGTCTAAATCCATCAGCCTCGAGTTAAGGTCAATCATCTCCATAATGTGCTCCCTCACACTTCCTTTTCCTGAAAACTCCAACTCATTAAATCTTTTGGATAGCCTACCAGCCTCGGCTTTGTTACTTTCCTGATACGTATCTCCTATGGCTTCTAGGAAATCCATGGCAAGCTTTGGCTCAATGATTGAACCCTAACTGTGTTAGACATGGAGGTTCTTATCACTTCTTGGCTTTCTTGTTGCAGCTATACCACTCCTTATAATATTTCTTATCTTCTTCTGTGCTCTCAGTGTCTAGCTCTAATGGTTGTTCCTTAATCAAGCAAAGATCCATATTTTGATGCATAGAAAGATAAAATTCAACTTGATTTATCCACTTCTTATAATTTGTTCCATTAAGCAACTGAATTTGGCCTATAGCGACCAACTGAATTTGGCCTATAGTGACCACATTTAGACCTAAAACACAGAAAAATAAAGAAAATAAGATTTCTGCAGTAAAATTTTCATCTATGTGTCAATTTTAAAACAAAAATAATGTATTTGAATAACACAAGACAAGATGAAGTAAAAGACATAAAATTCAGAAGTAGTCATTTAGCTTTAAAATTATGCAGATACATGATTTGTTTTCCAGAAAACCCCATAACTGAAATAATATCAACACCTTTATGGCATAAAACTTAACATTCTAAAGTTCTTAATTATCATACAATATTTAACAAAAGTCTATTATTCCATGAATCAGTCTATATCTTTGAACAAGAAAAGCTTCAAGGTATCTAAATAGATAATTGTGTTTACATATGATATTGTTTTGCATTCAAGATTACAAAGTGAACTACTTCTTTAGAAGCCAAAATATAAGTGCAATTTTAGATGCAAATACACAAGTTGCAGTTTTGTTGATGCTTAAAGTCTTTGAAAATTGATAGTGAAAATTTACTTTGTGCAAAATGATCAAAACAATCTTTTAAGATTCATATAACTAAAATTAATAACCACATGTTCAGTTTCTCATATGAACTTTTTAATTTCTTACATGCTATGAAAATAACAATATTGCAGGTTTATGTTGGGAGACATATTTCTAATTGTTGACTAATGATTCATAGCATACTTAACCAAACAATACTCAATCATATCATCACATTAACCACGCAATTCTCAATTTCACACTTCATATCAGACAATCACAGTAAGGCATTCAACCATATATACAGGATTCCATTAATTAGCATGATCAAGCATTCCAATATGATTATGACAACCCTTTCCATATGCAGAAATTGAAAAACAAGTTCTGAGATTCTCAATGAACATACCTTGGCCTCTGCTATAGCGCTACAACAATTATTTTAGCGGAAGCAAAAATTAAGAACAAGCAACAATTTTAACCCTTCTGTTAATCCAAAATATCTAAAAGATCGAGGGTCTTAAATCCTCAGAACTGAGAATTCAATCTCAGTAAGCCCTACTCAATCCGATCCCTAAAGCATAAGTGACTGTTATGTTCTAACGGTAATATTCTTTAAACTGATATTTTAATTCTGGACTTGGGTTTGGGCCTATTTACTTAATAAGTTGGATTAGTACTAAAACCGGGTTAAAAACACTTCAGGCCTGTTTAGCTAAAAACAGAAAATATAATTTATATATATTTTTGGAAAAATAATTTTCACTGTATTGTTTTCAAAACGCATGATATGTGTTTTAAGAAATTCCTATGGCTCTAATACCATTTGTTAAATTCATGATGCAACAATCAAACATCAATAACCAAGATCAAAACACATAACACATATACAAGATCAATTAAACCAGCTGCACAACATCCACACATAATCTGCAGAATAACTTTCCTAGTGGCACTAGGACTCCACCTGGATCAATAACGCTCTGGATCCTGCAGAAACAGCTTGGCCGAGGTTAGACATCTTTGAGCAACTGGAATGAGGATTGAATAGCAGCAGAACTTGAGCAAAAAGCCTTCTGTATGTCAACACCAAAAGCTTCAGAATGGGGCTGAACAATATGCAAAACTAATGATGAATACAGGGATTTTGATCCCTATATATATTGGCCAAAACGACGAGTTAGACTCATCCCATAAGGAGTCCAACACTGCTACATGTTTATCTAATTAGGAGACTTGTTGTTTATTACAAATACTCGATGTAATTCAGGTTGATTACTAATGAGTTTCCTACTTCTATTAAGAGGTATACTCCTCAATAGATAACCAGAATTAGAGTTATGATTATATACTTCTTGTTATTTATGTAGAGATAAATCAATTAGTTTTATTCTTAATGTAAATCAGATAATGTTAAGTCCATATTTTCTAACAATAGAGACGAAAGAGGAAAGAGAGGGGACTTGACCTTCGAAAGCATTATATAGAGGTAATGAAGTGGCACCCACCTCTGGAGTAAGGCAATAAGTTTACGTGTTCAGGAATCCTTTGACTTCTCTTGCCCCCAATTGGCGCAGTGAGCTGGGAGAACTCAGTTTGCTCTGCTTCTGCATCTTTCTTAAAGATGGTGGGAGGGTTCTATATATATAAAGCCAGCTCTGAGCTCTGTGTGATTCCTCCTTCCCTCTGCAAGCAATAATGCATGCATGGTCTCTTTCTTTGTATGGATTAATCCTAACCCCACCCTCCGAGTTCTATATATGCCAAATTCATAAATAATATCTGCAGTCCAAATTTAATTTGGTTCTCTTTTACTTTGATCTAGGTAAAATTCAGAAGAGATCGAGAATAAGTTGATCAAGTACATATATTGGCATGGATTCTTCAAATGACTGATAGTGCATGTCAATGAGGACGGTCAGGGGGACAGAGGGGTCTTTGCCTAGTATGCAAAAAGTGAGATATACTACGATTCTATGTAGTCATTGCGGACTGAGATTGACTTACAACTTACAAGGAGTTAGTGGTCTCCATCTGTGAAACTGAGATAAATAAATTGCAACTCAGTTCAGTATCCTAATCAAACTATCAAGGGGTACACAACAAGCACAGCTAGAATTTTATAGTTGGGAACTTGGAATTGAATGTATCTTTCTTTTGCTTCAGTTAAGAGCCCCGTTTGAATTTAAATTTGATAATAAAGAAACAAATACCATGAATGCTATTGGGTTGTATTTGATAGTAAAATGTAGGATTCAAACGTTAATTAATCCAAAACACATATGTATTATGTATCTATAACTATGAGACTTATAATATATATATATATATATTATGAGATTTATCCGATCTTACCTTATAACCAATATATAATAAAATTGTTTTGTCGTTAACATATAATGCATCAATTCTAATAACTAATAATATGTCATCAAGTGACCGGTGGAAAAATGGTGGTAAAATTAATTTTGAAACGTTAGAGATCCTATGCTCATTCTCCTCTTTGACATAATATTTTTTATAAAATAATACAAGTTAGAGAAATATTTCCAAGGGTCACTAGCCGTCGGAAATATTTTGTTCATTACCGAGGGTGTACTTTGTTGCCCTCAAAATTATGAAATCATTCCGACAAAGTCAACTGCCTCTCGGAAATAGGTCTATCATTACCGACGACACAAAATCTTGTCGAAAATAATACTGGCACCAAAAGATAAAATAGGTATTTCAGTGCGTATGTGGGTATTTGTATTCAGACAAAAAAAAAGTGGGTATTTGTATCATATAGGGACACTTCTTCTGTCCCTTTTCACATAGGAGAGAGAATGTGGAGATTAAAATAGGATATTTGCAATGTATATGTTGTATCTTTATCAAATGGGGACACTTCATGTATTCCTTTTCTAACAACAGGCACACATATCTTCTTTTGTGCCTATTGCTCACTTAAAGGCACACATCATTTGTGCCTATTTTATGTGTGCCCTTGGGGCCTTTTTCTAGTAGTGTAATTACCAGTTCAAGAAAGTGAAAATAAATGTAGTAGCAGGCTGATGCATATTTCCAGCTGACCTCCATTAAAATATTGTTAGTTTTCACATATATACTCACACACACACACACACACCGGAGCACCAGAGCTGAAACTCAAAACCTTGCTAGCTCTGTTTATGAATCTCCTACTCCAAAAATGAAGCCACTGACCATTTTCTCTCTCTTTCTCTCCCTCACTTTTGCTGCTTCAATCTCTGATGCTACTTCTTCAATTCCGTCATCAACATTTCGCTTAATGACGCCTAGTCTATATTTTGTAAGTGTCTGAAATTTTTTTGTTCCTTCCTTCATTAGATTTCTCATTTGTTCTTAACCTTTTCTTCTTTATGTTTGATCTTATATATAAATGTTGTCTTGTTGTTTTTTTCTGTTTGACATGGAAAGAATGATAACTTGGTTTGTAGTTCTATGTCTTCATACGTATTAGATAACAAAACAGACTTTTGCTCTCAGGTTTTCATACGTATTAGATAACAAAACAGACTGTAGTTCTATGTCTTCACACATATCTGCTTTTAGTGCATCACATCAGATTTTATTTTAATAGTCTGTTCCAAGTGTTTTGATACTTTGTTCATGCATGTTAAAATACCAATCACTTTCCAAGGATTTACCAGTGTTGATTTTACCTATTGGCAAAGGCTGTTACATGTGCACCACAATTACTGATTGCTAGTATTAATTTTGACACTTTCCTTCTTCTATTTGTTTTGTTAACATATATACCTTTGATGTAATGATTCACTTTCATGTTTTGGCCATAATCGGATCTAGAAAACTAATTCATTGGTATTGACTTTCTGAATTTTTGTTTCCTGCTTGCATCAGTTTAGATACTTCTGAAACAAATAAAAGAAACAAAGTTTAGGTATTTCTAAACATGATGTCTTCTTTGCATCAGTTTTTTCAAGCTTCATTTATTTTATTTCATAAAGAAGAAGCTTCTCATAGTTCAAGGTTTAGGAAAAGAGTATCTGAATTGAAAGGCTTCTCTGTATGAAGAATATTAATTGAATACCGATTTGGGTTGTTATTTTTTAAGTTCTTGTCCGGAAAGGTTTTAGTAACTTTTCTAAATGAGAAAAAAATTTCTTTAGAGAAACAGTAGGTTCTTTTTTCTAATTTAGAATTTTGTTCTATATATTTCTATTTCGTTTAGAGAAAGTAGGATGAAATAACATTTATATACGTTCCCTAATAGGTTGTTTTTTTTTTTTTTTTTGAGAATGAAAATTTTTTTATTCAAACTGACCAAAATTACATAACATGGGAATGACCGGTGGTGGACAAGGACTCCCCACTCTCCTCCCTATAAAAAGAACCAGTTACGGGTCCGTCATTACCAATGACATCCATGAGCCAAGAAGGCCCAACCCCTAACCAACTACTTCGCCCATTACCCCGGGCTACAACTCCAGCAACAGCATGAGCTGCCATATTTGCCGCTCTGGGAACATACTGAATATTGTGGATATTCAATGCCCCTAGTATCTCTCTGATTCGCTCCACCATAGTACCCTCGCTTGCAAGGCATTCATCACTTCCATTTACCATTCTCACGGCCTCCAAACAATCTGTTTCAACCACGAGTCCAGTCCAGCCTCGTTCCATAGCCCATTCAACACCCCTCATCACAGAGAACAACTCAGCTGCACATGGCTTTAATCTTCCAGCAACCCTCTCTCCCATAGCTGCTACCATATTCCCATCGCTATCGCGGCATACACTGCCGATCCCAACCTGTTCTCCATTTGCAGCCACTGATGCGTCACAATTTAACTTTAGACTTCCACCTGGGGGTGGAGCCCAACGTACATCATTCCCAGCCATGACACAATCATCCACCTGACCCTCAAAGTTGCGACCCCGAGCATGCTTTATACTTTCCCATATAGAAAGACCCATTTCATATATCACCATAGTGGGTTTGACTTGCTCACCATGTTGAACAGCCTCACCCTAATAGGTTGTTGCGCAAGATGGGTCGGGGGAATTCACTACGATTATGGATGCCATCAACGCTGCACCAGATTATAGCCTCACTCGCTCCACGATCAAGATCAAAGCTGGAGTATATGACGAGATTCTGATTGTCAGCAAAGAAAAGTGGAATCTCGCTTTTATCGGTGAGGGAGTCGACAAAACCATAATCACGGGCAACAGAAGTAATATTGGAGGATTTCGCACATTTGAAAGTGCAACGCTAGGTAACTAATTAAATGTATACCCTTATTTGACTTCCTTTACAACTCTAATATTTAGGTGATTTAGGAAACTGATTTTATTTTTTGTTTGCTTAAAAGCAATTGAAGGGGACGGATTCTTAGCGCAAGACATCACATTCGAAAACACCGCTGGCCCAGAAGCAGGGCAAGCCGTAGCAGTCCGAAGCGGTTCCGACTACTCTGTATTTTACAGATGTAGAATCATAGGGTTCCAAGACACCCTTTATACCCAACTTGGTATTCAGTTCTTCAGAGATTGCGAAATCTACGGTACAGTAGATTTCATTTTTGGTCACGGTAAAGTAGTTCTACAGAATTGTTATATATATGGTAGACAACCACTAGAAGGTCAGCCCATCACAATAACTGCACAAAACCGAGACCCAACAAGCATTAGTGCCATAGTTATCCACAATTGCACTATTACTGCAAGCACAGAACTTCGTAACTCAAAGTTCCCAGTAAAAGTGTATCTAGGAAGACCATGGTCGAATTATTCTAGTACAATCATTATGCAGAGTTTTCTAGATACTTTCATAGATCCCATAGGTTGGTTGGATTGGGAAAATAGATCATCAGTAGACACGATTCATTATATTGAGTACGCCAACCGAGGCCCCGGTGCAAACACAAGTGGAAGAGTAAATTGGAAAGGGTTCGAGGTTCTAAATAGCTCTACCCAAGCGGCTCAGTTTACAGTGCGACAATTTATAGATGGTGATTCATGGATCCCTTCTACCGGAATTCCTTATGATCCAGATTTGACTAGCAAAGGAGTCCGCGTGATGCTACGGGATTTGTTGTTGTTGTTAGCAATTTTTCATGTAATGTTTGTCAAAAATGTAATAGATTATGGTACGTAAATTTGGGAAAGTACTATTTATATTCTAGCATAAGTAGATTATGACGGATTTGTAAACATTTGTAAAGCGTCTTTTGTATTGTGCATGGCTTAAGCAACTTGAACATATAGCAATTTGCTTATCCTGTTAATGTTTCAAGTACTACTTTAACACCTAAACTCTGCCATGGTTTTGCCCTTAGTTCTCTTAAAGTGGGAACTGAAAAGAAAAGAACAATTCCCCTCATATCCAGGTAAAGCTCAATCTATCCTAAATTAGTCAACTTGAAATTCAGCAGAAACAGAGCTGTCAAGAGAAATAAGAGGAACCTGAGAAATATACTAGCAATGGTATGCGTGGGATTTGTTGTTGCCGTCCAAATCAAGATACTTGCACAAATGTTTTTTATGCAGTAAAGTTTCTTTCTGCCTCCATATAAGCAAAAGACATCACTCAACTCAACACATTATTGCATCACAACTAAGACGGGAATCAAATCTCAGAACAAATCTGACTTGTTAGTTTTTCTAAACTATAAGTGAATCACCAATGTGAATTAAGCAGCCAAACCATGAACCCTATGCTTTAGGTGATGGTCTGGCCTAAGTTCCCGTTTATTAATAGCTAAAGCCTTCTGCTAATAAATGGTTGCCTACCCAATGAATATACAGCATATAGACTCAACTTAAAAGTTAATATATACACAATTGTTACAGAACTCAGATCATGGTTATGTCATGATCATGGAATTGGAGTTGCTTTAGAGGTCAGCTTTTTCCCGAGCATCTTAACTTCTAGAGTTTCCTGCAAAAAATGGAAACCTTTCAGAATAAGAAAGGTTTGTACATCTACACACTTTAAAAAAACAATTTGCATTGCACTTCTACAAACACATTAAGCCACCAGATTTCATATTTTCCATCAGAACAGTATACATGTGGGAGTAAATACCATGCTCTATTTTGTTTTAATATATAGCTAGAGAATTCAATCTGCTAGCTAAAAGAACCAATATTAAGTACTGGATGGCACTACTAAATGCAGGACAATTACACAACCATATAACTCCACCAAACTTTTTTATGGAGATCTGCCCAAAATTATTTGAAAAAAAAAAAAAAAACAAAAAGACTACCTTGAAGTGTCTGATTTTCCTCTTTCTGTGGCTACTGCTTCGGAAAAATAATCAATTCCCTGTCAAATTGAAAGAATGGTTAAAGGTATGCACCAAAATTTGAAAAAAACAACTAATGTGAGCCAATAAAATGCCACACTGGTAAATGAACTCTTATGAGATATATTAGATGCAAATCACATATGTATCCTTCATTCTTTGGTTTACAGCTTGTGCAATGAGAAAACCAAATCAGTATAGCTACCCAATTGCCAAGCATCACATGCAGACCATGGTAAGCATAAACTAACTTAAGGACACAATAGTGTAGAAACACTTCTGAACATCAACAATTTCCTGTTTGATTGTTTGGTTTTTAGTTTACTGCATATATCAAGTCTCAAATGCATTGCAGGGAATTGTTGTTTTCGCATCAGTAATGGCAACTCTTGGACTACAAATTTTGTTTAAATCAGGGCGGCAACTTGCCACTAAGGTATCTAAACACAGTTCATTTTATAATGACACTTTAACATCACAAAAGTGTTAACATGAGACTATCTTGTTTTCCTTATGATCGTCTAAACCATCATTAACTTTATGCAGACTCAACCTGATAAGGACCTAGAGAAAGAAAAATGAACTGTGGTCTCTGTCACAGTAATCAAGTTCATATTAGTGCTTAAAACCCTCTCTAATACAGTAAAGCACACCAATTTTGCTCTGGTTCAGCTGCCAGTAAAATGAATATCAGCATCTGTGTCAATCTGGCAAGATTGGCAGAGGGAAAAGCAGGACGAACTTTTGTGCTTAAACATCAAGCTTGTATGTACATTGAATTTGTGTAAGCTGTATATAAACAGATACAGATTCTAGGTGTCAACTTTATTCTGCTAGTTGGTTAAAATCTACTACATTCACAGCAGATTCCAATGCTAAATGTAATGACTAATATCAACCAGATTACTACCAAGAAAAAAGCGAAGCTTATGTAACTACAAATATGTAAACTACTCAAGTGTATCTAATGCACAAGCAGTGGGGTACTTCTTCACCACTCATATTATCTCAACTTGAATACCATACAAAACATTTACCTCTCCAAAGCTTGAGCACTCTACAAAACATTTAACAAAGAACTGAAGATCAAGTACAGAGCTCTTTCTACCGAACTCAGAGATAGCAGTAAGAGTAATAACCATCTAGGCATTACTGCTATTCTCTCAGACATTTTCTCATAGACAACTTAACAGGACCAATTCCGGTCTTTTGTCTCAAATGTCAAATTTATATGTCCTGTATGCATGTATCCGAAAAAGAAGCGTCATTTCACTACGGAGGTTATTAGTTATATAGGGATCTCCATTTTGAAATGTATCACTTGCCAATAATACAACAGGAGAAATACCTGAGCCGGAGACCCTGGTCCAAGCGCAACGGCGATGGATGAGGCCCTGAAGCTTCTGGAATCTTAATCGTCTCCTTATGTTTTCCACATAGCCTAATCCACACGACTAGAACAGGTTAAATGGGTAGAGGGGCGGAACGACGGTTCGGCCTGCCCCAGCTCATTAATCTCTATATCAATTGGAGTCTGCCATCCCTACTTGGTAATCTGGGATTTTTTTTTTTTTTTTTTTTTTGAGAAATAAAAATGACTGGGGCGAGAGAGGCTCGAACTCCTTTGTAATCTAGTTTTCTTTCTCTAATTTGACCGAAATGTATATTTCATCGTAGAGTTTTGCAATACCCTTTTTGTTTTTTTTTGTTTTTTGGAAAATAGTCTAAATAGTGTCTGAATTTGTCCAGACTATTAATTTTCATACCTATACTTTGAAAAACATCAAAATGGTACCTGATTATTTAAGTTCGACCCAATTTATGCACCTAACAACAGTAGAGCTGTCAACTCCGTTAAATTTTCAGGGGTAAAATTGGTGCTTCTCCAATTAATAGTAAGAAACTTTGTGGCTAGGAATTTGGAATGAAGATGGAGGAGAGAGAGAGATTATTTACAGAGACTGCAAAACTTGAGAAGGAAGATGACAGAATGATCAAACAAAAAGTGTTTTTAAACTAAATGATATATATAATTTTTGTTTGCCACATACTAATACCAAGCAAGTATTTTGGTGATTGGGGCTTTCATTCCCATTTATGCTAGGATGCGTTTGAGTCTCCCCAACCTCAAAGTTTGGGTTTTATTTTAGATTTTCATTGTTTTAAAATTGATTTACTGTATCAAAATACATGAAGTATCGCTTTTACCCCTCAAAATTTAACTGAGTTGACGGCCTTGCTGTTGCTAGGTACATAAATTGGGTCGGGCTTAAATCGTCAGGTACCATTTTGATGTTTTTCAAAGTATAGGTATGAAAATTAATAGTCTGGAAAAGTTCAGACACTGTTTGCACGATTTTCCTTCTTTTTTTTTTTTATATCTATTTCTTAATTTTAAATACACACCTCTAACTACTTAATACACATCCCTATTATTTTTTATTTCAAATTAAATTTTATAGGTAGTTTAAATGACCAAAACAGACATTTACATATTAGAATAAGAAAAAAGATATTCATATTTTCCTTATATTGTTCTATCATTGCGTATAAATGATCTATTCTCTCTCTTCTCCCCCCTCATCGATTTCTCTCTCTCTTTCTCTCAACTCGTCTCAGACTCTCTCTCTCTCTCTCTCTCAAATTCCACTCTGATTTCGACTTCCGTAGGCGCCGGCGACATCACAGTGGGGTTGGCAGTGATGACGAAGCGGTGAGGCCACAATTGTTTGGTGACTTTCGGAGAAGTTCAACCTCCGGCAGTGATCGGATTCGAACAGAGAGGATCCGAATCGGATCCTGCAGAACCAGACGCCTCGATCACCTTGTTGCTTCGAATAGGACTCCGATCTATCTGCAAGTACAGCCATTTTCGAAGGCAAGAACCTAGCGAGCACAGGCAGTAGATCAAGGAAGCCACCGCCTCTGTGAAAACTCGAAACAAAGCAAATCTCGCCGCCGGGTCAATCCAAAACTCAAATTCTGCTCAACCACCACTCTGGTTTCTTCACTGCCCGGAGCCATACCTGAGATAAGCCAATCACCTGCTAGTCCTCCAACCCAACCGGTCGCATCTTCCGCCACCCAATCCGGTCATGACCTCCAAACTGCCGTCGGGGAAGCACCGGCGAAAAAACCAACAGGCCTCACACTCCGCTGGGTGCCCAGAGCAATTTTTGGGTGCCCAAAGCACTTTTTTTTTTTTTTTTTGTATACTGTGAGCTCTAAGAATGAGGAAGGAAAAAAAAATTACATGTACAATTGAACATATAAATTGATCAATTGTGTCTGTAGTGTAAGAGCATAATGGTTTTGGGAGTTTATGCAATTCACTTGAGGAAAATAATAGGATTATTGGAGGGCAATAATATGATTATTGGAAGGCAATAAAAAGAGTGTTGGGAGGCAATAATATGATTATTGGGAGGTAATAAAAAGAGTATTGGGAGGTAATAATATGATTATTGGGAGACAATAATATGGTTATTGGGGGGCAATAATATGGTTATTGGGTATTATTAGGGGGCAATAAATTCAGACGCCGGAATCCGGTCACTAGTCGGGTGACCAGATTAGAGATTCCGGTGACTGGTCGCCGGATTCCGGTCACCGGTCTCTGGATTCCATCACCGGTTGCTGGAGTCCCCTGCCGGCCACTGGTCACCGGAGTCTGGCAAGGTTTCTGATGACTTCTTTCACTAAGTGACAAAAAAGGAGAGGGCAAAATTATCCCAAAAATAAATAAAAAAGAATAAAAAAATACTTAATTGGGTATTAGGGAAATAATCTCTTAGAGTGTTTGGGTAAGTGGGCAATTTTTAAGTTAAAATTGGGTAAATGATCATTTCCCCTAAACACATCAAATTTCTATACATGGCCACCCCTTTTGATACAAGAATAAAGTTAGGAACCATCTAATTTAATTTTTTTCTTAAATAAATTGTAATTAAATGGGGTGAAAAACCATATAATTTAGAATTTTAGACTCAATGGCATTAAGTGTTTTTAAAACAGATCGCTTTACTCCCATTTTCTACTTAATTTCTTTCTCTTTTTTTTGTTCTAAAATTATGATTAGTCAACTTGTTTGTCCCCTCCAATGACAGCTTTGTAGTTCCACCACTGTGGAGAAACTACTGATATAGTTTTGGTTGAATGTTAAACTCAAAATTTTATACTTGACCAATAGGGTGTTTGGTGGATGAGAACTCAAATGATACAGAACCTATTTCTAGGCATCTATTTGAAGGGAACAATAAATCTTTATATATTTTTGAATAACTAAAACAAGTAATCAATATGGTCATTTAAAAAACGACAATATACTAATATATACTATTCATATTAAATAGTGGTCTTAATATAATCAAATAATAGGATATTTCATGGTTTTTAAGATTGAGGATATTTTAGGTACTTTGAGTTGTGTATTTAGTAAAATATTAGAATGGGAAATTAAATGGGTGGCATATTGAGTAGGGAGTGTGTATTAAGTAGTTAGGGGTGTGTATTTAAAACTTCTCATAAAATTGCTCAAGAGGGCATCCCAATGTGAAGCATACAAAGGCTAGAAATGCCTAGGTCTTAGAGCTAAGATAGAACAAACTAGAAGATGTAATACATCAACCAATTGTTCTTTTAAAATTAAACTCTGTTATGAAACTTTTCTAGAAAAACTAGCAAATTCTAAAGGTAGGTAAATCTTCATCGTCCTCAAGATAATTACCAACAACGAAACCATTGTCATAATCTTGAGCGTTGTAGACCCAACAATCAGAATTTACGATCTGGGCATGCAGAAAATCAGCTGACCAATCAAAACTAGACTCAACCCAGCATAAGGGACACTGCTTGCTAAATCACGCAATTTGTGGTACTCATAGCATGACTATACTAAGCCTTTTTTTTTTTATAGAATCTAGAAATGCTCTATCCAATTGAAAATAAATGTAGCACACCGAGAAACCTCGTCCAGAGTAACATAGAAGTAGGCAAAGAGTCACCCGAGTCCCAGATTCAAACCCATGGAAAGGTCTGGCCCAGCAAATGTGTGTCGTGGGCCCAACACCAGCCCATATGGATAACTTAGATTACTCTGGGCACCTAACGTGGTTGCTAGCCACAACCCGACGTGGTCTGCAACCATCCCCGCCACCAGAACAAGATCAGCCACCAAGTGAAAACCCAGCCGCCATAGTGCAAGAGAGCAGAAGCCAGCCTAGCCAATATCGAAATCGCCGCCCAAACCAGAGTGGACTAAATTCCAGCAGTCGTGCCTACACCAATACCGACTTAAACATCACCCAGAGCAGCCCGCTTGTTTTGATCAATTAAATCATCATTTGCATCCTTGTACCATTTCAATTTTTTTTCCATTCTTTTTTATGCTTTATTCGAATTGATTTTGTTTGAATACTAGTTGTTTATATGCAAATTTTCTTTGATTTGTAGATGATAGAAATCATCCGCACAGAATACTCAATCGTTTATATGCAAATTTTCTTTTATTGTTATATTGTGGTTTTTTGACTTCCAAATTTGTAATAGTAATTCGGTTGCTTGATTGATACTTTATGTTTGGACCCCCTCAGAGTTAAATCATGGTTCCGCCCCTGGGTAGAGCAGAAGATGGATGATTAGTTATTCAAACCGAAGATTAAATGAGTAGAGCAGAAGATTTGTTCATTACCTTTTATAGGTAGATCGATGATTACTTTTTTCTTGAAGATTAAATCGTCAATATCGAACATAAGTCTTTAAAAGGCTAAGGTGTGATGGAAGTGATCGAGCGCAAAGACAGACCCAAATGAGTTGACATTTTATACTAAAAGTAAGTGGCGATCGAGGTTGAAAATTATCAAAAAGAAAAGAACAAAATCATAATTTTTGGCTTGAGTAAATAGTATGAACAGTGCTAACGGGTCTAGTATATAGTAAATGAACCTACAAAGTATAGCCATAGGCAGACAAACCTAAAACTTCATTTGGTAATTTTGCAAGTGTAAGAAACTTTGCTTTCTTTCTATGCATACAACTGTGAAGTACAATTCAAATTGAAACAAAAAAAAAAAATATAAGTGATTGTCAACCATTAACCACCACGATAGTCTTCAGCTTCTAAAAAGAATTTTCTTTGACAATTTGATTTCCTACAGTTGACTCGAAAAAATAGACAAGTAAGAGCACTATTAAGATGATTGAAAAGAAGTATTCTGATGCAAATTATTTACTAGGTTAATTTTCTAATGTAAACTTCAGCTTTTAATTTATCCAACAAAATACGATGTATTATTTGTAGGCCTAACAATGCAATTGAAAAAGGCAACTCAAGAAAAAAGCAAAGGCAGAGAGAGCCATAGAATCAAAACCCAAAAACCATCAGCTATCATATAAAGACACAAAGAATACTGCTGAGCATTGTCACCGAAAATGGGGAAAGGTTTCTCTATTAAATCCACAATTCTTAGTCTTGAAATAAAATTTCTGAACCATAGCGCATGTGCAGTAGCCTCATAAATGGCTATGTATTCAGCTTGAAATATTGAAGTGGCTGTCAAGGACTATTTATTTGTTTTCTAAGAAATTGCTCTCCAACAAGCATAAAAATATAACCTAATGTGGACTTCAAATCATTTGAGTCTTGTTCAGTTGTTTGTAGGATGCATTAGTATAGACTACCACTTTCAATTCACGATCCTCCAATCTTCTATACACAAGCAAATGGTCTCTGTACTTTTCAATACCTCAAAACTTTCTTTCGGACCACCCAATGTTCATGTCCTACATTTGACTGACAAATCAAGTGTGCATAGCCTTCTGATCTGGTAATTTCAATCCCAATAACATAATGTACATGCTTCTCCCATGTCTTTCAACCTAACAATAAAAATTACAATTAATGGAATTTTTTGATTAATTGCAATTAATGGAATTTTTTGATTGATGGAGTTGTAAATTCCATCATTTATAATTTTTTATGAATTTTAAAATTTTCTCATCCAAATACACCGTCAAAGTATAACAAAATCATACCAGCAAAACCAAGAAAACAAAAGTTAAGGGGGCAAAGTATTATTCCAGAAAATCGTATTTAGGTATTTCCTTTGATATGTAGGACGGTAGGAGGCAGCATGGCAATCTGTATTATTAATAGTATTCAATACATGATATCTCAATAGGCTAGGTTTTGTTGCACGGCATTAGTAGTACTGTATGGCACAATTTGAAGGAGAAATAATGAAATAGATTGGATCTCAATTAGTCTTTGGTAACAATTCTGTTTAAGAAAAAAATGGCTAACTCGAACGACCAAATAAAAGAAAAAAGGTTACAACTAAGAAACCAGTGTTATTACCGGGATCGCTCGGTTTGCCGGCGACCCGCGATCTGGATCGCATGACTCGGAACATGGTGTGTTCGCGAACTGAATCGTAGATTCCGATGATCCGATCTGAAACTCGAGTTCTGATGATTCTAAATACCAAAACTGACGGGATACCATTCTCAGTCATGCGAAATAGTTGCAGAGTTATGCAACTCCTCTTTCTATCTATTAAAAATAATTTTTAATTCCTTCCTTCTTTTTGGATAAAGCCAAGGAGAAAAAGCTATTTTACTTTAAATTTGTTTTAATGCTTAAACTAATCTAATTTGATAGATTTGACCATTGTAAAAAGATTAAATTCATTTTCATGGTTTTATCTTAATTAAAAATTACTTAATGAATTTTACTTTTACAATATATCAATTAAAATAAATTGAATAACGTATACCCTAGCGTACCACGTACCAAGATAGCTAACGTACCGCATAGCCGTACCGCTTTCCCGTACCGAAACGACCCGCGATCCAAGTAACATATTCTTGATGATCTCTGCCGCAACTAGAGTTAAATTCTTAATATAATTGTTCTGGTCTGTTAATGGCGATGGTCGAGCCGGATCCTCATGGAATGAAGCTTCACAAGTGTCTGCATCGCTCCATGTAGCCCCAAGGCCATCCAATACCGCGTCAAAATTATTTGTATTCAAATTAGCAATGGTACGAACCATACGATCGACATCCATACCATATACATCAGAGCAAATATGAAAATATTGCTTTAGAATTCCATCGGTTGCCTGCTTCATTAGTTTGATTGAAAGGGAATATATTTGTTGAATATCGATCTGTACCTGTTCAATCACGATCAGAGCAAGCCCTTTGGCATCTGCAGCAGCACTACCAGGTGTTGATCTTAAAACTGACTCACAGAGCGTGGAATTAGAGGTCTTGTTACACGCATCGTCTATCAAATCAGCACTCACAAATGTTGAGGATTGTTGCAAAACAAGGAGAGCAAGAAGGACTGTGAGCATCATCTTTAGTTTCTGAACAAGGTCGCTCACACTTCATGCAGTACAAGGAAAGAGGCAGAGAGTTCATATAGGAAGTGATTTAACCTCTGAAAGGAAGGAAATAATGAATATATATGGAAAGCCCAAACAAGCTAGGAATTCAATGGGAATTAATAATCATATGAGGAATTCCATTCAGATAAGGAGAACTCAACATACATCTTATATATTAAAGAATAGTTACATTTTTGAAACACGGACAAAGCTCATGGTTAATTAATATATTTTTTTTTGTCAAGTTGGTTAATTAATATTTTAAAGAAGGAGTGCTTTATATATAAAATCGAGATTAAGTGTAAATCAAATAAATTTAGAGTTTTTCTATAAAATATAACAGATGCCAACTTAAGAGAAATATCATAGTCTACGAGCATGCACCAGGGTAACTCTACACTAAGCACATTACGTATATACTTAAGAGCAAGTCTGGCAGCCACCTGCTTATCCTTCAACCGCAGGCAATACTGCCAACTAGTGCTCCAAATGCTATTGCCAGTCCAGAGACTAACTGGTTTTCTTCCCCATGTTCAACGAGTGGCTGAAGTAGTTGATCTGAAGCTCCATTGCTTAGAAAGCAATCAGAAATTATAAGAGCATCTATAAGTTTTTCATCATCTATCATTCTGCAAAATGCAAGCATCAGTGACAGGGAATAGTATGTGACAATCACTTGAAACTATGATGACAATACTGGCATACTGCCCTAAAACCAATTAACAGAGTTTCCCAATAACACCCTACCCTTAAAAAGAAAACGGCAACTCCATATGAACGTGCTCTCCAAAACCAGATCATTTATGCATACAAATGTCAAAGGAACCACAGAGGCTGTTCCAACATAGTCATACATATAATTCTTGTAATTTCCTTATATCTGAGAAGGGTTCCTTCAGTTTTCTTTTCCAGCATCAGAATCAGTACGTCATACTATTATGGGTTTTTTTTTCTACTGGAAGATCTCTGAGTATATATTGTAGTAGGTTATCCTTTTAAAATCATTTATCAATGCCACGTACTCCTAAGAATTCAAAAGAATGCCAGGATGACAGGATACCAGAATAACAAGGTACTGTCTACGTGAATGCTGACTAAGAAAGAAGAAAGATCTATAATACCGTTGTACAGCTTTCTCATAAGGTTCTTCATTTTCTCAATCAAAAGAAAGGGAAACTGATGCACCAAACTCATCAGAAACATCTGATTCAGAAGAATCAGGCCATGAATCAAGAGCAGTACCATGCACCTTGGTTATCAAGGGCAGGTTAGTTTCCAATTCCTACTAGGAAAACAAGACATCTATCCAGATTACCTGGGAGCACCAGGAAAAGGTCTTGGCAGACCAGAACAAGTGAAAATGTTATAATTCCTACTAGGAAAAACAACTACTTGCCTATTGTTTTCTTTCAACTTCCCAAAATGTTAGCGGCCGGACTTCTAAAAGGAATAGGAATTTATACTCAATTTCATTCCTATAAATACACAAACATCCTACTAGTATGGCATAAACAACTATAAACAAATTAAAAAGTAGCTAGCAAAGTACTTCATAACAGAGTCTTGCAATCTTATTCCACATCCTCATCATGGGTCTGAAATTGATGAACATCTTGGCAATACTTTTGCTCTCCTTGTTAGCATCCACCGCTGTAGCTGATCAATCCAATGTCTTCGATGTGACAAGCTCAAAATATGGTGGAAAGCCCGACTCGGATATTTCAAAGGCATTGACAATGGCGTGGACAGATGCGTGTGCATCAGCGTTGACGTACTGTCCTTGTTCCGAGTGGAACATACGAGTTATTACAACAAGCAACAGTTGAAGGTCCTTGCAAGGCTCCAATTCAGTTTCAGCTCCAAGGAACATTGCAGGCTCCAAAAGACTGGAGCCAACTCGATGACTCTTGGGTTCACTTTAGGAACATCGACATGCTCACCTTGTCCGGCGGTGGAACTTTTGACGGACAAGGAGCGCTTTCTTGGAAGGAGCACCATGACTCTACTCCCGTCGATATTAAGTTCAAAACCGTCAGCAATTGCATAATTAGCGACATAACTTTCATGGACAGTGCAAAGTTCCACATTAGTGTTCATGAGTCCAACAACGTTACATTCCAACGGGTCACCATCACAGCACCCGAAGATAGTCCTAACACCGACGGAATCCACATCTCCAGTTCGGCCAAGATCACAGTCTCCGACTCCTACATTGCAACCGTTGACGATTGTGTTTCAATTGGCGACGGCTCCAACCAAATCGTAGTGTCCAACATTACTTGCGGACCAGGTCATGGAATAAGCATAGGCAGTCTAGGAAAGTACCAGGACGAACAGCCGGTGATCGGTATCACGGTCAAAAACTGCACGCTTACCGGCACAACCAACGGCGCGAGAATCAAGACATGGCCCGATTCTCCGGGAACAAGCGTTGCTTCGGACATACTCTTCCAAGACATGATCATGGTCAATGTGAAGAACCCTATCCTCATCGACCAGAACTACTGCGACAAGGGCAAGTCATGTAAGTTAAAGATTCCATCCAAAGTCCAGATCACTGACGTGAGTTTCAAGAATATCAGGGGCTCGTCTTCATCTCCGGTGGCCGTCAAGCTCGACTGTAGTCACAGCGCACCGTGTCGGAATGTGGAGCTGTCTGATATTGATCTCACGTACAGTGGAGACGAAAAAGACAAAATTACATCCGAGTGTAATAATGTCAAGCCTAGAATTACTGGCGTGACTGAGGCTCTTGCTTGTGCTAATCTAGGTGACTTACCACCGGTGGTAGACACACCTCCCCTTCCGCCGGTGGTGGGCACACATCCTCTTCCTCCTCCCCCTACGGTAGCATCAGATGATTCGTCTCCACCGATAGTAATTGTATACGGGTATCCATATCCTCTGCCTCGTACTGATGGTGGTTTTGGACCAACATCCTCCGCCGCCGGCACTATTTTGGGGCAAAACCCGACAGTCAGAGTGATGGTGCTTAGTTCAGCCCTGGCTTTCTGGTTGCTGCACGGCTTGTTATGATCTGCATGGGTTTCTTTACACTATATAGGTGTTCAGCGAGGTAGATATATGATCGAGTATATATTGATCATCTTTTTTCTTCTTTTTTTTTTTTTTTTTTTCTCCTACCAAAAAAGATCAAATTACTCCTCAGAGGAGAATGGAGTTGTTTACATTATAAACAACTCTAACTTGGTAAATTGTAATGTAAGCACTACAGTCTGAAATGTAGCATTATCTAAATATCTTCTGTAACGTAATTATGTAACCTTGTCAAGTTTGAACTTCTAACTAATACACACACACTGTGCTTTTCTGTTAAGAACCTTTGCATATATTAAAATATGCGGATTTCTTTGATAGACTTGCTTTCAATCACATATCTATATCTTGACCTTTTAGTTTTTAAGTCCTAATATATATGTCACTTCTGTAAATTTTCAGCCAAATTGATAATCGTTAAGGTATCGAACTAAATTAAATGAACGAATTAAATCTGTCCAACCTGGACCGTTCCTGTTTATAATTGCAAATCGCAGTTATGAATACTTTAATGATTATCAATTTGGTTGAAAATTTACAGAAATAATCTATACATTAGAACCACAAACTAAACGGTCGAGATGTAAATATGCAATCAAAAAGTGAGTCTATCAAGGAAATCAGCATATTTTAATATACGCGGAGGTCTTTAGCAGAGAAGCACTTGGAAAATGATTTGTGGCCTCAATGAGGCCTAAGATTTATGGCTTCAATCTTAGGTGTCATGCCATATCACCTACACACATCAACTATTTGTCAAATCATGCTATGTAACTCTTGAGAAAAATATCATTTTATCCTTACAAAATCTAATGACTATGTTATTTTGGCTTTCTAAAAAATATTTTAGTATTTTTTTTTTGCATTTTTTCTTTTCATTATACTCATGCTTAGATTTCAATAACAATTTTTTTCTCCAATCAAGAATAGAAAAATTTCATGTAATTCAGTCAATGGATTTGCACATACATTCAGTCACAATAGATTTGCTTAACACATGTATATAAATTCAACCTTTGTTGAATTCTTGTAAATTTTGAAAATATATATAGTGTGAAAAATACATATTCATACAATATATATATCTATATATATATATTCTTTTGTTCATTTCTTCTCTTTATGTAGCTAGGGTTTAAATGTTATATTTGAGTTTTTTTTTTTTAAATTTTTCCCCCATATATTAGATTGTAGATGATAATTAATGGCTGCTACTAACATGAAATTTTTCTTACTCTTAATTTAGACATATGTATTTCCAAATCTATTTATTAATGCTAGTTTTTTGGATGAAATTAATCAATCAATGTTTTGGAAAGAAAAGTTAATGCGAAAGAAAAGTTAATGCCTATTTCTTGACACCTAATTCAATATATTAATACTATTTGGAAAGAAAAATTATAGGAAAGAAATTAATTAAGAAAAATATTGGTCAAAGAATTTGTAGGACATATCTCTTAAATTAATACATAATTAATAGCTTAGCTTTTTTTTTTTGTCACCTAATTAAATTCACTATTGTAAGTAATTCACCCCCTAACATCTAAAAGGAAGTATAAAAGGGAGAGTTGGGGTGGAAATAGATATGGCAAGATATATATGAAAAAAAATAAATTTATATTTGCTTACATGGCATGACACCTAGAATTGAGGCCACAAAACTAGGCCTCAATGAGGCCCTATATCATTGCCCTTTATCAAAGCAACAAATAATTTATTCAGACCTCTCATTCTCATTTTTTACATTCACATTAATTCTCTCTATTTTAATTATTTTTTATTTATATCATTCATTGAATGAAGAAAAAATATAGTTCAAATGAATGTTTTAAATTAACAAAAATAATAGAGAGCATCATCTCTGTCTATATTTAGGAGAGAGATAGCTAAAAGTAAAATAGAGAGACACTTGAGAGTCTGGTGCAGCTACTAAAATTGATAAAAAAAACTAAACATGCTCTTCAAAATAGCTATAGAGCCAGAGTGTTTCTATTGAGACCTCCAAATTTGCTCATTTGACCTCTTATTATGAATTATTAAATGACATATATAACCTCTTGTAAAATGACTATTAAGGACAATAATTATACTAAAAAATTATTATTGTTTTAGGGAATTCGCTGTGTATTCTCATTGATAATAGAGGATTGTAATCTCAATCATACAAGGAAAGTAATCGTACATTGATTAGGAATCTAGATCCTTCTAATTTAACCTTATTACCACAAGGTCAAGTAACCTAGAGTTTAGACCAAACACAAATTAGGGTTTACTCGAACACTCCCCCTTGTGTTGCCCAAATGCGGTGCTCCTCTAGTTGCCTCGTTAAAAAACCTTGCCGAGTAACAAAAACTCAGTGGGACAAAAATAACCTCGGTCGAAGGGGAAAAAGAGTACAACACACCTTTCACTATTCGAGACGAACATGTAGACATCTCCCCTTGATGTCTGTGCCTCCCCCTGCTGACTACGATCATGAGAGTTCAGATAATTTCAGCAAGTCAATTCTTGCCACATGTTTCTCGAACGTGGATTTAGGCAATGACTTAGTAAACAAGTCTGCCACATTGTCATCAGATCGAACCCGGTTCACTTTGATCTTGAGGAGCTTCTGTTGTTGCTGATTGTAGAAGAATTTGGGCGATATATGCTTGGTGTTATCGCCTTTGATGTAGTCTTGCTTCATTTGTTCAATGCAAGCAGCATTATCCTCATAAATGCTAGTTGGCTCATCTGTGGTAGACTTCAAATCACAATTACTTCGGACATGCGTAACTATGGATCGAAGGTATATAGATTCATGAACTGCTTTGTGAAGAGCAATAATCTCTGCATGATTCGAAGAGGTAGCGACTAAGCTCTGCTTTGTAGACCTCCAAGATATCGCGGTCTTTCCCATAGTGAATATAACTAGTTTGGGAGCGACCTTTGTGCGGGTCAGAGAGATACCCAGCATCACCAAAACCTGCCAAAACACTAATATCATTTTGGGATGGGGAGAGGGATCGCAATCCACCATGTGTGGCATTCCTAGTACTTGATGGGTCCGAATCCATCTTCTCTCTGTAGGGATAAAACAAGCCCATATCGATCGTACTACTTAGGTATCGAAAGATATCTTTAACACCAGTCTAATGCGCGTCGTGTTGGCACAAAGCTATATCTAGCTAGCAAGTTCACAGCGAATGAGATGTCCGGTCTTGTGCATTGTGCTAAGTACAATAATGCACCTATTGAACTTAGGTAGGGCACTTCTGCCTTTAGCACTTCTTCATCGTCATCTTTCTGAAGAAATGGCTCATTCTTTGGATCAAGACTATGGACGACCATTGGGGTGCTTGAAGACTTAATCTTGTCAGTGTCGAAACGCCTAAGCATCTTTTGGGTATAAGCTGATTGATGAATCAGGATACCATCTCTACAGTGCTCAAGTTCCAAACCGAGGTAAAACCATGTTTTCCCAAGATCTTTCATCTCAAACTCGGATTTCAAGTGTTCAGCGGTTTCCCTTAACTCTTTAAGGGTGCCAATTATGTTCATGTCATTGACATAAACCGCTGCTATTGCAAATCCGGAACTTGTCCTTTTTATGAACACACATGGGCATAGTTCATTATTGACATATCCCTTTCCAATCAAGTAGTCACTTAGACGGTTATACCACATCTGTTCGAATTGTTTCAATCCATATAGTGAGCGTTTCAATCTAATCGCAAACGCGCTCCGTGGTTTAGAGCAACATGATTTGGGTAACTGAATTCCATCTAGAATTTTCATGTATATCTCTGTATCTAGATCCCCATATAGATACGCAGTAACCACGTCCATAAACTGCATGTTTAGTTTTTCATAAACTGCATGTTTAGTTTTTCAGAAACTACTAAACTGACAACGTAGCGGAACGTTATGACGTTCATTATGGGAGAATAGGTCTCCTCATAGTCGATTCCAGGGCATTGTGAGAAGCCTTGCACCACAAGGCGAGCTTTGTATCTTACAATCTCGTTTTTCTCATTACGCTTTCTAACGAATACCCATTTGTGACCAACTGGTTTGGTGTTGGGCGGTATTGGTACAACCTTACCAAATACCTTTCTTTTCGCTAGAGAATCAAGTTCTACCTGGATCGTATCTTTCCATTTTGGCCAGTTAGCTCTACGTTGACATTCATCAACGGAGCGTGGTTTGATGTCATCGGTCTCAATAATCTCACGTGCCACTGATACGCGAATACATCATCAATGATGATGGAACTTCTTTCGCACGTCCCATATACACTAGTGTAATTTACAGAGATCTCTACGTTCTCAGGGATAGGTTCTGACATTGAGGCGTCCCCCAATAGAGTCTCTTGGACATAACCATAATTCGGAATATTCTCATGGGACGGATTTTGAGTATCGATGATCAAAGGATTTGTTTGTGCCTCATTCGCTCTCTTTCTAGGGCGAGTATCCTTCTAACCAATCGGTCTACCGCGCTTCCTTGAGGGACCTGCGGCCATAGACGCCATATCATTGCCATGTTAGGCAATGGCGCCATCTCTTGGTGTCACAGGAGTGGTGTGATGTCCAGTATTTGGGACATCAATCCTTGCAGGCACGTTTGCAGCAGGTATGTGCGATCTCGTCACTTTGGTAACATCAGAAAATGCATCAAGCAGAGTGTCTGCTACATTCTGGAGCTTGATTATTCTTCACACTTCAAGTTTGGACTGTGAGGTACGGGGATCGAGATGAGACATAGTGGGGACAGACCACGACAATTCCTGTCATTCCTGTTGAACATCTGTATTCTTATCTCCCACTAACGATGGGAAGACTATCTCATCAAAGTGACAATCCACAAATCTAGCGGTAAAGAGATCGCCTGTCAAGGGTTCAAGATAGCGGACGATGGTTGGAGATTCATATCCAACATAAATGCCCATTCGTTGTTGTAGACCCATCTTAGTACGCTGTGGCAGCGTAATAGGCACCTAAATGGCACACCTAAAAATGTGTAAGTGCGAGATATCAAGCTCGTACCCAGTCACTAGCTGTAACGCAGAGTAAGATTAGGTTGCAGTGAGTCGTAGATAAATTAGCATAACTGCATGCAATATTGCATATCCCCAAGCAGAAACAGGGAGATTGGTGCGCATAACCAATTTTCGTTCTATCATCTGTAGTCGTTTGATAGCGGCTTCTGCGAGACCATTTTGGGTATGAACATGAAGAACTGGATGCTCTACATCAATCCCTAGTGACATGCAATAGTCATCGAAAGTTTTTGATGTAAACTCCCCAGCATTATCAAGTCGAATTGACTTAATAGGATGGTCAGGGTAGTGAGCCCGTAGACGGATAATCTGGGCAAGGAGTTTAGCATAAGCAGCATTTCGAGTGGACAACAGTGCGACATGTGACCAGCGTGTCGACGCATCAACCAATACCATAAAGTATTTAAAGGGTCCGCATGGTGGTTGAATTTGTCCACAGATATCTCCTTGGATTCTCTGTAAGAACGGAATGAGTATTTTAGGATCCTTTGCGTAGGATAGTCTCAGTCCTAATTTCCTGAAGGAACAGGCTTTGCAAAATGAGCGAGGGGCCTTAGAAGCAACCAATGAGGATTTTGGTTGGCTCTGAGCGTCTATAGCGCTATTAGAAGCAAAATATGTGACTACATCTCCTATTATGGCGTTAGAGCCATGGAAATTGGTGTGTGTACAGTCATGGCCACAAGGAGGAGCAACCATGGCGTCATGCTCAGGGTTGGTGCCATTGATGGCGTCATCACATGGGACGTGGGCGGCCCTATGGCGCCCCAAGATGGCTGTAGGGCCAGATGCTGCAATTGTTGAGGTCTTGGTCAGTCCATGAATCAATTTTCGATTCTTGCTTCTTCTCACTCTGAAGAATGGATGTCCGTGTGAAGTCTTTAGTATATGGAGCATCATATCACGACCAGGATGTCCTAGTCGATCATGCCAAAGCCAATATGTGTCTGAATCCAAGAGATCTTTTCTTATTACATTATTGGACTTAATAGGTCGAATTGTAGTGACATAAAGTCCACTAGATTGACACATAAGTTTTTCTAAGATGCGCTTTCGTCTGCAATCATTAGAGGTAATGCAAAGGAACTCTTTTCCGTTTTCAGTATGCGTTTTCGCATGGAATTCGTTGGCTCTAATTTCTTTAAAGCTCAATAAGGTTTTATTTGCCTTAGGAGCATAGAGAGCTTCAGTGACTTTAATCAAGGTGCCATTTGGCAATAGAAATTGGGTCATTCCATGTCCTTGAACTAAACCTGATGGCCCAGCCATCGTAGTCACAGAGGAATATGTAGGCAATATCTCTAAGAATAATTGCCTATGTCGTAGAATGGTGTGCGTAGTTGCACTATCTGTAAGACATTGTAGTTCATCCATTCCTAAAAGAAAAGCTCGTAATTAAAAAGGAGTCATAAAGAAAAGAACTCAATTTTTATTAATAAGCCAGACGGAATTACATCATTGTTTATTTGACCAAGGAAAATCTAATCCAATAAACTAGCTAATGCAAAACAATGGTAGTCATCTAACTCATTTAAGTAATTCCAATGCAAATGTGACCAGGTGAGTAGAGAGATGTCGGTGGTGTAAAGCTCGCTTAAGTTACACTTATCTCAAAACCTTCCTAAACATCATATTTACATTGAGTACGCCTACTTTGAAGAAAGACTAATACCATTGGCATCTACTACAAAATAATATGGCAATTGCCTACATCTCTTGGAAAATAAAAAGACTTAATCAAAATCGTTAGTTTTTGGGTCTTGATCCTTGTAGTCTTCCACCCTTAGATCGAGATCGCCATCTTGATCTACTTGTTCCATGTAATTTGCCTCCCTTGCTTCAAGATACATCTTGTATGTGTTTGCAACATTCTGGGATGCTTTACCCGCCTTTGCCCAATGTCCAGTTGATCCACATCTTAGACAAGCATCATTATTGTCAGGTTCCCTTGATCGAGGCTCTCTGGGAGCATTTTGAGGACGGTTATTGCCTTTGGTGGCGTCACCACCATAACCAGAGGCTTGGCCTCTCTCTCTCTTCACACGTTTACCTCCACGGTTCCGTGCACGCCTATCTTGGAGGTTTCCTTCCTCTTTAGGGCGAGAATATGGACCAGAATGTCCAGAATTATCCCTATTCTTAGGGTTTCGCTCCTTGAGTCCTCCCTTGGAGGCGAGGCGCGACTATAATTAGACTCCGGATTTGACATGGTTCCCACGGGTCTAGAATTATAGTTCTTCACAAGTATGTTGTCGTGCTTTTCAGCGACGTTCATGGCTCCAATCAGCTCATGAAATCTTGTGATGCGTCTAGCATTAACATCAATCCTATAGTTTTTGGCTACCATCAATGCAGAGACGGGGAAGGTGGAGAGAGTCTTCTCGATCAACATCGTATCAATGATTTTCTGTCCATAGAATTCCATCAAAGACTTGATACGAAGTGCTTCTGAATTGTAGTCAAGTACAGACTTGAAATCACAAAAGCGGAGGCTGTGCCATCTCACTTCTAAGTCTAGAAGCAGGGAATCACAGACGTTGCCAAAACGCTGCTCGAGTTCTACCCATAGTTTTCTTGGGTCTTCCTCATTGAGGCACTCATTTTGAAGCGCGTCATTCATGTGCCTTGTCATGAGAATGATGGCTTTTGCTTCATTAGCCTCTTTCATAGCTCTATTTGCTTCAAAAGCAGTAGCTTGTTGAAGAGTAAGCACATCCTGACTTGGCTCTTGGATCGTACTCAGGATCCCATCAGCCTTAAGATGTTAGCGCACATCACGGACCCACTTGTGGTATCCTGCGCCTGTTGTCTCTAGTGGAGCGAAGCTCAACTTGTTCAGGTTACTCATCCTGACAAACAACAAGAAAATAGAGTTAGTTTCGGAGCGAAAAATGCTACCACGAAAAACTAATAAATTTCTAACCATAGTCGTTTCCAAGAAATTAGGGATTTTCTGAGCGTAGTTGCTTCCAAGAAAATCCGATTCCAAGAGGGATTTTGGATTAGATCGAAACAATGATGTATGTGGTCGATCGTTTTTCTTCTCAAAAAACTCTAAGTTTGGAGGACTCTACAAGCTCCAAGCTTGGAGTGAGCACGAACCCCCACAGTTCGGCTTTTGGTCTCCCCTATGAAGAAGAAAGGGGGGGTAGAAGAAGGGAGGTTGCAAGTCCCCGAGAAAAAGAAGAAAAAATTGAAAAACTTCAAAAATGGGAACTTTTAGAAAAATTTACCTTAAAAAGATGCCGGAAATCTTGACCGGAAAAAGATGACGGAGGTGGCTGGAAAAAGTTCATCGGAGGTCGCTGGAAAAGTGGCCGGAAATTGGTGGCCGGAGCTAGGCTGGGCTGTGCAGGGGCTGTCGGCAGGTCTCGGCAGATGCTTGCAGGGCTCTCGGCAGCTGTAGGCAGGACTTGGGAGGTGGCTTGCAGGGGCTATCGGCAGATCTCGGCAGGTGCAGGCACATGACACGACACGACAGATCTCTGCAGCTGTCGGCATGGGTCGCAGGGGGCAGACACAGGGCATGCTCAAGGCAGGGGTCGGTCTGGATTTTCCGACGGCCAGTTCAGGTCAATTCCGGCAGGTTCCGATGGTTCTACCGCCGGTTCTGGGCTCCTTGGGATTAGGGCTTCGATATGTGGGGTGGTGGTTGCCGGATTTTGAGGGTTACGAAATTAGGGTTTTCAAGGTTAGAGCTCTCGTGCTGATAACGTGTTTTAGGGAATCAGAAATTGAGAGAAATTCGATGTGTATTCTCATTGATAATAGGGGCCTATTTATATAGAGGATTACAATGCATAGAATCTCAATCATACAAGGAAAGTAATCGTACATTGATTATGAATCTAGATCCTTCTAATTTAACCATATTACCACTAGGTCAAGTAACCTAGAGTTTGGGCCAAACACAAATTAGGGTTTACTCAAACAATTATATTTATTTTCACTAGACTTTCCAATTCAATAATATTAGATTGCATTCTTTATTAGTTTCCTTATCTATTTCCATTTTTCAATTTCACTACATACTCATTAAAGCATTTATATACATTTAATAATTGGATTAAATACTTGTTACTCCTCAAACTTTTCCCTTAAAAACAGTTTAGTCCCTCGCATTTTAAATTAAACTGGATAGTCTTTATTCTCTCTAATTCTGACACAACAGGTCCACAACATACCCAAAATGACTATGATACCCCTACTCCCTCTTTTTTAATTATTTTTTTCTTTTTAATCCTTTTTTATTTATTTTTTCTGCTTCTCTTTCTCGTTGAGGAAACCACGCCGGGTCCAACTCCCTCACTCTTCTCATCTCCGACTACTTCTGCCAGAGTGAGGACACCAACCACCTCTGTCTACTCCTCTACCGCAGCGTTTATCGAGCACCTCACCTTTACACCCCTCTCCATCAATTGCTTGACGTTTTTGAACAAGACTCTTGCGTCAACCAATTCCAGTGCAGTCACGCCTGGGACATGTTCTTCCAATTCGACAGCCAAAACTTCGCCCGACTCCCACAACTTCGATGACAAGTGGCACCTTTTCAATGACCTCAAGCAGCAGCTCGATCGCCGTCTCCCCGCCTCCCGCTCCAAAATTTGCCATATGTTCCTCCAATTTGGTTAGGTTGTTCTCTGTTTTCTAAATTGGATTTTGGGTGTCTTCTGTTTTGGGGTTTAGATCTACAGGGAAGAATGTCAGATTTGTTGTTTGGTGGTTTGTTGCTGGTTTTAAGGTTAATTGTATTTGGGATTTTTGTGGGCTAAGAAAAGGGTAGCTCTTCTGCTTGATTTGTTTCAATTTGCTTAGTCCAATATTTTGGAGCTTCTTGCTCCACCTCCTCCTCCTCCACATCCTCTTGATTTGGATGACGACTTTGAAGCTGAAAAACACCAGTGTCTTCTTTGGAGCTTCCCTGCCCCATTTTGCTTTTGCCTTGCATTGTGCACAGAGAGAAGAGAAGAGAAGAGAAGAGAGAGAAAGAAGTAGAAAAAATAAATTATAAAAATTAGAGAAATTAGAACAACTCAAGAGAGAGAGAGAGAGAGAGAGAGAAGGAAGTGAGGGGTATAATAGGCATTTTGGATATGTTGTGTGAAAATTAGAGAGAATAAGGACTATCTAGTTTAATTTAAAAGACGAGAGACTAAACTGTTTTTAAAGGAAAAGTTTGAGGAGTAACAAGTATTTAATCCTTGATAATCCTTACAGAGTTTAATTCTGCGATGCTAGCAAAACAAGCTTGGAGGATCATTGATAATCATTCATCTCTTATTGCTCAGATTTATAAAGCTAAGTATTATCCTACAGGAACGTTTTGGACAGCTAAGCCACATGCTACTCCATCATATTCTTGGAGGAGCATTTTCTCTACTAGGGATCTGATCATTCAAGGTTCTTACTGGCAGATTGGTAATAGAGAGCAGGTAAGGGTGTGTTTGGACCCTTGGGTCCCTGGCCTTCCAAATTAAACTCTGACGGTACTTCTTGGAAGTGTGAGTCTTAATTTCAAGGTTAGTGAACTTCTATTTGATTCTTCTTCTTGGAATGAAGGTTTGATTCGAAGAATGTTTTCTCTTGATGAGGCGGAAGCTATATTGAGAATTCCTCTAAGTGATAGGGCAGTAACAGACCGGTGTGTCTGGAGGCTGCAAGGTGACGGTCATTTTCTGTTAAAACAGCCTATAGATACTTATTTGGGATTTCTTCATCTCGAAGGCCTAGTACTGTACCAGTTCATGGAGATTTTTGGAAGAAAATTTGGAAGGGGGTTATTCCCACTTCTGCTAAAGTGCATGTGTGGAGGGTGTGCAACGATATCATTCCTTCACTGGAAAGATTGGTGTCCAAACATGTGCCATTGGAGTCTTATACATGTGTGTTGTGTGACAGTGAGTTAGAGACTACTATTTATTTGTGTCGTAATTGCCACTTTACTAGGCAAGTGTTACACACTCATGAAGAGTTACGTCAAGTTTGCTTTGATTCACAAACTGATGCTCTTGATGTGGTAGGATGGTTGAATTTTTGCGGAAAGAATCTGTCCAAGCAGGCTTTCGAAGATCTTATGTATTTGCTTTGGAGTATTTGGAAAGAAAGGAACAATAGAGTTTGGAACCAGAAAACGTCTCAAGCTTGTGATGTTGCTTTGAGTTCTAGTACTAGACTAGCAGAATTTCGGCTGTTAATATGCCCATAAGGGGTACCAGGCAGAGAATAAGAGTGGTGAAATGGATTCATCCCCCAATGGGGCTCCTGAAGGTCAATATTGATGGCTGTTTCAATCTTGGAACAAGGCTAGGAGGACTAGGGTTTGTAATACGTGATTCTGTGGGAACTTGGATAGCAGGGGGTGCTAGTCCACTTTGGAATCTTGTCTCAGCAGAGCATGCAGAGGCTTTGGCATGTCAAGCTGCTGTAAATTTTGTTCTGGAGCATAACATGATGTCGGTGATCATTGAAACTGATTCTTTACTTGTGCAGAGACAAGTTGCTAGCCCTCTAGCTTCGAATACTTCTGTATTGGGGAGGATCTATGATGATATTGTGGTCAAGTTGTGCCCATATTCAAATGTGAAAGTCATTCACACTAAGAGGGCTGCCAATTTGGTAGCTCATCTTCTAGCAGATTATGCTAAGACTCTACAGCAGGTTTCTGCTTTTTCTTCTACACCTAGTTTTTTACTGGCTGCAATTGCAGCAGAAACTATTGTAATGTAATCTCTCCCATCTTCAATAAAGGTTGACCTCATTTTACTCAAAAAAAAAAGTATTTAATCCTTAATAATAATTAAAAACTATGATGTATCATCATACATTTTGAACAGATATTGGTGAGGGAGAACAAAAGAAATCTTATTATGATCAAAATCTAAGTCTAATTATATTTGCCAAAAAAAAAAAAAGCTAGCAAAAATATAAAACTAATTTTTTTTTTTGAAATAATTAATCATGAGGTACAAAAATAGATTAAAAAATAACATTGAGAAAAAATTGCAATCTTCATTTTCTTTTACACAGCTAAAAAAGAAAAAATATATATATAAAAGAAAAACACAAAATAGTTCATGTTAAAATATTTTCTTGTTTTGAAACCCAATACCTTGTGTATAATTTTTTTTATTGGATAAGAGATTGTATGATTAAGGAATGGAGATGTAATTAAGATCTATTGAATAATTATATAATTGAAATAGCCAAATTTTTAAAGATAATAGTTCGTTTGCAAATTATATGAGTGAGGTTATTTTAGGAACTTGAGTGAGGTTTAGTGAGTAAATTTAGTATTTGAAAATTTGATAGGAGGTGTAAAAAGCATAGGAGGTCAAGTGAGTAAATTTGGAGATTCCAATTGAAAAAATCAACAGAGAGTTTGCTAAAGATGCTCTTACATTATCAATTCCGTCTTACCAATGGATGTTGTCGTCAGATGGGCTCTGCCATTGGGTGATAGTGGGTTCCTCATTTTGGATCGTGGGGATCGGTGGTGGGTAGCAAGAGAGATAGGGGTCACTATAGGGCTGTGTTTCAGTTCCAGCGAGCCAAGTTTACTAGTCGGATGGAGGTCGTGGTTAACTAATGTCGCTAGGTTGGAGGGGATAAGAGTTGTGGCGGTGGGATCTATGGTAGCGTCAGGTTTCCTAGTTCAAAATCTGGTGTGACACGGTTTCTGTTAGTCATCTGGTAGCGGTGGGCTGGCAATGGTAAAGCTAGGATCAGGTTGTTCCCTTTTTGCTGTCATGGATAACTTGCTTTGTTTTGGGTTTGGATGTAAACAAAATTTAGATCTTGGTAGGTTATTGGCCGAGATAGGGGAGGCACAACTTTGGCGGCACAGTGCGGTTTGTGGTCCAATTGCGGTGGTTGTGGTGGGGTTAGGCCAGGCTTGTCTAAAGGCTTATGTCTATCTTGTCTCTTAGGTTGAGGTTTGGGCTTGGGCCCTCTTTTTGGGCCTTATCTGGGACGGTTGTTTTAGTTGGTTAATATTGTCTAGCCTTTTGCGTGTAATAAGCCCATGCATGTATCTTATAGGGGCTAGTCGGGCTAAATGCCTGTGTGTGCACTTTAAGTGCCTTGTCTGGCTTGGTGAGGCAATGATCTATTGTTAAATAATCGCAACCTCCTATTGGCAGGATGAAACTAAGTGTCGTTAGATTTATTTTTTAGCGCTACATAGTAGGAAAGCTATGATTTTGTTAATTATATTTCATTATAATGGAGTTATCTTTCCAGTATGTCACCACTATGTCAAAGCAAATAGAATAGCCAGTAGAGCACTATTTGCTAATTGGTGTTTGTTAGAATAAATGTATTTTGTAGAGACTCCTGAGACCATTTCGGGATATTCTCTAGATACTTATCGTAATCAGGAGTTTAGGCTTAATGTCTCCTCTTTATATTTGACAATTTCATTAATCAAGGCATGAGGGCAGCCGCACCAACCCTTCATTCAAAAAACAAAAACAAATTTTTTTTTATGTGCCTGTAGATTAGGTATATATAGTATGTTGTTAAGCTTTCACCTTTGTTTGACATATACAGTTACTTGTTTTTTTTTTCCTGAATCGAGCTCGAGGGAAAATGAATATATTCATCATAAGCCAGAATATGTCGTTACATACCCTCCGCTGCCATTTAGATAGATAAGAAGATAGTGGTAGTATCCACAGTGGTACATAGAAAGTAGACCTACTCATTGCAAACAAATACGTAGACATAACAGAATCCCTCTTTGGTACTACGCTGGAGGCGTTAGAAGAAACTAATGGCACGTTTACTTACTTGGAATGGAAAATAATCATGAATCGGAGACAACTGGAATGAGAGAAGAAAGAAATCGATATTGATTCTGGAAGAGTTGATTCCTAAACCTATCTCCCCCCTTCGTAATCAAATTCCTGAGTATTCAGGAATCGTTTTCTTATAAGGAAGTGGGACTTACACCCATTCCGATTCCTTCATGTGATAGTATACACATGAATACTTTTATCGAGAATCATTCCGATTCGTTTATGTGTTAGTAAACGTAAGAATAGTTTTATCCTATAATCATTCTCTCTTATTCCAAGTAAGTAAACGTGCCCTAAATAAAATAAAAGGCCTCCGGTCATCTCAACCTAACTCTTAAAGAATAAATCTAATCGCCTAGAGACGTCAATTAGTGTACCATTAGAAACACCTATAATTAAGTCGACAAAAACCAAGACCAAATGCTAAAACTGGATGCACAAAGGTGCCTAAATTGTCTCTAAAAATAGGGAGTTATTAGAAACAAAAACCTAAAGTAAACTAAAGAATAAGGTAGGGCCCAAAAAAGAGTCCCAACTTACAGTCACTTAAATACATGTATTAGAGGTATTATATATATATATATATATATATATATATTGAAAGTTAGAGGTGTAATATTAAAGTGAGGCATATATTTATTTGCTATGCAATATAAGATACACACCTTCAAAAAAATCGTGTGATATTTTTGATGGGTCAATCATATGATATTTTCAAAAAAAAAATTGTATAATATAAATACTTTATAAAGTAGAGAGAATATGGAAAGAGAATAGTAGGGAGGAAGTAGAAGTGTATCATTCAGTCTCATTAGCCTCTTTTATATAGAGGTAGGGTTTACATCAAAGTACATAACTAATGAGTATTTACATGGACATCCACATAGATAATAATATTTACAACACTCCCCCTTGGATGTCCACTAATGAATGATGGTATTGGACGCGCTTATTGTTGCCTCGTTAAAAACCTTGCCATGTAACAAAAACCCAATGGGACAAAAATAACCCTGGTCGAAGGACAAAAAGAGCACAACGCGCATATGTCCTAGGTAGCATGCTTCTGGATGCTCCCCCTGATGAGAATCTCCCCCTGATTGTTGCAAGCCTCATTTATGTATGCAATAAGCTACATGTACCATACATGTATAGTGGTTTGATGTGTCTATCACTAAAGTGAGACCATGTGTGCTTTGCATATGGGGGCTCATCACAAATTTTCATACCTGCAAAGTTTAAGCAATACCAACAAAACTAGACGATTTTCAATAAGCCTTACCTCATATGATAAGGTTAGAAAACAATCTCATATGCTTAAAATCATACACAAAGTAATAGCTAAACAATATAAAGAAATTGACACATTTAACTTTGTATAGTTTAAAACATTGAAAAATCATCATGGTATACCTAGCCATACATATCAATATCTTTGCGTATTGATATGTCTCATATAAGCTCTTCAAGATCTCTAAGTAATTCATAACTTTGTGAAAGTTAGAATATGTTGCAACATTATAATAATAATTCGAATTCGATAGTAGTCTCATCATATTACTCATTAAGGCAATTTAGATCTCGTTGACTAGAACGAAATGAGTACATATGAGCTAGCTTTAGACTCTTTGATTCCATCAGTGAGCTTCAGGCTCTTTCAACTTTTCATGGAATTGCATTTGAATCATTCAAGTATTTGAATCCCTTGAGGATTTGATAAGCAATACGCTTATAATGACACTTTACTTTTGAGATTTTGCTTTTAGCAATGTGTCTTTAAGATCTTTATAATATACGATGACAACGTGCCATAAATCTCTCGTCAATATAACAGCTATATGTAACACTGTACTTATAGAAAATTGTCATTCGTATAGGGAAAGATATTCATAATCTCATGTCTCTATAAATAGACATTGTGTCATAGTGATTTATCTTCACTGTTGATAAATACCTTTTTGTACCATGTAGGGTTAAAGTTCCAAGTATTTCATCACGTTTCAAATTTATTGGAATTGCCTCTTTCCAATTTGGCCAGTAATATACTTTGTCGACATTCATGGTGAAACGTGGTATAGCATTCATACAGCCCTTAAAGATTTTTGGTAGCTACCAAATGTAAATTATCATCGATGATCAACAATCATAGATCCCACACATTCTTATATGCATGCATTAGCTATAATAAGCTTATTGATATTGGGTACCCATGCCACTTCTGGGGCATATATTGTCATTTATAGGACAATCATCTCTAATAGATGAATTATGTAAATAATGTAGATCTTTTTACTTATAATCTCATGTAGATAGTTATAGGGTTTGTATAATCTTCCCTGTTTTGGGAGTTTAAAACTTTAGATCTGATGGATACAATCCACACAAATTCACGCCGTTATTCAAATGACAGTAGTATTTCCTCCCCCTAACGACGGGAAGACTGTCTTATTTTGACCATGCTAAAAAAATGAGTTCAAAAATCTATCACTTTCTTTGGAGTGAAGTTGTTCATTGGTTGGTGGCGAACACAAACCAAGATTTAGGTCAAAACATGCTTTGTTCATTAGCATCAACCATATTAATTTATTATTGTATCAGCAAGACATCATTTCCGAATGGCGTACCTACACCCTTTGTATGTGTAGCCATATTAAGAATTGTGATATTGTTTAATGATGTTCTCTTCAGGAGAATCATGTCAATTGGATACACTTGCATCCCACAAATCAAATGGAGTCTACATTGTTTGTATTAATATGGTTGGTCTCAAGGACTTTAACCCAAGCAAGTGCCATTGCATTTAGCATATAATTTTGTCAACTTTCATTTATCAATTCACTAGTTTTGATATTTCTCAAAGTCAAAATGAGACGGTGGATAAATATCTCACACCAATTCATATCGTTCTTCAGGAACAATCTTTCTCCCCCTCATGACAGGAGGATTGTCTCATTAAAGTGACAACTCACAAATATGCGGTAAATAAACAATTTACTTGTGAGTAAGGTTAGCAGTCATCAAAACTTGTAAGTGATTCCATGCAACATGGTAGAAGAAAGATGACGTAATGGGTTATGCCACAATAGTGTATTTGGTTCAATGAACTTCTAGTTCATGACATTATATACCTCAATTTACTGTAGAAATTTGATACAGTATATATCTGATGGCATAAAGTCTTCTCCAACCATATAGGAGGTAATTAATGCAACAGTATTTCAAATTTGGTAACATGATAGTAGCTCATTCGGAGCCATAGATCAAGATCTACAACTCTTGATATGGGTGTTACCTTAGCTTCAGTAAACATTAATTGTGAAATACTGATAATTGGAATGGACCAACTTCATTTTGAACTGTTGGCCAAAATGATATACTCGAAATTTCAAGTTGAAGACTGCAATCCATAAAACTTTATCACATGGAGAACCTCACACATATAAATGTGTAGTCATAAAGAGGAGGGACTTCAGGCCCTCATATAATTGGAGATCCAAGAAACTTGAGGTTTCAATTTTTCAATTTATAAAAACCTCTTAAGGAACATTCGGTTCCTAGATAATCGGATTAAGAAACAATTAGTTTCAATGGAAAATCAACAGATTACAATAAATCAGTGGAGTAACACAATATTGCTTTCAATTTGCTTATTGTAAGCAAAAGACATAAGACATATGTGATGAATCACAATGTTCTTATTAGTCAATGCAATTTAATTTGACCAGTGCCTTGATAAAACTCCACCATATAATGTACCGTAGACACATGCCCAATTTTCAATTTCCTCACATACGTGGATGTGAGGACAGTATTTACATTGACTCCTGGTTTCTCTCTTGCCATGATCCACTTCTGGTGGCATTTCATGGTATAGCCATGTAAACTGGCTTTCTAACTATAGAATGAGACCATGAGAGGGCTAGATTATACATCTTTGATGATAATATTATGTGCTCTTCTAGAGCCATCAATCAGATATAGAAGATCTGAGATTGATTATTATATTAGCTTCATGACCATAGCTTATGAGTGAAGGACTTTAGATGATCATCTAGTTAGTATGATCATTGAGGAACTTCAGGTCCTCATGTAATTAAGGATCAAGGAACTACAGGTTCTGATCTCTTTTAATTACAAAAGTCACGATCACCAATTTTGGGGTATCCTCATACCCATTTATCATAAACCAACAGTTAAATATCTGCTTACTTTTAAATTGGTGTCAATATAATTCTCTCAAAACTTCAGGTTTGAGGTTGACCCAGGTTAAAACTTAATCATAAATTGTCCATTATCCACTTGAAACTTAAGGTTCGAGTCTGCACAATTAGAACTTCAGGTTCTAAGGTGGAATGCTTTAAGCAAGCATAAAGAAGAATGTATCAATCGACATATGAAAATTTACTCGAAACTTCTAGTTCGAGTTGACATAAAGTCAAATAAACTATGAATGAATTATATGTGTAATCGAAGCTTCAGGTTCGAATATTTTTTTTTTTTTTTTTATGAACTGCAAGTTCTAAAATTTTAGTAATTTGAACTTCGGGTTCAAATAAATTTGATGCTCAAAACTTCAGGCTCGAGGTGACTAAAGTGAAGATTCATGTTCACTTTTAACTAATTTATATTTTATACTCAAAGCTTCGGGTTTGAGTTTTAATGTTAGAACTTCAGGTTCTTCTATGAAATTTTGAACTTCTGGTTCAAAAATATTACACTCAAAATTCATATGTTCGAGGTATAGGACTGCTGGTCTGTATGAGTAACAAACAAATTTTTTTTTTAAAGGATAAGTACTGTAATGAAAGTACATAACAAAATAGAAAAATTGCCGGGAAGAAAAATAAATAGATAAACTATGCAATAAAATTAACTGTGGAAACTTCTGGTTCCATTAATGAAGAAATTACACAGAACTTCTGGTCTGCTTAACTTCACAAAATGATCATCTTTTTTCTCTCCTCTAGTCACATAAGAACATAATTTTATCTTGTGGAGAACGTGGCTTCTAGTTTTAGCCAACTGTTCAAAATTGAACTTCAAAATCATATTGTCTTGCAGAGGAGGGAACCCCAATACCCAAACATTTTAAAGAACTTCTGGCCCTCTTATAATTATTGGGGATCAAGCAACATGCGATTTGGATCATTGTATAATTCTGTGAAAGTTTTGACCCTCGTGAAGCTTTGAGAAAATTTCATGTTACAATTAATTTTGAATATGTAACTCTTGAGGAACTTCAGGCCCTCTGTAATCGAATCAAGAGACTTCAGGTCTCGATCTATTTTGATTACAAAATTCACAAGTAGATATAGGTGTGAGTTCACCATATAAATTTTCCAAATTGAATGAAAGAAGAAGGTGAATCAAATGGTCAAAATAGATAAATACGTACCTGAAATTCTTTCAATTGAAAGACTGGATTTTTGGAAATTCTGATAGCCTCTTGAACGAAGGCTTTGAATTCCTGTTTAGACAGGTCCGACCTGAGGGCCTCAACAATTTCCTGTTCATGAAACTCCGTCACTTTCTCCATCTTCTGCAACTGCGACACTCTCCACTCGTAGCTCCTCGTCTTCCTAGACCTATAACTCGCCCTCAGCTCCTCCACCATCGTCGCCGCCTCTCCCGAATCGAACACCACCTTCTGCACCACCTCCGCCGTGTCCATTTCGAGGGCCACAGATTACACACAAACAAAGAGCCTCGAGGAATATCAAATATATAGTTCGTGCCCTAATGAGTGGGAGGGGGGGGGGGGGGGATGGGAAAGATATATAAGAATAATCGCATGCAAGAAACAAGGAGCGATATGAAAGAGGAGCTGGCGTCTCTGTTTGTCTCGTGCGTCTGATCAAAATGCTTTCTAGGGCGGCAGGTGGGGGTGACGTAGAAGGGTCGAGTTACGAATGTTGGGCACGTTAACGGGTTAATGGGCCTCACAGCTAAGCTGCTAATGGGTCCAGTTTTTTCTTCTTCTTTTTTGTAGAATGAAATTACTTTGTAAACCCTACAGTGAAGCTCATCGTCTTCTTCTTGTTTTGTTCGAAGGAGGTCGGAGATGAAAGGGTGAACTGTTTTGTTGAGAAAGTTAAACAGAATTACTCTCCATTTTGCTAGAGAATCAGGAATTAGGATGCCACCGGAGTGGTCCTTGAGGGCAATTCGGATCGGAAACGATTTGTAAATTCAGATTTGGATATAAAATATGCGTGATCAACCAAAACTTTCAGCTACAAAGTTTTGGTATGATTCTATTTGCGTGATCAACCAAAATTTTCAGCAATTATACTCATATATGAGAAAAAGAACATATGTATATCAGTATATAAAGCAGGAATCGATGGCACCGTAATGATTATATATAAGATTAAAGCATAGATCATAGATCATGAAATAAACTCATGAAATGAAGCAGGAATCGATGGCACCTTAAGAAATAAACTGATATGCATAAATGACATAGATCATGAATAAACTCATAGATCATAAGTTATAGTTAATAGCAACAACGTTGCACCATAAACTCGTAGATCATCATAGAGTTTTCAAAAAATAATAGCAGAGCGTGCTGATAACGTGTTATAAAGTAGAGAGAATATGGAAAGAGAATAGTAGGAAGGAAGTAGAAGTGAATCATTCAGTCTCATTAGCCTCTTTTATATAGAGGTAGGGTTTACATCAAAGTACATAACTAATGAGTATTTACATGGACATCCACATAGATAATAATATTTACAACAAATACTAAATTTACCTCTTTATCAGATGAAAATAATTGTACCTATATATGGCGTTGAACATTTTAGTTTTTATACTTTTTCTTTATTTTGGATAGTTATGTAATTTTTTAAATTGATACATAGTTTTTTGTTTTCGATTTTATATTTCGTTGAAAGAGAATAGAGTTTTTGGCTTGTTTAGCTTTAGTTTTGTTTGATTTTTGTTTATGATCTTTAATTTTTTGATCTATGAAGAACAATAACTCTCGGTTTGGTTGCAAGAAGAAGGGGAATCGAGGGGGCTGGATTCGCAGAGGGAGGATACGGGGAGCTCGATGATAGGATTTTTGTTATGTTGAATGGGGTGATTTGTTGTTTTCAGTTGGTCTTGTCATTATAGACATATAAAATTATTAGAAATAGTCTACTCATGCATGCATTCACAAACATCAAACTGTTGATTTGCCGTAATATAATCGAAAAATGAGTCTCCTAAACCTTTAATTAGAAAGTCATAAACTAGTTCTCGTTAAAATAGCTCAAATGAATTCAATCCCCTATTTATATCAACCCAGTATATCTCTATAAGTCTATATTCTAAAAAAAAAAATAAAAAATTAGCATGTCTCCACGAGTCTGTGGAACGAAGCTTAAAATGTGTTCATTTTATTTAACAACATTATATAACCAATCATGGCATCCGAGTAAACGACTTAACATGGAGCAAGAAGAAGGCAACCTCGAAAGGCTTCTGAAATGGGCGGCGGAGTGTGGGATATCAGACTCAAAATGTCGCGGGCTTTCGTGTTTGGGCCACTCTCTCGTCGTCTCCTACTTCCATGGCGCAGGCGGGTATGCAATTCCTAGTATAAACCCACAATGCTTGTCTGAAATTATTGAGCCTAACAATTCACAAACTGCAGGAGAGGTTTGGGCGCTGCTCGTGATCTTGAAAAAGGAGAGTTAGTTCTCAAAGTTCCAAAATGGGCTCTGATTACAAGGGAAAGTCTGTTGTTGAAAGATGATCAACTCTCTGTTGCTGTCAATGCCCATAGCTCTCTCTCCCCTACCCAGGTTTTTCCATCCATTCATTCATTCTTTTGCTCTGTTTATTGTCTAATCCTTTACATTACTTACAACCCAGATGACCCAATTCTTTGTTTATGCTAAAGTTGAATTCTTGAATGGTTTTCTTTATATGCAGACATTGACGGTTTGCTTACTGTATGAAATGGGTAAAGGGAAGATTTCATGGTGGCACCCTTACCTGATCAATTTGCCGCGCAGTTATGACATTATAGCAACATTTGGTGAATTTGAGAAGCAAGCTCTGCAGGTTCACTTTTTCATCCCTGCTTAATCTGTTTCTTTCTTTTGTGTTAAAATTTTGCTTTTTTCTATATGTCATATGCTCGCTAGGTGGACGATGCTATCTGGGCTGCTGATAAGGCCATTTCCAAGGCTCAGTTTGAGTGGAAAGAGACCAATGCACTCATGGAACAACTTAAGCTCAAGCCGCAACTTCGAACATTTAGGGCATGGCTTTGGGCTTCTGCAACTGTGAGTGTACCTTTTTCCTTTTTTAATGACTAATGAGCATCATGCTTGTTTGCTTGGTCCTGGAGTTTTAGTTAATGTGGGCTTTTGGTTTAAATTAGATTTAGTTTTTGTATACTGATTATTATTTGATTAAGATTTGTATATTTAGTTGTTCAAAAGTATGGATCTTTAAATTTTATAGGTATTTTATTGTTTTGGAACAGCCTATATTATGAGGAGTAGTCGTGCTTGGGGTTCGAGTTTTGCTGTATTCAGAACTTTGACATAAAGTTGCCATAGTCATTTGCTTGTTGTATTTTTTCATTCGCATTTTCTCTTCTGTTTTATCTGTCAGGTTATATATAGATTAGATCATGGCCTTGACAATATAATGCCAGGATGACAAGAGTTATTTTTCAGAGTGATTAATCTCACTAATATATCACTGTTTCTTTTGTGCATCACTTCTGTTACTTGTTTCAGCAAGTGCAGTCTTATATATGTTTGATTTCTCTCTCTCTCTCTCTCTCTCACTATTATATAAATATTTCAAATAATGTTTCAAGCTGTTAATCATTTATTTTCTTTGAAGGTATCCTCACGGACGATGCATATACCATGGGATGGAGCTGGGTGTTTATGTCCTGTGGGAGACTTATTTAATTATTCTGCACCTGTAGAAGAATCTGATTTTGAAAATATGGAGCATAGAACACATGACTTGGCCTTACAGGATATCTCTACAGTGAACGAGGAAACTTCGTGTATTCTAGATATGGAGCAGCTTGATTCTGATTCGGGAAGATTAACTGATGGCAGGTTTGAGAACGATGTTGGGGCATATTGCTTCTATGCGAAGAAAAGTTATAGAAAAGGAGAGCAGGTATTATGGAATTCTTTTCTTTTTTTATTCAGCATATGATTTGTCATTCTGTTGTTGTATAGTAGCTTTCTGGTACCTATTTAACCTCTTTCATTTTCCTGGCTTTATGGGCCACATCTATGAACACTAATCTAGTTCTTCAATGGGAAACTTATCCTTCATTTCTGGGTATAAAGTTTGACTGTGAAGGATAATATTATTGTATTATTGGGTTAGTCTATTTTTGTTTCACCATGATGCCCGTTCCCGTAGTTTCTGCGATTCAACTTCTGTACCAATGAATCAAAAATTATCATAGTGGCATCAGAACTTAGGAAAATTCTGATGGTAAAAGGTGAACGCTCTTAAAAGGTTAAGGTGTTTTTCGAGGACAGGGTGAACTACATGAGTTGAGAGATATTCCAAACCTAATCTGAATGTCCTACTGATGATCACATTTTGGAACATCAGATAGTATCTCAGAAAGGAACTTTTGGAGGTAGGTGAGATGAGGCATTAAAGTTATGATGAGTTACAAGGAAATTATGGTAGCTATACTGTAGGTGTAAAAAGTGGGATTGATTTGATGTAGAGTCATACAAGGTTGGGGTTACCTTTGATTATGGTGGGTTGTAGACAGAAAAAAAAAAAATCTGGTCATCATAGAAACTGAGTAATAGAATAAGATTAAGATATAGGTTTCTATGTTTACATATAATTTTGACAGACAAGAACGAGGGCAGAGTGAATAAAGCATGGAAGGCAATATCAAGGCACCAAACATTTTGTAAGATTTAATTTTCTTCAAAAGTGCAATATCCTAAGCAGCAGATTTAAAATTGAAAGCCACTGCTTTATCTTTTGAAAAGTTCATTAGATGGTAAGAGACTTGCAAAATGTAAGTGAAATTGAATGAAGACTTATGATATGTCAAACGAAGTAACGGTTTGTAAGACTTAACTATGGTGACTCTTAATAACTTGTGAGCTGCTATCTCTTAAATGACATTACATTTTGAATTGATGCATGCAAGACATGGCAATAGGCATTCCTTTTTTTATTGTAGCGTCCTTGATGTCAGATTTGGTCAACAGGTTCAGTTCTTTGACTTCAAAAGTGGATATCCCTTTCTAACAAAACTATTGGTCCTGCATTATGATTTATGACTGTTGTTGTTACTTCAATTCTAATTTCTGTTTTCTTTCTTTAGAATATGTGCAACAGGCACTAGGTATTTTGATTGCTCACTTTAGGGTTAGTGAATTTCTTTGAAAAAGGGTCCACCATTTAATCATCGCTGCATATTGTTGTGGACGCAAAAAGATTTCTTCTGTTATTGTGTTGTATCTATTCACAGGATGTGTGAGACTGTACACCATTTTCTTTCTTAGGCTCGTTGTTATTACGCACCCAGGTAGTTATTATGCACCCAATGACCCAATATTAGGTGAAGAAAAAGGGATTTTACTGGATAGTGTAGGTCCTTGATCGTTGGATATACAAATTGCCATCTTTCTTCTAGCTATGCTGGTTGCATTCCATGATCTACTATTATATACCTACTGCAATTCACTTGGTTTGAGTACCGGATTATGTTTTGCATTGCTATGTGAAAAAGAGTCATTAATGTCACTCAATAACTCTTTTTAATGTTCTGTCAACATATGAGTACCAATGCATTTTTGACATGAAGACATAACATTACATCCTGGTTCTGTACTTCAAAATGTTTTCTCCTCTGCATTTCTTTTGATCAAGCAGAAGTGCTGATATCTTTTACCTGGCTTAAAGTTGCATATTGACTAGTCCACTCTGTACTTGATTTAGTTAGTGCTGTGTGTAAGAAACCTTGGTTCTTAACTGTTGGCATACCAACTTTGTGTGACTGGGAAATTGATTATGCAGATATTTATAGCAGCTCAAAGATGAGGGTTTAGTTTAATGTATATTAGTTGAGCTATGTACAACCTTTTGTTAAGGAAATTCACCAACCTTATCATTTTTTTAATGATATCTAGTTAGAATATTTGGCCCAAGCTATTAGAGTTTCATGTTCAATTGTGGTGTTGCATTTGACCCATAGTTTTACTTTTATCTCAAAGCATTCACAACTTTTTTATTTTTTTATTTTTTATAAAAATGAGATATCCCTCTACTGAATCTGCTTTTGATGTTGATTAATTGCACTAATTCCTGTTATGAAAATGAGTTTATGGCTGTGAGTGAATTCTCATGAACAATGTTGTGACTTATTGTGATTTTCTGTATACTACTATAGATAGCCATTTGATGTTTTGGATAACTCTTAGCTCTTAGGTACTCAAAGAGTTTTCAATTTTTAATCCTTTTTTAATTTTTTTTTTTTTTTAATAATTTGGACAGCAGAAATGTATTTAATATTACCGTATCGTCTGTAGGTGCTTTTGAGCTATGGAACATACACAAATTTGGAGCTTCTTGAGCACTATGGCTTTCTCTTAAATGAAAATCCAAATGACAAAGTTTTTGTTCCCTTAGAACCAGAAATATATTCCTCTTGTTCATGGCCTAAGGAGTCCCTATATATCCATCAAAGTGGAAAGCCGTCTTTTGCTCTACTTTCGGCTCTGCGATTATGGGCAACCCCAGCAAACCGGCGAAGATCTGTTGGACACCTTGCTTATTCAGGGCTTCAACTCTCAGTTGAAAATGAGGTATTTGTTATGAGATGGATTTCAAACAAGTGTAACAGTACTATGAAGAATCTGCCAACAACTTTTGAAGAAGATAGTCTTCTATTAAGTGTCATTGACAAAATCCAAAATGTTAATGCCCCTTTGGAGTTTGCAAATGTTTCATCTGTATCAACAGATGAGATTTGTACTTTTAGGGCTAATGTTTTGAAGAAGGGAGAAACAGATTCCAAAACACTTGTGTCAGGGAAAATGCAGCGGTCAAGGGAGAGGTGGAAATTAGCTGTCGAGTGGAGGCTTGGTTATAAGAAAATTCTAGTTGATTGTATTTCTTTCTGTGATGAAATGATTCGTGTTCTTTGTTCTCAAATATCTCATTCCTAAAGCTAAATTAGATGTGATATTGGCTTTCTTTCTTCGATCATGTTAACAGTGAAAACAGCCTATTGACTTTCTCTTTCACTTCAGCCATCTCACGATTTTGTTATGGAAGCTAATACAGAGGATGATCAAGGTATATCGCTGGAAAAATGGTGTGGCATCCTAATATTCCAGCTTCAGCTGTGTGTTTGGAAAGCACGTCAGTCAATTCTTCCTAATTTCATAGTTGCTTTCTAAACATGTTTGTGTGGAGAGTGTTATTTGTCCATTATATGCAGAAAAGCCCGAGACTACTCTCCCTCTTTTGTTGCACTTGCTCTTTCACTCAGAAGGTCATTAGGGCAAATCCAAAGCTTCCACAGAGTGTTTCTTGAATTCAATCACTTTCCATTCATTCAAGTCTTGGTTGTTATACTGCTTTCAAGCATTGTCAAGGCCCCCATAATCTGCTGTTTCTCATATGGGGGGAGATGGCCTGATAAGAATGCTAGAATTTGGGAGCATAAAGAAGCTACTGCAGGTGATATTGTTTTTCTTTCTAATGCTTGGCTTCATGATTATCAGGTGAAACCTAAAGCAATATACCTTCGTCAAGGCTCATTGTGTTGGAAATTTCCAACAGAAGGCTGGCTAAAGGTCAATTTTATGGGGATTTTTCATCGAATAATAGTATTGGAGGGTTTGGTGTCGTCAGAAGAGACATTTTAGGTGTCCTTGGCAGTACATACTTCAAATTGTCTAGTGTTCAGCTTGGAGCCCTTGCAATCACAAGTGGTGTAGAGAAGTTGTTCGATAAGTGCATGAGAAAAAGATATGAAACTGATTCTCTTCAACTTCAGCAAGTAGTGTAGTAGAGAAGTTGTTCGACAAGTGCATGAGAAAGATATGACACTGATTCTCTTCAACTTCAGCAAGTAGTGTAGGTGGCCTATTCAAATACAACTTCTTTGCAGTCGTCTCTACAACGACATTGCTCAAGGTGCATCTATCGGGTACGGGTTCATACAGACAAGCCAATTCGACGCGATATGTCCTTGTTGAATGATAAACAGAATTGATGGGGGATCTATTCCTGCATCGTTTCTTTCTAATGTACTAGCACAAGATTATGCTCCTTTTTGTTGCTGAAATCCAGCGCTTGGTACCTCGTTTTCCTAATGTTAGCTGGACTGACTGTGTTGCTAAGTTGGTTTTAGCTATCCAACAGATTATGATTTCTCTAAAATAGGTGACCTTCCTTTTTTGTTTGAAGGGTGACCTTCCTTTTTTGTTTGAAGGGTGATGGTTACAATTTCGTGTAGAAAATTTGGATGGAAATTAGAGGGGTGTGCTGGGCCAAGGTATTATTCTAGAGGGGATTCTCAATAATTGACACACTCTTTGAAAATCAGAAGAGGCGGCCAGGTTTGGCTTTGGCACATCTGCATTAAAAAACATAGAAATTAAAGATTAGCCACCCTATGACTCCTATCCCGCTGGCATGAACTTCACATGCAAGTAACGCCATTTGCATACATCAAGGAGACGTATTGGAGTTGTGATCACCTAATTAATTTGTAATTTAATCAAAATAATAAATGAAAATATCGGAGGCAGGCTAAATATAACAAGAATAGGTTTGATTCCTGATACGTATAAACTTGGAGAACAGAGGCAAAGTTGTGGAGAGTGTTGGATCCGAGTCTCCGTAGTTGTCTTTGGCAAATTGGCGACTTGGGTTGTCTTCTTCTTAGTACTCCTTCCTTGTAATTGTGGTACCACTCATTACCTGGTTATTCCCATATTCCTTATTCTTCACCATTGGTTTTGCTTGCGAGTGTTGTTAAGAGAAAGAGAGAGAGTGCATATGCGGCGAGTCTCATGATAAATGTCATGAAGGAACTGCCTTGCTATTCTTCTGCCAATCTCAGCCGCTTCATTGCTGGCCTTCTCATCTTCCTTCTTTATAATTCTTACCAATTAGTCGCCAAGATTCCTATACACCCTTTTTCTTAAGCCAATCCCCAATTCCCTTTTTACTGTTCCATTAATCCATAATTCCTGTTCCGATGGACCCCAAAGATCCGTTCTTTACTGATTTGATTGACGGTATTTGATCTCTGTCTCTGTCACTTCATTTACTGTTGATTTTGGATTATTGGGTTTGTTGTTGTTGTTGTTGTTATTCATGGCTGACTATGTCTATATCTGTGTGGTGACCAGACTCAATTCCTTGTCGCATTGAGAGGCAGCACAATGCATCATCATGGCCTTCTGTTATTGTTGTTGGTGGTGGTATATCTGGTGTTGCAGCGGCTCGCCTTCTCCATGACGCTTCCTTTAAGGTCAATTCACTCACTCATGCATATATATATGTCTTCTTAGAGGATTTGTTTTTGTTGCAATGGACAAATTATATCCGCCGGCCTCTTAGATTTGTATCTTCATCGTTTTTCAGGTGACATTGCTCGAATCACGAGATAGACTCGGTGGCCGGATTCTTACTGATTACTCATTTGGTTGTCCGGTAGATATGGGAGCATCATGGTAAATTTTATCTCTCGTTTACTTTTATTATACTTTGGTTTGTGGTTGTATATCTCATAAACAAATCCGTGGTGTGGTTCCTGGGATACTAGTTTCATGTCAATCCTAAAACTATGGACCGTTGAAACATGATCACTACTGAATTAGTTCCGATTGGATGTGTTGTCTCCATAACTTGTTAGCTGATGTAATTTCAAATAGGATGAAGGATGCCTCCAAGTTGAACTGAGGGAAGAGACAGGATGGTTAAATAGACAGATGCAATGTAATAACTAATATGATTAATTGTTGTCTCTCTCTCCCTCCCCCCATGTGTTTAAAAGACCTGCTGCCTCATGTAGTTTGTGCTTTGCATTTACTTATTAACTAATTTTGTCTTGAACATGTTCCAGGCTACATGGTGTTTGCAATGAGAATCCCTTGGCTCCACTTATACGCCGTCTAGGACTTACTTTATATCGTACTAGCGGCGACAACTCTGTGTTGTATGATCATGATTTGGAAAGGTACAATATCATTTATTTTTTACATTACTAATCTTGTGAATGCATATGAGGTTTATGCTTTAATAGTGTTCAGCACATAATCTTTGTGGGACAAAAAAAAAATATAACTGGGGTTTTAATCTGAAAGGTACCAGAACAAAGCGGTATCGATGGTTTAATTTTTCTCATACTTCAAATTAGAATCTTCCAGCAGATCAGGCATTGATAATTCAAGTTTAAATTCAAATTGAACTGTTGTGCTGAATGTCTGGATGTTGTTTTAGCTTTGCGCTTTTCGATATGGACGGCAAACAAGTTCCTCAGCAGATGGTCGTTGAAGTTGGTGATATATTCAAGAGAATTCTCACTGAGGTACCTACCTTTGATGTACATTTGAAGTGGATATTGTTTGTTTTTTTGTGAGTTATGAACCTGGCTCTTTGGGAGTCCTTTAAACTAAATTTTCTTGTTTGATTTATGTAGACAGAGAAAGTAAGGAATGAACATACTGATGACATGTCTGTTCACCAAGCAATAATGATTGTCTTGAATAGGCATCCAGAGTTAAGGTATTATAAACAGAAGAAATACACATTTTACTGCATGATGCTTCAACTGTTGAATCTTAATACTCTTGCTGTTTACCTTCTGACTGCCGCAGACAAGAAGGACTTGCTCAAGCAGTGTTGCAATGGTACATGTGTCGAATGGAAGCATGGTTTGCTGCAGATGCAGATATGATATCACTGAAAAACTGGGATCAGGTAGTGCACTATCTAAACTTTTGTAATTAATTCTCCTGGGTTGACCATACAGTTGTGATGTCCATAGATCATAGAAATGCCTCTTTCTAGTATCTTTTTAGAATGTACAAGACTAGTATTACCCCAAGGACTGTTTAGAGTAAGAAAAGTGCTTGAAATACAATGACAGGAGGATATACAGAAAACAACTAATGATAGTGTTGTCTGACACGAAGGTGCAATTGGTTGGCACCCTTACAATTCTTTTTGAAACTAATTCTCTCTCTTTTGTTCTCCCAAATTTGCTTCTAGATTCTGATACCAGATATGGAATTGTTGTCTGACACGAAGGTGCAATTGGTTGGCACCCTTGCAATTCTTTTTGAAACTAATTGCTTCTAGATTCTGATACCAAATATGAAATTTTATTGAATTGTTAGGCATATGAGAAGCGTGTACATTAATTAAATTATAATCATGAATATTCTGGTTTTAATGGCATTAGAATTTTTGCTGATGAGCAAGACCAGACACTGAAACCTCTTTGAGTTTTCAGTTTCTTGATGCCAACGTCAATATTTTGGATAAATACGCCCTCCTCCCTAACACTACTGTTGAGGCATCATCAACGATAATGTATGGATTTGTGTGCAGTTTATTCTTAATCTCTTGTTATAGCCTTGATGGACTATGCCAAGCTGACCACATTTTTTGTATCACTTCCAACACCACATGATGTGGCAGTAATGTGGCATTTAAACATTTGTGTAATACCATGCGGTCTCTTTACCATTGTCAGTTTTCGAAAACCACATGAACTACCATCTAAGTTGGTTGGTTTAGAGGTGGTACAGGAACATGTTGTCTGTTTCTGTTTATTGGAAATTTATGGTTGGATGCAAAACTGTCAGCTAGAACTTGTTATCTATTAGTGAGGGCTTACACGGCTGTCGGTTCTTGTTGTACAGGAGCATGTTCTCTCTGGTGGTCATGGACTTATGGTGGAAGGTTATGATCCCATAATAAAGACTCTTGCAAAAGATATCGATGTGCGGTTGAGTCACAGGTACTTACCCCTGTCCTATAACTGAACATGCATTTACATGACCTTGTTTGGGCGAATGGAACAAGAAACAAGCTAAAACAGTACACCATTAGAATCATAAGAGATTACATATAAAGAATAATTTCTAAATTCAGGATATATTCTGTCATTGCCAAAATATTTGACCGAAGAACCACCTCTTCATCCCTTGCTCCCTCAAAAATCCTCCTATTGGGATTGCCACTACAGCACATCTACCTAGCAGCAGACCAGACGTAAATACTACTGCACTACCTGTGTTTTACTTAATCATCAAAACTATGTATTGACTTGACGATCTTATATAACTCCAGTGTGGCATGTAACCTTCTTCCTCACTTATGAGAAATTTTACTTGCTCGTATATTTTGATGATGTAGCATCTAATACTCATAGAAAAAATAATTAAAATAGTAAAAATTGAAATAATAACGAGTGAAATTAGCACTCCCATTTTTGCAAACTATTCTCTCCACGAGTGTTCTTCACAATAGACACTTGCATAACAAAAGAGGAGGGGGGTGGTGGGGGTTGTGTGTGGTTTGCAAAAAAAGAAAAAGAAAAGAAAAGGTCATTATGATGAATTATAATTCTGTTTGATTGCTAGTTAGTGCTCATTTGTTTTCTGATCTGTATGTTCTCTTTTTGTTCATAAAATTTGGTTTCTCATAAAAAAGAATCGTCTTCTTTGTACCATGTTGTTTTATTTAATATGGCTTTGGTTGACCCTTTTATTCTGTTTGAGTGCTCTGGTTGCAAATTTGTATTACACATCCTATTGTGAACATATCTTTTTTGTGAGTGTTTTCTGTTTGGCCTGAACTCTACTGTAAATTATGAGCAGGGTCACAAAGATATCAAATGGTTGTAATAAGGTGATGCTCACAACTGAAGATGGCAGAAACTTCATTGCAGATGCGGCTATCATAACCGTACCTCTTGGGGTTCTTAAAGCCAAGTTGATCGAGTTCGAACCCACCTTACCAGAGTGGAAAATGTCTGCAATTTCTGATCTTGGGGTGGGCAATGAAAACAAAATTGCCTTACGATTTGATAAAGTTTTCTGGCCGAATGTAGAGCTATTAGGAGTTGTTGCACCTTCTTCCTATGGATGCGCTTATTTTCTCAATCTTCACAAGACAACGGGGCAACCAGTCCTCGTCTATATGTGTGCTGGAAGGTTTGCATATGACCTTGAAAATCTAGATGATGTTACTGCTGTTAAATTTGTGAATGATCAGCTCAAGAATATGTTACCCGAAGCAACTGAGCCGGTATGTACATTATTTTCAGATATTTTCTCACTTTCGTTGAATCTATGTATGATGCCAACCTTGGTGCCATCTAGAACTGCCTATGGTGGCTCAGAGTTGTAAGTGTAAAAGGACATTCTTTGTCCACGATTAATCCAGGATATGATATAATTGGGCAGCATAATGGTGATCAGTAGTTGATTGATGTCGAACTCATGGACTTACATTTGGTTGGTCGTGTAACAGGTTCAATATCTTGTATCACATTGGGGAACAGACCTGAATTCCCTTGGATGTTACTCTTTGGATTTGGTTGGAAAGCCAGCAGATGTATACGAGAGGCTTCGAGCACCTTTGGGTAACCTTTTCTTTGGAGGGGAAGCTGTCAGCATGGATCATCAAGGATCTGTACATGGGGCTTATGCAGCAGGATTAATGGCAGCTGAAAACTGTCAGAATCATCTCTTGGAGAAACTTGGTAGATTGGAAAAGTTGCAGCGTGTTTATGTTGGCGATGAAGTGCTCGAAGCTATTGTTCCGCTGCAAATCTCAAGGATTTGAGTCCTTTTTGATACACCGAGAAGAGACAGATAGGCTTCACATCATTCAAATTTCATATGTCGCTCATCCTTGTTTTACCTTTTAGATTTATCAGTTAACCCTCATTCACAGTGTTTAGAAATGTTCTAGGTTTGAAATTTTTATCGCTGTTGTTGAACATGGAAACACCTGAGTGTTCTCAATGGCTAACTACTTTATAAGCTTCAAAGATTCAGAGCGTCCCAACTCCTCTCGCTTCTTTTCTTTTGGTCTCGTTCTTTTTCGTGGCAAAGTTTTGGGGGCACTTCTCTGAGGCCTTTTTATTTATTTTTTCTAATTTTTTTATGAGATTGTTTCTCATTTTCTCTTACGCCTTTTTTTTTTTTTCATTTCTTTTTAAGCCTCTTATTCTATATATATATATATATATATATATTTTACTTACTGTATCACATATGTAACTCCAAAACACATTTTTACTTAATTTTGTCCCAAATTACCTTGTGGTCGGCCCGCCACGTCACACATGTAACTGAAAATTTGGTAGAATCACTTCTAAAATAGATTGCTCAAAACCTGTAGAAGCAAAATCTACACTTCTAGAAATGCCAACAATCACAACTCCAATGAGCGTACATGCTCTCATCAAAATAACAAACTCCCTCAAAATAAAATAAAGGGGTCTCAATCCCTAATCTCATATTCTAAATTATTATTACAACATAAAGTTAGCAATCAAAATAAGAAAACTCTCTCTAACATCGAGGACTTCTCTCTCAAAACCCTAGGCGCCTCCGTCCAGAGTATATGACCTGTCTGACAGCACGCCCTCATGGCAGCATTGTCGAACGGGATAGAATGGATCGAGTGTCCGGTTTTTTAGATGGATATCCAATCGAAGTGAAGATAGTGTGGTAGCTTTGTTGTCTGCATCACACGGAGGTCATGTCGGGGAAGAGCAGCGTGAGTTAGACGGCTAGCGAGCAGGGCTGGTGTCGATCTCCTAAAGGGAAAAGTGACGACGATGGCAGGTGTGGTCTCCTAGTGGTGACGAGAGGGTGGAGGTGGGGATGGGATCTGAATGGCTAAGATCATATTGGACTTCGATTTGACTTGGGTTGTTTAGAGCCGTTTGATGGAAGTGAGTGGTTGGAAGGGGTGGTGACACTTGCTGGCATGTTGGGGAAGATGGAAGGTTGGAGAGACGGCTGGCATGTTGGGGAAGACGAAAGGTTGGAGAGACGGCCGGCGTCTGCTCTGAGCGGCAGGTATGCCGCCGATGGTGGGATGGCAGAGACTCTGCGTGCGAGATGTTGACAGTGACACAGGCGGTCTGCATTCTCAGCTAGCACTAGGAGGTTTTTTGGCTTGGACATGGGCTCAGGTCTTGACTTGATACACATTTACGCAACACATTTACGCAAGCGTACGTATCATTGTCAAGATAGGGAAATATTATGCCCAAAGTTTATCGTACCACGGGGATTAGTGGCTAACCCACAATCATTGGGTAATCGGAAATAAAGACACTTAGCAAACAAAGAAAAGAAAAACAAAATAAATAAAAATGTTAATCTAAGGCACCAAGCCTTAGCAATGCTCGGCTTTGATTTTCACCAAAGCCTAATCAAAACTAAGAACCTAGTGGTGGATATCTACAATGAGTCGAAATTCAATATTTTGAGAGATGATTTTAGATTAACAAAATGTAAAGCAATTAATAAAAATGAAAATAAATTAATAAAAGTGTAACCAAATAAATGGGAATATCGGGTGCTAGGGAGGTTCCTTCACCCAAATCTCATGTGTCGGAAGATAATCTAATGTAGATGCATATTTCCTATTTTGGCGGTAGTTGTATCCAAGGCGGTTCAAGGCTCAAGGACCGAAATTCCCTTTCATGGTATTCCTACTCCGGTTCAAGGGTCGTAGGGACTCACTTGGCATGAATTAGAGCCGGTTCAATGGTCACTAATTCACATCAAGAGGCGTAGAGATCGAGGAATTAGACTACTAAGCGATCCGCCCGCGCAATCACGCAACGGGTGTAAATCACCATGCTTATAACCCCTCGAATACGAAATTGAAGGTTTCTAGCTTAGGAATTAGAGGGAGTCAAGCCCCTAACTCCATCCTAGACATGTTCAAAATACACACCCTAGAGTTGACTAGACTCCTAGACATGCATTTTAACCCAACAAAAATAGATATAAGCATCCATCATATGAAAATTGCATCATTACATTAAATTAAACATCTTTTACACAAAATTTTGGGTTAGGGACACAACCCTAAAACCCAACAAGAAAATTACTCACAACCCATAATTATAGACATCAAAAATACAAAATTCAAAGAGAAAAGAAAAAGTGTAGGAGAAAACAATAATAGCCACAATTAGCTAGAAAGCCAACATGACTACTATTGAATTATAACTCCCACAATTACCCAAATCTTGAATCTTGTAGAGGTTGAGCCCTTTAATAGATCTTTGAAGCTTTGTGTGAGTAAATCCTTGAAATCTCTAAAATAAAACTAAAGAAAAGAGGAAAAATGGAGGAAAAGGAGGAGAGAGAGAGAGAGAGAGAGAGAGAGAGAGAGAGAGCAGCCTCTGTTTGGTGTGTGCGGCACTGTTCTCCTTTGGTTTCTTGATGTCCCCCCGTCGAAGAGTGAAGGGATATCTACATATAGTGCAGCTGTGTGATGTTGGTCTCTGAAGGGAGGGAAAGGATAAGGCTGCACGTGTCTAGTGCAAGTTGGTTTTGGATAAGGAAGACAAAAAAAAAAGAAAATGGTTTGGTGCATGAACGTCAGCTAGCTGCTACATAATTAAACCAAAACTTAATTATGAAAGCATGCTAACATGCAACGCATCATGATTAATTAATATAAAAAAATTGTTTGTTTATTATTATTATTATTCATAAAATATATAAATATAAATATAAATTATATATATATATATATATATCTCTTCTTCCTCGAAATTAAAATACTTCCGCACACAACATCATGACTAGTGGAGTTTCGCTCTCTCGTTGGTGTTGACCATGATTGACCCGCATCGACAATTTCGTCATTTTCTCAAAAACTCCATTTCGCTTAATTTCTCTCAGTTTCTACAATTCCGCTTATTTCCTACACAATAAATAAAATTAGATTAATTACATATTAATTGTCATGGAGATTAGCTTAATTCTAGTGTTTTAGATATAATTATATGCATATAAATGCGTATAATCAGGTCTCAGACTATTTTTATTTTATTTTATATTTTATGTTTAATTAGATGCGGCTTTATGCAAGCAATATGTCCCCATCTCTATATGATGGCACTTAGTGTGCCTTCTCTGGTCTAGCGAGGCGGCGAGCCATTTACTTGACCAAAGGGACACAACCTCTTAATGGTAGGATGAAATGAAGTGTCACTGTCACTGAATTTGTATCTATGCGACAACATAGTAGGATAGTTGTGCTATTTGTAATGATGCTTCTTTATGATAGAGTAATCTTTCTGTTATGTCATTGCTTTGTAAAAGCAAATGGAGTAGCCAGTTGTGTACTCTTTGGTAATTGGTGGTTGTTAGAATATATATACTTAGTGGAGAGTCTTGATCGGCGACATCCTTGATTATAAATATGTATGCAATTTATGAATTATGTTCCCCACTCCCAAGTATAGGAGGTCAAGTTTTAGTAAAGAGAAAGTGAGAGTATCGTACCCAAGGGATTGAGTAACTCTACCCTAACTAGATCACCGTTAAAAAAAAAAACCTAGAAAAAGCATGTAAGTCTATCTTTTTACAAGTTCACAACCTTAGCCCTTTGGAAGCTAAAGATCATGAGGATGGTATTAACAATTGTGGTAGTGAACGGCTTGGTTGATTTTAATTTAGAAAAAAAAACCTTCAATTTTTTTAAAAATAAACTAAGTTGCACAAAAATATACCAAGCTAATAAAAGTGTAGAGACTAAATCAATGAGAGGAGTAGAGACTTAGGCGTCACACCTAACCTTACTCATGCACAAAATGTAACCCATATTTGATGTGATAACATGCTTTGATGAAGCTACAAAGAAACCAACTAATCATGCAATTCAACAAACTTTGGTAAAGCGAAGTTAATTACACAACCTTAATTCCATTTATATTTCATTAAAACATAAGTGGGCTATGAGCCGCAAGCCTAACAGCCCCCTTAGAGTAATTAAACTCCCGACATATGCATTAAGTTTAGAATAAGAAATTCAAGAAACTTAACATTTCCCGTAGGAATCATTAAGCCACCACCTAGAGGCTACTCATGCTCACGGATTCAAGAAGTGGTCAAGTTCAAGTTTCTGATTCAGTAGTTTCCTAAACATGTTTTTTAGGTGACTAAGCTAGCAAACACATTTAGTAAGCATGAAAGTTTAGAAGCCCGTAGATTTAAAACATGCATAACCATCAAAACACATAAAAATTTACATTATTTGCACATAAGTTTGGCAAGGGATAGCCCTAACCTCAAATCCAACGACTCACAACACATGTTATTACAAATACAAGAAATGAACATCAAACTAAAGAGAGAAGGAAGGGAAAACAGGACTACCCAAGGGTTTGACTCTTGGTAGAGTCAAACCGAGATCTCAAACCTCCCACCTAGCACTCAAAGATGTCAAATGATGAGAGAATTGCTTCAAGATATGTGATTTTTGGTTTTTACAACCCAAAACACCATACACATTCACAAACCTCAAGAACAAGGAAGAACAAGAGCTTGGATATATAAAAGTAAGTGTTGTGATTGATTTAGAGAGTGTAGTATCTTTCGGTTTTGGTGAAACCCAAGTGACTACATACCTATTTCTCACACGAAGTCATAGAACTATGTACATGCTATGAAAAACTAACCTAAAACTAGAGAAAAGAGAGATTTTGATGTTTCAACATGAGAGCGCAAGGGGGGTGCATAGTATTGGAAGAGAGAAAGTGCTATTTAAAGACCAATACAATTGAAATCAATGGTGAGATGTAATGAACAAAGGTGTACGTAACCATAAAATGTGGATCTAGTCTTTAATTCCACATGAAAATGACTTACAAGCCCTTAGATATTTTGGTGGATGAGATAAAGTAAGGGTAGAAAGGTCATTGTACAGGGAAACAAGGCAATAAATGGAGACAAAGGTGTAAGATGTAGGGGAACCACTTGTCATCTTTTAAATTTTGAATTTCAAAACAACCTACACCTAAATTCTTCCCACCTAAAGTATCTAAGTCTAGTCAACAACCATTTCTTGCCCTCCACACATGTTCTTGACCGGCCAACTTGGCCAGAAAATGGCCGAAATCTAGCATTGACCTATGTTGACCCATTTTTCGTCCTTTTGCACACTTTCTTCTTCTTTCTTCCTTCAATTCAATCTTCACCAAGACTTCGGAATTGGTTTTTGCTTTCCTCATATCAGATGTTCCTCTATGAGTGTAGATCATCTTGATAAAATATCAGGGCTTAGTTCTTAGTGGTTTGGCCGAAAATGCTGTTGAAATCCATACAGGTCAGGTTTTGCAGTTTTCGTCTTCTAATGCAGACACTTGCACCAATATTTTGAAGGCCTTCTATTTCGAACTTGCTCTTGTAATATTCATAAGAAATTATCCTCAGAATGTTTAGAATATCTCTGTAAATTTTTAGATCATTTGGATTTCATTTGGTTAGGCTATCGCTCCTTCCTCCTTGCTTAACTTGGTTTCTCCTAACCGGAGTAGGAAAATGTGCTAAAGTTGACTTTTTAGGGCATTTCCAAGCTTCTCCATCATTTCCTAGCATGATAAGAAAAACACAATAAATATATATAAATAAACACAAAGGTTAAGCAAAAGTACAAGATTGGAGGAATAATTGCTAGGTATTATTTCAGGATGTTCTCTTGATTCTTATTGTAATATGAGGTTCAGGCTCTACATTTCCCCCGATGTATTTTGTAGTATCAAGGCTTGAGGGCAACTGCACTAGTCCCCTTTAAAAAAAAAATGGTCAATCAGATTAGTTTAGATAGTTAACCGAAATAATATACAAGTATGTTAAACAAGTAACCTACTGAAAAACATAGAAGCGGTGGACACTATTTCTCGAATGCCTATGCATGCCTGACCACATCAAATCTACCTACTAGGCAACGTACAACTAAAGGCCCAGATAAAAGCATTTGATAACGGTTAGAGTTAGTGGACATAAATAAATATTTTCCAGGTATATAAATAAAACTTTAATGACATTTCTTTAATTAAAACCATGCATGCAATTCGATTTAGTAGGCTAATATGATGCAATAGTGGGTCATGCTAGTCGCTGTTTAACATGATATCAATGTAAGTATGTCTCCAACCACATCGTCAATTGTTCAATTTTGCCATCGAAATTCACAAAGATTCCAATTGGATTATTAGTTGAATGACCAAGTCTCCGATGAGGGTATTGAATTATTTTATTTTTGATTTGGGAATTGGTTTCATTAATTTCACATTTAGATGAGTAATAAAAGAAAATATAACTCATAAGTGGGTGCTTACTTCTATTTGTATGTCATTGTTTAATAGATAATGCATCAACTCAAGGGCCGTCAAAATATTATCAGTGATAAGCCAAACAAAATAAATGAATTTCAAGTAAAGAAAATCAAAGTTGAGAAGATTATTTTTTAACTTGTTTGGGAATGACTTTAATATAAATTTTAAGCAATATAGCACAACTGGGTTGTATTATTTGGATCATTGTAGGGGCTAATCAAGGTAAAGTTAAGCTCTATCATTTGCTTGCTTACTTCATTCGTTGCCAAAATAAATAAGAAATCTAAGAGCTTAAGGGATAAAAAGCACATGAATATTGGATCCAGCTCCTCTAAAGTTCCATAAATTTCCTAAAATTACAATCATTCATCTAATCTAACGGACAAAGAAGTGGTCATGTCAACTAATATAGATACTTAAGCGTCGTCGGAGTCACTCAGCCTCACAGTGTTGCCGCCGTCTCCGTCGCCATCAGGATCGAAACCTGTGCAGGCAAAATCGATGGGGATGTTCCTCACTGGAAAGAGATGTGAGAGAGAGAGAGAGAGAGAGAGAGAGAGAGAGCAGTTGCAGAACCTGTGATTTTTTAATTAATTGAAGGTTGAAATTGTCATTTAACACTGAATTGGGTAAATGAGGTTAAAAAAACTCTTAGTGGAGTAAGCGGACATTTTTGGAGCTGAAATTGGGTAAGTGGTCACGGCCCCTATTATTTAATAGCTGAGTCACATCCCAATTGTGTTGAAAAAAAAAAAATACACTAAACAATTGATTAAAGGGAAAATGCTCAGTTACCCAATTTTAGCTTAAAATTTGCTCACTTGCTCCACTAACTGTTTTTTAACCCCGTTTACCCAAAACACTCTAAGGGATTATTTCCCCTTTACCCAATTAATTCTTTTTATTTATTTTGGGGACTTTTTTGCCCTCTCCCCCCTCACCGATTTCTCTCTCCTCCCCCCTCACCGATCTCTCTCTCTCTCTCTCTCTCTCTCTCTCCAGACGACGTCGGATTTCTCTCTCCCTCCCTCCATCCCTCCAGCAGGTCGCCCACGACGCCTACTCTCGCCATCCCGGCGTCGAAACTCGTCGTCGTGCTCTCCGCGGCCAGGCTCGACGCCAAGCCAACGGTCCTCGTCGCTTAGAAGCTCGGCGAGGCCGGGGTTGACCTTCTGAAGGAATCGACGACGGACTGAAGACTGCTATCTGGGACTGAAAACTGCTATCTGCTATTGTGCAGTCATAACCATAAAATTTGTTACATTAGTGTCCCCCAGTAGACTTTGTATTAGGGACCAATGATGACTGCTTTATTTATTGACGGACTGAAAACTGCTATTCCAAAGTAAATGTAGTGTTAAATTGCAGTAGTCGATAAATGAAAAAAATTGTTTGGTTTGTGTCAGTCTAGTGGGGGGCAGTAGACAGAATATTGACCCTCAGAATGTGGGTTTTTAGACATTATCTGTTGTTTTGAGTGTGAATAACTTCTATAATCTGTGAAACATAGGGAGCGGTGTAATGTTTGATGGTCTATTGGGGGCAGTAGACACATTAGTGCCACCCAATAATGTCTTTCTTAGGAGACAGTAATCATCTCTTGTTGATTTGTTTGTGATAAAGAGCAATACACTGTGAATCCTTGAATCTGGTGCAAGTTTTAATGGTTTAGTGGGGGGCAGTAGACACATTACTGCCCCCAAATAATGTCTTCGTTTTAAGTCAGAACCCTTCACTTAACTATCATTGACAGATTATTGTACTTTAATAAACTCAAACCAACATAAGACTTATCAAAACTCTAATTTCAGTGATTAATTAACCACAGTTAAGAAATTAGTGGGGGGCAATAATCTGTCTATTACCCCCCAATAGACCACAGTTTTGACGTCGTCCGAGACCTGCAAGGGAAGCCCAGACCCGATTCCGGCGTGGAGAGCTTCCCGGACATCTGATGAACAAAACCGGCGAAGCCCAGAGGGGTTGGGATCGTGGAGTTAGATGGCGTCATCCTCTGGTGGTCCGACGGTGGGACGGAGCGGCGATGGTGGAGGTCGACATCGACGGTGGAGTGGTGGGCGTGGTGGCTCAGAGAGAGACAGAGAAAGAGAGCCTGAGATGAGGTTAGAGAAAGAGAGAGAAAGAGAGAGAGTGAAATCGATAAGGGTGAGGAGAGAGAGATATAAGTTTAATTTGTTAATTAAAATGAGGGTAATACTGTCAAACACTGTTAGATTGGGTAAATGAGGTTAAAAAACTCTTGGTGGAGTAAGTGGGCAATTTTTGGCTAAAAATTGGGTAAGTGGTCACAGCCCCTTAATTAAAATGATCCAACCGCAATCCGCTTAATCAAGTACTAACTGTAGTTACCTCATTTTATACCTTATATCCAATCTAATACATTTGATAATTTCTCTCAAATGATTAAATAAGAATAAAAACCTAACCCAGTTCCTCTTCATCCCCTTCCTTCTTTTTATTCTTCCGAGTTCCATTAAAACTCAATGATGTTTATTTCTTTTCACATAAAGTAAATTTAACGAAAATTTATTCACGTACTGTTGTAGAGAAACTGAATTTGAGAGAAATTTGCTGTGTATTCTCATTGATAATAGGGGCCTCTTTATATAGAGGATTACAATGCATAGAATCTCAATCATACAAGGAAAGTAATTCTACATTGATTAGGATTCTAGATCCTTCTAATTGAAAACCTATTACCACTAGGTCAAGTAACCTAGAGTTTGGGCTAAACACAAATTAGGTTTTCCTTCAACACTCCCCCTTGTGTTGCCCAAACGTGGTGCTTCTCTCGTTGCCTCATTAAAAACCTTGCCGAGTAACAAAAACCCAGTGGGACAAAAATAACCTCGGTCGAAGGGAAAAAGAGCACAACACACCCTTCATGATTCGAGACGAACATGCAGACATCTCCCCCTGATGTCTGCACCTCCCCCTGATGACTACGATCATGGGAGTTCAGATAACTTCCACAAGCTAATCCTTGCCACATGTTTCTCGAATGTGGATTTGGGCAATGACTTAGTAAATAAGTCTGCCACATTGTCCTCAGATCGAACTTGGTTCACTTTGATCTTGAGGAGCTTTTGTTGTTGCTAATTGTAGAAGAATTTAGGCAATATATGCTTGGTGTTGTCGCCTTTGATGTAGCCTTGCTTCATTTGTTCAATGTAAGCAGCATTATCCTCATAAATGCTCGTTGGCTCATCTGTGGTAGACTTCAAACCACAATTGCTTCGAACATGCGTAACTATGGATCGAAGCAATATACATTCACGGACTGCTTCGTGAAGAGCAATAATCTCTGCATGATTTGAAGAGGTAGCGACTAAAGTCTGCTTCGTAGACCTCCAAGATATCGCGGTATTTCCCATGGTGAAAACATAACCAGTTTGGGAACGACCTTTGTGTGGGTCGGAGAGGTACCCAGCATCAGCAAAACCTTCCAAAACACTTATATCGTTTTGGGTTGGGGATAGAGAACGCGGCCCACCATGTGTGGCGTCCCTGGCACTTGATGGGTCCGAATCCATCATCTCTCTATAGGGATAGAACAAGCCCATATCGATCGTACCACTTAGGTATCGAAAGATATCTTTAACACCAGTCCAATGGCGTCGTGTTGGCGCAGAGCTATATCTAGCTAGCAAGTTCACTGTGAATGAGATATCCGGTCTTGTGCATTGTGCCAAGTACAATAATGCGCCTATTGCACTTAGGTAGGGCACTTCCGCCTCTAGCACATCTTCATCGTCATCTTTTGGACGAAATTGATCCTTCTTTGGATCAAGACTACGGACGACCATTGGGGTGCTTGAAGGCTTAATCTTATCAGTGTTGAAACGCCTAAGCATCTTTTGGGTTAAGCTGATTGATGAATCAGGATACCATCTCTACGGTGCTCAAGTTCCAAACCGAGGCAAAACCGTGTTTTCCCAAGATCTTTCATCTCAAACTCGGATTTCAAGTGTTCAGCGGTTTCCCTTAACTCTTTAAGGGTGCAATTATGTTCATGTCATCAACATAAACCGCTACTATTGCAAATCCGGAACTTGTCCTTTTTATGAACACACATGGGCATAGTTCATTGTTGACATATCCCTTTCCAATCAAGTAGTCACTTAGACGGTTATACCACATCCGTCCGGATTGTTTCAATCCATATAGTGAGCGTTTCAATCTAATCGCAAACGCACTCCGTGGTTTAGAGCCACTTGATTTGGGTAACTGAATTCCATCTGGAATCTTCATGTATATCTCTGTATCTAGATCCCATATAGATACGCAGTAACCACATCCATAAGCTGCATATTCAGTTTTTCGGAAACTATCAAACTGACAAGGTAGCGGAACGTAATAACGTCCATTACGGGAGAATAGGTTTCCTCGTAGTCGATTCCAGGGCGTTGTGAGAAACCTTGCGCCACAAGGCGAGCTTTGTACTTTACAATCTCGTTTTTCTCATTACGCTTTCTAACGAATACCCATTTGTGACCAACAGGTTTGGTGTTAGGCGGTATTGGCACAACTGGTCCGAATACCTTTCTTTTCGCTAGAGAATCAAGTTCTGCCTGGATCGCATCTCTCCACTTTGGCCAATCGGCTCTATGCTGGCATTCAGCAACGGAGCGTGGTTCGATGTCATCGGTCTCAATAATCTCACGCGCCACTGAATACGCGAATATACATCATCAATGATGATGGAGTTTCTTTCCCACGTCCCAAGTACACTAGTGTAATTAACAGAGATCTTACGTTCTCAGGGATAGGTTCTGACATTGAGGCGTCCCCCAATGATGTCTCTTGGACATAACCATAATCCGGAACATTCTCATGGGACGGATTTTGAGTATCGATGAACAAAGGATTTGTTTGTGCCTCATTCGCCTTCTTTCTAGGGCGAGTATCCTTCGAACCAATTGGTCTACTGCGCTTTCTTGCGGGACCTGCGGCCATAGATGCCACATCATTGCCATGTTGGGCAATGGCGCCATCTCCTGGTGTGACAGGAGTGGCGTGATGTCCAGTATTTGAGACATCGATCCTTGCAGGCACGTTTGCAGCAGGTATGTGTGATCTTGTCACTTTGGCAACATCAGAAAACGCATCAGGCAGAGTGTCTGCTACGTTCTGGAGCTCGATTATTCTTCGCACTTCAAGTTCGGACTGTGCGGTACGGGGATCGAGATGAGACATAGTGGGGACAGACCACGACAATTCCTGTCGTTCCTGTTGAACATCTGTGTTCTTATCTCCCCCTAACGACGGGAAGACTGTCTCATCAAAGTGACAATCCGCAAATCTAGCGGTAAAGAGATCGCCTGTCAAGGGTTCAAGGTAGCGGACGATTGTTGGGGATTCATATCCAACATAAATGCCCATTCGTCGTTGTGGACCCATCTTAGTACGCTGTGGCGGCATAATAGGCACATAAATGGCACACCCAAAAATGCGTAAGTGCGAGATATCAGGCTCGTACCCAGTCACTAGCTGTAACGCAGAGTAAGATGAGTGGTAGTGGGTCGTAGACGAATTGCGGCGATGCAATATGGCATATCCCCAAGCAGAAACAGGGAGATTGGTGCGCATAACCAATGTCCGTGCTATCATTGTAGTCGTTTGATAGCGGCTTCTGCGAGACCATTTTGGGTATGAACATGGGGAACTGGATGCGACATCAATCCCCAGTGACATGCAATAGTCATCGAATGTTTTCGATGTAAACTCCCCAGCATTATCAAGTCGAATCGACTTAATAGGGTGGTCCGGGTAGTGGCCCGTAGACGGATAATCTGGGCGAGGAGTTTTGCATAAGCAGCATTCCGAGTGGATAGTAGCGCGACATGTGACCAGCGTGTCGACGCATCAACCAATACCATAAAGTATTTAAAAGGTCCGCATGATGGTTGAATTGGTCCACAGATATCCCCTTGGATTCTTTGTAAGAACGGAATAAGTATTTTGGGATCCTTTGCGTAGGACGGTCTCGGTCCTAATTTCCCGAAGGAACAGGCTTTGCAGAAAGAGCGAGGGGCCTTAGAAGCAACCAATGAGGATTTTGGTTGGGCCTGAGCGTCCGTAGCGCTATTAGAAGCAAAGTGTGTGACTACATCTCCCATTATGGCGTTAGAGCCATGGAAAGTGGTGTGTGTAGCGTATGGATCTAGGAGGAACAACCATGGCGTCATGCTCACGGTTGGCGCCATTAACGGCGTCATCACATGGGACATGGGCGGTTTGTGGCGCCCTAAGACAGCTGCAGATCCAGATGCTGCAATGGTTGCGGTCTTGCTAAGTCCTGGAATCAATTTTTGATTCTTGCTTCTTCTCACTCTGAAGAATGGATGTCCGTGTGAAGTCTTTAGTATACGGAGCATCATATCATGACCAGGATGTCCTAGTCGGTCATGCCAAAGTGTCTGAATCCAAGAGATCTTCTCTTATGATTATTGGATTCAATAGGTCGAATTGTAGTGACGTAAAGTCCACTAGATTGACACATAAGCTTCTCTAAGATGCGCTTTCGTCTGCAATCATTAGAGGTAATGCAAAGGAATTCTATTCCATTCTCACTATGCGTTTCCGCATGGAATCCGTTGGCTCTAATATCTTTAAAACTCAATAAGGTCCGATTTGCCTTAGGAGCGTAGAGAGCTTCAGTGACTTTAATCAAGGTGCCATTGGGCAAAAGGAATTGGGCCATTCCATGTCCTTGAATTAAACTTGATGGCCCAGCCATCGTAGTCACAGATGAATATGTAGGCAACATCTCTAAGAATAATTGCCTATGTCGTAGAATGGTGTGCGTAGTCGCACTATCCGCAAGACATTGAAGTTCATCCATTCCTAAAAGAAAGAGCTCGTAATTAAAAGGAGTTATATAGAAAAGAACTCAACTTTTATTAATAAGCCAAACGGAATTACATCATCGTTTCTCATAACCAAAGTAAACCTAATCCAATAAACTAGTTAATGCAAACATGGTAGTCGCCTATCTTCTTTCGGTAATTTCAATGTAAATGTGACCAGTTAAGTAGAGAGATGTCGGTGGAGCAAAGCTCGCTTAAGAACCACTTATCTCAAAACCTTTCTAGACATCACTTTTACATTAAGTACGCCTACTTTGAAGAAAGACTAGTATCATTGGCATCTACTACAAAAGTAATATGGCAATTGCCTACATCTCTTGGAAATAAAAAGACTTAATCAAAATCGCCAGTTTCTGGTTCTTGATCCTTGTAGTCTTCCACCCTTAGATCGAGATCTCCATCTTGATCTTCTTGTTCCATGTAATGTGCCTCCCTTGCTTCACGATACATCTTGTATGCGTTTGCAACATTCTGGGATGCAGTACACTTCTTTTCCCAATGTCCATTTAATCCACATCTGAGACAAGCATCATTATGGGTCAGATTCTTGATCGAGACGCTCTGGGGGATTTGGTAGACGGTTATTACTTTGGTGGCGTTACCACCATAACCGGAGGCTTGGCCTCTCTCTCTCTTCACACGTTTACCTCCACGGTTCCGTGCACGCCTATCTTGGCGATTTCCTTCCTCTTTAGGGCGAGAATATGGACCAGGACGTCCAGAATTATCCTTACTCTTAGGGTTTCGCTCATTGCGTCCTCCCTTGGGGGCGCGACTATAATTAGACTCCGGAATTGACTTGGTTCCCACGGGTCTAGAGTTATAGTTCTTCACAAGTATGTTGTCGTGCTTTTCAGCTACATTCATGGCACCAATTAGCTCAAATCTTGATGCGTCTAGCATTGACATCAATCCGATAGTTTTTTGGCTATCATCAACGCAGAGACGGGGAAGGTGGAGAGAGTCTTCTCGATCAACATCGTATCAGTGATGTCTTGTCCACAAAATTCCATCATAGACTTGATACGGAGTGCTTCCGAATTGTAGTCAAGTACAGACTTAAAATCACAGAAGCGAAGGCTATGCCATTTCACTTCTAAGTCTGGAAGCAGGGAATCACGGACGTTGCCAAAACGCTGCTCGAGTTCCACCCATAGTCTTCTTGGGTCTTCCTCATTGAGGTACTCATTTTGGAGCGCGTCATTCATGTGCCTTGTCATGAGAATAATGGCTTTTGCTTCATTAGCCTCTCTCGTAGCTCTATTTGCTTCAAAAGCAGCAGCTTGTTGAGGAGTAAGCACGTCCTGACTTGGCTCTTGGATCGTACTCAGGATCCCATCAGCCTTAAGATGCTGGCGCACATCACGGACCCACTTATGGTATCCTGCGCCTGTTGTCTCAAGTGGAGTGAAGCTCAACTTGTTCAGGTTACTCATCCTGAAAAACAACAAGAAAATAGGGTTAGTTTCGGAGCGAAGAAGGCTACCACGAAAAACTATATAATTTTTTAGCGTAGTTGCTTCCAAGAAATTAGGGACTTTCTGAGCGTAGTCGCTTCCAAGAAAATCCGATTCCAAGAGGGGTTTTGGATTAGATCGAAACGACGATGTATGTGGTCGATCGTTTTCTTCTCAACAAACTCTAAGTTTGGAGGACTCTACAAGCTCCAAGCTTGGAGTGAGCACGAACCCCCACAGTTCGGCTATTGGTCTCCCCTATGAATAAGAAAGGGGGGTAGAAGAAGGGATGTTGGAAGTCCCCGAGAAAAGAAGAAGAAATTAAAAAAAAACTTCAAAAACGGGAACTTTTAGAAAAATTACCTTAAAAGATGGCCGGAAATCTTGACTGGAAAAGCTACTGTAGATGGTCGGAAAAAGGGTCGCCGGAGGTCGCCGGAAAAGTGGCCGGAAACTGGTGGCCGGCAGAGGTGGCCGGAGCTAGGCCGGACTGTGCAGGACTGTTGCGGAGGCTTGCGGGGGCTGCTGCAGGGCTTGTGCGGGGCTGCTGCAGGGGCGCTCGGCAGGTCTCGGCAGGATGCGTGCAGGGGCTGTCGGCAGCTGTCGACAGGGGCTCGCAGGCGCTTCGGCAGGTGCTCGGCAGGGCTCGTAGACGCTTCGGCAGGTGCTCGGCAGATGCTCGCAGACGCTTCGGCAGGTGCTTGGCAGATGCGCGCAGACGCTTCGGCAGGTGCTCGGCAGATGCGCGCAGGCTCTCGGCAGATGCCGGCACAGGGCTCGACAGATCTCGGCAGCTGTCGGCAGATCTCGCAAGGGGCAGGCACAGGGGTGCGCAGGACAGTAACCGGTTCGGATTTTCCGACGACCGGTTCAGGTCGATTCCGGTGGTTCCGCCGCCGGTTCTGGGCTCCTTGGGATTAGGGCTTCGATATTTGGGGCGGTGGTTGCAGGATTTTGAGGGCTACGAAATTAGGGTTTCAGGGTTAGAGGCTCGTGCTGATAACGTGTTGTAGAGAAACTGAATTTGAGAGAAATTTGCTGTGTATTCTCATTGATAATAGGGGCCTCTTTATATAGAGGATTACAATGCATTGAATCTCAATCATACAAGGAAAGTAATTCTACATTGATTAGGATTCTAGATCCTTCTAATTAAAAACCTATTACCACTAGGTCAAGTAACCCTTATATCCAATCTAATACATTTGATAATTTCTCTCAAATGATTAAATAAGAATAAAAACCTAACCCAGTTCCTCTTCATCCCCTTCCTTCTTTTTATTCTTCCGAGTTCCATTAAAACTCAATGATGTTTATTTCTTTCACATAAAGTAAATTTAAAAACGAAAATTTGTTCCGTACCATATTATTGTCACATCAAATGCCACGTCATTTGAGAATTATCTTTAGTTCTCTCAAATGAGTAAATAAGAAGAAGAAGAAAAAAATAGAAAAAAAAAAAAAAAACCTAACCCAGTTCCTCCTCATCCCCTCCTTTCTTTTTTTTTCTTCCGAGTTCCGTTAAAACTCAATGATTTTATTTCTTTTCACATAAAGTAAATTTAACGAAAATATGCTCGCGTGCCATATTATTGCCACATCAAACGTCACGTCATTTGAGAATTATCTTTAGTTCTCTCAAATGACTAAATGAGAAGAAGAAGAAAACAAAAAACAAAAACAAAAACCTAACCCAGTTCCTCCTCATCCCCTCTTTTCTTTTTCTTTTTCCGAGTTACATTAAAACTCAATAATGTTTATTTCTTTTCACATATAGTAAATTTAACGAAAATATGATCGCGTGCCATATTATTGCCACATCAAATGTCACGTCATTTGAGAATTATCTTTAGTTCTCTCAAATGACTAAAAGAAGAAAACAAAAAACCTAACCCAGTTCCTTCTCATACCCTCTTTTCTTTTTCTTCTTCCCAGTGCCATTAAAAATCAATGATGTTCCTTTCTTTTCACATAAAGTAACTTTACTAAAAAAGCGTTCACGTACAATATTGTAGTTATTGCCACATCAAATGTGCTGTCGTTGGATCTATCAATCCATCTCTCACAATTATAACTCTAATGATCCCTTCCGGGCTTCCACTATTCACGTAGTTAAAGCTAGCACTGCTGTCCTCCTCTGATTGCCAATAAACTATTTTTAATATTTGGCTTTTCACCTTCTGTAGCTCCTTGCAGCCTTTATCAAATTAATTTGTCCTCCATTTTCTGAAACTCCACAAGTTCTCTGCTAAAAAGAACAAAAAAACAAAGGGAAGAAACAATAATGTCAATCTCTTTGGTTGTATATAATGATACAGAAACGGGTCCATTTCCATGTGAGTAATGCGACAAATATTTATATGTGCTTCTCCCACTTATGTCTTTGGTTGTATAATGATACAGAAACGGGTCCATTTCCATGTGAGTAATGCGACAAATATTTATATGTGCTTCTCCCACTTATGCTCTCAGATCACTTATTTTTTTTGGGTCGAGTGATCACTTATTAGATCACTTATTATTTTGTTCCAACTTTCGATGTGCGCGCGATATTATATCAAAGAACGATTACATGCAGTAAACGTGTTCCACGCATTAGAAATTCCAAGATTTTGTCCAAATTGTTCTTTTAGAAATCTCCCAAAAAGCTAATCGAGGTAGGTTATTCTATGAGAGATTATTCAGAGTACCGCCGTGCACTTGCACCAACAAAAATGAATGGTTAGATTGCATTAAATACACTTTTTGTTTATTAAAAATAAAGTTGATAATAAATATTAAGGGTTGAGATTAGTTTATAAGAGTTATGTCACTTACACCGTCGGTGCATAGAATAATTTCCATTATTCTATCCATCAAAACAATAGAACTACCGTTGAGATATATAATTGATGTAATTTCCTTTTATGGTAATTTGGACCTTGATCACCAATAGCTCTTTTCTTGTTTTCATCAATTTTAATTACAGATCGATTGATGATGCAGATGGTTTATACAACTCCCCAGTTTAATTAGGGGGAATGTCATTCTAATTAAGACCGGGAAAAATAATGTCTTTCAATTTGTCTCAAATGAAAATAACGAGTTTCAGGAAGTGACAGATTGTAGTAGTTAGTGAATACAATAGGGGATATGTATAATATGCAAAAAATATGTACATGTATTATTCGAACATTTTTATTAAATAATTTGGTAAAATATTTTTAGTTAATTAATTAATATTTTATTTTCAAAATTAAATTTATATAAATTTTTTTCAGTAATATGTTTAAAATACAAGATATATATATATATATATATATCGTGTATAATACGTGTATTACATTTTTGACTTCAAAAGTATGAGAAATGGACCATCCTTAATTTGTAGGACGGTTGAGCAAAAGTATGGGAAATGGACCATCCTTACATGTCCTCTTAGTTTGTATGGGTTACATGGAGTCATGGAGACCTAAAACCGCTTCCTTCATCAATATGTGATTGGAATTAGACCATCATTAATTTGTGAGACGGTAGGACAAAAGAGAAATATATCTAAAGGTGAGAGATTATTCAGAGCACCGCCGTGCACTTGCACCAACATAAATGAATGGTTAGATTGCATTAAATACACTTTTTGTTTATTAAAAATAAAGTTGATAATAAATATCAAGGGTTGAGATTATTTTATAAGGGTTGGGTCACTTACACCGTCGGTGCATAGAATAATTTCCAATCTAAAGGTATCCATCTCAATTTTTTAGGTTACTGCAATACTGCTATGTCCTTCATCAATGTGTGATTGAAATTAGACAATCATTAATTTGTAAGACAGTAGGGCAAAAGACAAATCTACATAAAGATGTCCATCTCAGTTTTTTAGGCTACACGTAGACTTAAAACTACTATGTTCTTCATCAATATGTGATCCGAAGTAGATCATTATTAATTTGTAAGACGATAGGGCAAAAGACAAATCTACCTAAAAGTGTCTACAAGACAAATCTATCATCTTGTAGACATTATAGTACGTTTAGTTAGATTTTTATTTTGCACCAGCGTCCTACAAAATAAGGATGGTCCCATAAATAAATAAAGGAAGGTTGGGGGGGGGGGGGGGGGGGGATGGTTTGCAGCCACAGCTATTACTGAAAGCATTGAACTGAAAATTCATACTACGCAAGCATTATTGGTCGGTATGCATTTCAAAATATTCTTGCTGTGCTGTTAGTGTGTACTACTGTACTCTATGAAAAAAGCTGACTGAAATTCCTTTTTGCTTTTAATTGGTGCTATATATAAATACTAGCCAGGATGGGATCATGATGGGAGATTAATTATTGATCACTTTACCATAGTTCCACTACGGTGTCTGTGTGTCCGGGGATTGTTTCATCATTATAAAATGGGATGGATCATTGATTACCCAGGACACAGATCCACAATAGATCGAAATTTAAAACCTTGGTGAGTTGTAACATTTTGGTTAATTAGAGTAACCGAAAACGTGAAAATGACATAGTCAAATTTCACTAACATTATATGATCAGTGAAATGAGGAAGAAATTAATATTTAAAAAAAATAAAATAATTGAAAAAAAAACCTCAAAAAAGAGCCTAGATCTTTAACAGACTCTCTATTGTGGCTCTTTAGCTATTTTGGAGAGCATGTTTAGCTTTTTATATATTTTAGCAGCTGCACCAGACTCCTAAGTGGCTCTCTATTATAACTTTTAACTATCTCGCTCCTACATATAGAGAACGGGATGATGCTCTCTATAATTTAAAACATTCATTTTAAGTTATTTTATGTAATTTATAAATATATTTAAACTATTTAATATTCATTTAAAAAATAATATAAATTCAAAACTAGCTAAAATAGAGAGCATTGATGCAGACGTAATTCTAAAGTGGCTAGCTAAAATGACTTTTTAGCTACTTCAGCTAAAATTTGACTAAAAAATAGCTAACATTGCTGAAGATGCTCCTAGCTGCTTAAATACTTGGTTTGGTAACCTCAAATGCGATGCAATATATACAATCTCAAATTGCAGGAGGTGGATTACTGCTCAGTTGGTGGCTTTTGAGGTAAGATTTCTATGCCTCTACTTTAGAATTTTAGGTTGGTAATTGGTTAGATTATCTTGTGTTCTTCCTCTAGTCTTTTTTTTTTTATTTTTTATTTTATTTTAAAACCAATAAGGGATTAGACAATATTAATTTCTCGGAAATAGACAATGTAGGGAACAAGTCCCACCCTCAATCCCAAAGGAGAAGGGTCTACCACACTCTAGGATCTCACTGCCCGTCCCCTTATGCAAAATTTTATTAATCAAAAAGCTAAAATTACAAAAACATGGGACAAAAATGTATCCCCAAGTATAATGTAGAAAATAAAAGATGGAAAAATTGAAATCCACCTACTACTCTAAAAAGGTTACAACATAAGCATAACCAGCTCATGCCATCTAGAGGGTACTGCCAACCAAATGACACGTTAGAGGGTACTGTCGACTAACCATCTCATGCCACCTGGAGGGTACTGCTGACCAGATGATGCATCAGAGGGTACTATCAACCTTATATATATATATATATATATATATATTCAAAAGATACAGCTAACCAAAATATTGTCTGGAGAGTACTGCCGACTAGATACTATTACCTAGAGGGTACTGGCTACCAAAATATGCATGCATGCAACAACATAATTGCCTCCTCTAAATCATAATCCAAACTCATTACCTCTCATACAATTTTTAACTCATCAACTTTTCGAAAAGAAAATTCTCAATAATTCAAATTCAAATGACTCGAAGAATCAATTAAACTTTCGGAAAGGAAAACAACATCAATTTAACCAATGTCATAACTGATCACAAATCATTAAAATCATACTTCATGAAATCTCGATAGACCACAAATAACACGTAAAATCAATGTCAAGCCTCAACCGTTATTAATTTAAATCAATACAAAAATTTAATTGTTACACCTCGTACCTAAATTTACCTGTTTACTGGTCATTTAGACGGTAAACGATTAAAATCTTTACTTTTTACTTTCAGTTACAACTTTTAGGGGCTCCAAATGTTGACTCTTTCTTTGACTCACTGTTCGAGGAAACTTTCTTCTGGAAAGTTGTAGATGATTTTAAATCGAGTTTGTGAACATGTGGCACGCAAAATCATAGTTCACATGAAGAAGTTAGGATATGAAAATGAGAAGTTACTATCTTGGGAAACATACTATAAATAGCATTTTCTACCTTTTCAATTTGGAGACGTTTCTATTTCGGTCAGGACGACCTGTAGATCGAGCTCGAGAAGGAATTCATCAGACGCCCGTTATATCCGTAATATTGTGAGTGGACATTGGCTTTCTAAATTAAATGTGCATGCAATATTATTATTATTACTTTCCGATTGAGATTTGATATGTGATTTTCACGGTTTAATGATTTCCTTTTCGAATATTAATATTATTGGCTCATTGAGTTCTTTTTTTTTTTTTTTTTTTTTTTTTTTTTTGAAATTGGGCTGGTGCGGCTGCCCTCAAGCCTTGATTAATGAAATTGCAGAATAAAAGGGGGGGACGTAGAGCCTGAACCCCAGATTACAATAAGCATAAAGAGATCATCCTGAAATAATACTAGGATTCTCCACAAAATCTATGTATTCTAACAAGCACCAATTAGCAAAGAGTGCACGAATAACTACTCCATTTGCTTTGATATAGCGGTGACATACCGGAAAGATAACTCTGTATTGAAGAAGCATCATTACAAATAGCACAGCTTTCCCACTATGTTGCCACACGGAAATAAAACCGGCGGCACTTAATTTCATCCTGCCACTAGGAGGTTGCGTCCATTTGATCAAGCAAATAGCTCGCCTCCTGCTAGGCCATACAAGGCACACTGAGTGTGCATACCTGGACAAAGCCCACGTCGCCTTAACAAAAGATTGTAGGGACTTATTGCCGACAAGAAGCCATTTCTAACAAGAAGTAAAAAATAATAACTAAGAAAATAAAAATACCATGGGTCCTGGGCCCAAGCACAGGCCCAAACATCACCAGGCCCAAGCCAAGTTTCGCCCACCTCCAGAACAGATGCGAACCACGCAACCCAGATCGGATCCAATCGACCCGATCGGAGCATGGTGAATCCCAGCCACGCCACCACACTGTAATCACCACCCGGTGCCCTCCAATCCTGCAAAAACCACTGGAACCCCCCTGCGAGCAGTCCGCGCACCAATCTAGGGTAAAACAACCCCCACCTCTCCTGCCGGCCATTCACCCTTCGTCGCCCTTCTCCGTCAGCCCCTCTAGCCAATCTGGACAAAATCTCCCTCCCTCTGCCGTCTCTACACCGGCCTAGCCACGTACAAACGGACCAACAGTCCCATCGGGCCCGTCAGACTACGACGCCGCGAGGGCGTGCCGTCGGACAAGGCATGAAATTTCAGAAAACTCGTCAAGCGCGTGCGGTGCGTTCTAGGTTGCTCATATTTCAATATACAACTTGTACAGAGAAATTCTTAGGTAGGGTAAACGTGGCTCATTGAGTTCTTTTAAGAATTGAGTTTTTATGGAGATTTTACAAAATAATGAGTTTAGAAATTGCTTTTAGAAATTTTTTGAATTAAAAATATTTTATTGACAATGTATTGATATTGAGTTTAGGGAGAATTCCACAAATGGTCACTCAACTATAACTCATTCGACACTTTGGTCACTGAAGTTTCAAATATATCACTTTGGTCAATCAACTATTACACTGTCAATCACTTAAGTTACCCAAAGAGTATTTTTTATAATTTTTTTCAATGAAAAAATTAACAAAGTGACTTAAGTAATTGACAGTGTAATAGTTGAGTGACCAAAGTGATATATTTGAAACTTCAGTGACCAAAGTGTCGAATGAGTCATAGTTACCAAAGTGTCGAATGAGTCATAGTTAAGTGACCATTTGTGAAATTTTCCCTTGATTTTATTTTGAGTTATGAGTATTCTTAGAATTTTTACCGATACTCGCATTAGTGAGCTATCGAGGTTTTCTTTTGAAAGATAAAATGAGAAATTAATGAATTGGAGTTATGAATTAGAGGAGGTAAATATGAAAGTTGATGATGTTAGCGTATGCATGCATTACCTGGTCGGCAGTATCCTCAAAGTAATAGTTTGGTAGACAGTACCCTCCAGACAATATTCTGGTCAAAAATACCCTCCAGAATATAAATTCCAGTCGGTAATATCCTCCAATGTGTCACCTGGTCGCCAGCAAGAATTCAAATATTGGTTTTTACATATCTATCGGAACTTTAAAAAAAGGAGATATCAGAAAACTCAGGGATATATCGGGAATACCGAAAAAAAAAATATTTTTTTTTAAAGAGTCAATTTATTGGAATTACAGATAAATCTATATAATGTCAACTTCATCTATATTCAAAAAGAGACTCTAGGTACGAACAAACTACATAGGCTACATAGAGTCAACTACAAACTACAGACCACATAGAGTCACAGACACAGTACCAAATGATTCATATAATAGTATGGTCTCTTTGTCTGTGGATTATAACCCAATAGTATGGTCTCTTCTGTCTACCCAATAGTATTGCATCACATTTTTTTTTTACACTCTTCTGTGGCTTATAACCCAATAGTATGGTCTCTTTGTCTGAAAATTAATATAATTGAGGCCAATCCCATATAATTGAGAAAGATGAAGTGAATAATTTATTTTTTGAAACATAACTCCATCAAGTTTGTTTTCTTTTACTGAAATTGATTCATCATGAAGTCTCCTTGCCCAGATTCGTCTTCAAGATATTTCTCCTCACTCGGATTTCCCTTGAAGGGAATACTTCTCACCCAGATTCACTCTGAGGGAATTTCTCCTTACTTAATTCACCTTGAGGAGATCTCTCCTCACATAGATTTGCATTTAGAGAATTATTTCTCACCCAGAATTATCTTGAGGGGATTTCCCATCACCCAGATTTGCGTTGAGGGAATTTTACTTCACCCAAATCTGCCTTAAGATGTTTCACATTGAGGTATTTTTTCCAAACAAGTTAATTTGCATCTTTATTTGGCCACATCATTACTAGAAACCGTTGTTAAAATTTTACTCTCTGATATAATCTCCATATTCCATAATGTATGTTTCTCTGTAAATAACTGAGTTTTTTTTTTACCATCAAATTTTACAGATAATTCTTCATTTTATCGAGGATATATCCCAAATATCTAATATATCAGTGACATTTGATGATATCAAATAAATTTCGTAGAAACAGTGGAAGATAAGATACTTTCCTCCTATGAGAGAGATATCAAGGAATATATCAAAAATATCGCTGATATTTCAATCCTTGTCGGTAGTACCCTTCAGGTGGCATGAGATGATTAATCGGCAGTACCCTCTTGCCATCGCCTCATAGTATTCCAATTGGCAGAACCTTCTAATGGTCATTTGGTCTGCAGTACTCTCCAAATGGTATGAGATGGTTAGTTGGCAATATCCTCTAGTCATCTCCTCCTCGTATTCTTGTCGGCAATACCCTCCAATGCGTCACTTGGTCGACAGTACCCCCCAAGTGGCATGAGGTGACTAGTCGGCAATACCATCTAGTCATCACATATTTTGTCATGTAAGAAACAATACGTTTTTAAAAGTATTTTGAGATATTTGATCGCGTGAGAATTGGAAATGATTTTGAGATCATGTATTTTCAATGAGATGTTGAGATTTTTGGGATTTCTAAAATAATCCTAAAATGCTAGGATTTTAAATGAGTTGATTTACAGTATGTTTTATGATATCAGTATTGATCAGAGACTAATTAAAAGTATTTCATGAAAACTTACTGCATGGTTTGCTTTAATTTGAGAATAAAATTAGGAAAGCTTTAAATTTTATTTTATTTCCTTGAAATCATTTATTTTTTGTCCATTCACTCTAACGGTTTTCTTAAATGCTAATTAATTGAGGTCAGGCGTTCATAAGAGTCGAGGCATAAAGTCGACCACTTCCATCCTTGTTGTCGGTTATATGTTTAACCTACTTATATTTTACTTTAGTCCTTGGTCCAAATTGTTCTAAATGCCAAATTGAGTTGTAATAATAAACTGATATCAGATACTATATATGCTTAAGATTTATTTGATATTACTTAATGGAAGATGAATTGTTGAAGCATGTAGGCTCATATAGATTGAGTGGTTATTACCTATTAGATGTGTGTCTTTATTTTCACAGGCTTGGATAGTCCATTTTTTAGGAGTAATTTTATTAAAGTTTTGGTAAAATTATTCCTAAGGTGGGCGCATAGGGCCACTTCAGATTTCGAGTTGAAATTCAGAGCAGGTCTTGTTATTGATACTTGAAAATATAGTACTGCTGCATCTTTAATTTGGAATCATATTATTGCCCCCCAATACTCATATTATTGCCTCTCAATAATCATATTATTGCCATCCAGTGAATTTTATAAACTCCCAAAACCAAAATGAATACACTACAGGCACAATTGATCAATTTATAATCATATTATTGCCTCCCAATAATCTTATTAACGAATCGTCTTTTCGAATTTTCGGTTCTTTCTATTCTCTCTATACCTCAACACCATAGCTTCCCATTCTGTCGATGAAATCTGAACCGTCGGATGCGTTAACTGATCGCTGATCGACTTGGGGAAGGGATCTAACAACTCTGTCAGTATGTTGCCATCTAGCACGACGCTAACATCCATAGAGAATGATGATACCTGACAAAGAGAGACACTGTTAGATCAGATCAATAATAAGTAGTAACCAATTCACAAAGATCGAGGAAGGTGGCTTACACTCTGGCTTAAACAGTAGCCATGGTAGCCGTAGATGAAAGGCTTGGAAGTTGGTAACTCCATTTCAAAGCTTTGAGGCTGGACAGTCTTGCTTTGCACAGGGACCACTCCATTAGTTCCGCTATTGTTCTGCTCCTCCTGAGCTGGAGCTTTCAGATCCACTGCCCCGTAATCCAAATCCAAATACGGATCCATGTCGGAGAACATGTACTACCCCAAGTTCAGATCCATAGGATCTGGGAGCAGCCACGAAGCAGCCTCGACTTCCTCTCTGCTGACCTCAGTCGTCTCTCCGTCTCCCTCTGCTTCGGACAAGTAGCGGTCATCGAGGAAGTTGACCGCATCATCAGATTTGACTGCGGTTGAGTCATTCGAGTTCAACAAGTCATAGAACGGAGCCACCAGAACTCTCGTGTTGGTGGCTGAGGGGGGGGGGGGGGGTTAACAGAGTGGATTTCTCGTTCGCTGGTGACGCAGAGCGTTGCATCGTCAGCCTTGCACGTGACGTGGGTGGGAGCTTGCTCACACACCTCCTACCTTCGGCCTGAGGTAGGGAGAGAGAGAGAGAGAGAGAGAGAGAGAGAGAGAGAGAGATCGGTCTGCAAAGAGAGAGAGGAGAGAGAGTGAAGCTATAATTTTATAATTAATTGATGGTTAAAATTGTCATTTAATACTGAATTGGGTAAATGGGGTTAAAAAACTCTTAGTGGAGTAAGTGGGAAATTTTGAAGTTGAAATTGGGTAAGTGGTCACGACCCCAAAATTTAATTGAATGTTATATTTGGTTGGAGGAGGTAAGAAGAGTATTTATTTATTTACTTATTGTTCAAGTAAATCTCTATTTGTGTGTCTGGCCCAAACTCTAGGTTACTTGACCTAGTGGTAATAGGGTTTAAAGGGATTTAGATATTCCTATTCAATGTATGATTACCTTTCCTTGTATGGTTCAGATTCTATACTTTGTAATCCTCTATATAAAAAGGCCCCTATTATCAATGAGAATACACAGTAATTTTCTCTCAATTTCTGATTCCCTAAAACATGTTATCATCACGAAGCCCTAACCCTGAAATAAATAGCCAAACCCTGATTCAAGAAATAAAAATCCTAAATCTGAATACAAAACCTTGAAACCCTTTAGGCCGTGGCCTCCCACCTTGAAGCCTTCCATCCCAAGAGTTCAGAACCGGCGGCGCCACCCCAAGAACCAGCTGGAAACCTATCGAACTGGCCACCGGAATCTCCAAACCACCCAATATCTCACCGGTTCACCACCTTCCAGACTTCCAATTGCTACCAAATTTTAATAGAAGCAGCGTCTCGATCCCACAATCCGGGAACTGAATTTTTTTTCCTGGAACCTGCCACTTAGTCCCCGAACCAGCCAAAAGTTTTGGCTGCACCTTGAACAGGTAGAAAAGAAAGAAGAAGAAAAGAAGAAGAAAGAGAGAAGAAAGGAAGGCCCAGCCCAGAATAAGAAAGGAACAAGTCCAGAAGCCTAAAGTCAGTTGGCCCACTGACCAACAGTCTCTGCCACGTCAGCTACATCGCCATGTCAGGACCACCGCCACAATAGCCAGCCACGTCAGCTACAGCACCACCTCATCCTGACACGTCAGCATCAATGCCACGTCAGCCTCCGGTCAACGCCGGTCAACCTTCTAGTCAACGCTGTCAACCTTTTGGTCAACGCCGATTAACCACTTTTCCGGTGACTTTTTCCGGCCAACTTTTTTTCCGACCTATTTCGAGGTTTTTTTTTCTTTCTAAAAGTTCCCGTTTTTTAGAGTTTTTGCATTTAATTTCTCTTCTTTTTCGGGGACTTGCAAACTCACTTCTTCTACCCCCCTTTCTTCATCATAAGAGAGACCTAATTAAGCCGAACTGTGGGAGTTCGTGCTCACTTCAAACTTGGAGCTTGTTGAGATCCCCAAACTTAGAGTTTGTAGAGAATTTATGGATCGACCACTTACGTTATTGTTTTGATCTAATCTAATACCTCTTGAAATTGAATTTCTTGGAAGCGATTATGCTCAGAAATTCCTAATTTCTTGGGCGATTACACTCAAATTTTTTTATTGTTTTCGTGGTAGCATTTTTCGCTCCAAAACTAACCCTAATTTCTTGTTCTCTTTTAGGATGAGTAACCTGAACAAATTGGACTTTGCTCCATTGGGAACAATTGGCTCTGGATATCACAGGTGGGTTCGTGATGTTTGCCCACATCTTAAGGACGATGGAATCTTAGATACGATTCTCAAGCCTAACCAGGACGTGCTAACTATTGAGCAAGCTCAAGCTTTGGAAGCAAATAGAGCAGCCTTAGAGGCAAATAAGGTGAAAGCCATCATCCTAATGACTCGTCATATGGATGATTCACTCCAGTACGAGTGTATGAATGAAGAAGACCCCAGAAGGCTGTGGGTCTCACTCGAAGAAAGATTTCAAAAAGTCCGTGACTCCTTGCTTCCTGACCTAGAAGTGAGATGGCATAGCCTCCGCTTCTGTGACCTAGAAGGTTTTATGAGCTCATTGGAGCTATGAATGTCGCTGAGATGCATGACAACATCCTTATGAGGAACTATAATTCGAGATCCGTGGAAACAGAGCATATTCCGGAATCCAAATATAGTCGCTCCCCTAAGAGAGGGCGCCAAGAGCGAAACTCTAATCTTAGGGATACTTCTAGACGTTCTGGTTCATATAATCACTCTACTTGGGAAGGTAATCGTCAAAATAGGCAAACACAGAATTGAAGAGGTCAACATGGAAAGAGAGAGGGAGGCAACGCCTTTGGCCATGTTAGTGGCGCCACCAACACTAAGAGCCATCGAAATGACGCTTTCAAAGCGCCTCAATCAATGGAGTCAGCAAAGAGATGTATGTTCTCGATGTGGAGAATCCGGTCATTGGGCACACATTTGTAGAGCTCGTGAAGAAATTGTCACCACCTACAAAGCATATTGTGAAGCAAGAGAAGCTCACTATGTGGAACAAGAAGATCATGAAAATGATCTAGAGTGAAGGGTTGAAGACTACAAATCTGGCTGGGATTACTAGATCGCCAATTTTGTTTAAATCTTTATTTTTCCAAGAGATGTAATAGGCAATTGCCATTGTTGAGACGTAAAAAAAAAAAAAAAAAAATTTGAAAATTGGTTGCTACATATATGTACAGCTGCCGTGGCAAAGAAAAAAGAAATACATGCAGATAAGCTCTGTCACATATCTTTGACCAAGTTCAAACAACAAGCAAGGGGGTTATTCAATTATATTACGAAGTCTTTTGGTTTTGAATGATGTCAAGGATAGGTTCTGTTGTTCAACGGATAAGGATAGACTTGTTATTCAAATTCAAGTACAAAATACAAGTAGTTATCTATCCGGTTACACCTATCCAATGACTACAATATATGGGCAGAAAACACTGAGCAAAAAAGACTACAGAGGAGAGAAATACAAAAGATACACGCAGCAGAGGAGAGAAAAATTACAGAGCAGAAATACAGAGAGCGGAAAGAGGAAAAAGGAGGTACAACTACGCAGTGAAGCTACGTTTAGTTACAAGAGAAAGAGGAAGAAAGTCTGCAGGTATAAGGCTACATTATGGTTAATTTTTCATAGACAAAATTTCCCAGATGATGTCAATGACAGGAAAAACAAGTCTGCCTTCCCTGTCATACAACCTTCTCCAAGTGATCCTCATATGTCTTGTGGCCCTCCAAAACTCTAATAGGCCGTTCATGAACGACCACAATTATTAGAGTTCTCCTAAGCTCATCGAAATGATGTTCTTGCTGCTCCCAAATGCTCCGAGGTCTGAAGCATTGAAACAAGAGCGGTTGTTCATGAACAGCCGAGTTTCATGCTCAAAATCCCTCCCAAATGGTGTTGCAAGCTTAATGCATTGAAATATTTGGTTGTTCATGAACAGCCCAGCTTCAATGCTAAATTCCCCCAAAGGATGACGCGGTTATCGCTTTAACGGAGGTTGTTCACGAACAGCCAAAGTCATGGATGGTCATGACCATCACACAAATATTCCTTGAAGCCAATGTCGAAGCTATAGTCAGCAAATAGAAACTAAGACGAACAAAAGTCTGTCTCTCAAAGTCTCATCCTTTACGACCACGTTTCAAACAAAATTGCATGACAAAGCTTGGCGGTGGTGAAATAATGGAAACCTGCAAAAGAGTTATATTAAAGAAATACAAAAGGGTCTGGACAAGGTCCAGATGCTCAGAAGCAAAAGAAAGATTAATTAAGCTTTGCTTGGTTTCTTGAAGCGGTGGCGTGATTGATAAACAAGAAGACAAAACAATGGAAGCAAGCTTAATTGTTTAAACAAGAATTCAAACTTGAACTTGCTGTATGTCATAAGCAAGAAGACAAGAAGCATTGGTTTGAATATTCAACCTGGAACTTGCACAGCCAAACGGTGGCAAGCATAATACAAATTAATTAATTCAATCTTGCAAGCTAGAAGACAAATGGTGACATAACTAATTGCAGCAAGGTTAATTATCTCGATGCAAAAGACCAAGACTAGAATATTTGGCACGGGTCAGAGAATGAAAGGCATGACAAAAATGATGATGGCCAACTTTCAGGCCTTTGAAAAGAGACAAAGTATGCAATTGAGTCAAAACCTGAAACGGTGGTCTAAAAGCATATTTGATCGATCGTGGCATTCATAGAAGGGTCGTACCAGTCTATTACCAGAAGAAGAATTGCACCTGCTTTTCGTTCCTGCACACGACTAGTCGACCAAGTACCGTAATGGGAAATAAACCCGCAGTAGCAGATCTGGGTAAGATTGACTAAAGTCAGTCAGTGTGCGAATAAGAAATCGGAGCTAGGAAGATATGAGGATTGAAGATGCTACCTGATCGCAAACGCAAGAGACAGAATGCAAGAATGGGGTACAGGATCCAATTCATTTAAACAAGCCTCCGCGGTACAGCTTCTTCTCTGTCTTGGACTATAATAGCTGATGTCCATCTCCGACTCGACCTCTAACTCAGACTCTGATGATTATGCCTGATTTCTCTCAGTCTTAACAAATCGATTGGGATGAGGATGACGAACTGTTATGCGGCTAGAAGCTTTCCTCTTAGTTATGTGGTTTGGGCCTGAAGTTCCAGATGTGGGCTTAAGATTGGTGTGGATATAAGTTAACGGTTCTCCAACCTATGGGCTTGCTGAATTAGCCCATCCACAAATGTTGAGGCCCATTGCCAAACAGTTTATCCCCATGTTCGGGCCTGGCCAAATTCCTGTGTGGACAACGCAAAAGCCCATTCATACGGCCCAATACAAGATTCAATACATCGAGTGCCCAAATTAAATTCGGGTGTCTGCAGAAGAAATATATTCGACGGATTCAAAAATAAATATATGTACATCCGTCGACACCAAAAATTCTCTTAACAGCAGAAATACAAATTCTTCCGAACTACAATGGTTTGATCCCTTTACAGGGTATGTAGGCAATCTAGCGACCCACTAGATGCAACCACAATTTCAAATCGAATCCCTGACTCCACCAGTCAAATTCACACACATATCCAAACAGAATCCCTGACTCCACCAGTCAAATTCAGCCAGTCCTAAATTGAATCACTGACTCCAGTCAAATTCTTCCAACACCAGAAATACCAACTCACAAGAACTACAACGGTTTGATCCCTCCCCGAGGGTATGTAGGCAATCTATTAATCCACTAGATGCAACCACAATTTCAAATTGAATCTCTGACTCCACCAGTCAAATTCACACCACAATTTCAAATGAAAATCCCTGACTCCCTGGTTCATCCAATTCGAATCCCTGACCTCATCAGTCAAATTCTGCCAAACACCAGGAAACGTCACAGCCTCTCCAAATAAAATCCATGACTCCCTGGTTCATCCAATCCGAATCCCTGACCTCATCAGTCAAATTCCACCAAACACCAGGAAACGTCACAACCTTTCCAAACAAATCTAAAACAAATCGAATCTCTGGTTCACTTACACCAAATTCGTCCAAACACTATTCCTATTCCAAAAAGCCATACCCTCCAATAGGTCATTCACCCATTGGAACTCTTGAACTACGAGTGGCTTGATCCCTCTCCAAGGGTACGTAGGCAACCCATTCAAATATCCGGGTGCAGCCGCAAAAATAAACAAACAAACACACATCCCATCAATTGGTTTCTTCATAAATGGAATCAAAAGGGTGTTTTCCTGTAACAAGGGATTGTAATTAAGAGACACATTCTGTCTTGAATGGGTCGAACCCGAAATAATTAAAACTCTATTCGCTAAATGAATACGAGTGAAATTATGTTGGGTGACATTTACGCTCACTGTGTGCAGATTTTCTCTCAACAGCCATATACTTTGTAGTAAATGCCAATGGTTTAAGTCTTTCTTCAAAGTAGGCTCACCCAAAATAAGTGTGATGTCTAGGAAGGTTCTGAGATTAGTGATACTTAAGCGAGCCTTGCTCCACCGACATCTCTCTACTCACATGGTCACATTTATTTTGGAATTACTGAAAGAAGTTAGATGACTACCATTGTTTTGCATTTGCTAGCATTTTGGATTAGATTTTATTTGGTCAAAGAGACAATGAGGTAACTCCGTTGGCTTATGAATAAAATTTCGAGTTCTTTATGACTCCATTTTCATTCTGAGCATATGACTTTTGTGACTACGATGGCTGGGCCTTCAGTATTAATTCAAGGACATGGAATAGCCCAAGTTCCCTTTGCCAAATGGCACCTTGATTACTCTCACAAAAGCTCTCTACGCTCATAAGGAAAATCGCACCTATGAATAGCCAACGGATTCCATGCGAAAACTCATTTAGAGAACTAAAATGAGCTCCTTTGCAATACCTCTAATGATTGCGAGCAAAGGCGCATCTTAGAGAAGTTTATGTGTCTCTCTAATGGACTCTATGTCACTATCCGAGCTATTAAATCCAATAAAGTTATGAGAGAAGATCTCTTAGATTTAGACACATAATGACTTTGTCACAACAGGATAGGTCATCCTAGTTATGATATGATGATTCATCTACTAAAGACTTCACACGGACATCTATTTTCTCGAGCGAAACGAAGCATGAATCAAAAGTTGATTCTTGGACTAAGTGTGACTGCCATCGCCATCCACCACCAGCCTAGGGCTGGCATAGTCCTTATCCATGACGCCATAGATAGCGTACATCATGGTGATAATGCCCTAGGTGATGTTGCAATCACCAACTTTGCTTCAAATAGCGTTTTAGACGCTCAGGCCCAACCAAAATCCTCATTGGTTGCTTCTAAAGCCTCTCGCTCATTTTACAAAGCCCATTCCTTAGGGAAATTAGGACTAAGACCGTCCTATGCAAAGGATATAAAAATACTCATTTTGTTCTTACATAGAACCCATGGGGATTCTATGGACTGATTCAACCAACTTGCGGACTTTTAAATATCTCATGATGTTGGTTGACATGCAAACACGCTGGTCACGTGTTGTGCCATTGTCCACTTGTAAATGCTGCTTATGCTACACTCCTAGCACATATCATACAACAATGAGCTCACTCCCCGGATCATCCTATTCCGTCAATTGGACTTGACGATGCTAGAGAGTTTACATCGCAGCCTTTCATTGGTTATTGCAATGGGGCTGATATTGGACATCATATTCCCATGAACACACCCTAATGATCTCGCGGAAACGACTACGATGTTAGTTCGGACATTGGTAATGCGCACCAATCTCCTTTTATCCACTTGGAGTGATGCGATATCGCATGCAGCTATGCTAATTCGTCTATGACCCACCGCCACTCAATCTACCTCTGCGTTACAACTAGTGACTGGGTACAAGTATCGTACTTATGCATATTTATGTGTTCAATTTATGTACCAATTGCGCCGCCACAGCGCCCTATGATGGGTCCTTACAAACGAATGGGCGACTACATTGAATTTGAGATTCCAACTATCGTTCACCACTTAATGCCCTTGCTAGGTGATCTTCTTACCGCTATTTGCGGATGTCACTTTGATGAGACAGTCTTCCCATCGTTAGGGAGAGATAAGAACACGAATGTTCAGCAAGAACGACAACAATTATCGTGGTCTATCCCCACTATGTCTCGTCTTGATCCCCATTAAAGTGACGAGATCACACATCTGCTGCAAATATGCCTACAAGGAAGGACGTCCCTACGAGAGGACATAGCACCACCCTACACGGAGGTAGGCATGGCGCCAATGCCAAAGAGAGTGGCACTCTGGAGTTACAAGGCCATGGCCCTAGCTAGGATGCGTGGGAGGCCTATAGGTTCGAAGGATACTTTGGCACATTCCAATACTTTAATCATCAAGACTCAAAATCCGTCTCATGAGAATCTTCTGGGTTATGGTTATCGTTGGGGGACTCCTCAATGTCAGAACCTATTTCTAAGAATATAGAGCTCTATGAAAATTACACTAGTGTACATGAGACATGGGATAGAAACTCCATCATAATTAATGATGTAGTTGTGCATTTCATTGTGCATGAGTTTGTTTGAGCCCAATGACATTGAACCATGCTCCGTTGATGAATGAATACCAATGTAGAGAAATTTGGCCTAAATGGAAAGATGCGATCCATGTTAAGTTGGATTCTCTAACTAAGAGGAAGGTTCTCGAGCCAGTGATGCCAACACCTCCTAACATAAAACCTATGGACTAATGGGTTTTCGTTAGAAAGCGTGACGAGAAAAGGAGATGACTGATTATACTCATTTATATGCGTGTAATTATATCTAAAACACTATAAATAAGCTAATTCTCAAGTCAATTATAATGTAATTAATCCATTTTTATTATTTTGTAGAAAATAAGCAGAATTGAAGAATCAAGGAAAAATTGTGGAAAATTGGAGCAAATTGAAGTTTCCGACAAAATGATGAAATAGTCAATGTGGATCAACCGTGGTCAACGCCATCAGGGGAGCGGAATTCAGTTGCCTCCGATTGTATGTGCGGACTTACATGGGGATGGGAAAAGGAACGGAGTGAGAAAAAGAAAAAGGAAAAAATAAATAAATAAATAAAATGAAGAACTGTGGCACTTGTCTTAATTAAACCATTTGGTTTAATTAACAATCCATTTTGGTATTAATTAAGGAAGCCCATCACGTGGGAGACTTCCATTCCTTTTTCTCTCTCACGCGGCCAGCACACCATATCATTTTCTCTTCTTCTTGAACCCATGAGCTGCTGCCACGTGGCACTTAGCATCATCTCCTCTTCACAATCACGACCAGCCACTCATATATATTGATAGACCCTTCTGATAGAGAGACAACCCTACACGGCCGCACCACATCAAATAGAGGCAGCCCCTTTGGGCTGCTCTCTTTCCTCTCACTCTCTTCCCCATTCTTCTCCTCCACTTTCCATATTTTCTTTAGTTTTATTTTAGGGATTTGAAGGATTTACTCACCCAAAGCTTCAAAGATTCATCAAAGACTTCTCATCTACAAGATTCAAGACTTGGGTAATTGTGGGAGTTGTAAATCAAGACTAGTCATGCTAGCTTTTTAGCTATTTGTGACTATTCTTGTTTTCTCCTACACTTCTCTTCTCTTTTGTATTTGAATTTTGTAATTTTGATGTCTATGATTATGAGTTGTGAGTAATTTCTTTTGGGAGCTAGGGTTTCTAACTCTAGCTCAATTTTGATGTAATTGACATATTTTTCAAGTGATAAATAATGTATTTTCATATGGGTGCACTCTAATTACTATGCTAATTGATTCTTGATGCATTAATTTTAGGGAATTGACCACTCTCTTTGTTATGTGTTGAGATTTGTGTTGTGTGATACAATTGGTGGTTCTTTTGTTCACTAGCTTCATGTAATTAGTGTGGTGTGTCAAGTAGTTGCTTAATCGAAAATGAATGAATGCCTAAGTTTCTATTTCTTGTGCCCTTCGCCTTTAATCCTAGACGTTGTGGCCCTAACAAGGCATAATGATTAGGGTTAGAGAGTTCATTCTTGCCTTAACCGGAAGAAGGATACCAAATAAGAGAAATTGACTTAGTGGCCTTAACCGGCATTAGGTAGAGAACTAAGTAATCGTTACATTTTAGGTTGTAACTATTGCATGCTTAAATCCCTAATTTCTAGAGCTCTACGCCTTTAGCTCATGTTTTGGTAGCCCTAGTAAGGTACTAATTCATGAGTTAGAGAGTTCATATTTGTCCTAACCGAAATGTGAATACCCTTAAGGAAATTCGGCTTAGTGGCCTTGACCGGCATTAAGTACGGGATTTGGTTCTCATGAAGATATGTTTGTTTGCTTAAAGTGTTCGTTGCATTGAAATTTCTAGAGAGTGATCCCTAGCACCCAAAAACTATCTCTCTTTTATTTTTCGTCATTTTTAATTGTTGTTGTTAATTTAGTTTTCGACTTAGTCTTTTAGAAAATTACAATCACAATTTTGAATCATAATTTCTACCTCATTGTAAATAGCCATCACTAGGCTCTTAGTTTTGATTAGGCTTTGGTGCAAACCAAAGCCGAGCATTGCTAAGGCTTGGTGCCTTAGAATAGTATTTTTATTTTATTTTATTTTATTTTTATTTTTATTTTTTTTTCTTTTTCTTTTGTTTGCTTAGTGACTTTAGTTCCGACTACCCAAGGATTGTGGGTTAGCCACTAATCCCCGTGGTGCAATAAACTTTGGGCTCAATATTTCCCTATCTTGACAACGATACGTACGCTTGCGTAAATGTGTATCAAGTCAATGACAATCTCGCCTTATGGCACATCGCTTCTCACAAAACGCCCTGGAATCGACTACAATGAGACATATTCTCTCGTAATGGATGTCATTGCATTCCACTACCCTGTTAGTTTGGTAGTTTCCAAATAATTAAACATGCAACTTATGAAAGTGGTCCTTATGTATCTCTATGGGGATCTAGATATGGAATATACATGAAGGTTCATGGTGAACTTCATTTACCCAAGTCAAGTGACTCTAGACCACGGAGCGCGTTTTACAAAGAGGTTGAAACGCTCACTAAGTGACTACTTGATTGGGAAGGGATATGCCCACGCATTTTCATAACAAGTTTCAGATTCTATTGTGGTTTCATTGGAAGCCCTTAAAGAGTTAAGGGAAACCTCTGAACACTTGAAATCTGAGTTTGAGATGAAGGATTTTGGGAGAACACAAATATGTCTCAGTTTGGAACTTGAACATCGTGTCGATAGATGCTTAGGCATTTTGACAAGGTTCAGCCTTCAAGCATCCCCATGATCGTCCATAGTCTTGATCCTAAAAATGATCTTCTTCGCCCAAGGGATGATGACGAAGATGTGCTAGAGACAGAAGTGTCTTACTTGAGTACGATAGGCGCATTATTATACTTAGCTCAATGGACAAGACTGGACATCTCATTTGCCATGAACTTGTTAGCTAGATATAGCTTCGTGCCAACGCGATGCCATTGGATTGGTGCAAAAGATATCTTTCGATACTTGACATGTATGATTGATATGGGCTTGTTCTATATATCCCTATATAGAGACGATGGATTTGGACCCATCACACACCAGGAATGCTGCCAACACTAGCCTGCTTCACTATCCCCATCCCAAAACGATAAGCGTTTTGGAAGGTTTTGCTGATGTTGGGTATCTCTTGACCCACACAAAGGTCATTACCCAAATTGGTTAATTGTTCACCATGGGTATAGACTTTGATATCTTGGAGGTTTACAGAACATACCCTAGTCGCTATATCTTCTAACAATGAAGAGATCATTGCTCTTCATGAAGTGGTTCGTGAATGTTTATGGATTGGATCCATGATTACGCATGTTCAAAAATTGTGGTTTGAAGTCTACCACAGATGAGTCTACGAGCATTTGGGATAATGCTGCTTGTTTTGAATGAATGAAGTAAGGCTACATCTAAAGTGACAACACCAATGATAATCAGCAACAACAGACTCTCCTCAAGATCAAAGTGAACTAGGTTCAATCTGGGGATAGTATGGCAGACTTGCTCACTAAGTCATTGCCTAAATTCCCTTTTCGAGAAACATGTTGGTAGCATTGTTTGCGGAAGTTATCCGAATTCGAATGACCGTAGTCATCAGGGGGAGGTGTCTACATGTATGGTCTCGAAACGTGAAGGTGTGTTGTGCTCTTTTCCCCCTTCGACCGAGGTATTTTTGTCCCACTGGGTTTTTGTTACTCGGCAAGGGTTTTAGCGAGGCAACGAGAGAAGCACCACGTTTGGATGACACAAGGGGGAGTGTTCAAGTAAATCTCTATTTATGTGTCTGGCCTAAACTCTAAGTTACTTGACCTAGTGGTAATAGGGTTTAAAAGGATCTAGATATTCCTATTCAATATATAATCACTTTTCCTTCTATGGTTCGGATTGTATACCTTGTAATCCTCTATATAAAGCTAAAACACTTACTTAATTTTTCATTTTTCTCTTTTTGTCCTTATTTGTCAATTGGGAAAATTTCACAAACAGTACACTAAGTAAATGCCATTAATAATTCTTATACATAAAGTTCCAAACCAAACATTTTGAAACTCGACCCACTATCAGTACACGACGTCAATGACGCCGTTAATTTGACACCAAAATGTCCATTATGCCTTCAGTTCTTTTTTTTTTTAATAATTTTTTTTTCCGTTTTTTTTTTTTTCCTTCGTTTTTATCTCTTTCTGGGGTCTGAGAAAATTAATGGGGTATCAACTTATAATTATGGTAATGTTGGAGGAAACTCCAAGTTACCGACAAAGTGTTTTTCAAAGTCAGTTAAGCTTCACCTGTCGGTGAACCAAAACGATTTCATTGTTTTCTCAGAGTTTCATATATTCTTGGAGAGCAGCAAAGTGACTTCCCTGAAAAACAAAAGCAATGAGCCTCAGAATCGTGAGAAAGGCTTCACAAACCCAAAACCCGAAGCAACTCTCCTCCAAAATCACACGCTCCCTCTCGCAGTTCTCCCCTCAATCCAAACTGTACGTCTAACACCACTTCATCAAGTTCAGTCGACAGCTTTCGGGTTTCTGATGTTTGATTGGGTTCTACTTGTGGTTCATTTTGCAGTTCTTCTTCGTTTGGCATTGCTTTTGACATCGACGGGGTCGTTTCACATAGTGATGTTCCCATCGGAGGCTCCCTTCAGGCCTTCAGAAGACTACCTATCGGAGGCTACCTATCGAGTGATGAGGTAGACTACCTATGAGAACCAAGAAGAGAGAGAGCGAGAGAGAGAGAGAGAGAGGGATCTGAGGAAGGAGGAATCGAATAGATGAAGAAAAATCAAAAAGAAAGAAAGGAAAACTGAAGAACAGAGGTGGGTTTCGAAGTGGGTGAGCTCGGGCTTCTTCTCACATGAAGAACAGAGGTGGGTAAAATAAAAATAAAAGAACTGAGGGTATAATAGACATTTTGGTGTCAAATTAACGGGGTCATTGACGTCGTGTACTGATAGTGGGTCAAATTTCAGATTTCGTGTACTGAAATGCTTGGTTTGGAACTTTATGTATAAGAATAATTAGTGACTTTTACTTGGTGTACTGTTTGCGAAATTTTCCCAAGTTGATAAAGTCAATTAATAACTGAAAAAAAAATTGGAGGTCCAAATATCAAATTTGGAGGTCCAACTAGAATCACCCTTATATTTGATGTTGAAATGGTAATGAGATTTCTATTCAACTTGTCTCATGTACAAAATCATGGCTCTCTTTATAGGGTTGATTATGATAATAAAAGTACTGTTCTAGCATACTGGTACAAATGTGAACCTAGACTAATCTATGTCTAAGAACAATCATGAGAGTTACAAATCTGGGAATTAAATACAATCATGGGAGTTATGGAAGTTAAGTACAATCATGGGAGTTACAAGTCTGGGAGTTTTATATGACAATAAACCAGAGAGGTAATCAAGGAATTCATTATCAATTATGATTAATTGAGAATCAACCAATAATTACTCTAATATCCCCTCTCAAACTTAAGATAACAGATTTGAAGCCAACTTGAGTTTAGAAACTAACTCTTTAAAATGGCCAGTTGGATGTGCCTTAGTGAACAGATTTGCTGGTTGATCAATGGAGGAAATTGGGCGAATGTTAACAATACCACGAGCAATGTGTTGATGCACATAGTGACAATCATTTTCGGGCTAAATACAGATTACTACCCTGTAGTTTGGGTCCACAATCAATTCAGTCCCTGAACTTCTAATTTCATCAAAAACACCCCTGCACTTTTAGTTTTGATATAATAGGTCCAATTTGTTAGTTTTCCTACAATTGAGTTATTTAACTTGTTAACGTGGCTCATATATGGCCTATGTTTTTGATGTGTGGTGTCGAGGTGGCCTGCATAGTCAATTTAGGAGTGAGTCCTACTATTAAAAATAAATAGTTTTTCAACAAATAATCTAACTATAACTTGAACCCATAACAAAATATTAACGAATTGGACCTATTAGATCAAAATTGAAAAATGCAGGGGTGTTTTTGATGAAATTAGAAGTCCAAGGACTGAATTGATTTTGGACCTAAACCACAGGGTAGTAACCAGTATTTAGCCCATCATTTTCAATATGCTTTGTGAGTTCATGAAAGACATCATTATGGGCAATGTAGATAACACTTTGGTTAACACAATAAAGAGTGGCAGAAGAGTGAGAGATGCCCATATTCTGAAGTAACCACTGAAGCCAAATAAGCTCTTGAGCAGTATCAGCAATAGCACGGTACTCAGCCTCAGTGCTAGACCTAGAGTTGAGAGATTGCTTTTTACTACGCCAAGATATGAGAGACTCCCCTAAGAAGAAACAGAAGCCTGTGGTAGAACGACGATCTGTAGGATCACCCGCCCAATCAGCATCAAAATAAGCAGAAAGCTCAAGGGATGAATGAGCAGAAAAATGGAGACCATGAAATAAAGTGCCCATTATATATTGAAGAATGCGGAGAATAGCAGTAAAATGAGTAGAGCGAGGAGCAGACATAAATTGGTTGACAATATGAACAGAGTAAGCAATGTCTGGCCGAGTAACAGTGAGGTAGACTAGACTACCAACAAGTTGGCCATAGAGGCTGGCATCAGTAAGTGGAGTACCATCAACATGAGTGAGTTTCACATTAATCTCAAGTGGAGTAGTTGTTGGCTTGTTATTTGTTAAGCTTGCACGAGAGACAAGATCAGAAGCGTATTTAGCCTGAGAAAGAGTATAACCATCTAAATGGGAGGAGACTTCAAGACAAAAAATAGCTAAGATGGCCAAGATCTTTCATTTCAAAGTGCTGACTGAAATAATTTTTAAGATTAGAAATACTAGAAATATCATCTCCAGTGATTATCATATCAACATAAAGTAAAAGAAGAGTAACACCTTATCCCACCTTCTAAATGAAAAGAGCTAAATCATGAGGACATGAGATGAGACCATATTCTCCAATAACACTACTGAACTTAGAAAACCAAGCACGAGGGGCTTGCTTAAGTCCATACAAAGCTCGACGAAGTTTGCAAACCTTGTTAGCAGGATGATGATAGCCAGGAGGAGGTTTCATATAAACATCTTCAATGAGGTCTCCATTATGAAATGCATTCTTAACATCCATCTAAAATAATGTCCATTTTTGGATGGCAACAACAGTAATCAGGCTTCCTATAGAAGTAAGACGAGCAACAGGTTCGAAAGTCTCTTCATAGTCAATACCATATTCTTGTGTAAAACCTTTAGCACCCAACCGAGCCTTGTATCTTTCAATAGAGCCATCAGAGCGAGTCTTAATTTTGTATATCCATTAACAACCCACAACAAACTTTCCAACAGGAAGATTAACCAAATCCCATGTGTGAGTTTTGTCTATGGCTTGTAATTCCTCTGTCATTGCTTTCTGCCAAATAGGGTTAGAGCAAGCTTCACGATAGGACTGAGGCTTATAGAAAGTGACCAGCTGATGACAATATTTCCACACCCTTTGAATTGATGAAGACATATCTCCTCTGTTATAGGGAGTAGCAAGAACAACTTCTGTGCGTGTAGTCTGAAGGGAACTGAGGCGATTTTCTTCAGAAATGAGATTAGTATGTTATAGCACTTTCAAAGGTTAGGAGAGGACTCCGATGAAGAAGTGAGGCTGGTATGGGCTCAAATGTATCATTAAGAGCCATAAGAAAATACATTAAACGTTCCTGGTCTCTATCGTTAGAGAACTTTGTGGCATCACCATCACAATCCCATGTAGGTTCTACAAGTGTTAATTGATCCCAAATAAATTGCATTTGAGAGAGGAATGAATTGATTGATTGCCCAAGTTCTTAGCGCATACGGTGAAGGGTGCTCAAAAGTTCATATATGTGAGCAAGATCTATGGTTGTATAGAGCTTTTTTAAAAAAATTCTAAACGTCCTTGGTTGTGTTGAACCGACCAAATTGATGGTTGATTGAGGAAGATGAGGTATTGTGAAACCAAGTGAGGACCTGGTGGTTCTTACTATCAAGTCGTTCAGCAAACTTGTCATTAGTTTCGTTATTGAGCTTGGTTGGTACGTACGGTTGAGTAATATCTCCAATAGCATAATGCCATAGATTGAGTCCATGGAGAAAACTACACATGGCTTCAGCCCAAAAAGTGTAATTTGGACCCTCTAGTATAGTTTGTATGGGTTAAGAGACATCTGACTTGTCCATGGTAAAACAACAAGAACGAATTCAACGATGTGGTAATTTTTGATAAAAGACACGTTGAGGGAAAATGAACCAAATCAAAAGATTGTGAGTGGGTGAACTAGTTGAGGTCACAAAGTCAAAAGCTTTGATACCATGTTGAAATGGTAATGAGATTTCTATTCAACTTGTCTCATGTACAAAATCATGGCCCTCTTTATAGGGTTGATTATATTGAAAGATATTTGGTTGAATTGATTTTCTATTCGTTGATTGACAATCATATATACAAAGCAGTAGTCTTGTACAACACAAAGACTCCTTATGTTTAGGAGAACAAGAAAGGAAAAACAGCGTATGCTAGCTAAACAATTAAAACAGTAAGATATTACAATCAAGGTAGAATTCTAGGATATCAAATCTCCTTGATATATAACCAAATTAAGCATACTTTCCAATACTCCCCCTCAAGTTGGAGATTGTATGTCAATAGCTCCCAACTTTCACAACAGAGATTTGAATTTCTCTTTCCCCAAAGCCTTGGTAAATACATCAGCCAACTGTTGTGATGATGCAACATGCCTAGTTACAATTTTACCTTCCAGAATTTTATCTCTAATAAAGTGGCAGTCCATTTCAATGTGCCTAGTTCTCTCGTGAAACACTGGATTCGTGGCAATGTGTAACGCCGCTTGATTGTCACAATGTAAAATGGCAGGCATAGAAATAGGCAAATGCAAATCCGCTAACAAATAACATAACCAAGTGAGTTCACAACAAGTACCTGCCATGGCCCTGTATTCTGCTTCTGCACTTGACAATGATACAGTCTTTTGTCTGTTTGTTCTCCATGAAATTAAAGAATTGCCCAAGAATACACAGTAACCAGTAGTTGAGCGGCGAGTAATGGGACAACCCGCCCAATCTGAATCGCAAAAAGCTCTTAAATTTAATGAATTATTAGAGTGCATTAGTAAACCTTGGCCTGGAGAGGATTTCAAGTACCGTACAACTCTGAGCGCAGCCTCCATATGTTGTTGGCGTGGTTCATGTATAAAGCGGCTTAGGACGTGCACTGAGTGTGTAATATCTGGTCTAGTGATTGTCAGATAAATCAATCGTCCCACCAGACGCCGATACGCTGCTGGATCTCTTAGCGGCTCACCTTTGTTCGAAAGTTTGCACTCCTCCATAGGGAACTCGATTGGTTTAGCTCCCAAATAACCACTGTCCTTTATAATTTCGAGCACATACTTTCTTTGGGATAAATAAATTCCCTTCTTTGAACGTGCTATCTCAATGCCCAAAAAGTACTTCAACTCTCCAAGGTCCTTGATACGAAACTGTGCATGGAGGAACTGCTTGAGAGCATGTATAGAGTTTGTGCAATTGCCTGTAATCATAATATCGTCCACATATATCAAAAGAGCAGTGAAAGAATTACCATCTTTACGAACAAACAACGAATAATCTGCTTTGGATTGTATAAACCCCGCACGAATAATGGCTGTAGTGAATTTTGAAAACCATTGCCCAGATGCCTGTTTTAATCCATATAGGGATTTATTGAGGCCACATACAAAGTTCTCCCCCTGTCGCCGGAGACCAGGAGGAGGGGACATATAGATTTGTTCATGCAAATCTCCATTAAGGAAAGCATTATTAACATCCAATTGATGTAAAGACCAACCGAAACTAGCAGCAAGAGCAAGGAGACAACGAACAGTTACCATTTTTGCGGTTGGGGAAAAAGTGTCATGATAGTCAATGCCGGCAGTTTGGGTGAAACCTTTGGCCACGAGACGTGCTTTGTGGCGCTCAACAGAGCCATCAACATGATACTTAATGCGGTAAACCCATTTGCAGCCAATAGGACGCTTCCCAGGAGGTAAAGGGACAAGGTTCCATGTGTTGTTGTCAATAAGAGCCTGCAATTCAGAAGTCATGGCCTGCTGCCATTTTGGGTCAGAGGCAGCACTTTCATAAGAGGAGGGCTCCACGGCCTGACTGATATGGGCAACATAAGCAAGATGTGCAAGTGAATATCGATGGTAAGACAAGAATTGATGAAGGGGATATAATGTACCTGATGAGGAACTTGGAGAGGACGATGATGGGGAGTGTGGAAGCAGCATCACCTGCGAGCAGACGTAGTCCTGGAGGCGTACGTTGGGTTCCCAGGAGAGTTGGGAGCGACGGAGAGGCTGAGCAACGGGATCGGAAATAGCAGCAACCACATCAATGGGTGCAATAGGATTTGGGACAGGAAGGACATCCAAATCGGCCAGGGAAGAAGAAGGAGGAAGGTCGTGGTCGAGAGACAGAGGCGCATGGACAGATTCAGAAGCTGGAGCTGTGGAAGGAGGCGGAGCGAAATTGCAGGGGCGTTGGTGGTAGAAGAAGAAACAGGGGTAGAAAGATCTGTGTGTGGTACATGTGGTGTTTGAGAATGAGAATGGGTGAAGGAGAATGGATCGGGTACAATAGTAATGGGTATGGATGGGCCCGATGGGCTGGGTTCTGATTGGGATTCCTTTTGTGGTGACTTATAGAAAATGTCTTCCATAAATATGACATCCCGGTTGGTGAAGGTTTTCCCAATTTCAATGTCGTATAATTTGTAAGCTTTCTGCCCCATGGGATAACCAATAAAGATACATTTACGGGCTCGAGGATCAAATTTGGAAGATGGATGAACGGATGGAGCAAAGGCAATACAGCCAAATACCCTCATACGAGAGTAATCAGGGAGCTTTCCGTAAAGTACCTCAAATGACGTTTTCTTGTTTAACAACAAAGTGGGAAGATGATTAATGTTGTAAACAGCTGTAAGGACACATTCACCCCAAAAAAGAAATAGGAAGATGTGATTGTAAACGAAGGGCACGAGCTGTTTCAAGGATATGTCGATGTTTTCGTTCAACAACACCGTTTTGTTGAGGTGTATAGACACAATATCGTTGAAAAATTACACCCTGCTCAAGAAAAAAATCTTGCAAAGAAAGGAATTCGGCTCCATTATCGGAGCGAAATTGTTGGACTTTAACATTAAATTGAGTCGCAACATAATTGAAAAATTGGCGGAGTAAAGTTTGCGTTTCACTTTTGTGACGCATAAAAAATACCCAAGTGAATCGAGAAAAATCATCAACAATGGTCAAAAAATAATATGCACCAGAAAGAGTGGGAGTCGTATATCGACCCAAAATGTCCCAGTGAATAAGGGAAAAAATCTTGGTAGTTGAAATTGAACTAAGTGAAAAGGGTTGACGAGTTTGTTTCGCCAACGGACAAACATCACATTGATGACTAGAATCAAACTTGAAATGAAGATTATTATTTGCTAAATATTGTAAACGTGAAGAAGAAGGGTGGCCGAGGCGTCGATGCCATAGGTTGGAAGAGATGGTTAAATTGCAAGCAAAGCGGTTGGATGGAGGAATGGAAGCCAACGCCACAAGATAGTAGAGGTCACCACGTCGCTTACCCACACCAATCATCATCCTCGTAACCAAGTCCTGCAAAACACACCAAGAGGGAAAAAATGTCACCGAACAACTCATGTCATCAATTGTCTTACCAACAGATAAAAGATCAACTTTGAAACTTGGTACACATAGAACATTGTTTATGCCAAATGAATTTGTGAATTGGATGACACCACTCATAGCGATACTCGCTCTATCCCCACTAGGCAAACACTGGTGGCATGGAAGAATGTGAATCAATAGTAGTTAAAGATTGTGGAGATGAAGTTATGTGATGAGTTGCCTCGCTGTCAATGATCCAGCGATTAGGAGTAACTAAAGACACACCTTGAGAAAATTCAGAAAGTGATGCCGAGGCTGCATTAGCTTGAGGGGTTGCTTTGAGATTCATTGCAGCAATTATTTGAACATATTGTGGCTCAGTCAGGTTTGGCATGACTCCTTGGAGTTCTTGAAAGTTAGGAACTTGGTCACTTGCATCCACAGAATGGGCAGAAGCATGTTTCTTGGTTCGGTTTCCATAATTGCTAGATTTCTTGCCATAATTCCCTTGGAAAGAATTCCGAGTTTTGTTGCCATTAGCTTCCGAATTTTGATTTTCATCCATACTCTTGTGTTTTGGGTGTCCAGGAGGGTATCCATTTTTCTTCCAACATGTGGCCTCCCTATGAAATTCTGCCCCACAATAGGTGCATTCAAAAGGCTCTTTGTTTCGATTTCCTGGATTGCTTGTTTTCAGCCTCCAATTGTTGTTGCTGCCGCACACCATCATATCCGCCATATTCGATGGCATAGCAGAAAAGCCTAACTCACGCTGCTTTTCTTCCTGTTTGACTGAAGCATATGCCTGACGAACAGAAGGTAAGGGATTCATCGACAATATTTGTCCACACGTACCTGAATATGTCTCATTGAGTCCCATAAGAAATTGCATCAATTTGGTGCAATCATTTTGAGCACAAGTACATGAAGCCGAGCTGTAGGTAGAAAGCTCATCCCATAATCCCTTCAACTTTGTGTAGTACGTTGAAATTGACATCTGACCTTGTTCAATCCAATATATGTCTCGTTGAATCTAAAATATATGTGGAGCATTCCCAAGTGAGAATCTCTCACGAAGATCCTCCCAAATAGCCCGAGGAGTGTTGCAGGAGAGAACAGAATCAGCCAAGTCTGGTTCCAAAGAGTTAAGAATCCAGGAAAGTACCATATCATTGCATCGTTGCCAAAGGGCATGCTCATCAGGATCAGATACTTCATCTGGTTCTTTGATCTTTCCGGTAATAAAACCGGTCTTGTTCTTGGCACTGAGGGAAATCCTCATAGCACAGCACCAAGAATGATAATTATCACCGTTTAAACGCTTCGAAACAAGCAAAAGACCGGGATGGTCTGAATGGTGTAGGAACAAGGGACTTGATGGATCAAGGGATGATGATCCATCAGAATTTGGAATAACATCTCCTTCGGGCATGATGTTAAATTGGAAGAATGAGAAGAGGAAGAACGTAGCTGCTGCGTTAAAAAGATGAGAAGGAGAGCTAGGACGTATCCTGCTCTGATACCATATTGAAAGATATTTGGCTGAATTGATTTTCTATTCATTGATTGACAATCATATATACAAAGCAGTAGTCTTGTACAACACGAAGACTCCTTATGTTTAGGAGAACAAGAAAGGAAAAACAGCGTATGCTAGCTATACAATTAAAACAGTAAGATATTACAATCAAGGTAGAATTCTAGGATATCAAATCTCCTTGATATATAACCAAATTAAGCATACTTTCCAATAGATTATGATAACAACAATACTATTCTAGCATACTAGTATAAAGGTGAACCTAGACTAATCTATGTCTAAGTACAATCATGGGAGTTCCAAATCTCGGAGTTAAGTACAATCATGGGAGTTATGGGAGTTAAGTACAATCGTGGGAGTTACAAGTCTGGGAGTTTCATATGACAATAAACCAGAGAGGTAATTAAGGAATTGATTATCAATTATGATGAATTTAGAATTAATCAAGAATTACTCTAATATTTGAAAAGTCCACTTATTGATTTTGCATGTATAGATGAGATATATGTATATGTCTTAACCCTTTCAACGTTGGTATTTATCCTAATATGAGATGAGAGTTCATGGAGTACTGTAGTGCCGGCTCTTAAGATGTGCAACAAGGGTGACATCACAGGACCCTTAATTGAGAGGGCCCAAATTTTTTTTTTCTTTGTGTGTTTTATGCATATATTTATAAATATTAAAAACTGTAAATAATATAAAATAGGGCCCCATAATCCTTTTTCTGCGTTCACACATCACACACCTGACACCTTGAGAGGTCTTTAGAGGGCCCATTTTGGTTTTAGTGGTCATATATTTAAATAAATAAATATTAAAAACTGAAGATGATATGAAATTAGGTGCCACACAACCAAACCTTATCCTCCTCTTTTTTCTGCGTTCTGTCTCTCCTCCAGCTCTCCTCTCGTCAATTCTCATCGACCATTCGACCTCAGTACCTCTCTACTTAGCCACTCTGATATGATTGAATCAATCTTTGCTACGTTATTTGCTTGGCCCCATAATGATTCTTTATGCATTATTCCTAATGGTTTGAATTGGTTTCCAGATTGCAAAGGTCTAGACCAGTAGGCCATCTAGCAATTTTGTGGGATTCTGGAATAGAGAAAATTAGAGAGGTCGAGCAGTGAACAAACTTAAAGTCTCAGACTGTATACTTTGAGTTCAGGGAATCAGGTTCTCTCCTTCACATTGATTTGCTAATTTTGCTTGAATTGTCTAGGGATGTTGCTTGATTTGATTTGCTAAAATTTAGAAGCATGCCTCCTAAAAGAAAATGTTTATCTGGACATGCAAAATGTTTAAAGAAGAAAAAAGATGCAGAGTTGGTTAACTCTTTAAGAGGAAGTCTTGATAGGTTCATTACTAAAGAACCAGAAGGTTTGGGTGGAGATTTAGTTAATGAAGTGGTGGAAGAGCACACTGAAGGGAAGATAATGTGGAAGACCACATTGATAGGGAAGATAATGTGGAAGAGCACACTGATGGCAATGTAGTTGTCAATAATTTGGGTCATGATGAAAATGAGAATGGTACAGGAGATAATGATAATGTCAATGATGCTCCCGTGAATATTTTTGACCCAAGAAATTGGGATAGTTTGGATAAAAAGTTGATAGATTGGTTGGTAGAAAAGGGTTCTCTTAGAGATCTTTCAATAGAAAATGGTCCTTCAGACAAGTTCAATAGACGCTTCAGTTCAAAATTCGACACTCGGTTTTTAGGAAATGGAGAGAAATATGATAGAGAGTGGCTAGTGTACTCAAAGGAACTTGATAAGGTTTTTTGTTTTTGTTGCAAGTTGTTTAAGAAGGGGCCAATGCGAGGTTAGTTACTGAGTGATGGGTACAAAGATTGGGATCATCTTAATAAAAGACTTAAGGAGCATGAAATGAGCACTGATCATCTCATTAATGCAAATACTTGGACTGATTTGCGTCTTAGATTGTAGAGACATGAAACAATAGATAAAGCTTTTCAAGACCATATTAGGAAAGAGAAATAACACTGGAGGAATGTGCTGAAAAGAATAATTGTAATTGTCAAATTTCTTGCTAAAAATAACTTAGCTTTCCGTGGAACTAATGAGAGGCTTTATGAACCTGATAATAGACACTTTTTAGGCCTAGTTGAAATGGTGGCAAAATGTGAAGAAGTGATGGAGGAGCATTCTAGACGCATAAATAGTTATGAAATTCATCATCATTATCTTGGTCATAACATTTAGAATGAGTTGTTGCATATGATAGCTATTGAAATCAAAGCTGAAATCATAAAAAAAAAAAAATAAAGATGCAGAATATTTCTCTGTTATTCTTCATTGCACACCAGATATTAGTTACCAAGAGCAGATGTCATTGATAATTAGATGTACGTGTGAATGTTTCAAAGAGTCCAATACCAATTGAAGAGTTCTTTTTGGAGTTTTTAAATGTACATGACACTTCTGGTTAGGGACTATTTGAAGAGCTGCAGGCTGTGGTACAATCATTGGATCTTAATATTAACAATTTTACAAAAAAAATTGTTAGATATCAATCCTAGAGCATTATACACCCCGTGTGGTTGTCATTGTTTAAACTTAACTCTTTGTGATGTGGTAAATTATTGTGGGTAAGCAGTGGATTTTTTTGGAATACTACAACATCTTTATACCTTGTTTGCAGGTTCTACAAAGCGATGGCAGATTTTGAAAGATAACCTAAAAGGGTTCACTCTCAAATCATTATCCACTACGCATTGGGAGAGTCCTACTCAGAGTGTTAAGCCTCTACGATTCAACGTTGTTGAAATAAGAGAAGCATTACTTCAATTGGCAGAAATTAACAAGGATCCCAAAATTAAAAGTGGTGCAAAGTCAATAGCAACTAATGATCTGGGAGACTTTGAGTTTTTGCTAAGCATGGTGATTTGGTATGAGATCTTGTTTGCTTTTAATAGGGTTAGCAAAGTGCTGCAGTCTAATGATATGCAAATTAGTGTTGCTATAGCTGAAGTAAAAGGTCTAATTGCTTAGCTTGATAAGTTTAGAGAAACTGGCTTCACAGATGCAATGACTACTGCTAAAGAAATTGCTACTGCATTAGATGTTGATCCTATTTTTCTAGAAAAGCGTCCAATTCAAAGAAAAAGATTTTTTGATGAAAGCGGGAGTGAGCCATCTCCATCATCTTCAAGTGAGGAATCTTTTAGAGTGCATTATTTCTTATATATTGTAGATCAAGCTAAGGGATCATTAAATTAGAAGGTTTGAACATTATCAACATTATGATGATATCTTTGGATTTTAATTCACTTCAGAAACTTTGAATTCCTTGAATGATAATGATATGAAAGCTGCTTGTATTCATGTAAGTATATTGGGTAATTACCATTCAACACATACTTTCCCAAGAGCAGTAGGAGATCAGAGGTTGCACAGGACTAGGAGAGTATTTCTCCTACTTTCCCGGTGGTTCAAAAAAACAGAAGAAGATTGCAGAATAGGATTACAAAGAGGAAATTTAAGGGAATCATGCTCACTGATCTTGAGATAAATGTGGTTTACATTTCATATCGTTTTGCATGATTCTAAATTAATATGCATATCTTGTATTTAATCTGAAATTCTTATCTGCATTACACGGTTTTCTAAATGCATATCACATAAAGATCTTGGTTGCTTACAATTAGGAAGATTTGATTGCATATAGGAATCAGTTTTAAAACCTTTCCGTGTTTATCTTATTTTGGTGATAAGAAGAGATTTGATTTAAGGGGCGTCTTGCTCCTCTATAAAAGGTTTCGAACTATATTATGTGAGTAGAGTTTTTGACTAAGTGTGTTATGTGTGTTGCTTAGTCTTGACAAACAGTTTTCATGAAAAACTCTCCTTGATTGTTTTTGGTGTTTGCTCATTTCATTCTTCTTATATTACATGAGATCAAAGAGTCTTTGATTCAAAAAGAAGACAAGACATTCCAGTGTGGATTACTACAATAGATCAGGTTATTCTTGTGCATAATAGGTTGTTCAAGTTGTAAACAAGTTAGCTATATTGCTTGTAACATGGTTGCATTGAACACCACAACTTGTGTCTTGTAAAACCTTGATTTCAAAGTGGATTGTTTTCTGTGTGTGGGCTACATAAACAGCCTAGCAGTGATGTTTCCTCAGTGGTGAGGTTTATACTGCGTTAGCAAGTTTTTATGTCATGATTTGACTGATTTCCATTACTTTGTTCAAGCAAGAGTAATTCATTGAAAACCTGTTCCATCTAGTGTTTTCATTTGGCATCAGAGCAGGTTCAAGAAACTTCTAGTAGATCGCAGGGTTGATGGAACACTCTCGAGATAGAGCTGCTGGTGGATCGGTCAATAGCCCTCCATGGTTTGATGGAGGCTGTGAGAAGTATACTCAATGGAAGATTTACATGAAATCATATCTTTATGCACAAGACGAACATGTGTGGAATATTGTTGAAAATGGCTGGAGGATACCTGTTGTTCAAACTAAAGGTAAGAGTTCATCCACTGCCACTCCTAAACCTAGGAAGGATTGGACTGATGAGGAAGTACATGATCTTCAAGTTGACTTCAAGGCAAAGAATATCATATTCACTGCTCTCTCTAAACGTGAAAAACTGAGAACCACAATCCAAGCAGGCTTGGGATCTGTACAAACTACATATGAACGTAATAAAAACGTACGTGCACAAAAATTGCAAGGTCTGATTTATGAATTTGAAACTATGATCAAGGGAGAGGATGAAACCGTGGATGATTTTCATGGTAGAATTTTAAAAATTACTAGTCAAGTGGTTAAGAAAATTCTTAGGGCCTTGCCTGATAAGTTTCATTCGAAAGTTACTAGCATTGAAGATTCATTTGACATTGATGACTATCGGCTAAATGAACTTATCGAAAACCTAAAATCCTATGAGCTAAGGCTGAAACCTGAAAACAAAACTAAGGGTGTAGCTTTCAAAGCGGTGAAAAAAGCCGAAGAGGAAGATGCACCACTAGATCTGGCCCTTTTGACCAAAGAGTTCAAGAAGTTACTGAAAAGTAAAACCTCGTCTAGGAACCAAAATGCTCCCAGAAATTTTTTTGGATTAATTTCAGTTTACCCCCCTGAGGTTTGGGGGTGTCATCATTTCACCCCCTCTACTTTCAATTTTGAATTTTTACCCCCTAAACTTTCCAATTTCAATCAACCGTGTCCAATTTCTCTTATTCCGTCCAAAGTCAACGTTAACTTTGACTTTTGAGGGGTAAAATGGTCTTTTCAAGATAAAAAAGATATAAAAAAATAAAAAATAAAAAAATTTCGTTTTTTTTTTTTTTTCTGTTTTTTTTTTTTTTCTTTTCTATTTCTTCATTTTTTTTTTGTCTTCAACCTATACACCAAAAGTTATAATAGGTTTATAAAAACAAAAAAATATTCTAGGTGGTTGAAAGCCGCTTGCTGGTCTACGATATTTGTGATATATCTCCGATAAAGTGAAGAATTTTAGGATATATCCCCAATAAAGTGAAGAAATATCTGTAAAAAATAATTTTACACTTTATCTAGAAATAAATATCTGTAAAAAAATAATTTTACACACTCGCTGGTCTACGATATTTGTGATATATCTCTGATAAAGTGAAGAATTTTAGGATTCCCTAATAAAGTGAAGAAATATCTGTAAAAAATTATTTTACACTTTATCTGTAAATAAATATCAGTATATTCCCAATAAAGTGAAGAAATATCTGTGTAAAATCATTTTTGGTCTACGATATTTGTGATATATCTCCAATAAAGTGAAAAAATTTAGGATATATCCCCAATAAAGTGAACCAATATCTGTAAAAATGATTTTACAATTTATCTGTAAATATCTGTATATCCCCAATAAAGTGAAGAAATATCTGTGTAAAATCATTTTTTACAGATATTTATTTACAGATAGTGTAAAATTATTTTTTACAGATATTTCTTCACTTTATCAGAGATATATCACAAATATCGTAGACCAGCGAGTGTGTAAAATCATTTTATCGTAGACCAGCGAGTGTGTAAATCATTTTTTACAGATATTTATTTCTAGATAAAGTGTAAAATATTTTTTACAGATATTTCTTCTCTTATGGGGATATATTCTAAAATTCTTCACTTTATCGGAGATATATCACAAATATCGTAGACCAGCAAGCGGCTTTCAACCACCTAGAGTATTTTTTTTGTTTTTATAAACCTATTACTTTTGGTGTATAGGTTGAGACAAAAAAAAAATGAAGAAATAGAAAGAAAAAAAAAAAAAAAAAACGAAGAAACAAAAGAAAAAAAAAAACAGAAAAAAATTTATTTTTTTATTTTTTGATATATTTTTTATCTTGAAAAGACCATTTTACCCCTCAAAAGTCAAAGTTAACCTTGACTTTGGACGGAATAGGAGAAATTGGACACGGTTGATTGAAATTGGAAAGTTTAGGGGGTAAAAATTCAAAATTGAAAGTAAAGGGGGTGAAATGATGACACCCCCAAACCTCAGGGGGGTAAACTGAAATTAATCCAAATTTTTTCACAATGTTGGTAGCAGTTACAACAATGTTAAGAGTGGAAAAGGAAGTTTTAAGGCAAATAATACTGGCAAAGTCAAATGCTATGAATATGGTGGCATGGAAATGGCAACAACAAATCTCTTCTCTCTACATGGAGTGATGATGAAACTTAACAGATGAAAAATGTAGCTTTTGCATCATCCCTCTCACTGGAGTCAGATAGTGATGAAGGTTCCTCAGATGATGAGACTACTGTCCGCTACAAACAACTCTATCAAGCGTCAAAAGCTACACTCCTCAAGAATGCAAATTTGGAAGAAGAGGTTGAGTTCTTAAAAGCTGAGAATGATAAACTGGAACTTATGTTGAAGAACTCTCAGATTGCATGGGAACAAGAAAGAACCAAGTTCACTGAAAAGTCACTCAATGTGCAAAGAGTAAACAATTCACTGAAGTGGAAGACAGAACGTGATGAGCTTAAAGACAATATCAAAGTACTGGAACTTGAGGTAGTGGACAACATGCTTTAAATTTGAATTTGCTAACTAAAAATGAATCATTGCAGGTAGAACTAAAGTCTACTCACGAAAAGTTCACAAAATTTGAAATAAGCTGGAGCGCAGTATCAAAATTATTCGGTTCAAGAAAAGCCTATCATGATACTTTCGGGCTTGGCTACTCTGGAGAAAGTACCAAAAATACACGCTTTGTAAAAGAGATGAGTCCAGCAAAAAATGACCTAGTTACTAAGGTTATCAAGAAAACCAATACAATACATAAGAACAAAGGTGGTGAGCAACCTAAACATGATCAGAATGCCAAACAGGTAAATATTGACCAAGGAACATCAACTGGTCAAAACAGGTATTCAAACTCCAAGTCTTTCATTCCTACATGTCATTACTGTGGTCAGTTGGGACACATTAGACCTAGATGTAATGAGAGACTTGCAAAACTTTTGCCTGTTGAGGAAAAGTTGTGGGTAGAAGCATTGCATAATGAACTTAGAGAACAGAAGGTGCTCATTAACAAATGCAATTTTGATCACTAATGTGAACATGCAGACAACAAAGAATAAACTTGTTTGGATTAAGAGTCAAATAATTGTCTTCTTGCTCACAATAGTTTATTTGATTCATGTAGCACGATTGATGCCACTTATCTTTTGTCATGTTTAAACACAGATACCACCACTACACATATTGAAGCAACATACCTGGTAGCACTCACTGCCTTGGCTAACAAGCAAAGGTATTTCTGGTATGTCAACAGTGGATGCTCCAGATACATGACTGGAGATAAGACTTGGTTCTCTTCATTTCAGGATGAATGCACTACCGGCTCAGTTACTTTTGGTGATGGAAGGAAAGCTAAAATTCTTGCATGAGGAACATTTAATACTCCTGGAGTGCCTAACCTCAAAAATGTCTTGTATGTTGAAGGTCTAACTGCTAATCTAATCAGTGTCAGTCATTTGACTGATGACTAGGAAGATGTTTGGTTCAATAAGCAAAGATGTGTGGTTCTCGATAAAAAGGGAGAAAGTATTATGGGAGGTAAGAGATTATTAGACAATTGTTATCACATTCAAGCTAATTAATGAGTCTCTAAATGTGCAGGCTTGCTTCTCTGTGAGATCTACAGAGGAGACTTTTGAAACATGGCACAGAGGATTGGGACGTGTGAACTATCAGGATCTACTCAAATTTTCCACCAAAAAATGTGTCAGGAGTCTGTCAGCTTTAAGCGGCAAGATTGACAAGATATGTGGAGGATGCAAGACTAGAAAGCAAACTAAGTCTCCTCACAAGGCAATAAACTCTGTAACTACCACACAAGTGCTGGAAATGCTACATATGGATGTCATGGGACCAGCTCAAATTGAGAGCATTTGAGGTAAGAAATACATGGTAGTCGTAGTCGATGATTTCTCCAGGTATACTTGAGTTAATTTTTTAAAAGTCAAACCTGAAACTTTTGAATCTTTTAAAGGATTAAGTCAGAGAATGATAATGGAAAAACAGTTCACACATATGAGCTTGGCAAGAGTAAGGTCTGCTAATGGCATTCAATTCAAAAATGCTAGTTTTGCTAACTATTTCCATGAGTTAGGTGTTTCTCATGAGTTTTCAGCTCCCATTACTCCACAGCAGAATGGAATAGTTGAACGCAAGAATAGAGTGCTGCTAGACATGGCAAGAGTAATGTTACACTCTGCAGGCCTAAGCACAAATTTCTGGGGTGAAACAATTAATATTGCATGTTACACCATCAACAGAGTCTTTTTGAGACCTGGAACTGAACAAACAGCATATGAGCTGTGGAAGGGTAAGAAACCAAATGTAGGGCACTTTCATGTGTTCGGTAGCCCATGTTATATCTTGAGAGATTGAGAGCAACTTGGGAAATTTGATGCACGAAGTGATGATGGTATTTTCCTTGGGTATTGTGTCAATAGTCGAGCATATAGGATTTATAACAAACGAACTAGGATTGTTATCGAATCTATTAACGTGTCTATTGATGATCATTATATTAGACAGGAGGAGGTCTTTGCAGATACATCATCATCTTCAAGTTTAGGTTCACAAGACACATCAGCTACTGATGAAAAGGAAGAGAATGTCGATAACATCTTCGAGCTAGCTCCTCAAATGAGAAGGGGATTCAAGCAGTCCAGAAGGATCACTCTAGTCAAGATGTCATTGGAAAAATATCAAATGGCCTCAAAACTAGAAGCCAAGCTGCTCCACAGGTAAGTCTGGATGAGGTAAGTCGAGACAATGCATTGCTTTGTTTTATCACTGAAAATTTGATCACTATGAATGTTATATCCCAGTGTGGTTTTGTTTCCCTAATTGAACCAAAGAATGTGAAGGAAGCCTTGTTGGATGATAACTGGATTAGTGCTATGCACGAAGAGTTAAATCAATTTGCTAGGAATGATGTATGGTACTTGGTACCTAGACTTGGAAATTCCAATGTCATAGGCACTAAGTGGATCTTCACAAACAAAAGTGATGAAAAAGGGAATTTAATTAGAAACAAAACTAGGTTAGTGGCTCAGGGTTACTCTCAGGTTGAAGGTCTTGATTTTGATGAAACCTTTGCTCCTGTTGCTAGATTAGAATCAGTAAGGTTACTCTTGTCTGTAGCTTGTCATCTCAGGTTCAAACTGTTTCAAATGGATGTCAAAACTGCCTTCCTGAATGAGATCTTGCAGGAAGAAGTTTATGTGGAACAACCTCCAAGTTTTAAAGATCCACATAACTTAGATCATGTCTACTGACTCAAGAAAGCCTTGCATGGGCTGAAGTAGGCTCCTTGAGCCTGGTATGAGAGGCTCTCCACTCATCTTGTGGGAAAAGGTTATACTAAGGGATCAATTGAGAAGACTTTATTTGTAAAACGAGTAAAAAATGACATTATCATTGGCCAAGTGTATGTTGATGACATTGTTTTTGATTTTACACATCTAAACATCTTGTCAAAGAATTTCAATTTGTCATGGAAAGTGAGTTTGAAATGAGCATGTGTGGTGAGTTAACCTTTTTCCTTGGATTGCAAGTAAAACAACTTGATAAAGGTCTATTTCTCTCTTAAACTAAATATGCTGAGAATCTCATCAAGAAATTTGGTCTTGAATCCAACAAGGTGGTAAATAATCCCATGAGCACCACTACAAAGTTGAACGAAGACCATGATGGAAAACCAGTTGATCCCACACTATATAGGAGCATGATTGGAAGCTTGTTGTATCTCACTGCTAGTTGACCTGACATTTCTTACAGTCACTACTACAGAAAATGAATCATACTACACCTCTCATACGACATAACATTGTTTTCCATGGTGTGAATAATTTCTCATTATTGAGACGGCGGTTGCAAAATTTTCGTCTTCTAATATGAATTCAACCAACGGGTGTTTTTCATGCTGAATTTATGTATTGCTTCAGAAGACGTTTATAAATGGAAGCGTGGTGTGAGGTTAAATTGTCATAGAGCGAGGCAGCAAGTGTCGCACCAATTGGCACCAGTTAACTTTCCTCAGCATGTAGTGTTTATGTGACGGTTACTTTAAAACTGTGGTGTGAATCTATAGATTTGCAAGTCAAAACATGTTCACTGACATTCCCTCCCATATTTCCCTCCATTGTGTCCCCCCAAATTTACTCTCAGCAAGCAATATGAAACAGCAAAATTGAAAATTTTGAAGTGGCATTCAGACAACATATATGTGAAAAACCATGGTCAGATGTTTTGTATATGCATGCACTAACTAATTAATGGCTTATCTGCCTGTGTGTCCTAGCTAGACAAAATGGCATCCATTCAGACGAAATTATTATTAGATCACACTTCATGAAAAAAAATGTCTTCCCAAAACTAATGCTTAGACCTCGACACAGCATTACCCCCAACTATACCTCGACACAGCATTGTGCCCAACTATACCTCGACACAGCATTGCCCCCAACTATACCTCGACATAGTGCCATTCACTCTACAAAACCCCAACATAAATAGCGCCTCCAAACCCTGACTCACTCTGACTCACTCCATAGCTACCCCGACTCACTCCAGGACCCTAAACCTTAAATCCACCGCCTCTGAAGGGCCGACTCTCTGGTGCAAAGCTTTCGAAGCCCTAAGTCGGAGATTTTTCTTCAAATTTGGTAAGCCCTAAAATTTGGGGGTTTCTGGTTTCTCGTCCTCTCATCCTTTTGATTTCACAAATCATGCTTTTGATTTCAGGTTCTTCACTTTTGATTTCAGGTGTTGATTTTATGTTCTTCACAAATCACTCTTTTGATTTGGGGTTTTGACTAACTGGACATTTTCCGGCGTAGACTTTGAACAAATTGAGAATGTTGTTTTGATTTTCTTCACTAGTTTAAGACGGATTTTTAATGGAAGATTTTATTTCAATGTGTTGTTGTTTTTCTAGTTTTGATAACTTTAAACGAGAACCCACTGGTGATTTGCTTTGATTTCCTTCTCCCTATTAGGTTGACGGAAGATTTCAGTGGATTATCATTGGACGAGAACACGGTGGCACAAGCTATCAAGCTGCTGATAGAAACGAAACATGTTCTAATATCAAATTTATCAGCTATAGGAAATGGAACGGTATGTTTTATCAATTCTTGAATGTGTGTAACATTGTTGATTCATGATGAAAATATGCAACTTAACTACATTTCTGTGTGTAGCCTGAAGAAGCAGAACGGTTCTGGTTTTCGTTTGTTTTGTTTTCGGTGAAAACATTGAGTGAGAAGAGTTCTGATAATTCACAAATTGAGAGATGCTAAGCTGAAGTATGTTGTTTGTCAATCTGTTTTTTTTTATCCTTTTTTTCCCCCCTTGTAGCTTATGTTGCTTGCTCATGAATTCTTCTCATTTTATTTTCGGTTGCTTCCAGCATTATGGAGTTCTTTAAGGAGCTTTCACAATTTATTGTTAAGGTCGGCCCAATTTTAAGTAATCTGTCTAGTGTAGATTGAGATAGCAAACTTGAGGTATTAATTCTTCAGATTCAGTTACTTCACGACATTGTCTTTTATGTATTTTACTTGATCACTCATGAGTTTGAGTTCTTAATTTGTAGGCAAAAGAGTTGGAGGGCACTTTTCTGTACTTGAGCCTTTTAAGCAAGTAGGTGCCCTTTATTTTACTTATCGCGCTTGATGTATTATACTATGATACAAAATATTCTTCTTTTCTTTTAAGCTTTTCTAAATATTGTGTAATGACTTTGTTTGTTTTCTAGTCTTATGTTTAACCTCGTATATATGTGATTAATTTTATTGTCTTGCACAGATCCTGCTACTGCTGTTGATTCTCAGGCAAACAAGGAAGCAGCTAATGAATGTTCTATTGTCGTTGGGAATGTGAGTAAAGTTCAATTTGTTTTGACCTCTTAGTTGGGAAGAGATGCTGCCAATGTGTGTGTATTCAGGACTGGTAGCTCAGGAATGATATAAATTAGCTTTCAAGGCATACAAGTAGATGCAATTGCATGGGTGTGGTCATTGTGGTGTTATCAGATGCATCTTTTGATTGCAGTATTTAAAAGCTTTGTTAGATCAAGTCGTTTTGACATGGAAAAGTAACAAAATATAAATGAGATTAACTAAACCATATGACATTCTTTGCATTATGATGCGCTTCTGATGGATTATGATTCAAGAAACTTGCATTACTAATACTCATCCTCAATGTTGTAGTTACTTTGTGTGTATTGTGTTACAATGAATGTACTGGAAATAAATTATTCTTAATGCATTGACTTGTATTGTATTTGAGCTTGATGTTTACGAAGTATTGACTTATCTGTATGTGTAGGTAATGGCACATTCAAAGGCTGTCTTAACCCCAACTAAGAATAATTCAAAGTCACTCAAAGTAAGGAAGTCCAAGTCATCAAAGTCCAAGAAGGTATGTACATCTGCTGCAAGCGTGAGTAAAGGAAAGAATCGTGGAAAGAAGATAAAGGAGGATGAAGGAAGCACTGGAGGACTGAAGCTGCTCAAGTGTCACCCTATTACAATGTCAAAGATGACTAAGAGTAGGGTTCTAAAGAAGAGGCTTAGAGTCCAGTTTGATGGGAATGGCTCTCCGGTGGGGAAAAATGCAGAAAAGATGCAATCCTACATTGGTATTTTGGCAAGAACAAAGACCCCAATTTCAATTGCATCTTGGCCTAGTGTTGACAAGAAAAAGAAAAACACGCTTTGGGAGACTGTTTTGGTAAGTGTCGAGTGATTATTAGTGAGTTCAATGAAGCTGTGTGTTGAGTTTTTGATGTTACATGTGTTTATTAATAGGGCTAAATGCTGGCTACTACCTTGTGGTTTAGGTTCAAAATCAATTCAGTCCCGGGACTTCTAATTTCATCAAAAACACCCATGTACTTTCAATTTTGATCTAATAGGTCCAATTCATTAATATTCTGTTATGAGTTCAAGTTATAGTTGGATTATTTGTTGAAAAAATATTTATTTGATAGATTTCTAATAGTGGGACTCACTCCAAAATTGACTATGCAGGCCACCTCAACACCACATCATAAAATATAGGTCATATATGAGCCACGTCAACAAGTTAAATGACTCAATTGTCGGAAGACTAACAAATTGGACCTATTAAATCAAAATTAAAAGTGCAGGGGTATTCTTGATGAAATTAGAAGTTTAGGGACTGAATTGATTTTAGACCCAAACTACAGGGTAGTAATAAATATTTAGCCCTTATTAATATTATTGATTCTCACTGATGGATTTTTATTTTTTTATCTATATGTTTGTAGACTGCATTCATATTAGGACCTGAACATAGGAAAATGGTGTTACAATCTGCTGGAGCAAAATGAAGGGAATTTAAGAGCATACTCACCACCACCTATGTGTTGCCATATGTGGATGATCCGGAGATGTTACAATTTCCACCAGATGACTATAGGTTTATTACTGTTGATGAGTGGACTGCTTTTGTAACGGAAAGAACAAAGCCTACATTTTTGGTAAGTTGCATGTTTGACATTATACCTACATTTGTCAATGGCATTGTATACAGGAGTGCTAATCAACTAAATGAAATGTAGGAATTGATTTTGTTTTTGTTGTTTCTTATACATGTATACTGCTGTGTGAAAATGGGACAAGTCTAGAACTTGGGACATTATGTTTGAACCTAGTTGTAAATATATATTATGAACTAGCCAAACAACTAGATGCTTAAGAACCATGATAGAAGGGTAGATCTTGCAGCCATAAAAATGTCAGCAACATCTAAATTTTAACAAATCAGAATCTCCTCAAAGTGATTAATTTAAACTGAGTGTAATTACATTATTATCAACTTTTCTCATTTATACCAATCAGTGCTAATCAATTTAATGAAATGCAGGAATTGCATGAGGCTCAAAAGGCAAGGCGTCTTAAGAATCAGTATGATCACTATATGTCTCGTAAGGGATATGCAGGACTGAGAGAAGAGTTGGTTAGTACGAGTGTCCAAGTTTTTTTTATTTGTAAGCATTCACCATTGCCTAATAATGTAAAACTGAGAGTTTTTCTGGTACAGTCTCAAACCATGCCGGAGGAGGAGATTGACAGAGCAATGCTTTAGATCAAAGGACGCCAAATGAAACAGGGGACATTTAAAGTTCATGCGATCAAGGACACAGCTGATAAAATTGTATGTATCTCATACTTATGTGCCATTTGTCTCTAGCTTATGAGTTTTTGAGTTGCTGATATGCATGAATAAGATAATTTATCTTCTATTTTTCAGTTCTTGAAAGGGGAAGTATATTATTGGAATTAGCTTATAACTAATTTTCATGCGGAAAAGATTGAAGCTAGTTTGCTAACCTATATTCAAACACTGATTTTGATCTTATTATTGCATATAAGTTGCATGTTCGTGTCTCCACTAGTTGAAAACAAATGCTGAATAATTAATTCATTCTTAAGTTCATTGTACAACTTGTTTTATGATTTATGATGAGTATTATCTATATGTATGAGTTGCTGATCATATAGAATGGGGTGGATTTGGGCCACTGACTTTCAAAATGCTTTTATATTAAGACATGTATATATAAAGGGGTAACTATAGTTGGATCTTTACATGTTTATGAATGGTCAGATTTATATTTTAATTCCTTTACATTGTATATGGCAGGAAACACTGAAGCAAAAGGAATGCAACGGAGAACTTGAGATTTCTGGAAGTGATGATGTCCTAACATTAGCTTTGGGGACTCCGGAGCACCCTGCAAAAGTTATAGGTGTGGGGGGTTATGTAAATCCAACTGATTACTTCCACCTTCTAAAACGCAAAAAAAAAGAGCGTCCAAGAGTCGGTGAGACTAAGCGTGAGGAGGATATTTGAAGAAGAGAAACAGAAGTTGGAGGAAGAATTAAAGGATAAGATATTGGCTGAAGAGAGGGAAAAGATAGTGGTAGCTGAAAGGGCATTTTGGTGTTCTAGGATTGAACAATTGGAAGAAAAAATTAATGGAACCGTGCCTGAGGTGGGAGTTCCTCATGTTGGAAAAGACAAAGCTGGAGCAAATGAGTACATATCTGGCCAAGCAAGTTGTTCGAAGACCAGCCCTAAGTCTGCTACCAAACTCGACAACACTACGGAAGGAGCAATCACAAAATGATTGGATATGATGGAGAGAAATATGGTGCAAAAACATAAGAAAAAGACCACAAAAGTTTCAAAGCCCAAGATTGCAAAAGCACCAACTGAAGAAGTTGAAGATAGAGCCAAGGGGAATGAGGAAAGGGTTGCTGCAGTGAACAATAATATTGAGGAAATAGAGGCAGTAGATATGACCAGCATAGAGAAACAAAGGAAGGTACGTTTATTTTTATGAATGATCACCATATATTGTTCTAAATTGCACGTATGTGATGATGAATTATAACCTATTGATTATATGTTGTTAGCTTAGGTAACTCCTACCGAGAAGGAATGCAAGTTGACATTAGGTGATATTAGCCATATTGTCGCTATTGCAAACATGATGACAGGCGATGATCCATCCGCAATATGTCATGGGACTCCATTGGGAGATGAAAATTTGCGTGTTTTTGTTTATGCTACTATTGAGGAGCAGACTATGATTCCATTTGCAATAAAGGATGAGCTCATGACAATGAAGCAAGCTATGGGGAGCTGGGTCATGTGGCCAAAGAACTTGATCATTTATGATGAAAAGGTATAGATGTATACGATGATTATATTTTTACCTATATATGGTAGTGATTATAAGGTTAACTGAATTGTTTGCTTGATCTAGAAAAAGGTGAGTGGTAAAGCAAGTAGGAAGCAAAAAAGGAATCAGTTTAGTCCATATTCAGATGCTGAGCTTGACTTGCAGTCACTCCCATCTAGCTTGCCAGTCTCATTGAAAAAGTTATGTGAGTGGGGAAAAGAAGGGTTCAAAGATGGGAAAACTATTTGCTTCTATAAAGAAGAGCCCGTATTTGGTTATCATGGTAAGAGCTTTCTACTTGACGTGGATGTTATGAGGCTTGCACACAAGGAAAAAATAACATTAAGCTGCATAGTGGTGTATTTGAGGTAAATGCTACACTTGGTTGCTTAATTATGTGACTTTGGTGAATTAATTATTACGTGACTTAATTATGTGAATCATCGATCTCTATGCTTTAGGTACTTGCATGATGTATTAAAACAATTCAAAATGCAAGACATGGTTGCTTTTATTGATCCAACCTTGACCGGTGAGATAGGGTGTGGGAGTCCATCGCAGAGGTCCCGAAATATTAAAGATCGGTTGGTACTGCTTCTCCAAATCAGATTTTCTTATTGCCTTACAATGCATCGTAAGTTAGTCAATTATTTATACTTAAACTTGACTTTTCATTCATATCGATATTGCACTAAAATCTGTTTATTGAATATCAGTTCTCATTGGATGTTGACTGTGATCAATCCGGACACCGGGACCATTTATTTCATGGATCCATTGAAAAGACGCCTAATCACTGGAGAATGGAGAGATGTTGTAGACACGTAAGTTGCTCAAAACTGACCGTTTCAATGGAAGTTTGCAGTGTGATCACATATATTCTTATGAAAGTCTAATGTTGTCAGTTTGCTTATATATATATGGCCATCGAATTGTTTAAGGCGGACCGTATCAAGAAAGGACGAGGTTCTGTTGAATGGAAGAACATGGTAGCATGTGATACATATAGATATATATTTATATTTGATTTTCAGAGGATGATTTGCTTGATATATAATTAGTAGTTATATGTATGTTGTTGTTTGATGACACGCTGTTGGCTTTTTTAGGGTATTCCACCACAGCCAAACGACAAAGAGTGCGGCTATTTTGTAATGAGATACATGAGGGATATCATCCATGATACAACTTTATCATTTGCAGATAAGGTAACCATAAATTTTCATTTTCAAAAGCATTCTTCCATATATTAAAGTCTGAGGACAGTGACAAAGCTGTTTACATATAAAAGTTTTATGGTTGCTGTTGGTTTCTAACTTGTTATTGTTGAATGTGTATGAGTTTAAAATTCTGATTTGAAACTATCAACAGTGGGGTAGGAGAGCCAACCATACTTATGGTCAAGTGGAACTTGATGAAGTGCGGAATGAGATTGCAAATTATGTGATGAAGAACCTGCTGAAGCTGTGAAGTGTTAGTCTTTTTTGGGTATAGTAATGCAAGGTCTCAAGTGCATTAGGCTAGATGTTGGTCCTTTCTGGGTTGGCCTGAATTGCATGTCTTCTATAGATGAGATTATGTAGGACGAGACTATTTTAGCAACATTTGTGGATGTATTTTGCTATTAGAAATCCATAGACGTACGTGATCCCTTCTGTTTTGTGGATAAAATTACAATTATTGGATCCATTTGTGGGATTATAATAGCTATTAATTATGACAGAATTATTGTTCATTTGGTCAATTTTTGGTTCCAGATTAATTTGAATTTTACCATTACCAAATCAAACAACAATAGGAAAAAAGGAAAATACGTTGTCTGATAAGGATTATAGGGCTGAATCAAACAAATTTTCAACAATTCACACGACGATTCTTACTAATATCATTGTTGGATGCACACAAAGACAACAAGATTACCAAAAACCATTGTCTCAAATGTCACAATACAACGGTTCGAGTTATATCTGTCGTGTGAAGACACACATACACTGAACTTTTAGGTCATCACATCACATTTTATGCCGGAAGAACTGTCATATGTATACAATTTACACAACGTCTTAAAAATAAAAATTGACTTCTGAACAACAAAGAGACAAGGCTGGAATCCTAAAAACCGTGGTATGAGTAGAAGTCACATTATTTCTGTCGGTAGATCTGCCGGTCCATCAGACGACAGAGTCAGCTACAAATGGTCGACCCAATGATCTGTATACGACGGTTGAAAACAGTCTTCTGACAGTGTTTCATTAGACGACGCCTCAATAGACCACGGAAATGCAAAACGTGAGATGACAGTTTTACACCATTGTTGAAGCCTTTTATGTAGTAGTAAGTGTGGGAGTGTGTGCTCGTTTTCAAGCTATTCCCAAAGAATCACACTTGGAAGCTGTCAAAAGGATCATTTGATACCTTTCCGGAACAGTTCACTGTGACATTTTCTATACTTTTGACACTAATATGGAAGTTGCAGGTTCCTCGGTTGCTGACTGGGGAGGAAATCTGAAAGACAGAAAGAGTACTTCAGGAGGCTGTTTCTTTGTTGGAAATAATCTTGTCGCATGGCATAGCAAGAAACAAAACTGCATCTCACTGTCTACTGCTGAGGCTGAATATGTTGCTGCTGGTAGTTGCTGCACTCAAATGCTCTAGATGAAACAAATGCTCAAAGATTACTGGATCTCTCAAGGTAAGTTGTCCATCTTCTATGATAACACTAGTTCCATCATTATCACCAAGAATCCTGTTCAACAGTCTAGGACAAAGCACATTGATCTCCGATATCACTTTATTAGAGATTTAGTTGAACAACATATACTTGAATTGAGCTTTGTGCCCGCTGACAGTCAGCTAGCTGATCTATTCACAAAGCCACTTAATACTACTAGGTTTGAACTTTTGAGAAATGCACTTGGGATATGTTCTAAGTATTGAGGCATCCTAATATATGTCCAACCTTTCGTGAGAAGATTGTGAACTTAGTGTACTTTGACCAATGTTGTTTCAGTGGTCTCGATAGCAGTCTGGTCCAACTGAACACGGGTTGTATTGGTCTACTACTATTGCTATCGGTCTCGTTTATCTGCAAAACAGAAGAATGTCATAGGGAAGACCGGGTGTGCCAGCCTTTAACGCATCGATGCCTAAGTCAGTATCAGATAAGATAATGATAATGGAGAGTGATAGTAAACAGTTACCTCTTTAGGTTGTTGGAGTGGCCTTAATGTAGGAGGTTTGTGGGAGCTTGGCTCCGTTTCTTTCTGTGTGGGACTCTCGGGAACCCGATATCGTCTCCAGGGGTATCGAAACCCCCAGTTGGGAGCTTACCTCCGTGGTGTATTGGAGAAGCGAGTCTTTTTCTTCCGATACTTGTGCTTAGGAGGTATGTGCATACCAACAAGTCCCCCAAGTCCCTGGTTAAGAGTTCTTTTAGGTGAGGAGTTTGTTGCTGGTAAAAGTATTGGAAGCTTAAGGCGAGTTTATGCCACGTGGCTTCGATACAGTTATTACCCCCCAGTCCCCCAAGCCCCACTTAAGAGGAGTCTTGGCTGGGGTGAGTGGGTTGCGTTGAAATTTAACGTGGTGTCGCTATCGTAAATCGGTGGCGTGGTTGCATGCGTCTTTTAGCTCATAGGCTATGCCCCAGTGACATGTGTGGAGACCTTATTTGTTTTCATCTGCAGGAAGACCGGTGTACTGGGATCCATAAAATGTAATAATGGCGGAGTGGTGAGTGGCCGAGGCGATGGCGCACAACTTTTGTAACGCTCAGGGATGTTGGACACATGGTGAGATCTGGGGTTGTCGTCCTTGCACGTCTAACGGTCCCGGTGTTCTCGAGGTCCTTATATAAGGACAGAGGAGAAATGTGAAGATGGTTACTGTTCCTGCGTTCGTGTTGGAACTTGAGAGAAGAACTGGGTGAGGTTGGGGTCGTAGTTGTGTGGAGAGCTTTTGACTGGTCGAGGAGTTGTCGTCGTTGTCTCTACATTTCGATCAGAGGAATGAATAGGTACGTCGTCTCTTGACTTTTCTGGGTTTATCTGAGGGTATTGGTGTGCATGGGTCTTGTGAGGGATCGTACTCCGGGAGAGCGATTTACCAGCGGGTTCTGGGTTACGTTAGATTCGACGAGGTTTTGGAGGGGTCGGATTTTGGGTCAAGCTGAGTCTCATTTGGTTACTTCGGATAGGGCTCTAAGATTTGAAATTTTGCAGGGGAGTCTTAAGGAAGGCTATATAAAAAGAAAACGACTGGTCAGTTATCTATATCGCTCGGAGTATGGCGCGTGATAACGGCAGTCACGCTAGGCGAGAGGGTTCCTCTCGTGGAGGGGGAGGAACTTCCCGTGGTGGTGTTGGTGCATCTCGTGGAAGGGGAGAAGGTGCTTCTCGCAATCACGGTGGAGGTGGTTCTCGCGGTGGCGCCATGGGTGATCCCCGGGGAGTTGGCGAAGGCGATTCCCGAGGAGGTGGAGAGGGTTCGTCTCGAGGAGTTCCGGGTAAGGTTGAGCGACCCGTGGTGCTCGATGTACCCGATGTAGATGATGTCGAGGTGTTGGAGATCCCTCATACTCCCCGTGGGCGATTTGGTGATACACCTATTGATCAGCCTGGTCCAAGTATGACAGAGGAGCAGATAGCCAAAATGAGGACCACGTGGGAGATTTCGAACAACATCATGTTGCGTCCGTTGAGGTATGGTGAATCTTTTAGTCAGCCCAGGTTGGGGTGGGCAGGCTTTTACGAGTATCAACTCAGGTGTGGCTTTTATGAGGAATTACAGTATCTACTACCTTGCTTGAATATATCGGTAGGGCAGCTATCGCCCAACCAGTTGAGGCAAATAATGGGAGTATTGCTTCTATGGAAGCTGAGCAAGTTGATGTGTTCCAGTATCGGCGAGTTCAATTCCATGTTCAAAATGCACTACTCGACTAAAGCCGGCGACAGTGGGAGCGTAAATTTCAAGGCGCGCGGCGGTGCCGTTATCAAAGACTTACCGTCGAACATTTATGCGCGTTGGCGGGGGAGGCCGTGTTTAGTAGGTGGTTGGTGGCAAAATCCGGATATGGTGCACCGGGCCCCGAGCCGGTTCCAACCCATCTGTGAGTATCATGATTGTCCTTTTGGTGGGTTTTCTTGCCTTTGGTGTATACTAATAGCGTTTTTGTGTATCGTAGTAAGGCAGGAGGTGAATTTGATCACACTGGAGTGGAAGCATGTGGCGAGGGTGATGGGTGCATTTTCGAAGGGGTCGAGGGGGTTCTATCTTTTGTGTAGGCTTCTGATATACAAGAGATTTGAGTTGGGGCAGTTTCCGAGTGAGGGTTTCTCCTTTTACTTGGTGTGTTTTAGTATGCTATGTGGTTTCCCTACTGACATTGTTTGTTTATTTCTCAGCGGATATGCTGAGCGAAGCGCTGAGCAAGAGCGATGCCCCATATACTAATGTTCACCCTGATACTATTATTCAAGGGTTGTTGCGAGAATCACAGACGGCGAGGCGAGTGGACGTTGACTTGCCAGATACGATGTGTGTGACAGATCATTGAGTAAGTATGTCGCTGCCAGATGAAATGTATCTGAGGTTTCCCTATTCTGTTTTGGAGTATCTCAATCAGCGGGCCGAGGAGGAGGCTGGAGCAGAGAGGCACGAGGTTCGCAGTTCTCGGGAGCCGACTCGAGGTGTCTAGGAGCAGCCCATGCAGGCTGGCTAGATAGGTGAGCGTCAGTCCCCCGAGACTTGGGAAGTGATGAGGTAGTCCCCCCGGGTCTCGGCAGGAGGGGAGGATCCTGGTGAAGTGGCTCAGGCCTCGGAGCCCACGGTGGAGGTGGAGATCTCCGTCGAGGAGCTGTTGGAGGAGGTGGAGCCTCGCCAGAACTATACCAGTGCTCGTGCTCACCTAGTGCAGGACGCAGTTCTGGGGCAGCTGGAGACTGTTTTTGGTGATGAAATTAGTGATACTGTCTCGCGGGAAGTCATCACTATGGATAGTGGGGAGGCGGAGGTGACCAGCCAAGCTGTTGGTGAGACAGGTCTGGTAATAGAGGTACCTGAGGTGCAGCCCGAGTCTCGAGAGGGTATAATCGGGGTTGCTCAAGTTACCGAGACAGGGACCCAAGATGGCGAGGGAGATGGAGTCTGAGTGTCGGAGACCTGTGCTCGTACGGATGCAGTCGGGTCGAGGAAGAGGACGGCCTCTCAGCTTTATCTGGGGAGTCCCCCAGTTGGTGTCACTATCGGTACTCATGGTAGTAAGAGATCTCGGGTTGATAATGTATCGCGCTAGAGATCTATGAGTGGGGGTTCGCGGGATTCTCGCGATCAGGTTGCCAGGAGTCTCGCGCAGTACATTGGGCGAGATTGGGATTACTGACGCCGCCATCCTTCATATGGGGGCTGACCTGCGGAACTGTCATCGCGACCATAGTCGCGTGAGTGCATAAGATCCACGCCTAGGGTACCTGGAGGCGCAGGAGAGGCTGATGAGGGTATGTATCGTTGTTGGTTTGCCTATATTCCTTATTGTTGTTACGTGAGTATACTGACCCTGGTGTGTGATGTAGGTTGTGAACATGAATCACCATGCCTTGAGCGAGTTGGTGGCTCATTTTGATCGAGAGATAGCCCGGCTGCAGGGGGAGTTGAGTTCCGAGAGGGAGCGGGCCCGTGGGCTACAGAGTGCGTTAGACCAAGGTCAGGTAGAATGCTAGGATATAAGGTGAGCAATCGATGATGGGATCGCGAGAAGAATGAAGTTGGAGAGAGCACTCGAGGTGGATGAGGCTCGCCTCCAAGAGGTTGAGGATGTTGAGCTTGAAGTAGGCGAAAGGAAGGCAGAGATAGAGCGGCTCAAGAAGGAGTTAGCCTAGCAACAGACTCGGACTAGTAGCTTTGTCGAATAGTGCATTCACCTACGCACTACTGCCGAGACACATCGGGATAAGCTCCGCAAGGCCAGTCGGGATAGGGCGGACAAGGCGGTGGATCTCTATCTCCTGTCAAGCCATTTCCAAGAGAAGATGAACAAAGCCTTCTAGGATGGGGTCTTGCACACGTGTGTCCTCGCTGCTGTGTGGATTGATCAAGAGAGGATGGTGAGTGACATGCAGGCCAAGAAAGCAGCAAAAAAGTAGGCCAGTGCGGCGAGTGGTGGTCGGAGTTCTGAGATAGTGATTCGAGAGCCAGCTGTATGGGAGCGTGCATTGGGACAAGCTGGTGATCGCAATGTGGAGGGTGTTGTTGGCAAGCAGGAGGCCCTTGCGGATATCGGGGGGTGAGGTACAAGGCAAGAATGCTGGACAGCGAGACGAAGTGGAGGGGCGAGATCGGGTAGAGGATCAGACACATAGTGCCGAGGGCCAGACCTAGCTCCCGTGTTTGTTGTTGTTGTTTTTTTTTTTGCTAGCGATTGGTGTTCGCTTTTTTGCAAATGCTTTGGATTTTGTCGAGACAGTTGACTGAGTGGTCTGACTTTTAGAATGTCCGCTTGGTATTGGGACACTCAAAGTTTATGAGGAATTGATAGTGTTGGGTGATAGTCCCCCTTGCGTTATCGATTAATTTCCTTGTCATTAATGCAGGTCATTAAGACAACGCGACGATTTGTCGTCTGGAGTTGGTTGGTTGCAGTGGCGTCTCCTTATAAATAGGCAGGCCAGGAAATGGGTTGATCATATTTTCAACATGGCGTTTTCTTTGTTTTTCATTGTGCTCCTGCTTCTGAAATCTTTTCTTCCCTTTAGGCACTGTGTGCTTCCAGATTTATAGGCTTTATAGCTTAATCTCATCTTGGGTTATGGGCTTTATAGCCTAATCTCACAAGGACTAGGCTTCATCACCCATTTGGGGATTGCGCAATCTGTGCCCCTGTGAAACTGAAGAGCCGTCCAAGTGAGAACCCCAAGGACTAAGATCACTGGAGGGGTGGTAGGTTGCAACGATGGAGATCGGGTGGCGATATGGCAGAGAGTGGTGCGGTGCAACTGCCCCCCCAGTCTTTCGCACCGGAATCCGGCCAGCCTATTAATCCTCCAATTCAGTGATCTTCAATCTTCTTCTGAAGCTCCTCAAATTCCAGAGAATTAGCCAGCCTGTACTGGACTCGGGAGGACAAGTGAGGATAGTTGCATGCGTATCACATTTTTTGAATATGTAATACGTTGTCGTGTATCACATTTGTATGGAGTATCAATTGGTGTATCGCTATTGGCCGCAAAGCCTTTTCTAATAAACATCTCTTTTAGAGTATGTATCGCCTTGCATTGTTCTCGTGTCTTTTATTTCGGTATGACCTTTTATCGTGTATCGCCTATCCCCATAGTGGAGTGCGAGTGTAGGCGTCACATGTCAAGGTGGTATAATCAGTGCCAGGAGCGAGAGCAAGTGGCGAGGCGTTGATATTAGGCAACTTCGTTTGGTGTGCTATCGCGTTAGCATTGGCCATTACGGCCTTCCATCTCATATCATTACAATGTTTAAGGGGCTCATGAATCTCGGTGTGTCGTGCAGTAATAGCTTTGTTCCTGGTGATGTATCGTCCATCATTCCTTCAGTTTATTCATGGCGAAGTGTAGCGTAGCATTCATGCGTTCATTCGTGGAGACGTATCGTGCATTGCATTGTTATGCATTCTAGCATTGGTCGGCGTATCGTGTAGCCTTCATTTCTTCATTGATTGGCATATCACATCTCGTATTCGTTCATTGATTGGCGTATCGCGCAACATTCATTCAAGAATTGGTGTATCGCGTAATATTCATGCATTCATTGATTAGCGTATCGCGCAACATTCATTCATTCATTCGTTTGATCGTCACTGGTAGCGCAAGGATTCATGATGGACAACATTTTGCTGTGTCAGCGAGACCGGCCGTAAGCAATATCGCATTAACATTCATTCATTCGTTGGCGTATCGCGTAACATTCATTCATTCATTCATTCGTTTGATCGCCACTAGCAGCGCAAGGGTTCGCGAAGGACATCATTTCGCTGTGTCAGCGAGACTGGCCGTGGGCGATATCACATTAACATTCATTCATTCGTTGACGTATCGTGTAACATTCATTTATTCATTCGTTTGATCGCCACTGGCAGCGCAAGGGTTCGCGAGGGACAACATTTTGTTGTGTCAGCGAGACTGGCCGTGGGCGATATTGCATTAACATTCATTCATTCGTTGGCCTATCTCGTAACATTCATTCATTCATTCGTTTGATCGCCACTGGCAATGCAAGGGTTCACGAGGGACAGCATTTTTTTGTGTCAGCGAGACCGGCCGTGATATTGCATTAACATTCATTCATTCGTTGGCAATGGGCAGTAAGTTGGGATTGCTGTATAGCGTGCCCTTACCTGTACCGTGTTATGGTGGCCATCGTAAGGCCTGTGGCGATAATGACGGAAGATAAGTGATCGATCATGGGTCGGAAGGCGATAAGCGTTAACATTCCATTGATACGGTAAGTGGGTTTAGCGATTAGAAGTGTTGCATTCTTTGCGAGAGCACTCAATTGATACATAGTATCATGGCATATAGTACTGCGAGAAGGCAGTAAGGAAATACATTGGACTAAGAAAGGTAAAGGAGATAATATTGATGCTTACAAGCATGGGAGGGTGCGATAGTGCTACGGAGGCGAGCTCTAAGCCTTTGCCCTACTTGAGGTAGTATCGGAGATGCTAGACGTTCCACTGGTGTGGGAGGGTGATAACATCTGTTCCTCTCAAGTATAAGGTAGTGGGTCCGAGAGCCTCGATGATTTCGTACTGCCCTTGCCAGGTGGCCTTGAGCCCGGTTAAGGTTGGCATCTTTTCCTTCATCACCCAATCCCAGACAGAGAGGAGGCGAGGTAGGACTCTGGTTTTATAATAGCGAGCCATACGCTGCTTGTTGTTGATATTCCTGAGGTGGGCCCATTCACGGCGCTCTACTAAGAGATCGGAGTCGAGGTTCAACCCTTCTGAGTTGGTGAGTGGGTCAAAGCATGCCACCCTCTCGGTACATACCTCCTGCTCGACAGGGATCACGGCCTCAGTGCCGAAGGACAAGCAGAAAGAGGACTCACCATTTGCCTCCATCGGGTCGTTCTTATCGCCCATAACACCTCGGGGAGTTTTTCGGCCATAAACCCTTGGCATCGTCGAGCCTTTTCTTCAAGTTCTGCTTGATTACCTTGTAACAATACAAGCCCTTATCTGTGGTGAAAGATGTGTGCTCCTGATTGGAGGGTCCATGGCTATTTGGTTTAGCCCGAGAAGGATTCCATAAAACTGAGGAGCTTGTGGCCTGCGGTGGAGTCGACTAGCTGATCGATTCGCGGGAGGGAAAAACTGTCCTCAGGGAAAACCTTGTTCAAGTTGGTGTAATCGACACACATACGCCATTTTCCATTGGGCTTCTTTACCATTACGACATTGGAGAGCCATGTCGAGTAGGAGACTTCCCGAACAAACCCGATGTCTTGGAGTTTCTTGACTTCGGCCTGGATCGCTTTGTATTTTTCTTCCGTGAAGGCCCTTCGTTTTTGGCGAATTGGGGGAACGTCTGGTGAGATGGTGAGTTTGTGGGTCAACAGCTCTGGTGAGATTCCTGGCATATTGGGGTATGACCATGCCAACACTTCCTGTCAGGTTTTGAGGAAGGCGATGAGTTCGGCTTGGAACTGTGGTCCTTTTTGGACCCGATCTTAACTTTTCTTTCTGGATGTGCATCAGAAATGGAGACCGATATCAGGTCTTCCAAAGCATCTGGTCTCGGGTGCTTGAGTTTGCACTTATCGTCCTTCTTTTTGCTGCGTGTATCGCGATCATCTGGGCTTTCAGGATCTTCCCTTGGATCATCGGGCTTGTCGGATCGGGAGGGTAGGTCTAAGGTTAGAAGTACCTCTCGCCTGTCATGTCCCCTTCCGATAGTCAAGGAGTTGCACTATCTCGCGAGCTCTTGATCACCTATGACGGTGAGGATGCCGCCTGGGGTAGGTATCTTCATCATTAGCATGTGCCCTGCCACAAAGCATTGGAGTCCCCATATGGCGTCGTGTGCCAGGATGACGTTCCAGGAGGAGGGGCAATCGACAATGATGAAGTGTGCTGTCATGGTGGCGATAATGCTGCCGCCACCCAGTGTGATTCGCAAGTTATCGGAGCCCAATCGCTGTGTAATTTCTCATGCGAAGTTGATTAGGGGTTCATGGTATGGGGTGAGTTTCTTCCGATCTCTGTTGAGGCCTTCGTAGTAGCTGCCGAACATGATGCTTACTGCTGTGCCGCTATCGACCAAAACTCTGTGGCATCGATAGTGGTCAATGACCATGGTGATTAAGAGTGGATCGTTGTGGTGCTTCTGGATGGTGTCTTCGCTGCGATGAAAGGCTATCGAGTTACATTGGACCTGGGGGGTGTGGCAGCCATGACTGAGTCCTAATATCTCCTGGCGCCGAGGGCATTGGGGCTTCTGTGCATGGTGGGTCTCGAGTGTTCGTGGGGCACCGCCGTGTATCGTTAGCATCTGGCCGTACACTTCGATGGCATTAGAGCCAGTGGTGGGAGTGCGGTATTAAGAGAGCTGGCCACTCTGAATGAGGTGCTCTATGGCATTTTTTAGTGCCCAACAGATATTAGTGGGGTGACCGGACTCCTCATGATATGTTCAGTATGTACTGTTGTCTTGCGCTTTAGATTGGCTGGGCTTGTGTTTTGGTGGGCGCGAGATGATGTCCTTGTGATTGTTCCAGATGTCCTCATAAAAGGCAGTTAGTGTGGTATAAATCTCGTATCGGGGTGCTGCAAATCGCTGTTCATCCCTATGTCGGGCGCCGCTGTATGGTTCATCGCGATGTCATCTACTTGAGGAGTTATATTTTGGCTTATTGGGTCTCTTGCCGTATTGCTTGTCCCTTCTATCGTTATAGCCATGTTGCTCTCGTGGGGCCTTGTCGGTTGTCTGGGCAGCTTTGTCTCGGCTGGTGTCTTTGTTCCTAGTATCGAGGTTGTTCACCTGAGGTACTGTGACTGGGTGCGTATTGGCGTTGGTGTGGCGGCCAAAGGTATCATACTTGGCTTGAGCAAAGGCAGTAGCGGCATCGAGGAGGTCATCATATGTTGCAGGGGGATTGGTGTTGATCTTTAGCAAGAAGTATCCAGGCCGGAGTGCTTGCTTGAATGCCGATGCCGCTATGACCGGGTCAAGGGAACGGCATTGAGTGGTTTGCTTTTGCCATCGGAGAACAAAGTCTCGCAAGCGCTCATTCGGTCATTACTTGAGCCACAATAGGTCAGGTGTAGTGCGATACCCACCACCGCAGAGGATGAATCGTCGCAAGAACTTGTCTCCCAATTCTTGGAAACTATCAATGGAGTTGGTGGATAGGTTGAGGAACCAGCGCAAGGCTTCATCCGTCAAAGTTTCCTCGAAAGCAAGGCAGGCCATGGCGTCGGTGTATCGGGTTCCGTGGAGTATGGATTGGAAAACCTCTAAATGGTGGTATGGATCTCGGGTCCCATTATACTTTTCGATCTTTAAGGGCTTGGCCTCTGGTGGGAGCTTCTCGGCCTGTATGCGGGAAAGGTGTTGTCTTTCCCTGAAAACCAGCCGTGATCGGCTGCTAGCTGGCTCTGCTTTCGGCGCTTTCTACTCATGCCTGTAGGAGGCGATGGCCTCACTCATTTAGAGCAGTAGCCGAGTATTATCATCGGGTGGAGGTATGTTGGCAATCGCAGTAGTGTTGGCATCTGAGGTTCCCGCCGTGCCGGCAGCCTGTTGGGGAGTCGGTGCAGCGCCGAGTTGGCCTTAAAAAAGGGGGAGTTCAGGAAGATCATTTGAGGGTCTATGCTGGTGTTGCCCTGCGTGAAACTCGTGGGACCACCCACCGTGGGGTTCGTGGGCATGAAAGTGCCTGCGAGGTCAGTGGAGGGGTCCGCCGTGAGGACTGGTCCCAGTGTGGGGACACCGCCAATGGTCGGTATCGGGGTTTCCTATTGGTGGGCCCTTTCTGAGGCGTCGTCCTGTGCGACTCGCCGCTGGAGTGCTTCCCGTAGGGTGCTGTTCTGGTTGGCCATATTCTCAATCTCCCAGTGGGCCGCCATGGTATCGGCGCTCTCTGTCTCGTCCTGTGTACGCGTCTCCATGAGGTCTCGCGCTATCTGTAGAGCTGTGGTTAGAACGGTGGTCATGACTGATTAAGTCTCGGTGTTCGGGCTCTGAAACTTTAGAGTGTGTTAGACCTCGCGGGTCGTTGCCTCACAAGGACACCGTCATTGCTGGTATCGGGATTGCTGGTAGCCATTGATGTGTTGTCCTGCCAGCAAGGAGCAAGGGGAGTTCTTCTAGCGCCAAATGTTTCAGTGGTCTCGAGAGCAGTCTGGTCCAACTGAACACGGGTTGTATCGGTCTGCTACTATCACTATCGATCTCGCTTATCTGCAAAACAGACGAAGGTCAGAGGGAAGACCGGGTGTACCGACCTTCAACGCTCCGATGCATAAGTCAATATCGGATAAGATAATGATAATGGAGAGTGATAGTAAACAGTTACCTCTTTAGGTTGTTGGAGGTGGCCTTAATGTAGGAGGTTTGTGGGAGCTTGGCTCCATTTCTTTCAGTGTGGGATGCTCGGGATCCCGATATCGTCTCGAGGGGTATCGGAACCCCCAGCTGGGAGCTTACCTCGGTGGTGTATTGGCGATGTGAGTCTTGTGCTTCTGATACTTGTGCTTAGGAGGTATGTGCATACCAACAACTGTCATTAGGGAATTGAACATATTTTCAGTCTTGTATCCCTTATTTCCATGCCTTATTATGGACATTGATTGTGTACTTTTGCTTAGCATCTTAATCAGTTAGACTTTCTTTGCACTATCATTTGTAACTGTACGTGGTGGCGTGTTACTTGTTTCTTGTTCAGAGTTTATAGGTGAAGCAGGCGATCTGACTCAAACGCTCGAATGTTTCATGTCCATCTTCTCAAAGTAATCAGGTCCTAGTTGTGGTGAACTTTCTAGGATTTGTAAGAAACGAGAATGGAAAATTGTCTACCTCCTCTCAAAGTAATCAGGTCCTTGTTATGGTGAACTTTTCAGGGTTTGTAAGAAACGAGTGGTTAGGTGCCTATGAACTAAAATGGTGAAAATACAAGCAGCAACTCGAGACCCTCTTCATCGAGCATCCTTGTTATATTTAGTACCCTAAGATCGTCTAGTCTCGGAGTTACTGAGAGGTGTCTTGCAACATGAGTTCTTGCTTTTACCAAATAAAAATTTATGGCTGAGTTATACTATCACTGTAGGAACAATGTTTCCTACTTCTTGATTATACGCATTTATATGCGTGTAATTATATCTAAAACACTAGAATTAAGCTAATCTCCATGAAAATTAATATATAATTAATCTATTTTTATTTATTTTGTAGAAAATAAGCGGAATTGCGGAAACGAGAGAAAATTGTGTGAAATTGGAGCAAATTGGAGTTTCCGACAAAAGGACGAAATAGTCAATGCGGGTCAACCGTGGTCAACACCATTAAAGGAGCGGAATCCAATTGCTTCTAATAGTATATGCGGAAGTGCATTGAGAAGAGAAAAGAAATGAGGAGAGAAAAGAAAAAATAATAATAATGCATCTTAATTAATTAAGTTAATTAATCAATTGATTAGTTACTTAATTAATCAAGTTATGTGGTAGTCAGTGACTCAGTCATTCATGCACGTGCAGCATGCATCTTAATTATGCTGACCTTAATTAGGCAAGCTTTTCTTTTCCTTTACGTGGCAACCATCAGATGGCCCATTTCTTTCTCTTCCAACATGGACCAGCCACCACGTTACACCTCATCATCTCCCCCTTTTCTTCTTTGCCGAAACCACACACAAGCAGATCACCTCAATTAATCATCCAACCCTCTATCTCACGAAACGAATGGCCACCAACCCACTATATATATTGAAGCACCCTCATTCTGTTGAAAGATACCTACAGAGCCGCACCAGAAAAACCAAAAAAACAGAGGCAGCCCCTTTGGGCTGCTCTCTTTTCTCATTCTCTTCTCCTATCCTCTCCTCCTCCCTTTTCATTTTCTTTAGTTTCTTTAGTTTTATTTTGGAAATTTTGAAAGACTCACTCATGGATTTAAGGGAATCATCATCAAGAGTACCACACCTCTATTTTGGGTAGTTGGGTGAAGAAATTGTTTTGTTCATACTAGCTCATAGCTAGAAGTGACCAAGCTAATTCTCCCCTCTCTTCCTTATTTTCTATTCCATAATTTTATTTGCTATTGATGATGTATTTAACTATGGATAGTGAGTAGTTCAATCCCTAACTCATCTTGTATAAATATTGATGCTTTAATTTTAATAAATGCAATTTCCATTGTGTATGCTTTAAATCTGAATTTGTTGGTCCTTAGAAGCATGTTTCTAGGCTTTGTCACCCTTTGAAATTATGTTGTGGGCAATTGTGATGAATAGATTGATAAATTGACAACTTATTAGTCTTGTGGCATCTAGGATTTAAGTGTGGTGACCAGTAGCTAGCTTAATTGTAGCTAAGCTTGCTTGGGTCTCTATTATCTTGCTCTCTAGGCCTCTAATTTTGGATATTGCGGCCTTAACCGGCGTAATGCCCAAATTAGAGAGTTGATTGTGGCCTTAACCGGCATAATCGATACACCGAAAGGATAATTGGTTTAGTAGCCTTAACCGGTATTAAATACGGGACTCGACACATATAGGAAATGCATGCATTTGTGAAATTGGCATCGATATTTGCAAGATAGTTAGTGTGAATCATCCAACACTCTCATGTTCCCATTAATTTGAAAACCCAAATTTAATTTTCTAGTTCGTTAATTAGTTGTTTAGTTTACTTTTCGGTTGCGTTTAATTTAGTTAATTCACAATTCAAAACCCCCTACAAATTTCGACTCATTTGTGCATATCCACCACTAGGCTCTTAGTTTTGATTAGGCTTTGGTGAAAACCAAAGCCGAGCATTACTAAGGCTTGGTGCCTTAGATTAGCCTTTTTATTCACTTTATTTTTATTTTGTTTGCTTAGTGACTTTAGTTCCGACCACCCAAGGATTCTGGGTTAGCCACTAATCCCCGTGGTACGATAATCTTTGGGCTCAATATTTCCCTTACTTGACAACGATTCGTACGCTTGCGAAGAGTTTATGAACCAAGTCAATGGCGCCGTTGCCGGGGATTAGGGTTTAATAGCCTTAATCCCTTTGTAAATCAGTTCTTTAGGTCACTTTAGCATATTTTTATTTCTTTGTTATTAAAAAAAAAAAAATTGGTTGTTTATTTTGTTTGCTTACTTTCTAATTTTATATTTTCTAATTTTTTTTTTTTTTGTTACTAATCTCACTTGTGGAAACTCATAGGCATATATTTTTCTCACATTGAGCTATGGATCGGTGGAACTATGGATGGGAAGACCCGTGGAGATATGAGCAAGAAAGTTTATATGGTGGAGGTTATCAAGCTTATGAGCCTAGGAAGGAATTCGTTGAAGGACTACTAGCTCAATTGCAAGCTTCTCAAGCTCTCTTGCAAGCCTCCCAAGCTCGATTGCAAGCTTCTCAAGAGATGCTTATACATTCCAATGAGCAACTTAAGGCTAGTCATGCACAAGAGCCACCCTTCACCATTTATGAGCATGAATCTTTCTTTGACCAAATGGAGCCTAATTCAAGAGAAGAAGTATATTATGAGCATCATGAGCAAGAGTTGCCTATTCAAGATCGAGATGGTGATGTTCATGAACAAGAAAGTGAGCTTGGTTATGAAAGTTCCAATGCAAGTGGGGTGAGAGACTACTCTTCGGCGGAATGGGTACAATCTAAGCTTCCAAATGAAGAGGAGGTATATGAAGTTGATTCTGAAGAAGAGGATAGCTTGTCTAGTGAGGAAGATGTGGAGCTTGAAGACTTACACCATGATCCCTTAATCGTTGAGGTCGATATTCCCAAGGAGAAAGAGAGTCCTTCAATACCTTGTGATGATGAAGAAATTGAAGTGCCAAGGACTTTCTTGCCTCCCACATCCATGGAGATCCATCATGAGCTTCCCAAGGTGGATTGTAGAATATTGATCACTTATGTTATTCATGAGAGGATTGGGATCAAGGTACTTTTACCTCCTAATCCACCATTAAGTGGTCAATGTTTCTACAATGAGGTGATAGATTGGAAAGGAAGTGAACCTCTTGCACTCAACCTTTCCCATCACTTGCAAGAGCTTCTACCACCTATTGTTTGTAAGGGCATTATTTCTATACCACTTGAGAAGGAGAAGGCAAGTATATTGGCTCCTAGAAGAAAAATTGAGAAGAAGAGGAAAATTAAGAAGCTACACTTTTGCTTGCCATTTGGAATATTCATAGGTAGTTCTTGGTCTTGCCTCTATGATACATCAAGGAGTCCTTTAACCCCAAACAATAGGGTAGTCGTACTTGAGAAGTATCCACCTTGACAACGATCATGTTCTATAGACCGGCTTGGGGTCTTTAAAAACAAGCGCTTCTAGGGAGGCAACCCTATGTGGTTTTGAAATTTCCTGGTTTATTTTGCATCAATAAGGCTATTTGGCCATCTTTTTGGAGGATGGGAGGTGTCCGGAGTTGGAAATGTGAAGGAGAATTAATTTGGTAGTGAGCAGTTTCTGTCCTGAAAATTCAGTTGAATTTGGGTGACTATAGATTCTATTCTACATGTTATTTTGAGCTGAAATTTTCTGAAGCTATTCTCCTATATGTCTACTATTCTGTACCAAAATTTGAGCCACTTTCAGTCACTGGAGATCCTGTTATTTGATGGTCAATGCATGAGGGTCAGAACAGAAATAGCAACTGTAGAGTGACTTTTTGAAGCTATGTCCTCTACATATCAAGCTATTTGGAGCTAAAATTTTTCAGAGATGTATATTCACATGTCCTCTATACACAGAAGAAACAGTTTTTGATTTTAACCTTCCTAGATTCAGATATTGTGTTCCAAGTCACAGAGGTCAGAAACAGGGCACAGCAGAAACTGCAGAACAGATCAGTGAGTTTGGAGCCCAACGATTTTTGACTCATAATTAATTTTCAAGTGAAATTTTAACCAAATGTAGCTTCATGAGTCTAGTTTTATATCCATTTGGTCTCACCCTCTTTACACCTTTGGAGCGTCAGATATTTCTGTGTTGGTGACTGAGGGTCAGAAGAAGTCTTCATGACATATTTGCAATTTTGACCAGTTTTGGTTTTCATCTCAGTTGGAGATAGGTAGCTCGCTTTATATGGATAGAAAGTTCTCTGAGTCTACTTTCCATTACAAGTGGTCTCATGTATTTATCTCTTTCTGAGTTTGAGATATGGGCATTTGAAGATATAAAGGTCATTGTTGGAAGCTTTCTGCACTCACTAGTTTGTGTTCACTCGGGGTGGTTGGACTTCTTACCCTTCAACTCTTCAATGGAAGCCATTGTAGGGCTGTTGTGAGGTGTATTGGAGGTGATCAAGGCCACGATCTTAATGGAGGACCCTTGTCCTTATTCCTTAGTGGGCTATTTGTGATGCGTTGCTATTGGACACAACACATTTCTCAATGGAGTTGATCTTTTCCTGAGCACCTAGAGCGATTATGGAGCATACGTTAAGGAAGTCAAGGCCTTGTGCCTTGAAGTTGGTGTCTTATTTTAGTCTTCTCCGAAGGTCGTGAGCAATGGAGGGTCAACAAAGGGGGTTTTCCGTAACTTTTCTCCGCATTTCGATTTTTATTTTCATAGTTAATTTGTGTGCCTTCACCTGGAATTCACTCTCATGCCTAAATCCAACATGGATTTAGCTTTCGAGCTCACTTTACAACATTGAGGACAATGTTGGTTTTAAGTGTGGGGGTGAGGGCTCAGGCGCCTATGAAAAAAAAAAAAATTTATTTTTTTTTAGATTAGCTTTTTGTAATTAGAATTTAGTGGTTAATGCCTTTTCCAACCCCAATGACGAGACATGGACTTAGCTTGTTGTGATTGTGGATAGATTGAGCATGATATAGGACTTTGAATTTGTTTTGTAATTGAGTGCATATGTGATCTATGCTTGACTATATGTGTGCACATAGCCTATGTTAGGTTCGTTCATCATAATTAGAGAAGCATATAGATTATTCGATTAACTTGCATGCCCTTATTTGTGAGTTTTTGTGCCTATATCCATAGTGTATGCATTGTTCATTCACTTTTTCTTTCATGTGTGTACAATTTCATGACATTGCTTATCTAGAACTTGCTTGAGACCTCTCGAGGCTACTTTTAGCTTGCGACATGATAGAAAGGATGGAGGCATTAGGACTATATACCACCATGGCCAAAGAAGCATGTGCCCAAAAATATTTATCACTAGATTGCCACTTTGAGCCTATTTATATAATTTAGCCTTTTTGTTCATTACCACCACAAATTCCTACCTAGCCTATACACTTTTATCCTACCCTTCCATGGTAGTTGGTGAAGCGATTCGAGAGAATGACTTTATGTTTGAGTGCTTCAAAAGAAAGAAAAAGTCAAAAGTGTGAGATTAGAAAAGAACAAGTGTGGGGGTGAGTGTGTGTTTAGAAAAAAAAAAAGTTAAAAAATAAAAATAAAAAAAATTTGTGAAAATAAAAAGAAAGTTCAAGGAAAAGAAAAGTAGAAGAAAAAAAAAATGAAAGAAAAGAAAAAAAAAAGTATTACGTAGTATAGTGTGGGTTGTACATTGGGATTAGAGTGAGTGAGTTAGAATTTGAAAGCAAAGTCATATATCTCTACAAGAGAGAGTTGCTTCACCGATTTTCATGGACTTTGTCTTTCCCTGTCCTTTATTTCTTATAGCCACTTGCCCTTAGCCCCATTACAACCAAATAAAAGACCTCTTAATCTTGAATGTTGTGGGTTACCTAGCGGAGATGAGATCGAAAAGCAAGCATATGGCGGCGCATGTTATGAAATTGCTTTTGAGTGAAACACATATAACCCCTAAACACTTGAGCGGTAATATTTAGTGAACTTATGTGAGTTTAGTGGGTTATGTCGAGTCTTCTATATGCCTATTTGATTGTGGTGGATTGATTTGACACATGGTCAACACATGCATATGCTTGAGCATTTCTCACATGTGCATCTCAATTACCTTACAAATTCAAAAATTCTATGTTGTACTTTGTCGACTTCATGGTCATGTACATAATTAGTTCTCTGAGGATTATGGTTGGAAAGGCTAATACCACACTTTCTTTATGTTTCAGCATTTGTGCTTGAGTTAATAGATTTTTGGTTATTAATTTACATTTAGTTTGCTTGGGGACAAGCAAAGTTCAAGTGTGGGGGTGTGATTATACGCATTTATATGCGTGTAATTATATCTAAAACACTAGAATTAAGCTAATCTCCATGAAAATTAATATATAATTAATCTATTTTTATTTATTTTGTAGAAAATAAGCGGAATTACGGAAACGAGAGAAAATTGTGTGAAATTGGAGCAAATTGGAGTTTTCGACAAAAAGACGAAATAGTCAATGCGGGTCAACCGTGGTCAACACCATTAAAGGAGCGGAATCCAATTGCTTCTGATAGTATATGCGGACGTGCATTGAGAAGAGAAAAGAAATGAGGAGAGAAAAGAAAAAAAATAATAATGCATCTTAATTAATTAAGTTAATTAATCAATTGATTAGTTACTTAATTAATCAAGTTATGTGGTAGTCAGTGACTCAGTCATTCATGCACGTGCAGCATGCATCTTAATTATGCTGACCTTAATTAGGCAAGCTTTTCTTTTCCTTTACGTGGCAACCATCAGATGGCCTATTTCTTTCTTTTCCAACATGGACCAGCCACCACGTTACACCTCATCATATCCCCCTTTTCTTCTTTGCCGAAACCACACACAAGCAGATCACCTCAATTAATCATCCAACCCTCTATCTCACGAAACGAATGGCCACCAACCCACTATATATATTGAAGCACCCTCATTCTGTTGAAATATACCTACAGAGCCGCACCAGAAAAACCAAAAAAACAGAGGCAGCCCCTTTGGGCTGCTCTCTTTTCTCATTCTCTTCTCCTATCCTCTCCTCCTCCCTTTTCATTTTCTTTAGTTTCTTTAGTTTTATTTTGGAAATTTTGAAAGACTCACATAAGGCTTTAAGGGAATCATCATCAAGAGTACCACACCTCTATTTTGGGTAGTTGGGTGAAGAAATTGTTTGGTTCATACTAGCTCATAGCTAGAAGTGACCAAGCTAATTCTCCCCTCTCTTCCTTATTATCTATTCCATAATTTTATTTGCTATTGATGATGTATTTAACTATGGATAGTGAGTAGTTCAATTTTGGGAGTTAGGGTTGTGAACCCCTAACTCATCTTGTATAAATATTGATGCTTTAATTTTAATAAATGCAATTTCCATTGTGTATGCTTTAAATCAGAATTTATTGGTCCTTAGAAGCATGTTTCTAGGCCTTGGCACCCTTTGAAATTATGTTGTGGGCAATTGTGATGAATAGATTGATAAATTGACAACTTATTAGTCTTGTGGCATCTAGGATTTAAGTGTGGTAACCATTAACTAGCTTAATTGTAGCTAAGCTTGCTTGGGTCTCTATTATCTTGCTCTCTAGGCCTCTAATTTTGGATATTGCGGCCTTAACCGGCGTAATGCCCAAATTAGAGAGTTGATTGTGGCCTTAACCGGCATAATCGATACACCGAAAGGATAATTGGTTTAGTAGCCTTAACCGGTATTAAATACGGGACTCGACACATATAGGAAATGCATGCATTTGTGAAATTGGCATCGATATTTGCAAGATAGTTAGTGTGAATCATCCAACACTCTCATGTTCCCATTAATTTGAAAACCCAAATTTAATTTTCTAGTTCGTTAATTAGTTGGTTAGTTTACTTTTCGGTTGCGTTTAATTTAGTTAATTCACAATTCAAAACCCCCTACAAATTTCGACTCATTTGTGCATATCCACCACTAGGCTCTTAGTTTTGATTAGGCTTTGGTGAAAACCAAAGCCGAGCATTACTAAGGCTTGGTGCCTTAGATTAGCCTTTTTATTCACTTTATTTTTATTTTGTTTGCTTAGTGACTTTAGTTCCGACCACCCAAGGATTCTGGGTTAGCCACTAATCCCCGTGGTACGATAATCTTTGGGCTCAATATTTCCCTTACTTGACAACGATTCGTACGCTTGCGAAGAATTTATGAACCAAGTCACTTCTCTTAGGAGACCTCCTGAGCAAAGTACAAGTCTTCAGATCCCTTACTTAATCCTTTCTCTCTTTATCCAAATATGTTTCTAAGCTCCATCTACTGGTTACGCTCACATTTGACACAGATTTACTGATTAAGGTCTACCCATGAGTCTCAATTCCCTTTGTTAATAGAATACATCATGGTTGCTTATCTGAGATATGTTTCTTTCCCTAATTGATGTGTGCTCTCTGTGCTTCAACTATGCTATATTTTCTCACTTCATGTTATGACAAAACTATTACATGCCTAGATACTTGAACAAGAAATTTGTTGTGTGCTCTGTCTTCTTCTTTATCATTCATTCCCTATGTGCCACTTGGTTCAATGTGATTTTATTTTTGCTTAAGCATGCTCTAAGGAGGAGAATTCAATGTGCATGCACATTTCTCGGTTCATTAAACCGTCATAACTCTTCTCCTTCTTGGAGAAGCTATGTTGAAATGACATCTCTAACCCTATCCTTGTCCTATATAAAGAACCTTTGTCTCTTCCAGATTTCACTAGGGTTTGTCTGAGTGTGCAGATTCATAAATTTTCTTTTCCCATCATGGTTTGTACCAAGGTGACTACCCGCATTGGAGGCAATCAACGCCAACCTTCTCTCTCTCTAGAGGAGGAAGGCCGCCAGGCTGCTGCTCGCACCGGTATTACTCATCCTGGGGACCCTCGTCCTTCTCATGAGCGCAGTCGAAGTCCTCCTCTTCTTCCTCGTCGCTCGCCTCGTCTACATCCTGAAGAGTCCTCCTTTTCCCAGCCTATCTGTGCCCCTCGGCCTGCGGCCACCCTGGAAAGCCTGGCTGCGTCTATTGATGATTTGCGCTCGTCTCTCCTTGATGGTATTATGGTGACAGACTGGTGGGTCACATGCATGAGTGATTATGTTGCTGACATGAACTTCTCACTTATCAATTGTCACATAGCACTGAACAATCTTGCTATGGAGGTTCAGAACATGCAAAGTCATCCCCCCGGGTTTCCTAGGCGGGAGGCTGTGACAAGGGAGGCGTCTCCTGCTCCTAGAGCCCTTGCCAGAGGTGATCCTGGACCATTTACCGTGGCTGCTCGCACGGTGGCTGCCCAGGCTGATAGTGACGACTGGCCTTGCAAAGGAAACCTATGACCGGATCACCAAGCTAAAGGAGGAGAAGTGAAGTGCCTTCCCATTCAAAAGGGGAGAAGTGTGAAATATTTTTTATTTTTTATTTTTTACTTCTTTTTTTATTCTGTATTTTATTTTTCTTTGGACAATTTTATTTGGTGTGTAAGTGCATAAGCACAAACTGTTTTGGATGCTTATTTTATTAGTTGTTAATTTGGATCTTATTTTTACTTGGATCTGGAAAAGGATGGAAACTGATTCCTTTGATCCAAGTAAAACTTCTAGGTACATCTGTTGACGTGTTTATGATTAGCGTTAATCTGTGAAGACTAATCTGCAGGATAAAAGATGAAAAAGTTATGTGTTGAATGAGAATGCCCAAAGGGGGAGATTGTAAGTATATTGGGCTATTGCCATTCAACACATACTTTCCCAATGGCACTAGGAGATCAGAGGTTGCAGAGGACTAGGAGAGTATTTCTCCTACTTTCCCAGTGGTTCAAAGAAATAGAAGAAGATTGCAAAATCGGTTTACAAAGAGGAAATTGAAGGGGAATCATGCTCACTGATCTTGAGATAAATGTACGTTGTTTACATTTCATATCGTTTTGAATGATTCTAAATTGATATGCATATCTTGTATTTAATCTGAAATTCTTATATGCATTACATGGTTTTCTAAATGCATATCAGATAAAGATCTTGGTTGCTTACAATTAGGAAGATTTGATTGCATATCGGAATCAGTTTTAAAACCTTTCCGTGTTTATCTTATTTTGGTGATAAGAAGATATTTGATTTAAGGGGAGTCTATAAAAGGTTTTCGAATTGTATTATGTGAGTAGAGTTTTTGATATCTAAGTGTGTTATGTGTTGCATAGTCTTCACAAACAGTTTTCATAAAAAACTGTCCTTGATTGATTTTTGGTGTTTGCTCATTTCATTCTTCTTATATTACATGAGATCAGAGAGTCCTTGATTCAAAAAGAAGACAAGACATTCCAGTGTGGATTACTACAATAGATTAGGTTATTCTTGTGCATAATAGGTTGTTCAAGTTGTAAACAAGTTTGCTATATTGCTTGGAATGTGATTGCGTTGAACACCACAACTTGTGTCTTGTAAAACCTTGATATCATAGTGGATTGTTTTCTGTGTGTGGGCTACATAAACAGCCTCACAATGATGTTTCCTCAGTGGTGAGGTTTACACTGCGTTAGCAAGTTCTTGTGTCATGATTTGATCGATTTCCATTACTTTGTTCAAGAAAGGGTAATTCATTGAAAACCTCTTCCATCTAGTGTTTTCAATTCATCTTGAGAATGTTTTGACACATGGAGATAGTTCAGATGTTTGATGAGGAAGATCTGTTTAGAGAGCTAAAACTCTTAAGGGAGATATTACCCAAACAAAAGATGACAGCTAGTGATATATTGAATTTCTTATAGGAAAGGAATACTTGCCCAATTGTTAGACTTGCATATCGAATATTGTTAACTGTGCCTGTTACTGTTGCTTCAGCTAAGAGGAGCTCTTCCAAGTTAAAGTTATTGAAGTCTTATTTGCGATCAAGTATGTCACAAGAAAGGCTAAATGTACTTGCTTTGATTTCAATTGAGAACGAATATCTTGGAAAAATCAATTGTGATAAGCTAATTGATCAGTTTGCAAGTAAGAAGGCAAGGAAATGGATTTTCAAATGAATATCAATCAACACTGCTAGAATGTGTTATTTTGAGGGTTTCAGATCAAGCATCTTTTTGTAATTATTTTTTGTTGCAAACTTTATGTTTGTATTGAATATTTAGCCTCTTTTGTATGCTCATCTAATGATATTGATCATACATTGTTGGTTATTTAATTTTACGTTGTGAGTTTGTTCAAGTATAAATTTCATATAAAATTGAAGTTTGGAGGGCTGCATCTTAAACTTTCACACAGGGCCTCCAAAAAAGTTTGAGACAGCTAGGAGAGTACTATGTATTGTATAATTAGTTATAGTAGAAATCAATCGTTATCATAATTAGTTATGAGCAGAAATCAATCGTTATCACACATTTTGGAGTTTCGACCACAAACCAAACTCGATTTTTTTGTGTGATCCATGTTCCTTCTGTTTTAGCTTACTCAAACCACAAGAAACCAAAAAATATCTCCAGACAATATTACAAAAATGTCCCTGAATGAACAGTATGTTCTCATGCAATTAATACCCACTCCTCGTACACCATGATCGGCATCTTGATCAGCATGTCGCTAATAATTGATATAGAAAAGTGGTGGGGGCCTAGGGGCTAACATTTTATCAAAGATTTTTACTGTACGTATTAATCTACTCTTGTGGGATTCATGTTGAAGTATGTAGCCTGATCCTGCGTTTTTGCATCAGGGATCGAGCCAAGCCACCATATAAAACTTTAAAAGTGATAACAAATCAAATCATTGATAGTTTAGTTATATACAGGCACGAAATCAGGAATTAAATTTGAGGTGGGATAAATTATTCGGGATCAATAGATTTAATTACTTACATCAAGAAATCAATGAATACTCAAATTCTAACATGAATTACTCAAATTCTAACATAAATTACATTCTAATTTTGTCAAAAATTTCATTATAGAAGAGAAGTTAAAGTGTAATACTTTCGCAAAGTTGAGAGAATGAGAATGAGTGCAAGAAAGAAGAGAGACCGACCCTATAATAATGATGTGCAAAGAGAATTAGAGAAGTCAGAGTTGAGTATGAGAAATGCAAAACCGGGTACAGAGAGGAGGAGACAGAAAACTGAAAAAGAGGAGAGAAAGAGGAGAAAAGTTTTATTTGTCTAGTTGTCTACTTATTATTTGTAGGCTACAACATATCTTAATCATATATATATATATATAATAATTTTTCCTCCTAAAATGTTGGGGTGTGCTGCAGCACACCTCAGCCCACCCCTACATCCGTGCCTGGTTATATAATGTTTAAAAAAGAGAAAATTAGAAAAAAACCCAAAAAATGAAGCTCCTTTTAAGGGAAACCCAATCATATGTTTTCTTTTAATCTACACCCATTCACATAATTAAACCTACCGTATAGGTTTTAAGTCTATAATTAAGTTTTTTTCTCTTTTTTTAGTTTGACTATTTTACCCTTCTCGTCGAAGAAGGAAAAAATTCCTCAAATATAGGTGTTTTTTTTTTAAATTTAAATATGACATCAGTTATAAACACAAATTAGAATTTAATACCATCAATTTATTTTTCCTGATTTGAAAATGATTACATGCCTTAATTATTGCATATCTCTTCCTTTTTTATTTGACCTATATATTTGCCATTTTCTAGTAGATATGTTTGTGTAGATAATCCTATTATTAAATATGTCAACGTGATCAATTGCCTTAATTATTGTATGTAACTAATGCCATATTTTAGGAGATATGTTTGTGTAGATATTCCTTATTTAAAAAGATTAATTGTCTTAATTATTGTATATCTCTTCCTTTCAGATTTGATCTTTATATTTGCTATTTTTAAGTAGATGTGGTTGTGTAGATATTGTTATTAGATTTCGTAGATTTCTCAATCTGATTAAACATCCTTTTGTGGAGGTATTCCTATCATGTAGTGATTAAACATCCTCTCATCAAGGTATGTCATTTTGCTTTTTTTTTTTCCCTTTTTTTTGAATGAAATTTGATTCCCCATTCCAATAGGCGTAGGTATAGAATCAATATTCCATGTTCATTAATTTTCCATAATAGGGTCCATGTTATTGTAGATGATGGAGGGTGCAATCAGATCAAGCTTCACTACAGTAATTTCAGCCCTTAACTCGTCGATCATAACACATCCAAACTTGAGAAGGTCACACCTAAATTCCAGGTGGGTGTACTCTTTAGCCATCAAAATTAACTTGTAGTATCTATTGAGAAACAAGAAGATGAAACAAAAACCTGCAATCAAGAACTTGTATAGTCTATCATACCTACTCAATATCAAAAACCTAGAACCATCACAAAACAAATACCTCTTCGTCAGGAGCACACACACCTTTTGAATAGATAGCAATCACAATACTCATCAACCGTACCAATCGGATATGCTGTCGAACACAGGCAACCCACCAACCCCTGATTGTGCAATCCATTTATATCACAAGCTTGTAGAGATATTGATTTGAATGTGCAGATTACACTTTTCAATGTGAAGTTATGTAACCTCCAACCCAGAGGAGAATTATCAATTGCTGAAATCAAGGGTTGAGTAAATCTGGGCGAAGTCTATGGGCAGCCGTTTTATGATCGACTTCCATCAGCAACATTACTGGATTTTATTATCAATCCTATTTAATAGGTGAATGAGAATTTGAAAGTGGCAGATTCAGTAATTCTTAACAACATTGGGTTTTATTATTTAGTCTATTTAATAGGTTTTTTTATTTTGCATAAATCTAATTAATTGGTTTGGGTGTATATTAAAACACTCTTATGGATGGGTTTATTCTAAAAGAGATATGTCAATTTAGGAGTAGAATCAAATTCCCCTTTAAAACAAAAAAAAACAAACAAACAAACAGCTGTACATACCACATGTGAACGATGATGCTATCGTCGATAATTTGACTTGATTAATTTTGCAAACATCTACTACTTGGAATACCAACAATGCTCTCTATATTCTACACTAGAAGAATAACGATAATGTCGCTAGTATTTCTCAGTTTGGTTATGTAGGTTATGCAATAATTGATGCATTATTTATGACGCAAATGAGAAAAGATATAAAGCTGACCGAGACAATACCTTTCATTCAGCCTTTTGGCTAAGATCGATCGAGTGTGCCTACCCAAATATTATTTGCAGAAAGAGGGAGAACGTGAATAAGCTATTGCAACACACATATAATATGAAATGACCTCGATCGTCTTTTTTATACAAAAGGATAGGTTTAATTTATATCTAGTCTGAGGTAATACACAAAATTTAGTAAACGAGCATATGATGAATAAATTAAATAGCAAGAACTGAGCAAGTAGGCACAACTGCACAAGTACGTAGTTTAAAAAAGACTACTTAGTATATTAATCGGATGTAATGCTTAAGTAATTAAACTAGTAATTGAAGGCACTGTACGAGTTTTATTCTATAATACTTGATTGGGTGGAACAATTAAAATTAAAAAAACTTCACAGACGGGACAAAGCAAGAATCTGCTCGTTGTAACTAGGATCAATGACTTGTTGATCCCTTGATTCGACGACGTTGAATGCCTTGGCCCTAACCCTGAGCTCGAATTTTTGAATCTTCCCGGTCGAAGTCTTGGGCAGCTCAGCCATAAACTCCACCTTTTTCGGAGCCATAAAGTGCGGCAGATTCTTCCGACAGTAGGCGATGATGTCAGCTTCCGTCACGACGGTGGTGTCACTTCTGAGCTTCACAAAAGCACAGGGACTCTCACCCCAGCGAGGGTGCGGCATTGCCACCACCGCCGCCTCCAAAACGTTTGGGTGTCTGTAGAGCACGCTCTCCAATTCCACACTGCTGATGTTCTCCCCACCGGAGATAATAACGTCTTTCGATCTGTCCTTGATTTCTAGGTAACCATCGGGGTGTATAACGCCGACGTCTCCTGTCAAGAACCAGCCGTTCCGGAATGCCTTGTTGGTGGCCTCGCTGTCCTTGAAGTAGCCTTTCATAATGCTACTTCCACGCAACACAATCTCTCCCATGGTCTTGCCGTCGTGGGGAACACTCGCCATTGTATCCAGGTCCTTCACGTCCACGTCAGCCAGAGTCAGTATGCTTATCCCTTGCCTCGCTTTCAGCTTGGATTGCTCATCTTTCGGTAGCTTGTTCCACTTGGCCTGCCACTCGCAAACCAGAGCCGGTCCGGTTGCTTCGGTCAGGCCGTAAGCGTGGGTGACTTTGAACCCAAGCGGCTCGATTTTCTCGAGCAGCGGAGCCGGTGGTGGTGCTCCGCCGGTGAGGATCTCAATAGGGTTTGTGATGTGGCAGCGCTCGTGGGGCTTGGCCTCGAGGAGTATGTTGAAAATGATGGGAGCGCAACACATATGGGTCACGTGGTGTCTTTTAATGTTGCGGTAGATGTCGTACGCGGTGGTGTTGCGGAGGCAGACGTTGGTCCCACCGCGTGCCGCCACGCCCCAGGTGAAGGTCCAGCCGTTGCAATGGAACATAGGGAGCGTCCATAGATAAACAGGCTCGCCCCCCATTTCCCAACCCAGAATTAGGCTCAGAGTGCTCAAGTAAGCACCTCTGTGGCTGTACACAACACCTTTTGGTTCAGAAGTTGTGCCAGAAGTGTAATTCAAGGAAATTGGGTCCCATTCGTCGGCGACGTCGATGCCGACGAACCGGGGATTGCCCTTGTGGATGAGCTGCTCGTACTCGAGTTCTCCCAACCGAACTCCGGTGGGTGAGTCGATGTCGTCGATCACGATGACCAACGGCATCATGGATGGCTGAGAGCTCATCATGAGAATCCTGAGTGCCTCACGCGCCTGAGGGACGTACTGGTAGTCGACAAAGAAGACCTTGGCGCCAGAGTGTTTCAGAATGGAGGTGATGTTTTTGGGATCAAGTCGAGAGTTGATGGTGTTGAGCACCGCACCAGCCATCGGCACGGCGAAATGCATCTCATACAATGCAGGAATATTGGGAGCCAACACCGAAACCTGCAACAATTAAGCAAAACAAAAGTAAGTATCTTCATCTGTCGTCCTGACCTAATCAAACTGTCAATCCGTAGGTTGTTGGTTCTTACCACGTCGTGTTTGGCAATGTTAAGGGAAAGAAGGGAAGAAGCGAGACGGCAGCAACGGTCATGTGTTTGGCGCCATGTGAAGCGAGTTCCTTCGTAGATGAGGGAAGTACGGTTGGAATAAAACGCAGCGGCTCTCTTCAAGAAAGTTGTAGGGGTGAGAGCTGCGTAATTGGCATCGCATTTGGGAAGCATATTCACCGGTGCACTCATTTTAAGTAACTACTGATTACTCACTTAGGCTAGTTTATCTGTTTCTAGAGCTAGAAAGCTATGGAGGAAGCTTTAGAAAGAGAGCGAGATCGAGAGGTAGATGATTGTGGGTGGATGGTAGATGATGCTTTATATTTTTTTTTGGTTGTGAAAGATGAGGCTTGAAGTGAGTGAGGAGGGGAATTTATAGGGGAAATGTTTTGGTTATATGAGAAATGGGTCCACGTTGTTTTAGTGGGTAGAGTGGAAAATGATGATCGTAGATGTGTGAAGCTTGTGGGAATGTGGGGGAAATAAATACGAAATTGCTACGATATTACTTACCAACCTTGTTGTTGTTGGCTAGAGACAAGACTTGGAAATATTCTGTTGACCCGACCTTTTCTTTCTTTCTTTAAATTCCGGGTAGTGTTTACACAAAAACTAATAAGTTTTCCTTGACCAAAAAACTAATAGGTTTTCACACCAGGATGAGTGCTTGACCTGGGCATCACTGTTCTGCGGTTTCAGTGCTAGCTCGATCAGAATAACGATAATGGCATGGATGATGATCATGATACCTTTCTTAGAAAACAATATAGTCACTCTTCTCGGGCACATGCCTTGTCTTGTGCATGGTTGATTTCCAGTCGTTGTTTTAGGACTTTATTATTTGTTGGCTGAATAAGCACTAGGAAATTGGAAAACTTTCTGGCCAGGAAATTGTGTATGAGAAAAATGGTTGTTGCACTTCGGGCGAAATGATCAAAACAATGACCAAATTTGGACTTTTTTCTTCAATAATTGTATTTTAATTCAAATAGTAAAAAATGAGAGACACCTAATCTGGAGAGATGAAACCAAAAACCCTAAGATTCAATGATACAAGTGATAAATCAAAATAAATAGTAGAAAGATCAGAATTGAAAATAAAAAATAATGAATAATCAAGGATTAGATGATTTATCTTTGCTCCATATGTGGGCAAACTGCAAAGTTTATGCTTCTGCCATGTTGAGTATAACTAAAGCTGAAAGAAGAGGTTCGATTATGTTTTGTTTTCCGGGCATGTGAGTTCCATCAGGGCTTATTATTTTGTTGAGAAAACTAGCTGGCTATAAATAACAATGTCTAAAAAAATTTGAATGTGGCTGGCTATCTTAAGATCATATGGATCTCGATCCTCTAATAGTCCATTCTATTTATTGTTCTCCTTTACATACCTTCCATTAATTCTTCAAAACTCATTCATCCTATTTCAACGAAGTACCAGGAATGAAGTTTACCGTATTTAATGAACACACCAAATAGAAGAAGTGCTAAAATAAAACTCTAAAAGCCGTAATGAAAGTAGAAACTCATTCTTCTCCGTCCACGTCCTGTGGCACAAGAAGATAAGAGTAAGTCAGTACGATTGTGGTACGTGTATATTTGATTTTTCGTACATAACTCGTGCAGTACTTAAGTCCAAAACATGTGCGGCTTCCTTAAAAATGAGAAAATGAAAACTGACCACAAAATGTCAGGAAGTAGGTCTAGCTGAGCGCATCAAAAGTCCTTTTCTAATTAAACCACTTCCCGTTGTAAAGAAATTTTTTGGTTATGGTTAATAAATTTTTCATTAGAGTAAAATAAGTTATGGTCCAAGTAACTAAGCCTTAAAAGTAGCAACCAGATGCATGTATTTAAAAAAAAAAATTGTCTCTCCACGGCCTACAATTTCAAAACTATATATCTATCATTAATTTTAACCCTAGCTACCATAACTCAATTATTATTTTTTTTTTAAATACCCCACTTATTTAATAATGTTAGTGAGATTTGAACTTTTAACTTTCACAATATCAATTATTTTGATGAACAAATCATAGCTCACAGACTGCAACCGCAATATATTTATTTGCAAAATGTATTTATTTGCAAAACTGCACATGATTTGCTGTCCAGATTGTCGATTGACTTGTAGTAAATGACCCGATGTCAATATCTCTTTTTATTGACCAAAAATAAAATTTCTCTTTACATTAGATTACGAGGAATTTGCATAGTCGCATAATTTTATGCGGTTTGTTGAGACCAACCAGGGCCCATATCATACAATAATAAAGACATATAGCTTCAGGTAGCGGTCGAATGTTATCCCAATATTGGGCTTACAGGTTTGATTTTGTATGTAACAGCAACAACATATTTTCTTACTAGGGGAAAACTTGGGAGCCAAGTTACCTCAATTGGATTAAGCAAAACAAAAGTAAAATTTAAAGCCGGGAGAAAGCCAGAGTCTGCTCGTTATAGCGAGAAGGGTGAGAATCCATGACGGCTTGTTGCTGATTTTCCGATACGTCGACCGGTTCAAAGGCCTTTGCCCATTCCCTCAGCTCGAACTTGAGAATCTTCCCGGTTGAATTTTTGGGCAGTTCAGGCACAAACTCAACCTTTTTCGGAACCATAAAATGCGGCAAGTTCTTCCGACAATAACTGATGATATCAGACTTGCTTACTTTCACGTTAGAGTCGTTGTTTCTAAGGGCCACGAAAGCACAAGGAGTCTCTCCCCACCGTGGGTGAGGCATTGCCACCACAGCAGCTTCCAGAATGTTGGGGTGTCTGTAAAGCACGGTCTCCAATTCTACACTACTAATGTTCTCCCCACCTGATATGATCACGTCTTTCGATCTGTCTTTGATCTCCAAATAACCATCTGGGTGGATAACACCGACGTCGCCGGTGAAGAACCAGCCGTGCTTGAACGCTTTGTTGGTGGCCTTTGGGTCCTTGAAGTAACCCTTCATGATGCTACTCCCACGCAGCACAATCTCCCCCATGGTTTTGCCGTCGTGAGGAACACTCCCCATTGTTTCCGGGTCCTTCACGTCAACATCAGCCAGAGTCAAAATGCTTATTCCTTGCCTTGCTTTAAGATTTGATTGTTCCTCCTTGGGAAGCTTGTTCCACTTGGCCTGCCACTCGCAAACCAAAGCCGGTCCGGTTGCTTCAGTCAGGCCATATGCATGTGTCACCTTGAAACCCAACGGCTCGATTTTCTCCAGCAGCGGAGCTGGGGGCGGTGCTCCACCGGTAAGTATCTGAATAGGGGAGACGATCTCGCAGCGCTCGTGGGGTTTGGCCTCGAGGAGAATGTTGAAGATGATGGGAGCACAGCACATGTGGGTGACCTGGTGTCGTTTGATGTTGCGGTAGATATCGTACGCGGTGGTGTTTCGGAGGCAGACGTTGGTTCCGCCGCGTGCCGCCACACCCCAAGTGAAGGTCCAGCCGTTGCAGTGGAACATAGGGAGCGTCCATAGATAAACAGGCTCGCTCCCCATTTCCCAACCCAAGATTAGGCTTAAAGTGCTCAAGTAAGCACCTCTGTGGCTGTACACAACGCCTTTGGGTTCAGACGTCGTGCCAGAAGTGTAATTCAAAGCGATTGGGTCCCACTCGTCGTCAAGCTCGACGGAGGTAAACCCGGGATTGCCCTTGCGGATGAGTTGTTCATACTCCAGTTCGCCCAATCGAACACCTGTGGGTGAGTCGATGTCATCAATCACGATGACCAACGGCATCATGGAGGGCTCGGAATTATTCATAAGGATTTTGAGAGCCTCACGCGCCACCGGGACGAACTGGCAGTCCACAAAGAAGACCTTGGCGCCTGAGTGTTTGAGAATGGAAGCTATGTTCTTCGCATCAAGGCGGGTGTTGATGGTGTTGAGCACCGCACCAGCCATGGGCACTGCAAAGTGCATCTCATACATTGCCGGAACATTAGGAGCCAGAACTGATACCTACGGTGAGTCCAGCAAACGAAAACCAAATCAGTACTCTGTATATAATGTTGTCAAATCGTTAATGAACATAAAAAGAATATAGATACTTACAACATCATGCTTGACAATGTTGAGACAAACAAGAGAGGATGCGAGACGGGAGCAGCGGTCGTAGGTTTGGCGCCATGTGAAGCGAGTGCCTTCGTAGATGAGGGAGGTGCGGTTAGCATAAAACGCCGCGGCTCTCTTCAAGAAAGTCGTTGGGGTGAGAGCAGCGTAATTGGCTTCACATTTGGGAAGCATATTCATCTCCGTACCCATTGATACAATGATATATAAGGCTGGCTAAGCTATGGAGGTAATATGAGAGCAGGAGAAAGAAGAGTGAGAGCAATGGTAGAGACAAAGAGAGGCTTAGTGTGTGGACTGGATTTTCGTTTGTGTGAAAGACGTGAGACTCAAAGTGGCCATTTATAGCGTCAATTGATTGGTAATGCAATGTTATTCTAGTGGGGTGAGTGGGGAATGGTGCTGGGGTGAAGCTTGTGTGGAAATTAATATGAAATTGCTATGATATTGCATAGGGATTGGAGGGGGACATAACACCTTTTTTGTTGGTATTTTGATCACAGAAATGAATTACTAGTTTGAAGTTTGAACAAGAATGAATCAAGTCAGTTTGACCTGACCTTTCTTTAAATTTCAGGGACATTTCAGGGACAGTAATCTAATTAATTGATGGATTTTCACAACAACTATGGGCTGCTTGACTTCTCCACTTAAAGGGTCATTCTTAATTAATCTATTGATTGTTTGTTGAAGAAGGCAATTGGATTTTTTAAATACGGGAGGTCATATAGTAAAGTACCACTGGTTGATGTTTTAATAACCCAATAATATTAACTACCCAGTATTAGATTTTGATAGATTCGACGAGAAGGGAAGGGAAGAGAAGATCCTAGCTAGGGTTTAGGGTACCTTATCATAAATTCAGATATTTTTTATATTTGAAATGAAATATCTAATTTTTTTTTACCCAATAAATGATTTAATTACGAAGAATATGTACACATAAATAAGTGGGTGCAATACCAAAATCTGTATCCCTAAAAAAGCAGCAGTTACATTCCTCATGTGTACGTTATGTATCTGGTTCATGAGTTCTCCTTAACCTTATCTCTAGAAAAACCCTCTAAGATGAACAATTCTCTAACATTCCATCGAGCAGTAGGAGGAGTGTGGATAGGTAACCGATTCTTACTTAATCATTTAATTTCATGAGAAAATTCGGTTTTCTTTGGCGAGTAATGTGGAAATTAAGTTTTCTTTGGCGAATCATGTGGAAGGTAGTTTAACCTAATTATAATTCACTTGCATGATTCGAGACCCACTATTTGGTCTGACTGAAAATGAACTGAACGGCTTCCACAAAAGAAGTCTTTTTTTTTTTTTTTTGAGAAGGGAAAGAAGATTACAACTTAAAGCCCCTACTACAATCAGAATTAAACTGATCAAAATTACAAGCAGCCAAAGCAGAGAACGGCAACTTTTTGGACCAAGTGATAGGAGTAGATGATTTATGACTCATATTTGTAACAACATCAGCAACGATTCAACGAAGTTGGCTTCCCTGGGAACATAAGAGAAGGAAACAGCTTTGAAATTGCTAGCCAGACTCAGGATGTCTTTCACAAGAGTTCGAAGTTGGCGTCCACAAAAGAACTCATGTACAGAAGTTAATATTGTTATCATCTATCTATTTCATTTGGTCCACATGAAACTAGACTGATAATATTCCCACGAAAAGAACTTTAACCATCGAAATATCCAAGAAAAGAAACTTTTATTGAACTTTCCAAAAGAGACTCTAAGAGTGTAATTTCCAAGAACTTTGCATCTTTGTCATTGTAGGGAAACATGCGCAGCTGGTTCTCCTTTGAACAATGTTCCTTCCTTCTATTATTAACTTTACATATGAATGAGTTACAAGGAAACTAAGCTAACATATACGTCTTTTCTTCTGTCTTTAAAGTATACACACTTGATGGCAGCTAGAGGATCAAAATAAACAACAAAACAAATATATATATATATATATATATATTGGAGAGGAAAGATCCCACATTGGAAAAGTGACAAATAAAATATAACTTATAAGTGGGTGGATCTCACCCAATTGTACCGAGGCCTTTTGTGATTAAAACCCAACACCTATCGGGTGGTTAAGTTGGGATAGTATCGGTATAATGGTGGGCCACGGGCCACACTTGTCACAGTTTAACATGATATCAGAGCGAGTCTCTCTCCAAGTGCTTCGTCATCATGGACCTGGATATGGGTTCATTCATTAATTGATTCACCAATCTCCTCTCCAATCATGGACCTAGTTTGGGATCATTAAATTGGCCATCGAAAGTTACCGATTAGATTATTGCCAAGTGTCCGATGTGGGCCTTGGATTGTTATGTGATTGGTCAAGTCTCTAATGTGGGACTTGTGACCCTATTTCCAATGTGGAATCGGGTTTGTCAATTAATTTCACGTGCATACCTAGAACTAGGTTGCACGTGAGGGGACGTGTTGGAGAAGAAATATCCCACATTGGAAAAGTGATAAATAAAATATAACTTATAAGTGAGTGGATCTCACCCAATTGTACCGAGGCCTATTGTGATTAAAACCCAACACCTATCGGGTGGTTAAGTTGGGACAATATAGGTATAATGGTGGGCCACGGGCCACGCTTGTCGCTGTCTAACAATATATATATATAAGTGGAAAGAATGTCATTTGAATCCTAGAGGCATTTACATGCTTGTAGGCTAGTTTTCAAGGTATCACGGAGACGAATTCTTGTCCAGCTAGAGCCATTTGCATGTCGAAGCTATCTTAGTCTTATCAATTATCTTATGGAATTGGATTATTCTCTAGTTAATTCAATCATTCATATATATGTGGTTGTTTGTATGTCATCGATCAATGGAGTCATTTGTTTTGGGTTGCAACTCTATTCTACCCCAGACATGATTAACATCAATGGTCCGAAATCTGATCACAAATTTCCATCTTAAAGATCCACGGTTCGCATACATGTGCCAATCCGACCCTGGCAGTGGCGTTTGACGAACTTGATCACATGTTAAATTTAGATAGATTCACTACAGTATTACTTAGGTATTACGAGATTGCTAGACTATTTAATGTTCTTCTAACGAAACCTTAGGGCTTCGGTGCCAGAGCTCTAAATCCTATAGACTCCCCACCGCCGATTAAAACTCAAAACCCTAATCATAAATAAAATATAATAAAATAGTATACAGTTTTAATCAGTAAGGGGTGACTGGTGCTTAAGGGTCTGTGAGGGTACGTACTAGAAGTTAGGAAATAGTAACCTTGAATTAGAGACACTTTGAAATCGATGATGGCTCTCACTAGCATTACTACAGAGCAAACAAAGAGCAGCCATCCCAGTCAATTACGTTCAAGTGATTTTCATTATCAACTCCATGGAAGTAAGACTACTTTTTGTTCAGTACTCCTTTTTTTCTTTCTCCTTTCTCCTTTCTCCTTTCTGTTGGTTATTGACCCAAAACCAAAGCAACTTTTGTGGGGTTTCTCCATCTTTTCTTATGCTTCTGTGATTCTTAGTGGGATTTGTCCGATTCCAATAATCCATCAATCCATTCACTACTAATTCCAGCTTCAATGGGGGTCCCTTCCAAACCAAACCCAGCCAGGTCCCCTTCTGTTTTCAATTTTCTTTGCATAATATTTGTTTTGAGATTTATATCAAACAATAATGCTGCATGTGATACTCAATTACTCATGGAACAAATAATGAATAATGCGATCGAGTGGCATGCGTTCCTTTAATTAAGAAAATGTACGTGTTGAACTGGATGAACACTAAGGGCCATCTACGTATACGTAACAGCATAAATTAATCCATTTATATATTATTGTTTCCATGCATGATATGTTATCTAATTATATACATTCAAAACAAATTTTTTTTATTTTTTTTTATGCGACATTCAAAACATGCTATCCATGACATGTTCGTAACGAATATGATACTTGTCTGGTGCCTTTGCGAGGCATTTTCCTTCTGCTCTACATATGAAGGCTGAGGTTGCTAGGGCAGATTAGGCATACCTTTCAGAAAGTAAAATGGAGTACCGAATAAGGTTGCTCACCTTTGTAGTATGGAATAACTTGACATCTCTTTTTATTATTTGGGATGTACTCTACCAAGATTTTTATACTATTGCTAGAGGTCAAGGTCCCTCTCGATGAATATCTCATATATTAATATATATATATATATATATATATAAGGCATATTTAAAATTACATATAAGTGTATCTTTGAATATTTTTTTAATCATAAGGCCACCAATTAATTTTGTTTTCTTATAAGGCCACTAGATTAAAAAGGATATTATATTTTGGATATAAAAAACCAACATATTTACATAAATGCCACTAAAGTAAAAAGTTAATAATCATTCTCTCTCTACTCTCTGGCGAGGTCTCCAATCAACTCCGGCCGACCTCCGGTCAACTCTGGCGGGTCTCCGACTGACCTCCGATGAGTCTCCGGCCAACTTCCCACGAACTCCAGTGACCATAAAAGCTACTATCACTAACACCAAAAGCTACTGTCGCAAGCAATAAAAGCTACTCCAATGAGATTTCCAGCAACCTCCAGCGAGGTCACAAAAACTATTATCACTAGTAATAAAAGCTACTGTCACTAGCAACAAAAGCTACGCTGGTGAGATTTCCAGCAATGTCACAAAAGCTACTATCATAACAAAAGCTACACTGGTGAGATTTCCAGCGAGGTCATGAAAACTACTGTCACCAACAACAAAAACTACTGTCACTAACCAAAGCTACGCTCTCCAAAATCAAAAGCTACTATCCCTACCAACAAAAGTTACTGTTACCAACACCAAAAGCTACTCTCATCAGCAACAAACACTACTGTCACCAACACTAGAAAACTACTCTCACCAGTAACAAAAGCTACTCTAACCATCATCAAAAGTTACTCTCAACAACGCCAAAAGCAATAAACAAGCAGAACAAAAGCTACTCCCAGATATTGAGAAAACTATTCTCAGAGACTAACAAAGCTATGGAAATGTAAATGATACAGCTAAAATAAAAAAACTACTGCAATCAGAAAAAGAAAACAAATTCAATGATATAAAAAGTATGCAGGGTCCAACAATGATAAAATTATGTAAAAAGCCACTTTCGTAGTTGTAAAACGCCACTATCATAGTTATGAAAATCTATTACAATAGTTGTAGAAAGCTACTGTCAATGTGGTAATGCTAGTGTCATATTTCAAATGGCCACCATTGATGTTTCTTCTTGTCAAGCTGTACCACTCTACGCTAACCTTAGGCGTTATTTTGCCACCTTCAGCACTAGACTTCATTGCAACATTTCTTGGTTGGCCAAATAATCTCTTGGTCAATGGAGCCTTCACTACCCAAATTGACATGATTTTCATAATCTAGCACTACAAACGCAAAGGAAAAGAATTCAGGAACAAAGATACAACAAAATATTAATATTTGAAATGCAAACTAAAATCAGCAGCATGCAGTTGCATTGTAAATGTGGTACTCTTTATTAACTGTATAATCAAAAACAAGTAATCTAAAAAGATAATAATAGAGGTACGTAAACCTACTATGACACAGTATAAAGATACTTGACCAGTAATAAAAAGCTACTGACAAAGAAATTTATTGCACAAAATCATATGCTAATTGTCCATGTTTGTCCATGTTGATAGTGCAACACAAATCTCAACCAAAAAATGCTAGAAAACTAAGTTTCATACAAAATTCTGATACAGTGCTAGCATTACACTAACATACATGCAATAGCATATAAGATAAGTCAACAAGCAATCAAAAATAAATGGCAATAGCCAAAATGTCAATCTTTTTGCTTCCTCTGAGCCTAATAGGGAATGCATTGTAAGCTGCAAAGACCTCAAAATGCATTTTTCATTTTTGATTTGATTCTAAGAACCCATGCATAGCAGTGAATACTACTCATCGATCATAAACAAAAGTTCGATCCAAATATACTACGAACAATTACTTCACAGTTTTCACTAGGCAATTAAAATCGAGGATTTCAAAACAATTTGCAGCTACAAATTCAAATTCAAACGAAATGGAAAATGCAAATTACTTGGGAGATGACGGAGCCGAGGCAAATCCGAGACTTGGAGACAACAAAGCCGAGGCAAGGGAGCACGAGAACATTAGGAACGTCGATGGTAGAACACCGAGAAAGGCCGACAGTGCTCGGATCTACACCAAGAATGAGATCTAGAAGCACACCAACACCAAATTCAGAGGACGGCAACGTCGGCCTTGTTAGTGACAACGATCGGAGCTTGCTCGCAGATCTTGAACATCTACACTCACTGGTGGAGTGATGCGAGCTTGTTGGCACCGTGGATCTTCGAGTCGCAGGTCAGACACAGGTAGGCCGAGTCGGTGAGGCAAAAGAAGGCCGCCAGCAACAACTTGCCGGTTTGTAGGGCTTGGGGGAAAGGCCAGGCAAGAAATCTCAACGCCGAAGTACAAGCACGAGGTAGAGTTCACAGAGAAACCACAGGCGAGCAGAGAATTGGAGAGATCTGAGTTGGACTCCAGTGAGGTAGCTCCGATCGGAGCTTCTTCGTCGTCGTCTTCAGGCATGGCGACGCCGTTTTGAGGTTTTGCAAGCTTGAACCGATTGGAATCTCACCAGATCGGAGGAGGTGGTCGCCGGAATTAGAAGGGGGGAGCGTCGTGTCGGTGGTTGTCGGAATTGGAGGCGGAGACCAAAGGCGTGAAAATCTGTGGTCGAGGAGAGAGAGAGAGACTGCGATCAGAGAAACTAGAGAGAGAGAAAGAGAGATATAGAGAGGGGTAAGGGCGTAGACTAATGGAATTAATTGGGTTTCTTAAGTGGGAGGGTAAAATTGTCAGGAATGAATTAATTTGTGGAAGTAAGTGGCCGTATGTGTACAAAAACAATTAAGTGACCTTATCAATAATTAAAGTTTCAAAAGATCACTTGTGTGTAATTTTCTATATATATATATATATATATATAATAAGTCAGACATGGGGATCGATAAGCCTCCCAGCTTGACTGGGTTCCAAATCCCTTCAAAAAAAAATTGTTATCCATGACACGTAAATTGTATAAATTAATCCATTTGGATATTATAATTTAAGCTCAACATTACTTCCACAAAGCAAAATGTGACTCCAATTAAGCAACATATCCTAGCTATTCGGATCGGTTAGAAATCAATTATGGCATATTTTTCTAATCTATTTAGTAGTTGTATTTACAATGCCATCCGGTTCGATCGTCAGTCATGATAAAAACTGTACAATGCCATTGGATTCTCATTGAAGTCACAACAGATCGCGGCCAATTTGAGGAAAGCGAGCGACTGGGTTTGTATTTAACAGGTAGAACTAGCTAATTCCAATTCCTCTATCAGAGTGAAGTGCCCAGGAAATTAAGCCTGGTAGTACTAGTAACTAGCTAGTCGCAACTGGACAGCTGAAGCGTGGTGGGGCCATAACCCACAGGTCCCAGGATCGAAATCTGGCTCTGATACCATGAAAGCTGAGCTAGAGAGAGAGAACTGAAAAAATATCTATATGCACATTCCGTTATATTTTGACTTAATGAGTTTATTACAATAATTTACGTATAGAAATGTGACACTTGTCACTCAGCTGTGAAGAAGCTAACAACCTCCTAACTAACTATTATTTACTGCTTAAGCTACCTAACTTACACTAACACTTCGATCGATCGAAATGCTAGCTCCATCTTGTGACTAAGCTTCTTCATAAAGAGGTTGGTGATCGATCGATAAAGAGGGCATGGGAAGTTTAACACTATATCTTGTGACTATTCGGATTGGGAAATATCTATCACCAACCTGTGACTTAGTTGATCGATAGGTCTCCGTATTTCACTTAGTAAATTGATAGGTATTGGTGTTTCACTTCAACCCGCCACACACCGATACCTATCGACCAAGAGTCCAATACTGCAGCTTGTGATGACTAAACCAAGGGCCAGCAGCGTGCCCGCCATTTTTTCCATTTTGAATCAGTTGTGTGTATTTAGGTTTTTCTTTACAATAGAAATTAATACATGCAGTCGATACAACTAACCAGCGTTTGTCATATACGTCGACCTTAATTAACTGCATGAGTTGAGAGAAACACATGGAAATGGTTGTTGAATTAGTCAAAGTCTGATTCGCTTGAATATTCCGTCTTGTTTAATTCTTTGAATTTCTAGTCAGTTCAGGTTATTAATAAGGAATCTGGGTATGAAGGAACGTCCATAGGTTGTTGTACGTTTTAGTTGAAGAATAAAGACGAAACCCACAAAAACAGCATCGTCCCGTTCCGAAATGCTTTGCTTGTGCTCGTGTTACTTGCATGTTCACAGTCAACCGTGACAAATGGATTCCTTGTTCCCACTCTCATGTCTTTTTCAAAAACTTTCACCAAATCATCTGTTTCTCTACTTCATACTGTTCATACTAGAAGAGATATTAATTATGATTATATCAATTAACTAATTTATAGAGTATTTTTTGAAGTATGTTGAAATTTTATTAAATTAAGAATGATTGCAATTAATAATTCAGAATAACATTCTTCAGAGTATCAGGAGCAACACCAAACTAATTGTAGTTACAAGTAGAATGTAAGGCCACTCGATTTAAAGAATGAGCAACTCCATTAATTAGCTCGAGGCATTATATAGTTAAAATAAAATTAACGTTCTATTTTATACTGACATAACATCTTCATTAAGAAAACAACAGTAGATTTTTTTTTTTTTTTGTGTGTGGAGAGAAATCAGTTTTGAAAACCATGGTGAGTTGTTTTGCGGGTGCCAATGCAAGAGTACTGTTACAATTGTGTCAAAAAAAGAGAGAGAAATTTTAGGATTTTTGCATTGCAATTGTCGAAGGACTAAAACATTAGTCATAGAAATTAATCTCAGCACGTATGAGTTGTCAATTCTCAACAGGCTTATTATTTTTGGCCAATAATGAAAAATTATTAAGCAAACCTAAAGCTAGGCCTACAAAACATGCTACCATGAAAAAGCCCAACAAAAAATCCAAATCGTTGAAGAATATTGGGATTATGTGTGTGCCTTACCAAAATAGAATTACTTTCTATTGTTGTAATATGATAAAATTGTTCTAGATTCCTAATTCTAATTAAAATAGGATTTCTTATGCACCAAGATTATGTATATCCTCTATATATAGGCCTCTATGATCAATGAAAGACACAACTATTCTCCAATTCTCTCAACAATTTTCTTTTCATTAAACACATTATTAGCACGAGCCCTAACCCTGAATCAAAAGCCAAAAACTCTCTTCTTGTAGTGAAACCCTAGAACGCCCTACCCTAAGACCACCTCCTGCGCGCCACCATCTCTGCGCACGGCTTTGGGAAGAAAACTACAAGGCTAGAAGGAAAAGAAGAATAAGAAAATCAAGAACAAAGAAAGCACCAAGTAAGTTTTAAATTAAAGTTCCTGCTTTCTGAATTTTAATTTTATTTTCTTTTCTTTTCTTCGGGGACTTCCAAAATCTCTTCTTCTACATCCCACCTTTCTTGTAACGTGGGTTCGATTCTCAAAGCGGAATCGTGGGGAGTTCACGCTATATACGAACTTAGAGTGTTCGCAAACTATGGACTAAGAACGTTCGTGAGCATCAAAATATTACGGACTAAGAGCGTTCATAAGTTACCGACTAAAAGAGTTCGTAAGCATCAAAACTTAACCATTTAAACATCATTGTTTTGGTCTAATCCAAATTTCTTGGAAAAACAATTTCTTGGTAGCAAAGAGGCTCAGAAATCCTTCATTAGTTGTTGTAGAAGTATTATACTCCGAAACTAATTTATTTTCCAAGAATATATATAATGGCATTTTGCCTTAAACTATTGTCAATAAAGACATTGGTCATAACTCTTTCACAACTAGGCCCATCCAATTAAGTGTGATGTCTAGGGAAATAGTTGAGATAAGTGGTACTTAACCGAGTTTTGCTCCACTGACATCTCCTCTTACTTTCCTAGTCATGCTTAATTGGAGTAACCAAAAGGATTGAGTAACGACCATTAGTCGAGTATTGATTATAATTATTTTGGATTAGAAATTTTGATGTAATTGTTGGCTATTATTAATAAAGTGTCGATTTTTTTAATTCGAGCTTTATTTACGTAGGTATGTTTTCGGAGAGCTAGAATGTCTCGCAGATAGTGTTACTACACACACCATACCTTGACATAGGCAATTGTTCCTTAATATCTACTCGATCTTCAATGACTACGATGGCAGGGTCATCTAAATTGATTCATGGTCGAGGACCAGCTCAATTTCTGTTGCCAGATGGCACATTAATTAATGTCACTGAAGCATTCTACACTCCTGGAGCCGGAAGAACCCTTTTGAGCTTTAAAGATATAAGAGCAAATGGTTTTCATGTGGAAACACATAGTGAGAATGGACATAAGTTCCTTTACATCACCTCTAATGACTGCAGACGAAAATGAGTATTAGAGAAGCTTATGTTTTGCTCTAGTGGGTTATATGTAACCACTATTTGAGTAATTGAGTCTAACAACGTCATAATAGATGACCTTTGGGACACTGAAATATATAGACTTTGGCATGACCAATTGGGACATCTAGGTCATGATATGATGATCCGTATTTTAAAGACTTCACACGGACACCCTTTCTTCAGAAAGAAGAGAAGTAAAAATCAAAAATTGATTCAAGGAGAGAAAAACACCGCCGCTGAGCCTCGGGGTGCCGCCGCTGTGCAACATCGATCGGCTAACGCCGACGCCTCCTACTCCCTAGGGCCCAAGCATGTCTTTGATGCCAAAGTTGCTTCCTTGTCTCCTCTCTCTACTTCTCAAGTCAATTGTGACATTGTGGCTCAACCAAAATCCTCATTGGTTGCTTCTAAGGCCCTTTTTTTTTTATTCTGCAAGCCTGCTCTTTAGCAAAATTAGGATTGAGACCATTCTATGCAAGGGACACTAAAGAAAATATTCCATTCTTGCAAAGAATCCAAGGGGATTCTATGGACCGATTCAACCAACTTACGGATCGTTTAGATGTTTTATGGTGTTTGTTTATGCAACGCTGGTCATGTGTCGTGCTATCGTCCACTTGTAATGCTGCTTATGATAAACTTCTGACCTAGATTATATGGCTACGGGCTCACTACTCAGATCATCTTATTCAGTCAATTCAACTTGATAATGCTGGAGAGTTGATATGAGCATTTTTATGCGACGTTTTAATAGTTAACTCCTCATATTTACTTAGTTATTTCCTTAAATAAATCCTTCTTGTTTAGGAAAGTTTCCATCTTTAGAAAGTTTCTATTTTTAGTAATTTTAATAAAAGTTTCTATTTTCTAGGTACCTTGCAATAAATGGAGCTGAAATGAGCTGAAATGAAGAAATGATGTTTTCCTGGTCCGACTAGGAATCCCAGTCAACACAGGAATCCTGATGAGGCTAGGAAACCTGAAGGCATTAGAAGACCACATGATGACGTAGGAGATATTATGGGAGAATAAATCTGATTTTTGCCATGGGAAATGATGGATATAATGTGAAAATAAGGAGGAAATCAAGGAGTTTTCATTCACATAAATTCTTCTTATTTTGTGGAGATAAAAAGGGAGTTTTATTTCAATATTTATCCTAATTATCTTATTTCCTATTGATTATAATTCTAATTAATTTCTGATTTTTCTTGATTTTAGGAGTTCATTGTGAGCACAAATCTTGCAAGAAATTAGTGCAATTCAAAGGAGAGGAATAAGGGATGTATCTGGTCACTATTCAAGCAATATACCATGAGTCATTAAGGGAAAAAGAGATCAGAAAATTCAAGACTCTGTCAAGAGAAGATCAAGGAAATTTGGAGGAGAAATCACCTCTAGATGATTGGCCATGATTGCATCACAAGAGAGGAGAATTCCACTGTAAATAGCCGCAATCCTTGACCATCACATCACACCACAACACACCTCTTCATTCAGAAAATTCTCTCCATTAGAAAAAAAACATTAGAAAAATTCTCTCCATTCTCTAGTCTTCAGAAGCTCTGCGTCTCAAGCAAGGAGGAGAAGAAGTCATGCAATATAATAGTTAACTCCTCATATTTACTTAGTTATTTCCTTAAATAAATTCTTCTTGTTTAGGAAAGTTTCCATCTTTAGAAAGTTTCTATTTTTAGTAATTTTAATAAAAGTTTCTATTTTCTAGGTACCTTGGAATAAATGGAGCTGAAATGAGCTGAAATGAAGAAATGATGTTTTCCTGGTCCAACTAGGAATCCCAGTCAACACAGGAATCCTGATGAGGCTAGGAAACTTGAAGGCATTAGGAGACCACATGATGACGTGAGAGATATTATGGGAGAATAAATCTGATTTTTGCCATGCGAAATGATGGATATAATGTGAAAATAAGGAGGAAATCAAGGAGCTTTCATTCACATAAATTCTTCTTATTTCGTGGAGATAAAAAGGGAGTTTTATTTCAATATTTATCCTAATTATCTTATTTCCTATTGATTATAATTCTAATTAATTTCTGATTTTTCTTGATTTTAGGAGTTCATTGTGAGCACAAATCTTGCAAGAAATTAGTGCAATTCAAAGGAGAGGAATAAGGGATGTATCTGGTCACTATTCAAGCAATATACCATGAGTCATTAAGGGGAAAAGAGATCAGAAAATTCAAGACTCTGTCAAGAGAAGATCAAGGAAATTTGGAGGAGAAATCACCTCTAGATGATTGGCCATGATTGCATCACAAGAGAGGAGAATTCCACTATAAATAGCAGCAATCCTTGACCATCACATCACACCACAACACACCTCTTCATTCAGAAAATTCTCTCATTTAGAAAAAAAAACCACTATGTCACCAAAGCTATCAGACGACAGATTATATCTGTCGTTTGATTCAGAAAAATTCTGTTGTCTCCTGGCGTGATGTCTCTTAGGCCTTCAGACGACAGATATTACTCGTGGTTTATATTTCACTCAAACAACAGAGGCTGTCGATAATCTGTTGTCTGATTATTTCCAAATATGCGGAATTATGACTTTCTGTTGTTGCAGATGTAACAAAACGACAATTATATATTGTTATAAAGGTTTTTGCACAACATCTTTTCATAAAACTCTATCGTTTGTATTTCACTAAGACGACAGAAATCTGTTGTGTGAATATATGGAGATTTGGACTATCTTGGATTTTTTCTGTTGTCTGAATCAATTGTGGACAACATATATTTCTTATGTTCTATTGTGGCTTTCTAATTAAAATGACATAAATCTGTCGTCTGAATATATAGAGGCATGAACTTTCTTGGGTCTTTCTGTTGTGTGATTCAATTAGAAACCACAGTTATATGTCGATGTATAAGACTGTTAACAAAAGACCTTTGCTTGAATTCTGTTGTTTGATGTTGGTTTAGGCGTTAGTTTTATTTGGTTAGTATGTCTTAGCAAGTGCAATTGCACAACACCATATTAAGAAATCTGGTCTAAAAATTTTAATTGTAATGGTAAGAGAAACACTTCAATCAAATTATCATTATAATTAATTTCATTGAAAACGTACAAGTATCCAGATCTCATTACATCAATCAAGCAAACTATAACTGTATGAGTTAAATCCACATAATATGAAAATACCAGATCATCTGGTGCTCTAAACTGCTCTCCCGACCAGCCACACTTCATCATCTTTCTTAAGCTCTCGAGCTTCTACCCTTGCTCCCCTTTCTCTTCTACCAGCAATGCCATATGAAAATACCACGCCTACAGTTTCAAACAACCTTGAAAACATACATGTATGTAACTTGACCTCGGAAATCTTGCATGTCTTCATAGCTGCAACCACAAGTTCTGTTGTTCTACTCTCTTGGTCCCAAAAGCTGTCAAAGAAAAGACACAAGTGTTCTAATATCTGGACTCATATAATTACATGTGAAAAACAATACACTAAACAAAGAAACAAAAATAGCATAAGAAAAATATACATAGAATTTACTATGTGGTATTGAGCACACAAAGTGTACCATACTTAGAAAAGCAATGCATTAGAAAATGTAAGATTGCTTTATTTCCAGTGCAAGTAAGAGAAAAGGTACATAAACTTACTTGCTCTAAACTTTATAGACCTTGTATGACCATTTTTGCTCTGATAGATCTCGGTTTCCTTGTTCTAATCCTTGTAGAACAACTGGTCCCAGTACTCCCAAGTTCCATGTCTAAAAAGTGAAGACCATTTTCTGTGACAACATCAACCAGCATTAGTTCAGTGACAAAAGGAGCAAATAGTTACATACCCTTAGCATCTAGAGAGTTGCTAACATTTATAGTAATTAATGGTCTGATATTAGGCACTACAATTACTTGCTATGACACGACTTCCTTTGGACTTAGCTCACTATGTAAATACTACTTTTATGATACAATGAGAAGCAAAATGCATGATACATCAAGCTGTACAACTAATAGAAAATATACCAGATTCATTACTCATGTCCTCTTTGTGTATGTACTACCTTGGTCAAAGACTTCACTGCATCATTTGTTCCTCCAAGTAACCAACTTATTAGAACAAAGCATAAGTCTAGACAATTAAATAACAATATTTTGCAGGGATAAATGAAGAACTAAACTTCCATTAAATCCAAGTGCTTGATTTCAGGTCCACTATGAATAGTTAATTTCACTGAACCTCCTTTAGATCCCTAAAACAATTAGGAGAAGTGGATATAAATGAAACAAGAAACTTAATTAGTGGGAAAGAATGTCATAACTAGGAAAAACTATACTACTCAAGTAAGTAGACAATACTTAGAAATTCAAACTGTTGAAGATAAAGAGCATATTCATATTCTTAAATGATATAGGGCTTTCAACTATAAATTTGGTGTACTAACCAAATAAACAACCTAATATTAGTACTTACTAACAAAGCCACTTTAGATGTCGATCATAAAGAATTATAAGCACAGTTTTCAACTATCACTCCATGAGTCATGTTTTCCAACTATAACTTCAGCTAAATCAGAATTGAATTGGCAAGAAAAGGACAATATATATATATATATCCTCTGTGTATGTTAATGTGCAAGCTAGCAAAGAGGATTAGCATTGCAGCTAAAACGTGCCAGTATCAAGCTTTGCAGTTGTTGATGTATTGTCATCAACCCACCAAACTGTGGGGTCTTTCTTAGAGTGGCACCAAAATTTGAAAAAGACAAAAGATATAGAAGTTTTGCTTGTTTGGGTGTTTCTTGGCTTTCTTCATCTGCTTGGCCTTTCCTTTGCTACACTTACCAACTGGAGATTAGCCTTTCGTTTCCCAACTCTCCTACAAATAAGATGCACATATTTCAAATATACCACATGTATCAAACCTTAACAGAGATAATTAAGCACTTTCTCGAAAAAAAACAGAGATAATTAAGCAAAACAAAGTTTAGATAGGTAAACGGAAAGAAAACGCTAACTAACCCATCATCTCCTTCTCAAATCCACGAAAACCCATAAACTCCTGCAATTCGAATCCAAACCCCCAGAAAGTTGGTTCAGCTCCTTCTTTGATTTTAGAGACAAATATCATACCTTTGAAAGGAAATTCGAACATAACCCAGACAAAAGATAATCCCGTATCCCAATTCGAACATAACCCACCAAACAAAAATCAAATTTGAAAGGAAATTTCCAATTAAAACCCTAAAACCCAATCCAACAGAAACCCTAAATTGATTAACAGTTAATCAAAGGGCTTACCTAACAATAGGGATTGAGACCGATGAAATATTCTCAATTGCAACACCAACACGAAGCATGAGAGGGATTGAGATGGTTCGGCTGGTTTGGATCTATGGTTTGAAAAAGTAATTGAGATGGGTTCTGTGTTTCACAGCGATGGGGGATGAGGTTCTTTTGTATTTGTCGAAGCGAGATGGGGATGGTGGGCTGACGTTTTTCTAGGTTTTCTGGTTTGATTGGAGGAGAGTTTAGATTTGGCAAGAAATTTGGGTTGTGGGCGCTGGGTTTTCAGTTTTGCGCGAGGGAGAGGGCAGAAAATTGGTTTGAGGACGCTGTGCAGAAGAGAGAAGTTTGGTTTGAGTTTTCAGATTGTTAAATTTATCGGGGAGGAATAGTTTCACTAGTTGTGCCAAAAAAATATAAGTTGGAACACAATCAAGACTTCAACAATCCCCATTTATTAGACAACAGTTTTATGTTGTCTAAACACGACCCCTATTCTCAAAACTAACTTACCATTGTATATCATAGTACTCAGACAACAGTTTTTTATCATTCTGTTGTTAAAAAAGATCAGACAACAGAAAACAATCATTCTGTCGTCTGAGCTCTGTCGTCTGATGAGTTTATTGGCATAGTGAACATTAGAAAAATTCTCTCCATTCTTTAGTCTTCAGAAGCTCTGCGTCTCAAGCAAGGAGGAGAAGAAGTCATGCAATATAATAGTTAACTCCTCATATTTACTTAGTTATTTCCTTAAATAAATCCTTCATGTTTAGGAAAGTTTCCATCTTTAGAAAGTTTCTATTTTTAGTAATTTTAATAAAAGTTTCTATTTTCTAGGTACCTTAGAATAAATTGAGCTGAAATGAGCTGAAATGAAGAAATGATGTTTTCCTGGTCCGACTAGGAATCCCAGTCAACACAGGAATCCTGATGAGGTTAGGAAACCTGAAGGCATTAGGAGACCACATGATGACGTGGGAGATATTATGGGAGAATAAATCTGATTTTTGCCATGGGAAATGATGGATATAATGTGAAAATAAGGAGGAAATCAAGGAGTTTTCATTCACATAAATTCTTCTTATTTCGTGGAGATAAAAAGGGAGTTTTATTTCAATATTTATCCTAATTATCTTATTTCCTATTGATTATAATTCTAATTAATTTCTGATTTTTCTTGATTTTAGGAGTTCATTGTGAGCACAAATCTTGCAAGAAATTAGTGCAATTCAAAGGAGAGAAATAAGGGATGTATCTGGTCACTATTCAAGCAATATACCATGAGTCATTAAGGGGAAAAGAGATCAGAAAATTCAAGACTCTGTCAAGAGAAGATCAAGGAAATTTGGAGGAGAAATCACCTCTAGATGATTGGCCATGATTGCATCACAAGAGAGGAGAATTCCACTATAAATAGCAGCAATCCTTGACCATGACATCACACCACAATACACCTCTTCATTCAAAAAATTCTCTCCATTAGAAAAAAAAAAACATTAGAAAAATTCTCTCCATTCTCTAGTCTTCAGAAGCTCTGCGTCTCAAGCAAGGAGGAGAAGAAGTCATGCAATACATCAAGATCCTATCCACCATCCACCCTTGTGTCATCCCCAGAAGATTGCTTGCTGATAGGACCAAAAAAGTGTGACAATATTATTGAATATGTGCCCCATTTTAGCCTTGTTTCTCCCTTAAGTTTCGTGTTTTGAGTCATCGAGTCATTTTAAGAGTCTTGTAGAGTGTTTGGCGTGAAATAGGCAGAAAACGCAAAATTCATGAAGAATCCTAGCTGGATCAGGATTCCTCACCGTCATGCAAATCTGTGGGCCTTAAGATAGAATTTATGGGAGTATTTTTCTGAAATTAAATTGTTTTAATTCTTTTTATTTCTCTAAAAGAATTTAATTTTGTGCCCTTTATTAAATCAGGTTGACCAAGCAATGAAGAAGGGAAATAAAGGAGAAAGACGTTTTCAGAAGAAAAATAAAGGAGAAAGACGTTTTTCAGTTGAGGAATAAAAGAGAAAGATGTTTCAGCTGAAAAATAAATAAGAGAAAGACGTTTCAGCTCGGAAATTAAAGGAATTGCCCCATTATAAGAGGAGTTAAGGCCTTAAAGGAGACGTTTCAGTTGGGAAAACCAACCAATGCTCCCCTATAAATAGGCAATGTCCAGAACTGAATTTGCATCACTTCCCAGCCAAGATAATTCATTGCCTATCACTTCCCAGCCAAAAACCATTCCAAGACTGCCCAGTTCACTCCTCAAACCTCCATCTCCTACAAGACCGTGACCACCATCCATCCATCAATCTACGAAGCTCTTAGGCGCTGAGTCAAGGACGCTCCACCACCATAGCAGAGACAAGTTCATCACCTTGTTGCTAAGCCGCTGAGGAAAGCTTCAAAGTGTAACTATGACTCTACTTATAATTTTTGTTACGGTTTTGTGTGTTTCAATTTGTGAGTTGTGTAATTGGAGACATCAAATTTTCAGAATATTTTTATTAATATTTTTGAGATTTTCAGTTTATTATTGAGTTAATTTCGAGAATTCTTTTATGATGCATGTTACAATCTTGTGCCCTTTTACGTGTTTAGGTAATTTTCACAGTTAGGTTCATAAGTTTGCATGCTAGAATAACGGTGAGAGTTCTTGTGTGTTTGCTTAATTTGCCAAGAGTAATTGTTATTTGTTAAGGCGCTGAGTTAAACAAGTAGCAATTAGTTCTAACGGGTGGTAAAAATCATGCTTTAGTGATTAAATGATTCTGGAAATTACGTGTTAAATTCTATGTCTAATGGTTAATTTGCACGTGTGAGTTGATTCGAGGGTTAGATAATACTACTAGTTAAGAGAATTACGCTGAGTGTTTTCAAAACTTAGTAGTATTAGGCTTGGTAAGGACTTTTCCGATCCATGCCTACATTAGAACGAATCAGATAAATGGATTGATCCGCTGAGGCTTTTCATTTGAGCTCTTATCTAGGCATTTAAGATGGGCACATTTTTGTAGCATGTTGAAATGGATTTTCTGTTTTTACACTTAGTAATTTCCGAGTGGTATTGGTCTCGGTTAGGGAAGTCGATCATTGTATATAGGTTTATTTGTTTTGTTTTTATTTTAAGTAGATTAGGAACCAAAATTCAAAACCCCCCATTTAATTCTTTTATTTGTTAATTGACCTTTTTGTGTAGGTGTACCCTACAATCCCCGGACTGAACGATCCCTGCTTATCCTATACTGACAACTACATTTTGCAGGGTTAAATTGTGAGGCTATTTAAGCCGCATCACTTGCTTTCAAGGATCTTCAAGTTCTTCGTCTCAAGGCTTCATCATCCATCTTTCATGGTGTATTTCATACTTTCTTTTATTTTTCGTTGTTTGATTCGTAGAGTTATGAATTCTAGTTAACATGACGTTAAGGGCAAAGTTTAAAGCCTATTTATATGTTTTGAAATAAAGTTGTGATTTTTATATGTTGATTTATATGTTGCTTATGTGAGATTGCTTGATTGATTTTGTTTTATAGAAAACTTTTGCATGTTTGTGTTCTTTGGTGGCCAACTTAGGATATATGCATGTAACTGGAGCTAGAATTAAGTAGTAAAGGCTTTGGACAAAAGTCGAAATCAATTAAGGAGGATTGCAAATAGGTGAACTTATTCATAACTAGGTTGTGCACTTTGGTTGACATCCTTTCTTTGTTCTTCATGCGTTGAATGTGTTCTTGATTAGCTAGCCTTCTAGACTATAATTACATGTTCAATAGGATTGATTTAGGTGCTTTCACTTAGATTAATTATTGAAGGAAAGTAAAATATGGGAAATCGTTTGCTTTCTAACATTTCACATGATCAACTTCTTTCTCATGGCATAGAAAATCAACCATAAGAATTGTCATTGGATTTCTTGCATACGGATGTGGTTTTGATCTTTATTCCTTGCGTTCCACCCTTGTATATATGTTTTTACATTTTCTTTATTTTCTTTATTTTAATTTTTGATTTAGTAATCCTAAACCCCCTTTTTGTATTTACTTGTAAACATGCTCATAGTTTGTTTTATTTTTTTAAATAATTTACTTTGTACTTATTTTGATTCTTTATTTGTTTTACAATGACAGGTGTACCCTCAATCCCGGTTAGAACGATCCCTATTTACTATATACTAACGATGACATTTTCAGGGTTAAATTGCGCGCTTCCTTGTAGCATATCAATTTTTGGCGCCGTTGCCGGGGATTGAAAAATCACTTGTTTTTGTTTATAAATTGTTTGAAACTTAGTGTAAATTAACTAGGTTGTTTTTTTTTTTATATCGTTGAATATGAGTTTAATTGTAAGTTGTAAATTGAATGGAATAGGTGAAGTATCTTTTGTTAATATTAGCCTAAACCTCTTATTGGTACCTAGTTCAGGTCCCTTAAGGTTGAGGGCGGCCTTTATTAACACTTGTTGAACTGTCTTCACACTTATGAACTTTTTCATCTCAGTAAGTATAGCCTATGTGGAATGGTGTCTAGGAAGGGGACAACGTTCATGACGGGTTTTTGAATCCATAAGTGCTTGCAAATGGGCCTAAACCACTATGTGGGAGTAGCTCATGCCAAAATGAATTTCTCCTCTCGTGTTCGCGCTCCCCCACCTGGCCATTTCAGTAAGGTTGCCCAAAGGATGTGAAAGGGAATTTGTGTCTAGGCGACTATACTTGGGCCGCACGTCCACTTGATTAACCGCTTGGAATTAGATTCGATGTCAACAATATTTATAACAATTCACTACTACAGAAAATGCCTTTAAGGACGTTCGAAAAACGTCTTGAAAAACTTTAGATGACACTCGAAAAAAACGTCATCTATCAAGGAGTCATTGTAAGTCACTTACAAGGACGTTCGAAAAACGTCATCTAATGTCTATAAGGACACTAGAAAAACGTCCTCTAATCATAAAAAAAAACGTCATCTAATGTCTTTAAGGACACCAGAAAAGCGTCCTCTAATGTCATTAATGACACTAGAAAAGCGTCATCTAATGTATACTAGGACACCTTTTAAGTGTCCTTATATCTAATAAAAGGGTCATCAAATATATATTAGGTCGCTAAAAAAACGTCCTTGTATCTATTACAGAACACAAAAAAAATAAAAAATAAAAATAGTCCATGAACCAAAAGAAGACATTTACATACAAATCATCTTTACAATCCCAAAACAAATGTCATTGTATCTTTTACTCATTACAATATACTTGGACTACAAGAATAATCCAGTAATTAATTCCAACTTATAAGTGTTCTAATGTTATGTAATCCTAGATGACAATAGACATACATACTTGGCCTCTCATCATTTGAATTTAACTTACAGCCACTTCTCTTTAAGGGAAGAATGGCATGGTTTCTGTAATGACCTTTTTCAGAGCTTCCACAACTCATGCTTCTTCATGAATCCTTTTTGCCTTCGCTCTACTTGATAAAAATAAAATAAAAAAAAGGGTTGAGCGATTAACAAAGCTTAAGTGTGTACTTAACTACTTATATATAGTAGGTAACGGACATGCTCCAGCAACCATACCTACCAATATACTTGACTGCTATGATATGAAATGAATAAATAAGATAATCATATAAGCTAATAAGCATATACACGTGAATACATTTAGCAACAAACTCTAATTTACCTTTCAGATTTCCTTCCTTTTAAACTTTTGTAAAGCTACTCATAGCATGAACCAACGTACTATTTGAAATGGCTACACCTGCAATGGAAAAAATAAGCATCAACACGTGACACATGACAACCTACAACAAAAACACAGCATACAAATGTACAGAGCTTATCTAGAGAAAAACATATAACACAACACTATTAAAGAATGTCCAGGGGTATAGTTTGTTTAATATATCTCTATTCATAATTACGATTTATGTAGAATTCTCTCAAGCGAACGAAACCTACAGCTTAATAAAGAACTTGACTTTGACACCAAAAAGACAAAAAGAACTAAACTTGTGAATAGCTCAATCAAATAGGGTGGAGGGAAAAAAATTACTTTTCAGTACAAAAAACCAACCAATGTTGGTAATCATAATCTTGTACAAGTGCCAATAGATCTAGGATACACTAGACAAAATTTACCTGATCAATGACCCTTCTTCTTTTTGTGTGCTTAGATTTCAATCAAGATTGGGATCTTTCATTCCTTAAGAGAATTCTGTTCAAGAGTTGCTGATCCAAGAAGCAATCCAAAAATACAAAACCAATGATCAGCCTTTTTATTAAGGTCTCAATGAAAAACAAGCATAAGTAAACTGCTTACTCAACCAAAACTGGAAAAGAAAAAAATTGAACAACAGTGAACTTAAGTACCTTTTCAATCCCAGCAGTTTGCTTCCACGTAAATTCATGGCAAGTATTTGAAAATTTCAAACTGTGATTCAACAAAACACTTCATATGATAGACTTTACATAACAAAACAAAACAACAAAATCCATAGAGCACCCTAGTAGATTAATGCAAAGAAAAGAATATAGACAAGATGATAAATTTATACGAGTGGAGGAGCTAGACAGCTAAAAAAAAGAGACACAGACAACACATTAGGATTGTAGACTCACTCTAGGCTCATCCTAGGATTCATCAGTTACCACCATATACTATTAAACCTAGAGGATACAATTGTATCTTCACCGAACTGTACTCAGCTAAATCAATTCTCTAAAGGGTAACATTTAAATTATATCTATCAAGGCAGCTTATATTTTGTATCTACTTACCACCTAAAGAAACTTTTTATTCTTAGAGTTAACAGTCCTCACAGTAATCCAAATTATCATAGAGCTCTTACCTGAAGTAACAAAGTCTTTAAGGCATATATGATCATGCAGTACCTGTGAACTCCACCAAATTTTCTAGGCTGTAATTGATTCCTCAAGGGCTCCTCCATTCAAAGCCCCATACACATATACTGCCAAGTTCAAAGAAGAAAAAAAACTCATATAGTGCAGAACTCATATAGTACAGAAAAGGAAGCAACACTAAGACAAACATATTGACTTTATCTTCATGTAGATTTGTATGTGTTTAGCTTCAGATACAGATTCAAAGGGGACAAACCTTCTTGTTTTTTTTTTCTTTCATAAGAAAAACAGAAGAAGAAGCAATTTCAGAGGATAGGGGAATGATAGATGGAAACAGACAATTAGTTCTAGTACTAGCTAAACCACACCACGATTGAAATACCTAAGTTCTCTGATCCTGATTATCAGATCTGACCAATTCAAACTAAGAGTATCAATAAAAAGAAATTTAAATAAATTAAGCACATTTGCTGAGAGAACTAATTAGTAACATGAGAATTCACGCCTTACATATTTGCCCCAAATTACCCACCTCCCATTAAGGTTCTTTACAACCTTGTTCCACTTCACTTTGAACAACTTAATCCAAGTTGTATGAAATAAATATAACTTCCGATTAGTGATGGCATAGCTATAAGGATAACCAAGACACATAAAAGTCACTGATAGACATCCTTAAGTGAAACTTGTGCTCAGAAGAAATATGAATGAAAGGATCAATAAAGACCTATACTTTAAGTGAAACTAGTAACTACCCCAAGTGAATTTTTTAAATATAAAGTGCAAAACTATAACAGTGCAGAAAAATATGTGAATAAAAGTTTGGCTTATTCCCATGACTCACTCCCTTCTCACCTTCAATCATATACAGTTGATCCCTCTGTTGCCAAGGCCGAACCCATCTCTCCACCATGTACTACTCTTCTTGATCCTCTCTGCAGCCCTCCACTGATCACAGTAAGTATAAATTGACCACTTTTAAATTAAAATCACCAAGTATCAAAGGGAAAAACATAAACTAAACCAAAAAGAGATACATCAGTATAACTAAAATCAATATAACTAACAACAATTTAAGAGCCTAAATTCGGAAACATTTCAGAAACAAAAAAAACAACATACTCAAGAAAGAAAACAGTCATGTACACTTGCAAGTCTTTCTCTCTAAAGATACTAATTAGAGTTTTTCATTTCAACAGCAATTCCAAATAACAAAGATGCAAGCCTGTCTTGAATCTAAATTTGAATTAAATACTTACCCGTTTGAGTTAAAGCCAGCCTCTGGAAAATCAACCTCTGTAATTGATCTCTAAACTTAGAGCCACTTCAAAAACGAGCCATTGCTCATCAAAAGTCCATGAAAAAAATCAAGCCAATCAAATTGAGTACTAAAGAAATAAGTCAATAAATAAAAACCTAGAGTATTTACAATAAATGAAAACCTAGAAGCGAATCAAGCCTGGTAGATATTATCCTAATTGAAAGTTAGGGTTTTTGATTTTTTTCCCCAATTGAAGCTTGGGTAAAGATGAGATCGGTAAAACGAATCAAGCCTGCAGGTAGATATTATCCTAATTGAAAGTTAGGGTTTTTGATTTTTCCCCAATTAAAGTTTGGGTAAAGATGAGAGAGAGAGAGAGAGAGAGAGAGAGAGAGGGAGGGAGGCTATCTCCAAGTGTTCTTTGAAACCTTAACTGACCCATTAGAGATAGATTAAGATCTACTTATCTGAAATCATCAACAAGAAAGAAATTTACACAAAAACCAATTCAAAACATAAACTCCACCTGAATTTTAATCTTTGATTGACCAAGGATTCCACTCCTTAGCTATTAGACTCCGGATTTTGGATGGCATGGAAGAAGATTAGGGCTTTGCTGAGTGATGAGAGAACAATGATGGTCGATGCACCGAGGTGGAAAGAGTAGAAAATTGCTTATTGATAGGACCAAGTGAAAATTTGATAATGAAACCGAGGGAAGGTGAAAGAGAAGGGTTTGCATCTAAGAGGGAGCACAAAAATGGCCAAAGCAATTTTGGGGAAAATAGAACGCGCATGGATTGGATCAAATGTCTAGCACGGGACTTTTATATTTTTTGAACTAAGGTTTTTTGGGTATTGCGTGATTCGAACGCCAAACCTCTGAGGAGTTGTAGACGCGTTTTCCCTTGCGCAACCTCCTGTTTTTTCTTTTTGAAGTGCTAGCATGTTGTTGACGTCGTAACATATATACAAGGACATCAAGTTAAAAAAAACGTCCTTAAAAAAATTAGTGGGTGTCCCCAAAATGGATTTCTGTAGTAGTGATTGAAAATGTTGTGATACACTAATTAAGGTACGAAAAAAAAAAACACTTGTGTAAATATTTTTTGTGTTTTTTTTATACTCACTTGTGTACTTAACTTGTGTCCTGTGTGAGAAATTATGTACAATGTACTTGTTAATTATACTTGTAGTTTGTAATTCATAGTTACTTTTTTTTTTATATTTTATTTTTCTTTGTTAATTATAGTCACTAACTTTATTTAATGGAGGTACCGTCTGGCTGAAAGACGTTAAACTCAAGTGCTGCTTGGGAGGCAACCCAATTCAGAAGCAACTGTGAAGGAGTCTACAAACACATATTTGCTTTCTCTTTCCCTATTTCTTTTTATTTATTTATTTTTTTAAATTTTTCTTCTTTGTTTTTATTTTAGGATTTATTTTCGTAAATGTCTTCTATCTATGCTTATTTGTTTCATTGCATGTTTATAATTGATTACATTGAGGACAATGCAATATTTAAGTGTGGGGGAAGGGATTCATATTTTTGTCTTTTATTTTGAGTCCTATATATAGAAAATACAAAAAAATTGAAAAAATATGTCAACAAAAAAAAATCGTTGTTTTTATTTATTGAGTCATAGGATGCCCTTTCAACTGTCTAGGATGATTCAATATCTCTGAAATTATGGGTAACAGAGAATCACAAGATTGAGATGATTTTAAATGGTATTCTTTGGTTAATTGAGATATATGAAAAATGTATGCATGTGTAGTGGATATGGATTTCGTGACCTTGGTACAGAATATGAGCATGATAGGATGAGTTTTGATTCATAAAAACCCATGTGAGATATTGAGCCCATGTCCCCTTTTCTTGGAGTGATAAATGAAAAAAATAAATTCTTATTTTCTTGGCAATGTTTTGATGATCTCATTATCCTTCATTTGATTGATTGCTTGCCATAGATTAAGTTTGATGGACTAGAGAATGCTAGAATTCTCTCTTGTGCTTGTTGAGACTTTTATCAATACATGTCCCTGATTCTGGAAAGGATAGAGGCATCTTAGGAATTACCACCATTGCCAAATGAGCTTGCGTCCCTATTTGTGCTCGTCGTGGGACTCCCTTAGATAAACCCTTTTGAGCCTACATTAAGCCTTTTCTTTCATCACCCTGAAAATCTCTAACTTGAATCTTAGTATAGTTACAACCTTACCCTTTGTTCTAGAAACTTAGTAGAGCTAATTTCGAGACTTTACTTGAGGATTTGGCGTCAATGATGGAAGATGAGAAGAGGTGAAAGTTCAAGTGTGAGGGTAGACTTGTCCATAAGAAAAAAATATGTGGAAGCCGTGAAAAAGAAAATGAAAAAGAAAAAAAAAATGTGTACGGCTAAAAAAAAAAAAAAAAAAAAGAGAAAGAAAGAAAAATATGTCTGGATTTTAGTCTCCCATACTTGGTGAGTTTGGAGATTGTTTTGAATTGAAGTCCCACTATTGGAAAATTTGGTCTTTGTCCAGTTCATTTGTTTAATTAAGGGAAGTTTAGAATGAAGTTTGAGCCCAACATGAAGACATTAGGCCCTTTTATTTTGCCTCTATGGGTGTGACGTTTTGCTTTGGTGGATTTCTAGAAGTCTCTACATCTACATGAGCTCTGCTAGGTTTTTAGGACACTTTGTTAAATTCCTTACCGTTTATTTCTTAAAACCTTGAGCCTTGGCCCCATTACAACCTTTGAGAGGACCTTCTTGATCCTTAAAATGGGACAGCCTTTGATCTGTGGAGATGAGTTACAAGAGTTGAACCTATGGCTTAGGTCCATTCGTGCAAGTAGTTGATATCTTTCATGAGATCTATTGAGAAGAAAAAAATTTATATTCACAAAGTGCTTTTCGTTTCTTATATATGTGAGCTATTTGATTGCCTTAAAATATGTTCTCTCACATATAATTGAGTGATTATAAGCTTTTAAGCATTGCCTTGAATTCTGAGAGAAGAAAGAGTGGATATACCTTGTGAGGATATGGATCATACCTATCTGAAACATGCTGAGCTCCACCACATCACCATTGTTACAACCAATTCCTACTTGTGTATGTGTGGATTATGTGTTTTAATTAACTCTCGAATGCCTAAACATTGATTCTTGGTTGAGTGCTAATTTTGATGCTGTGAAAGTAAGAGATTTATGAGACAAAATGTTGAAGGGCAATAGAGTTTTCGTTTGTTGTGTTTGAATCTCTCTATCTTTGTTTTTGTTGAGTTTAAGATTGTGTCCTTGTTTTGATTTTGCTAAGGGACTAGCAAAAACTAAGTGAGGGGGAATTTGATAGGAGCATTTTTATGCGACGTTTTAATAGTTAACTCCTCACATTTACTTAGTTATTTCCTTAAATAAATCCTTCTTGTTTAGGAAAGTTTCCATCTTTAGAAAGTTTCTATTTTTAGTAATTTTAATAAAAGTTTCTATTTTCTAGGTACCTTGGAATAAATGGAGCTGAAATGAGCTGAAATGAAGAAATAATGTTTTCCTGGTCCGACTAGGAATCCCAGTCAACACAGGAATCCTGATGAGGCTAGAAAACCTAAAGGCATTAGGAGACCACATGATGACGTGGGAGATATTATGGGAGAATAAATCTGATTTTTGCCATGGGAAATGATGGATATAATGTGAAAATAAGGAGGAAATCAAGGAGTTTTTATTCACATAAATTCTTCTTATTTCGTGGAGATAAAAAGGGAGTTTTATTTCAATATTTATCCTAATTATCTTATTTCCTATTGATTATAATTCTAATTAATTTCTGATTTTTCTTGATTTTAGGAGTTCATTGTGAGCACAAATCTTGCAAGAAATTAGTGCAATTCAAATGAGAGGAATAAGGGATGTATCTGGTCACTATTCAAGCAATATACCATGAGTCATTAAGGGGAAAAGAGATCAGAAAATTCAAGACTCTGTCAAGAGAAGATCAAGGAAATTTGGAGGAGAAATCACCTCTAGATGATTGGCCATGATTGCATCACAAGAGAGGAGAATTCCACTATAAATAGCAGCAATCCTTGACCATCACATCACACCACAACACACCTCTTCATTCAGAAAATTCTCTCCATTCTCTAGTCTTCAGAAGCTCTGCGTCTCAAGCAAGGAGGAGAAGAAGTCATGCAATACATCAAGATCCTCTCCACCTGATAGGAGCATAAAATGCTATGAATTTATAGTTCAAACCTCTATACTTTTGCTTAGTTTATTCCTTAAAAAGATCAATTTAAATTTGTTATTTTCTTAGGTACTTTGAGAAGCAGTTAAGGAGAAAAGAGAGCTACAATGGGGAAATCAAGGCATTTCTCATGAAGTAGTGATGCAAAGGATGGACTCTGATCATTTATTTGGTCATAAAACTCAAGAGAAGATGGAGAGAGTTGGGGTGAAAAACAGTTGCAGAGAAGCAGAAAACAGAGTACAAGAGTCTGCCTTATTTTCTTCTGTTTTGGGAAGCTGTTTTGAAGAACCTTCGAGTGGAATTATGAAGAAAGGCCTGGAAACATTTGAAGATCACATGTTCTACTATAATCAAAGGCAACGAGTTGGTCCAGAATGATAAAAAGGAAGCCGGAGGCTGTGCTCAGATTTGGTTCCCCGAGAAGACTGTTTCCATCAGCTTTTCAGGAAGCTTTTTCAAAGACTTTTATACTGGACTTAAGGGATGATAATCATGAATTTCTCTGCCCAGAATTGAAGAATATATGTTGTATGGCAGTATAGAATCAATAATCATCCAGAAAGGTGGTGTAATGAAGACGTTATGATGCTGCAAAAATGATCAGAGGATAAGGAAAATCAGGAATTTCTGACAAGTCTTTATGCGAAGCATTTTCAAGACCGTTGTTGGGCAACGTTTCAAGAAGTTTTCTAGAAGGTTTTTGCACGGTTTTGAAGGGTGACATCAGAAGTATTATGTGGCAGAATATCACCTTCGAATCTGCTGGGAACCCTTGTCAAACATGGAGAGGGAAATCAGTCCTAGTTGAGGAAGGAAAGTGAATTAAAGGCTATATTTTCTGAAAATATTCTTGGCAGATTTTGGGAAGAATTTTATTGGATTTTTGCTGCATTATACTTATCAAGAGACTATTAGAAAGACTTAAGGAAGGTTCAGAAGATTGTGGGGCAGCCAAGCAAGTGGAATTGGAGAAGAATAAGGAGAACTCAACCCGGTTTTGAAGAGAAAAGTTAGGGGTTTGTAAACAATAAAATAGGAGGCTTCTTGGCTTCAAAAGGAGACGATATCATACAGATTTCACACCTCAAAAGAACCCTAGCTCTCTGATTTTCGAAGCTCCATACAAGCATAAGGAAAAGAAGCCACCAAAGTCGCCATCTACCACCACCGTGACCATCCATCTTCAAGCAACATCCACCGTGCCTCTTCACTCTCTTTTTCTGCGACTTTGCCCTTTTATTTTCAATATGTTACTGTGTGTTTACCTTAGAACAATGAGCAGCTAAATACTTTTGTGTTAGGGGCTAGTTTGAAGCCCTAAACTATGGTTCAAGTTTCATAATAAATTTCTATGTTTTAGTTACTTTGTCGATGAGATTGTTCTTTGGTTCTGGATTAGATGAATCTTTTATATGTATGTTTTATGTGGTTGCAAACATATAGGATATGCATGTAATTGGTGCTAGGTTAAATAGCAATTCACCTAATAGTTTTGTGATTTTAACCGTAGTAAAACCTCTCGCCTAGGTGTGTACCAAAGATGAGGAATGCAACTAGACACGCTTGTTGTACTAGTTTGTACACTTAGATTGACATCCTTCCATATGTGCTTAATGCTTTAGAACTTGCTAAATGTAGGAGCTGCTTGTGATCTCTATGTTGCATGTTTTCAAAAGGTTCTAATAACGGCGCTTGTTCTTGTTAGAACATTATAGGGAAGTAACATAAGGTACTTAGCTTGCTTCTAGCTTTGTAACTTGGTCAATCTCTCTCTCATGACTTAGTAATAAACATAGGAAGAAAAATTGGAATTTGGATTGTGTTTAGTGGTGGAGAACGAACTCCTAATTGCTCATCATCATATTCACAAACTTTACTTTAGTTTCATCTTTTGTTCTTACTTTATTTTCAGCATAATTAATCAATAATTTCCCCCCAATTGTGTTTTTAAATTTGTTTTTTTATAGTTTCTAGTTTTCTTTGTTTTCTAGGTTACATAAATTGAAGGTGAACCCTTGATCCTTGGCGTAGAACGATCCCTTACTTTCACTACTACAACTTGACAACAAAAAGGGTTTTAAATTGCATGCTATTTTTAGCAGAGCACCACCATCCACCCTTGTGTCGTCCCTAGAAGATTGCTTGCTTTCAAGGATCTTCAAGTTCTTCGTCTCAAGGCTTCATCATCCATCTTTCATGGTGTAAATCATACTTTCTTTTATTTTCCGTTATTTGATTCGTAGAGTTATGAATTCTAGTTAACATGACGTTAAGGGCAAAGTTTAAAGCCTATTTATATGTTTTGAAATAAAGTTGTGATTTTTATATGTTGATTTATATGTTGCTTATGTGAGATTGCTTGATTGATTTTGTTTTATAGAAAACTTTTGCATGTTTGTGTTCTTTGGTGGCCAACTTAGGATATATGCATGTAACTGGAGCTAGAATTAAGTAGTAAAGGCTTTGGACAAAAGTCGAAATCAATTAAGGAGGATTGCAAATAGGTGAACTTATTCATAACTAGGTTGTGCACTTTGGTTGACATCCTTTCTTTGTTCTTCATGCGTTGAATGTGTTCTTGATTAGCTAGCCTTCTAGACTATGATTGCATGTTCAATAGGATTGATTTAGGTGCTTTCACTTAGATTAATTATTGAAGGAAAGTAAAATATGGGAAATCGTTTGCTTTCTAACGTTTCACATGGTCAATTTCTTTCTCATGACATAGAAAATCAACCATAAGAATTGTGATTGGATTTCTTGCATACGGATGTGGTTTTGATCTTTATTCCTTGCGTTCCACCCTTGTATATATGTTTTTACATTTTCTTTATTTCCTTTATTTTAATTTTTGATTTAGTAATCCTAAACCCCCTTTTTGTATTTACTTGTAAACATGTTCATAGTTTGTTTTATTTTTGTAAATAATTTACTTTGTACTTATTTTGATTCTTTATTTGTTTTACAATGACAGGTGTACCCTCAATCCCCGGTTAGAACGATCCCTATTTACTATATACTAACGATGACATTTTCAGGGTTAAATTGCGCGCTTCCTTTAGCTGTATCAAGAGTTTACATTGAAGACTTTCGATGACTATTGCATGTCATTGAGGATTAATATTGGGCATCATATCCCCATGTACACACCCAAATAGTATCACGGAAAGCCACCATTAATTAACTACGATGGTAGCCTAGATATTGGTAATGTGCACCAATATTTCATGTTGGGGTCATGCAATATCGCATGTAGCTATGCTCATTTGTCTAAGACCTATCGCCACTTATCTTTCTTTATGTTATAGCTAGTGACTGGGTGCGAGTCTGATATCTCATACTTATACATATTTGAGTTCGTGGTTTATGTGCCAATCGCGTTGCCACAGCGCATCAAAATGGGTCATTAGCAACGAATGCATACATATTTATGTGTGATATAAATCTCCAACTATAAGTCCGCCATATAGAACCCTTGACACACTATCTCTTTACCGCTAGATTTGCATATTCTTTGATGAGACAGTCTTCCCATCATTAGGGGGAGATTAGAACGTCAACGTTTAACAGGAATGACAGGAATTGTCGTGATCTGTCCCCACTATGTCTCATCTTGATCTCCTAAAAGTGACAAAATCATATATACATGCTACAAACATGCTTGCAAGGATTGGTGTCCCCTCAAGAGAACACGGCGCCACCCAGAGCTAGGCACGGCGCCGCCACCATGGATGGCGGAATGGTGAGGCCACAAGGTGGCATAACGGCTTCACAAGCCGTGGGTTCCTCTAGAAAGAGTAGGAGACCCATAGGTTAGATGGATTCTCGCCCTAGGAAGAGAGCGAGTTTTACACAATCTGATCTATTGATCATTGATACTCAAAATCAGTCTCATGAGAATATTATGGATTGTCATTATGTCTAAGAGACATCGTTGGGGGACGCCTCAATGTTAGAACCAATGCTTGAGAATATAAACATCTTTACAAACTACACTAGAATACATGAGGACGTGGGATTATTGAGACCAATGATATCGAACCTTGCTCCGTTGAAGAATGCCAACATAGAGAAAATTGGCCTAAATGGAAAGATGCGATTCAGGTTGAATTGGATTCACTAACGAAGAGAAAGGATTTTGGGGCTGAGATGCCGACACCTCCTTACACTAACCTATTGAACTTAATTAACATGTCTTCGTTAGAAAGCGTGATGAGAAAAAAGAGATTATATACTCACCTCATAGCGCAAGGCTTCTCACAAACGTCCTGGAATCGACTATGATGAGACATATCCTCCCGTAATGGATATCATTACACTTCACTACCTCATCAGTTTGGTAATTTCCAAATAACTGAACATGCACCTTACGAATGTGGTCATTATGTATCTTTATAGGGATCTAGATACGAAAATATACATGAAGATCCCTGATAGACTTCATTTACCCAAATCAAGTGGCTTTAGACCACGGAATGCATTTGCAATGAGGATGCAACAATCACTAAGTGACTACTTGATTGAGAAGGGATATGATGAACTATGCCCGCGCATCTTCATGACAATTTCCGGATTTGCAATTGTCGTGGTTTATGTTGATGAACATAATTAGAACCCTTGATGAGTTAAGGGAAACCGCTGAATTTCCGAACACCTGAAATCCCAGTTTGAGATGAAGAACATTGGGAGAACACGGTTTTGTCTAGATTTAGAACTTGAATATCGTGTCAATAAATGCTTAGGCATTTTGATAAACTTAAGAAGCACTCTCATGGTCGTCTGTAGTCTTGACCCTAAGAGAGATCCATTTCGTCCCAGAGATGATGATGAAGATTGTTAATAGCAGAAGTGCTTACCTGAGTAAAATAGATGCATTATTGTACTTAACACAATACAAGACCGAACACCTCATTTGTTGTGAACTTGTTGGCTACATATGGCCCTGCGCCAACACGACTCTATTGGACTAGTATAAAGACAATATTTTGATACTTAAAGGGTACAATCCCAGTCACCCTCGTGTGTCGTTTAACCTTCCATTTCTTGCTTGCTTGTGACTTGTTGGACGATAATGAAGAAGTGTTGCCCAAAAGCTGGAAAGCCGAAACACGGGGTTGCGTTTGAGTTCCCAAGAGTTGAAAGATTGGGACGTGGGGTGGATCGTTCATCCCTAGGCGTTGAAAGACCGAAACACGTGACAGTTTCTCCATTAGATAGATGTGGGCTTGTTTTATTCCTACAGATAGAAAATAAAGGACGAAAGAATAAGATCGGACTCCATTGGCCAGAAGGCCGTCGTCACCGCTGCCGTACATGGCATTGCCGCCGCCACCACAAAGGTGGCCAGCGTCCTCCCTCCCTTCTTCACAATGATGACGTTTTGATGGGTTTTGTTGATGCAGGGTATCTCTCTGACCCTCACATAGGTCGTTCCCAAATTGATTATGTCTTTACCATGAGAAGCACCGCGATATCTTGAAAGTCTACAAAACAGTCCATTGTCGCTACTTCTTCGAATCATGCAGAGATTATTGCTCTACATGAAGTTGTGTGTGAATAATATGGCTAAGGTCTATAATTAGACATATTCGAGAAACTTGTGATTTGAAATCTACCATAAATGAACCTACATACAATTTATGGGGATAATGCAACTTGCATTGGATAAATGAATCTAGGTTTCATCAAGAGCGACAACACCAAGTATATATCGCCTAAGTTTTCTATAATCAACAACAACAAACATTTCTAAAGATTGAAGTGAATCAAATCCAATCAGAGGATAATGTAGCGGACTTATTCATTAAGTCATTATCTAAATCCACTTTCGAGAAACATGTGCAAAGTATCAGAATGAGGAAATTATCCGAACTCCCATGATTGAAGTAATCAGGGGGAGATGTTGACGTTAGTGGGAGGTATGATGTCTACTTGTTTGATCTCGAAGAGTGAATGACATATTGTACTCTTTTTCTCCTCCTCGAGGTTATTTTTGTCCCACAAGATTTTTATTACTCAAGCAAGGTTTTTAAAAGGCAACATTTAACGAGGCAACATTTGAAGCGTCATGGTGTCATGATGACATCACGTTTGGACGGCACAAGGGAGAGTGTTGAAGGATATCAGGATTATGTGTGTCTTACCAAAATAGGATTACTTTATATTGTTGTAGTAGGAGAAGATTGTTCTAGATTCCTAGTTCTAATTAGAATAGGATTCCTTGTACACCAAGATTATGTACTTGTATCCTCTATATATAGAGGCTCCTATTATCAATGAAAGACACAACCCAATTTTCTCTATAATTCTCTTTTCCTTAAACACAAATTTCTTTTTGTTTCCGGAATAAAAAAATTTATTACTTCAAAGAAAGATTATATAAGGCTAATGACTCGATGTAGTGTCAAAGTCTCGCAACAACTTAGGAGTACAAGACATACATTTCCCTCAAGTCTACTTCGGTTAAAGGCCTATCACTATCGATAATGGACGTGAGCAACGAAGGCACATCATCTGACCATAAAACTCGCTAAACCTCTTGGACTTCAAGCTTGCTATGCCATAAGCAACTCTATTTTGCGACTAATGGCTGATAAAGAGGAAACTAAAAACATAGAGGAAGACGAAATAAAGCCCATTTCTGTTGAGTCAGTCAACATGGTTCCCCTCAAGCAATATAGAAGAAGAAGAAGACCCCCCACTGAGATCAAAGACTTAACCCCTGACATATTCTATCCAAAAAAAAAAAAAAAAAAAAGAAATAAAGCAGGAAAACTAAAAAAAAAAAAAAAAAAAATTATACCTACAAAGATGAAGAGGAAATACTAGAGGAAGATCCTCTCTCTCTCTCTCTCTCTCTCTCAGCTATATATAAATATATATAATTTGCTGATATACTGATTGTTGCTTCGCATAAAGTTGGAGATGCTATACCTTATACCCACACAGCAATACTGTAGTCTAAATTAATTAACCCTAAATTTGTAAATGCGCGCAAATGCCAAATTATATTATATTCATCCTATATACCACTGAGCATTGTCACATAGAAAATTATTTATACTCGTTGCATACAATGGAATGCAACTAAACACAACTATACAAGGCAAAATCACACTACATGATTAGGACTTCTAATAAAGTGATAATGAGAAGCCACATTTTCCTCCAGATGTAGTCAAATAAGTAGGGCTGGGCACGGGCCGGGTTCAACAAAAATTTTACTGGGCCCGGACCCGGCCCGTTTTTTACGGTTCGGGCCCAAAGCCTGTTTTGGCACTAATAGGGACCGGCCCGGGACCAACCCGTTTCCTTTCGGGCCGGGTTTCCGGGCTTCCGGGCCTAAAAACCTGTTTCTCAGACAACCACAACTCCGTTTGAAGAAGAACACAAGGCTTTTGTAAAACACTAGACAATCACAACTCCGTTCCTCAGACACCTCTAGAGCCACCAGTTTGAAGGCAAAGGCTTTTGAAGCTTCCAAGAAATAAACAAAGAGAGAGTGTCAGAAAACCACAAATAAGCTATAATTATATAGGAATTAAAATGAATGCTAATGGTATAGATGCAGTTTGATATATAATCATCAATTTCAATTCCAGTATGATAAAGAATGAACCAATGATTCATCAGTCAAAGTGTCAAACAATCATAAATGAACAACAATCAATTTGACTCCCCAAGTCATGATTCATGAATCTAAATCGAAGTTGGAATCTAAAACATGCCCAAGTAGGATCAATGGTTGTTGGGTACTTGCATGATAAACACATACGTCGTACCTGATGCCTCTTAGAAGCAGAGCTCGTCCTCTTCCTCCTTCCAATTCGGTCTCGGCAATCAGAGAGACAGAGCAGTGCAGTCTCAGCGAACCTGGGAGAGAGAGCATCGCAGTCTAGGCGAGCTGGGGAGAGAGAGCAGCGCTGTCTCGGCGAGCCGGGGAAAGAGAGAATCACAGTCTCGGTGGCCGTAGTCAGATATGGCTGAGGCGGCTGAAGACTGAAGAAGTGAAGAGTGACAAGTACAGAGCCAATATGGGGGACCCTTCGGAGCTGCAGAATGAAGACCCTAATTGACTAATCCAGTGAGTTCGACCCCATGATAAGGGTTTTGAGCTTTACCATATGGCCAATGATATATAAACATATGTCTATTTTTTGTACAACGGGCCTGACGGGCCTTCACATTTCTAAAACTCAAGGCCCGGGCCCGAACCGTTTTTTGCATATTAAGGCCCGGCCCGAACCGTTTTGATGGAAAAAAAAATAGGGCCCGGACCGTACAGGTCGGGCCTTGCCAGGCCGGTCTGGGTTTCCGGGTTTTCGGGCTTAAATGCCCAGCCCTACAAATAAACTTTAACTAATTAACTCTGTCCAACAATTGGCTTGGAAGAAGCCCATTGCACGATTTAGAGCCCAAGCCTATTAAATGTTTTTTTTTTTATAATTTTTTTATAATTTTTATTTTTTTTATAAGGGTTTCATGGTTCTATATGATATGAAATGCAGAAATGGTATCAAAAATTCTAAATAAACTTAATTGCAGCACTATCTTTGAGCGAGTGAAATGAAATTCATGTGATGCATTTGGTTACCTTTTGAATTTTAACAAACGTTTTCTAACGGATTGTTAAACACATGTGGCTAACTTTTCGACTTTCAGAGATATTGTTCTCGAATTGGATGCAAAGAAGAAATAGAGGACTGAATTCCTTAATTATAGGAAAAAAAAAACATTGAACTATCTTTTCACAATTATTGGTATATTTTCTTCATTTCTCAGGAATGTAATTGGGCAACACACTTATCGCACAAACAACGATAGACTTCTCATGAATGTTATCGGGCAACACCCATATTACACAAAATGCGACTTTGACATTGTCAATGATACAGATTAAGTGTATATTTCAAGATAGACGTGTGCATACACAAACAGCATGTCGTGGCCACAAGAATGGCCTAAAGGGTGGTGAGGCAAGTAAGGCTTACCCCGGGCATGTGCTAACCCCCAGTTGTGACTCGTCTCTTTTTCTCTCGACAGGACGTACACCAACTTTGGTAAGTAACCCGTTTATTTGTTCCTTGGAACAAAGCATTTGTCATTTTTTGATCACCAACTTGTTTTCTTTCTAGATATCCACACTTACAAGATCTGCTAAAAAAATTGTTGTCTAAATAATCTCACCTCTTTTCATGCTCATAAGATAATGAAGAAATTTAAAAAAAAAAAATTCTTTCATTTTTCTTTTTATTTACGATTCACAATTATATCGGTAACGCTAGGAGTACGTAGATGTAATAAATCAAAACTCAGTCTATTATCTAGAACAGCTTGATGCAAGATTCTCAGTTAATGCCTACTCATTTCAGGCTCGTATATTTGGTATGAAGCACGCAAAAAGCTGAAATATCCGGTGAATGCAACTCCACAACCCGACCTATCACTAGTCCCACCTCAAAAGACTAGCTTCGAACCTCGTTTAGTAAACTCTATGACTTCAAACCTAAAAATTTCTCAAAATTCGCTTAAGTAATTATTTTGCTATGTTGAAAAATTAAGTACTGCTCAATCTATTACTTCTTAACTAACATTCTCCTTAAACAATCTATATATTATATGAAGTAAACAATGTAGTTTCCGCATAAAGTTTTGAAAAGGCCAATATTAGTCTTGAATATTGACTTATTGACCTATTGTTATATGTTCAATCAATTACAATCAAACGTACATAACCAAACTTTTGATATTTTCTACTTTGACTTTTAGTGTAATATTGACGTACCAGTCCATTACTGGTGTGTGTGTGTGTGTGTATATATATATATATATATATAGAGGACCGTTCTGAAGAGGACGTCCGCAACTCAGAAAAAGTGCGGACGTCCCTCCTCCGGCATCGAGAAGGCGACGATGGCTGCGCTGCGGTTGCCAGACAAACCATCTGAACATCCCGGACCACTTTTCAGTCGGGTGGACTCACCGGTAACCACTTTCCAGTCGACCTTGATCGGACTACCATTTTGCAGTCGACCACACTGCCCAGACCTCCGACCTCGATCTCTTTGGCATTCGTCTTCACTGCAAACTGGTCTGGGATGCATGCAGCCACCATCAGGCAAGAGGCGCACCGCCGTCGGAGCTTGATCGCAGAGAAAGGAGGGACGTCCGCACTTTTTATGGGTTGCGGACGTCCTCTTCAGAACATTTTCGTATATATATATATATATATATATATGATGTATTAGCTCATTATAACCAAACTAAGTAAATTTACTATTGCATGGAAGTAGTATACGGTACATAATATTATATAGAGCAATTAAACTTTTATCTTAGCCATTAATTCTTAACATGCTAGTCATATTAAAGAAAGCAATAATGCACCGGATCCCATTAGAACTCCGAAGTTAAGCTTGCTTGGGCGAGAGCAGTACTAGAATGGGTGACCTCCTGGGAAGTCCTCGTGTTGCACCCCTCATTTTGGGTGCGATCATACCAGCAATAATGCACCGGATCCCATCAGAACTCCGAAGTTAAGCTTGCTTGGGCGAGAGCAGTACTAGGATGGGTGACCTCCTGGGAAGTCCTCGTGTTGCACCCCTCTTTTCCAATTGAGGTCTCTAGGCGACAAGGTTTACTTTTCAAAAGAGAGGTTTTGTAGTGAGGATTTGATCTCCTGTATGTAGGCTCAATAAGTGAGCGCATGTGTTAATAGTGAGGGTCACCTGTCCTTTGCATGGTAGCTTATACCATGTATGATTTTGGTGTAAGACAGCATTCGATGTACGTGCCTTCTGGCTATGGATAATTGAATGATATTATCTCCTTTTCTCAAAAAAACAAAAAGAAAGCAAAAGTAAAGGAGTAATATTTTGATTTAATACTATGGCCAAGAAAATAATACTATTCCAATTCAGTCCTTGGCATAGGAATATGGAAACTAGTCACGTGGCAGGTCACAGGTGGTAACCCCCGGGTTGTTCATCTGGGTAATAACTAATAAGGTCCCTTGCATTCAATAACAGTGTCTCTTTAATAGCTGCCACATGCATGAGTCTCTATATAAGGAGCGGAGAGTTGAGAGTATTTTTTAGACTAAAACCCCAAACCCACAAGCTACTGATTTCGTGTCCTCTGATCGTACTTTACCAGTTTTGTTCAGCTCGCTGGCTAGCAGGTGCACATCGAGAACTAAGAGATCCAGATCGATATCGATATCGCGAAGATGGTAGTGAAAGTTTATGGTCCAGTTAGGGCAGCCTGCCCCCAGAGGGTGATGGTTTGTCTTTTGGAGAAAGGAGTTGAGTTTGAGCTTGTGCATGTTGATCTTCAAGCAGGAGAGCAGAAGCAACCTCACATTCTTGCCCGACAGGTAATTATTAACGATCTAACAACATAATATAAAATAATATATTATATCTCACGTACATATTTACATATACAATATAATATGTTTGACTGTTTCATTTTCAGCCGTTTGGGCAAGTTCCAGCAATTGAAGATGGCGATTTCAAGCTTTTTGGTATGAAGAACACACACACACACACACGATAGCTATAGATTTTGGAGTATCTTTTTGTACTTTAGTCACTTTATTAATTTTTTTTCACTAAAAAAAATACTTCTTGGGTGACTAAAGTAATTGAGAGTGTAATAGTTGAGAGACCAAAGTGATATATTTGAAACTTCAGTGACCAAAGTGTCGAATGAGTCATAATTGAGTGACCATTTGTGGAATTCTCCCTATAATTCATACTAAAAAAGGAATAATCATCAATGACATACTAAATTATTGTTAATATCGTTGCCTACATCCAAAACAACTTATTTTGTGTCTAAGAATTCATTGACGTGGCTGTATACAGAATTCTGTGGAAGCCATTTCTATGCTATAGATGGTTGCATGGTAAAAAAGTGTTTCTATTGAGACCTTCAAATCCGCTCACTTGACCTCACTCTATTTTGATTTATTAAATGATATATATAGTCTACTATAAAATGACTATTAAGAACAATAATTATTCCAAAAAATATATATTATTTTTTATTTTCTCTAGACTTTCTAATTCAATAATATCTGATTGCATTTTTTTATTATTTTCCTTCTCTATTTTCATTTTCCCATTTCACTACATACTCATTAAAGCATTAAAAGATTCAGACACACACACACACATATGTATGTATATATATATATATATATATATACATATATATATAATAAGCATTAAAACTATGATTAAGATCTAAGTCTATCCATTATATTTACCAAAAAAAAAAAGGGAGCTAGCAATTAAAAATAAAGAAATAATAATAATATTTAAATAAATAATTGTCAGGTATAGAAAATAGAGAAAAACATGATTAATCTTTTTTTTTTTCTTTGCACAGCTAAAAGAGAAAAACCACATAATAGTTGATGTTATTTTCTTGTTGATTTTTTTTATTGGATAAAAGATTTATGTTGTCTGATTAAGAAATGGACATGTAGTTAAGATTTATAGAGGAATTAAATCATTTAAATGACTAAGTTTTTTATTTTAAAGGTAATAGCTCATTTGCAAATTATATAAGTGAGGTTATTTAAGGAATTTTAGTGAGGTTTTGTGAGTAAATTTAGTATTTGAAAATTTGATAGGAGGTCAAGTGAGTAAATTTAAAGGTTCTAATAGAAAAACTCTTGGTAAACTCTGTAAATGAATCAAGTGACTAACTAGGTACTAGTCTAGTAATATTATTTTTCTACAACGTATGTTGGAAGAGGTTCAAAGTTCGCACCATTAGCCTATAAAACGGTTATAAAGTTTATCAAAATCTACTGACTTTTGGAAAGAGGCGAGAAGTTAGGGAGAACTTAATGGAAGGCATCACAATTCTTTCTTGCTGCTTCTTAATTTTTCTTTGCCCTCATTTAACTGGATGTGGGGCTCTCTCTGTTACAGAATCTAGAGCTATCGTGAGGTACTATGCAGCCAAGTACGCAGACCGTGGCCCTAACCTGTTGGGAACAACACTGGAGGAGAAGGCTCTGGTGGATCAATGGCTTGAAGTCGAATCACACAACTTCAACGACTTGGTTTATGCTGTGGTGCTTCAACTTGTGGTCCTTCCCAGCATGGGCGAAACTAGCGACTTGGCATTGGTGCGCGCTTGTGAAGAAAAACTGAAAAAGGTATTCGATGTGTATGAGGAGAGACTATCCAAGAGCACCTATCTGGCCGGACGCTCCTTCACTTTGGCTGATCTGAGCCATCTTCCAGCGATTCGGTTTCTGATGGACGAGGTCAAAATGGGACATTTGGTCACGGAGAGGAAGAATGTGAATGCTTGGTGGGAAAAAATTTCGAACAGGCCTGCATGGAAGAAACTCATGAAGCTTGCTCAATACTAGCTAGCTAGCTGCTGCCTGCTGATCGATCACATGATCATGTCACACCCAGCATTTGTGAAAGAAAAAACCAACCATGTGTGCAATAATTAAGAAGGATAATGTGATTTGTGAGTCTCTTCATGAAATAATAAAAAATGAAAAAGAAGAATAAGAATTTTTCATATTTCTCTTCTTTGGGTACTTTGCTTTTATCAATAATTATTAGTTTGAGCTGAAATATGTTGCTGAAGCTATTGTTCCCAAGAGTTGAATGTTTGATCAAGTTCCGTTTGTTCCTTTGAGACTTCAGAGACTTCTAGATGAAGTATATAGTAGCACCCCTATCCCATTCCCCATTTCAATCAAGTGATGAAATAGGTAAGGGATACAAGTAGAAAGCTGCACCATACATATTGTACGCACCCTACAGCTCAGGGAGGGGTCAGAAATTCATGTGGGCATTCTATATAAAAGGCATAAAGCTGATAACATTATAAATTAGCTGAGAGATGTCATAGAAGAAATGATGTGGTTATGAGAATATGAATAAGAGTAATTGATCACAATAGACTTTTAGCAAGTAGTCTATAATGTGAATTCACAATAGCTCAGTAAAATCATTATAAGTTTCTGCAGTATTTAAAGCCAAAGAGACATCTTACAACAGAAGAAAACCAGAATCTCTTGAGTTGATACAGCATCTCTCTATAAGCATAAACTAGAAACTCCCTGTGACTTGGTTGAATTTCCAGTCGGATGTTGATCGGTTATTTTTATGCCAACAATTTTCCTACTACCGATTTGAATGTCAATTGTAGAATAAGGAAGTAGGGTCTCCCGCAGAGGACTTATGGAACTAATTGTAAGACTTTCCGAGTTTAGGAGTTGATTGTGAAGTTTGTAAAGACAATTGAAAGTAAATAACAAATAATGAAATTGCTTAAGATTGAGAATCAATAGAGAAGCAGTAGCTAGGGAATGTATCCACCACCAAACAAACAAGTATGCAAACCATGTTTAACCTAGACTTATTTACCTAAGGATGAAGATGCTCAAGTTAACCCAACGCCTGAATCAACCTATTATTTTTCCTTACTTGTAAGCTAGGTGAGAGACGCTCTACACCTAATCTATTTCCTAAAATGCAACCTAGGTTGACGCAACTCTAGATTTAACACATAGAAATCATTAAGATTAAGAAAAACGAGACATCACAAGACATCATGAGTACGACGCGTCTCAATTAATCTAGGAACCTAATCGCTCGCCTTATAGACGATTTACTACTCTAGAACTTTCAACGGAACCTTCTTAAAAGGAACAGGCAATGATCATTCATAGCAATAGAATCCTAAACATGCAATCTAAGTTGGCCACCAAAGAAAGCACATAAAGAAATCATCAATGTAAAAATAGTGATTAAGTTCTCATCCATTGAATAAACAAAAACTAATTAAATGTCATAGCATGGCATACAATCATGATTGGGGCTTCAACATGCCCTAACTACTTCGAATTTAGTTGCACATGGTTTGAATTGGAAGCACAAAACAATTCATAAGCAAAGTAAAACAGAAAAACCCTAAAAATCAAGTTGGAAAAATCGTCAGAACGACTGGTCGGCGGGATCTGCCGACTGGTCGGTGGGCGACTGATCTGCTTTCTTCTGCTCGGGTTTCTTGCTTGATTCTCGCGCGTAAGCCCTTTTTCGTTAGCTTTTCTAGCCTTTTTATAGTGCTCTTGAGTCCTCCTTCATTCCTTTTTGGTTTGAGTCCTTAAAGTGTAGAGAAAATCAACTTCTTAATTCTCTGATTGAATTAGGATTTCTCCACATCACTTTGTCCAATGAGAATTCGACATGTCATCATCAATATCTCTGCAAATATCTCCATAATTTGCTGTGATATCTCCATGAATTGGGCTTCTCGATCCATCAAGGTCTTCTGCTTAGTCCAGGACTTCAAGGTTTTCCTTATTTGCGCATCTTTCCTCAATATTATCTTCTTTTTGTATATTTGCTCCGAAAAACCTAATAAACACAAAAGTAAATAAATAAAGAGAAAATAGAATAAACTAACAAAGATTAATATAGGGATTAACCATATACACGTCGCATAAAATGCTCCTATCAAATACCCCCACACTTAAGCTTTGCTAGTCCCTAGCAAACAACTAGACACTAAGTACCCAAGACACGGACCTATTGTCTTCCAAACATCTCAGAGAACTTTTAACACCCACACATATGGTCAACAAGATTCAAGCTTACTTGAAATTAAATTCAAAATCAGACTTAAGGGCTAATTTACTTTGATAACCATCATGCTCAAAATATAATGCAGAGATAATCCAAACCGATGCAACATAAGAAAACTCAACATCTTCATGTTTCAAACAAGCTTCAACTTAATTTCTCACATGGATGCTCTCAATTTCTTTTCTCTCATGATTTTCTGACTTGATGCCTAAGCATAAATATTCACTCAAGTTATATGTGAGAGGAATGATGTAATAAGGCAAACAAATAGCTCACATATGATAACAAGAAAGAAAAGCTTTTTCTGATATTTTTTTTTTTCATTATGATCCCATGATTGGAATGCTAAAACTCGGATGAAGGCCAGTGACACCATATGCTCACCCCTCTGCACAAGTCTCCACAAATCGAATGCACAACTTCAAAGATCAGAAGGTCTTTATTCAAGGTTGTAATGGGGCCAAGGGTTGAGGTTTAATGAAAGAAAGGATAGGAAATAACAAAGATTCTAAAAACCTAGTGGAGCGAGTAATGAAGTAAGAGATGAAAAATCTTTTAAGTTCTCAAGGTATAACGTCTACAACATTCGTGAAGTAGGACAAAGGCCAAATTCATCATGTTGGGCCTTCACTTCTAATCAATCTCCTTTTTCACATAGAGAATCAGATCCAAACTTTGTATTATTTTTTTCTTTCAATGCCGAATAATTCTTTTTTCTTTTTTTTTGTCTCCCTTTTTTTTTCACGGCAATAAATATTTTTTCTTTGGATCATGAATCTGATTCCCCCACACTTGTTTTGTACAACAATCACCTTGAACGGAAATATCTCATGAATATAGCTCCACTAAATCTTAAGAATAAGGGTAAAGGAAAAACTACACTAGGCTCAAGGTTTAAGGATTATGTGGGTGATGAAAGAAAAGGCTAAATGTAGGTTCAAAGGGGTTAACTAGGGGGTTGCACACCTTGTGTGCATAAAGGGACACCGGTTAGTTTGGCTTTGGTGGTAATTAATCCTAGTGCCTTCATTCCTTCCCATCATGCAATTCAACCATACGTTTCAAGAGGCTTTGGGGCAAGTTCTAGCATTTGTCCTTATATAAATATGCATGTCGAATCTGAGTCTCAACCAAGGTGAATAAAAGATGAGATCAAGCAAAATCCTCGTCAAGAAAATAAGATGATCTATACTAAGCACTCAGAAAAGAAATAGCACATATACAGGCTCAATAACTCACAAGGGACTAAACCAAGTTTAACTTGTCCTAGCATGCTTCCATCAAATTTTCAGTTATCACATAAGCCCTAACCATCTATTGCACCATAAGTCAAGCATAATAATCATAAAAGTCTATTAGCAATTACTTAAGATTATGAATCCAAAATCATGCTTGCAATCATCTTGTAACCATATAATTCAAATCGATAGTTCATGCTCATCATAGTGTTGGAAGACTCCTAAAGACTCAACAAAAACAAAAACAAAACCTAAATTTTTTTTTTTTTTTTTTTTTTTCAATTTTCAGTTTTTTTTTTTTTTTTTTTTTTTTTGTGACGACCGGTCGGCAGACTTCGCCGACTGGTCGGTGAGCTTCTGACCCTAAAATAGACAAACAACGACCGGTCGGCAGACTTCGCCGACTGGTCGGTGGATTTCGAAAAAAGACCATGAAATTAAAGCCAAAACTCCTAAAACAAAGACTCTATGCAAACAACAAAGTGTTAAACCTTCCCCCCACACTTGATCTAAACATTGCCCTCAATGTTTGACTATAAAGCACAACAATGAACAAATCAAGCATAAAGAAAAAGATCAAACACAACCAAAAACACACAATGGAGCAAATATAATCAACTAATAGAAATAAAAGAGAAGGGATAGAAAGATCAAATCTGTTTGGCAAGCACTTCAGCCACTTCCAACTCTTCCATCATTGGGTTGCCTCCCAAGTAGCGCTTGCGTTAACGTCTGCAGCCAGACGGTGCACATCCTTTAATCCGCATAGGTGGGAACTTGGAGGGGCACCTCCTCCAAGTCATGCTCCACAAAAGACTCATAATAGGGCTTGAGTCTATGCCCATTCACCTTGAACACCTTTTCTGTGCGAACGCTTTTAATTTCTACTGCACCATGAGGAAACACATTAGTTATAACAAATGGGCCAATCCACCTAGAACGAAGTTTACCTGGGAACAAGCGCAGACGAGATTCAAAAAGAAGGACTTTTTGTCCAACGACAAAAGTTTTCCTCTTGATCATCTTATCATGGAAGGCCTTAGCCTTGTCCTTGTAAATTCTACTAGACTCATAAGCATCATTGCGTAGCTCTCCAACTCATTGAGTTGCAGCCTCCTTTTGTCACCAGCCGCTACCATATCCATATTAAATTGCTTAATCGCCCAATAAGCCCTATGCTCAAGTTCCACTGGAAGGTGACATGGTTTGCCAAACACAAGCCGATATGGAGACATCCCAATGGGGGTCTTGTAAGCAGTTCGGTATGCCCATAAAGCATCATCTAAGCGTGAGCTCCAATCCTTCCGAGTGGGTCCAACTGTCTTCTCAAGTATTTGCTTCACTTGTCGATTAGAAACCTCCGCTTGGCCACTTGTCTGAGGATGGTAGGGCGTTGAGACCCTATGTGTGACATTGTACTTCTTCAACAAAGCTTCAAACGATCGATTGCAAAAATGAGTCCCTCCATCGCTGATGATAGCTCTAGGTGTTCCAAATCTCGAAAAGACATGCTCTTTAAGAAAACTCAAAACAACTTTGGAATCATTAGTCCGGGTGGCCTTTGCTTCCACCCATTTAGAGACATAATCAACAGCTAATAGAATGTAAAGATAACCATTTGAAGAAGGAAAAGGTCCCATGAAATCTATGCCCCAAACATCAAAGATTTCGACAATAAGAATAGGATTTTGAGGCATTTGATCTCTTGGGCCCAAGTTACCTGTACGTTGACAACGATCACATGATACACAAAATGCATATGCATCCTTAAACAAAGTGGGCCAAAAGAAGCCACTTTCTAATACTTTGAGAGCAGTCTTCTTAGCTCCAAAGTGACCTCCACAAGCATAAGAGTGACAAAAGGTTAATATAGAATGAAATTCAGTTTCGGGTACACACCTTCTTATCACTAAATCTGGGCAATGCTTCCATAGATAGGGGTCATCCCACACATAGTATTTGGCCATCTTCACCAACTTGTCCTTTTGAGCACGTGTGAAATCCTCCGGAATTTTCTTGGTGACCAAATAGTTTATGATGTCCGCATACCAAGGATCAGAAGCTTGCATAGCAAACAACTGTTCATCTGGAAAGCTCTCACGAAGAGGAAGAGAATTCTCTTCTGCGTTGGAATTATTGACAAGTCGGCTAAGGTGGTCAGCTACAACATTCTCGCTCCCCTTCTTGTCTTTTATCTCAAGATCAAACTCTTGGAGTAGAAGCATCCATCTAATCAACCTTGGTTTTGCCTCCTTCTTGTTAAGCAAATACTTTAGAGCTGCATGGTCAGTGAAAATAGTAATCTTTGTTCCAACCAAATAAGACCTAAACTTTTCTAAAGCAAAAACTACAGCAAGAAGTTCTTTTTCAGTGGTAGAATAGTTTAGCTGAGCGTCATTCAAGGTACGAGACGCGTAGTAGATGGCATGAGGAAGCTTATCCACTCTTTGGCCCAAAACAGCCCCAATTGCGTAGTCAGAGGCATCACACATAAGCTCAAATGGTAGATTCCAATCCGGTGGCATGATGATAGGAGCTTCAGTGAGCATCTTCTTGAGCTTCTCGAATGCAGCCTTGCACTCTTCATCAAAGACAAAGGGCACATCTTTCTGAAGGAGTTTGCACAAGGGTCTTGTGACCTTTGAATGGTCTTTGATAAAGCGCCTATAGAACCCTGCATGACCAAGAAAAGAACGTACCTCTCTCACACAAGTGGGAGGTGGTAAGGAACGAACAAGATCTATTTTTGCTTTATCAACCTCAATACCCTTAGCAGAAACAATATGGCCTAACACTATCCCTTGTTGTACCATGAAGTGGCACTTCTCCCAATTTAAAACAAGATTCGTATCCTCACATCTTTTAAGCACTAAAGACAAATTATGTAAGCATGAATCAAAAGAATTACCGTACAACGAGAAGTCGTCCATGAAGACTTCTATGATCTTCTCAACCATGTCAGAAAATATTGCCATCATGCAACGTTGAAAAGTCGCCGGTGCATTACACAAACCAAACGGCATCCTACGGTAAGCAAACGTGCCAAAGGGACACGTAAATGTAGTCTTCTCTTGGTCCACGGGATCGATTGCGATCTGATTGTATCCTGAGTATCCGTCCAAGAAACAATAGTAGGCATGTCCTGCGAGTCGCTCCAACATTTGGTCAATGAATGGGAGAGGGAAGTGATCCTTACGTGTAGCGGTGTTGAGCTTACGGTAATCAATGCAAACTCTCCACCCGGTTTGCACTCTTGTAGGTACCAACTCATTATCCGCATTCTGGACTACGGTGATGCCGGATCTCTTTGGTACCACTTGAACAGGGCTCACCCACTTGCTATCAGAGATTGGATAGATTATCCCCACATCTAGGAGCTTAAGAACTTCCTTCTTCACGACTTCCATCATTGGAGGATTCAATCGTCTTTGAGCTTCCCTTGAAGGTTTTGAATCCTCCTCAAGATGAATGCGATGCATGCACATGGATGGACTAATCCCCTTAATGTCTGCAATGCTCCAAGCTATGGCTTTCATGTGCTCTCTAAGAACTCGGACAAGTTTTGCCTCCTCATGTGCCAAAAGGTTAGAAGCAATAATAACCGGCAATGTCTCATTATCTCCCAAATAAGCATACTTGAGATGATCCGGCAATGGTTTAAGCTCTAATTTGGGTGCCTGAATCACAGAAGGCACAAGTTTTGCATCTGAAACGGGAAGGGAAATAAAGTTAGGAGGCTTACCTTGTACTTGAGGGCGTGCCTCAAGTGCAGCGACTGTTTCCATGAGCTCATGGTTCCAAACGACATCGTTGGAGACCCTTGGATTGGTGTCTTTCCCCTGCATTTGTCCAGTTGAAGTATCGCCTTTAACTAGTTGAAAATCTTTTTGCTCCAATCCCAATTCTAATGTGCTCTTGAGTTTATCCTCCCCCACACTTGCATTAAAGGTATCCTGCACAAGATAATCAAAAGCATCTATGGAAAAACAAGTATGAACATCATTCGGATACCTCATGGCCTCAAAGATGTTGAAGCATATAATGTCGCCATCAAATTCCATTGTTAAGGTCCCCTCATAGACATCAATCTTTGTTCGTGCAGTTCGCATGAATGGGCGACCAAGAATGAGAGGAAGGTCGTATGGCATAGGCTCAGGCTCCATCTCCAAGACAAAGAAATCCGCTGGAAAGATCAACTCTCCCACTTGCACCAAGACATCTTCAACTATGCCCTTAGGAAAGGCTATAGAACGATCCGCTAATTGAATGGTGACTTGAGTATCCTTGAGCTCACCTAACTTAAGAGTTTCATACACAGTATAGGGCATTAGATTAATAGAAGCTCCTAAATCAAGTAAAGCTTTTTCAAACCTGCGTTCCCCAATTGTGCAAGGGATCGTGAATCTTCCAGGATCCTTTAGCTTAGGAGGCAATTTTCTCAAAAGTACCGCGGAGACTTCCTCACTAAGAGCCACGGTTTCCTTATCTTTATACCTCCTCTTGTTGGTACACAACTCCTTGAGAAACTTAGCGTATTTGGGCACTTGTTTGATGGCATCCAAAAGAGGGATGTTCACTTGGACTTTCCGAAAGGTTTCCAAGATGTCTTTCTCATGTTGCTCCTTCTTTGATTTCATGAACCTGCGAGGAAAAGGAATACAAGAAGACATAGAGATAGAAGCATCATTGTTAGCCTTAAAAGAATTCAAAGAAGGGTTAGGAGTGCCCCGATTTTCGACTTGCTGACTAATTTCCTTCGAATGGTCAAAATCTGAATTTTCTGTGACGACTGGTCGGCGGGTTTCGCCCACTGGTCGGTGGGCTTCTGACCCTGGAACACATAATCCACCGACCGGTCGTCGAGTTTCGCCGACTGGTCGGTGGATTGCCAAATTTTGATTTTTGATGTTTTCAGCTTCGTTTTTGAATTCTTTTTCTTCCTCCAAAGCTTCTTGAGACTTCTCTATGGCTCTTATTGGTTCCTCTAATTGCTTTCCACTTCTCAAAGTCATGGCATGGAGCTCTGCAACACTCTCACCCTTAGGATTAGGCACAGTTGTGCTTGGAAGAGTGCCGGGAGGCCTATTTTGCATATTACTTGCAAGTTGCCCAACTTGTCTCTCTAAGTTCTTGATTGATTGCCCTTGCTCCTTAAATTGTGCCTTGGTCTCTTGCATGAATGTAGATGTATGAAGTGCCATGTCCTTAAGCATATCCTCTAATGATTTGCTTGAAGCTTGTTGAGGCGGAGCTTGTTGATATGCTTGTTGTCTAGGGGCTTGGAAACCAGGTGGAGTATTATAGACACCTTGAGTAGGCCGAACCACATTATCATTGTTGTTCCAACGGAAGTTAGGGTGATCCTTCCATCCAGGATTGTATGTGTTCGAGTAGGGGTCATACTTTTGCCTTGGTTGCCCCACAAAGTTTACCTGTTCCTCAGACAAAGTAGACATAGGACACCTATCAGTAGTATGGTCAGAATATGAACAAATAGAGCATACCTGAGGTGATGCCTTAGATCCATTGCTCATGACATTCACTAACATATCGAGTTTTCTCTCCAAGGCTACCATTTGATTTTGCATCCCATTCTTAGTGTCAAGCTCATAAACTCCACGACCTCTTGCTCGCTTATCCCTTGCGTGGAACTGCCGATTGTTATCAGCCAAATCTTCAATGAGATCATATGCTTGCCGGCCAGTCTGATTCATGAATGTCCCTCCACAGGCCGAGTCCACGCTACCCCTATTGACCGTGTCCAAACCATCATAGAAATATTGAACCAAGTCATCCAAAGCAAAATTATGATGGGGGCACTTCCTCTGCAGCTCTTTAAATTCCTCCCATGCCTCATATAGAGTATCTCCATCCTTCTGACAGAAATTTTGTATTTCTCTTCTCAGCTTCCTTGTCAGTTGGGCCGGAAAGTACTGCTTGAGAAACTTCTTCACCATTTCATCCCAAGATGTTATGATTCCTGCAGGTAGAGAGTATAGCCAACGCTTAGCATCATCTTTTAATGAAAATGGGAAAAGAAGTAACCTGAGGCCTTCAGGAGGCAGATGTTGAATGGTCTGCAATTTGCATATGTCCAAGAATTCCCTAATGTGAACATTAGGGTCCTCAGATGGGGATCCCATATATTTGGGCAACGAGTTAATCAACTGCACAGGAATGGAATAGGCATGATTTCCGTCCGGTGTATAATCAATGCATGAAGGAGATTCAGAAGCTGTTGGGACGAAGGCATCCTTCAGTGGTCTTGCTCCAGCCATCTCAACTTTGGGGGGTTCCTCGAACAGCTCCTCTTCGTCTTCGTGCACCGAATGTGCAGCTGAATGTGAAGGTGTGTACTTCTCTCGGTCCTCCTCTCCTTGCGAAGATGTAGAACCCGTCGTTGGGCCGTCAATTGGCAAACACGTTTCCTTTGTTTGCTTCCTATTCGATCTGCAGGTGCGTTCTATCTCAGAATCCAAAGGAATGAGTTTGCCTTGTGAAGTTTTCCGAGTAAGCATATACCTGAAAAGAAAAACAAAAAGATAAGAAAACTAAAAATTAAAAGAAAGAAAAACAATTAGAACTAAAAAGTCCCCGGCGACACGGCGCCAAAAATTGATCGGTTATTTTTATGCCAACAATTTTCCTACTACCGATTTGAATGTCAATTGTAGAATAAGGAAGTAGGGTCTCCCGCAGAGGACTTATGGAACTAATTGTAAGACTTTCCGAGTTTAGGAGTTGATTGTGAAGTTTGTAAAGACAATTGAAAGTAAATAACAAATAATGAAATTGCTTAAGATTGAGAATCAATAGAGAAGCAGTAGCTAGGGAATGTATCCACCACCAAACAAACAAGTATGCAAACCATGTTTAACCTAGACTTATTTACCTAAGGATGAAGATGCTCAAGTTAACCCAACGCCTGAATCAACCTATTATTTTTCCTTACTTGTAAGCTAGGTGAGAGACGCTCTACACCTAATCTATTTCCTAAAATGCAACCTAGGTTGACGCAACTCTAGATTTAACACATAGAAATCATTAAGATTAAGAAAAACGAGACATCACAAGACATCATGAGTACGACGCGTCTCAATTAATCTAGGAACCTAATCGCTCGCCTTATAGACGATTTACTACTCTAGAACTTTCAACGGAACCTTCTTAAAAGGAACAGGCAATGATCATTCATAGCAATAGAATCCTAAACATGCAATCTAAGTTGGCCACCAAAGAAAGCACATAAAGAAATCATCAATGTAAAAATAGTGATTAAGTTCTCATCCATTGAATAAACAAAAACTAATTAAATGTCATAGCATGGCATACAATCATGATTGGGGCTTCAACATGCCCTAACTACTTCGAATTTAGTTGCACATGGTTTGAATTGGAAGCACAAAACAATTCATAAGCAAAGTAAAACAGAAAAACCCTAAAAATCAAGTTGGAAAAATCGTCAGAACGACTGGTCGGCGGGATCTGCCGACTGGTCGGTGGGCGACTGATCTGCTTTCTTCTGCTCGGGTTTCTTGCTTGATTCTCGCGCGTAAGCCCTTTTTCGTTAGCTTTTCTAGCCTTTTTATAGTGCTCTTGAGTCCTCCTTCATTCCTTTTTGGTTTGAGTCCTTAAAGTGTAGAGAAAATCAACTTCTTAATTCTCTGATTGAATTAGGATTTCTCCACATCACTTTGTCCAATGAGAATTCGACATGTCATCATCAATATCTCTGCAAATATCTCCATAATTTGCTGTGATATCTCCATGAATTGGGCTTCTCGATCCATCAAGGTCTTCTGCTTAGTCCAGGACTTCAAGGTTTTCCTTATTTGCGCATCTTTCCTCAATATTATCTTCTTTTTGTATATTTGCTCCGAAAAACCTAATAAACACAAAAGTAAATAAATAAAGAGAAAATAGAATAAACTAACAAAGATTAATATAGGGATTAACCATATACACGTCGCATAAAATGCTCCTATCAGATGTCTATGCAGCAGAGGAACAAATGAAACCAAATATGGACCGGCAAAATAGAAAACCATATGAACTACAGACAGTCTACAAAGCGAATTCACAATTAGCTCAGTAGAAGTAGAGTGGCTTCACAAGTATCAGTGTTTAACACCAATAAGGAAGAAGTTCGGATCAAAGATATATTTTCCAACTACACTTTTCAAAACAATGCAAGCTAATTAAACCCATGATAACTCAGATTTCATCAAGTAGAACCAGACTCTCTCTATAAGCATCAACGTACCAGGGTCTGTGACTTATTTGAGTTATAACAGTCTGAATGCGGTTCAGCAGAGGAACATATTGAACCAACAGGGGTAAGTCTAGATCCTCAGTGATAACCATATACGCAACATTGCCATTTGTGCTAAATCCCAATGGCCATGCTATAGATGCATGTGCTGGAAGACGAATCCTGCCGATTTTTTCCTCAGTATCCTCTTTCAAAACCCATATGTCACAGTAGTGATGGCAGCCTCGCTGTATTACTTGGAACAAACAGAGTGATTTCTTCAACACTTGTACACTATTTTCATGCAGCGCTCGCAGACACTCTGGATGCAACACTTGCAAACAAATTGGACGCATCACCGGTTGCAGCTGATAAGGAAGCGTCCTCTTTCCAAGAACTGAAGTGTGCATATTAAAAGAAACGAGGGACATGTTAGGACGCTGCATTAAATGCCAATATATAACTCCATCCAAGCATGTACATCCTTCCATAAACCAACCATCAACCTCACGGGGATCTACAACATTCTCTACTGGTGTCCAAGAATTCAACTTGAGACTGTAAACCTCAGCATAAAAGATACTTGTATTGGGGTGTACAAACCTCACAACCTGATAGTCATCCATGCCAGAATGGAACCCAAAGCCGAGAGTAACTAAACTTGTGGCTATCTGAGAAGTAATGGAGGTGCCTTGAGGAAGCTCAAATTCACTTCGAGGAAGTTGCTTGAATTTTCTGAGTGATGGATTATACAGATATAAAGGAGAGTCCAAGTCCAGAGAGAATAAAGAGATGCAAAGCAATCCATTGCAAGAACCATAAACAGTGAAACCATATTCGTACAGAGGAAGGTCATGGAGCTGCATCTGCATGGGAATATCTATGGACCTAGGAAGCCCTGAATTCTCATCATAGGCAAATGTTCTAGCCGAATAAATGGAGAAACCCCTTTGTTGACCTCCAATTCTATTGCGAACAAGTAGATAATCAGGAGCATTTTTCATGGTATTCTTTTCGTGATGGAATCTTCTGAACTCATGGCTCCTAATTAAAGCCTTGTAAGATTTGCAAACTGTTGTTAACTGCAAAAGATATTTCATGGGCACTCTTGCAAAGATTTCAAACAATATGTCAGGGGTTAAGTCCTTGATCTCAGTGGGGGGTCTTCTTCTTCTTCTATATTGCTTGAGGGGAACCATGTTGACTGACTCAACAGAAATGGAAACCAAGACTTTATTCTTAACAAGAATATCAGAATTCCAAATTGACAATCCCAGACAGCACTAGCAGTTCTATAGGTAAAAACCCAGAAATGTTTTTACCAAATTCTTGGACAATGCAGCTAAGCAACACGATGAGATATCTGACAAGTAATTCACAGCCAACCCCAGAAATTGAAATCAAGCAGATACGGGAAAATCCAAGATACCTTCAACTCGATCAAGTTGACGTCCCATCTTCAAAGACACATAAACCCATTTCTTGGACTCACACGGCTGCCGCATCCCAGTTCTCCAATGGCGGCTTCGTGGTGGTGGTCGTCGACAATGGCTCTTGATCTTCTTGGCGCTTTTCTTTGGGAAATTTCAGTTCTTTTGGTTTTGCTTTTCTGTTTGCCTGAAAGAGTGAGCGTTTGCTTCTTTATATACTTTGTTGCTTGCTCACACTGAAAGCGGTGTCGTATCGCTTGAAAGCACTGGAGATGATTCAAGAATGTCACACCTGGCTTCTCCTCTTTCTTGCAAGAAATTTTAGTTACTTTTTATAATTTACTTTTACACTCGTCAATTGAGCCTCTAACAACTAATTTGCATACTTGATAAAAAAAATAAAAAAATAAACAACAACAACAACAAATTTGCATTTATGAACTTTCTAATGTCTGCCAATACAGTATTTCTCTAGTCGTTAATTTGCAATGATTTCATACAATTTCCTTGTTATATCGGTCTAAACATTGATCCCTCACGTTTATTATAAAATAACTGGAAATTTTTCAAAGAAAAAAAAGTTGACATGTGTGAATTATTGAAGAAAAATGAAATTTACGTACACTCTAAAACTTGCAATTCACACTTCTTTTTTTTTTTGAAAAAAGGGTTGGTGCAGCTGCCCTCAGACCTTAATTGATGAAACCGATGAATACAAAGGGGGGACATAAAGCCTGAACCAGATATTACAATACACTTATCCCGAGATAATGAGAGGAGTCTTCACAACTATCATGTATTTGAACATGCACAAATTAACAAAGAGTGTCATATTGACTACTCCATTTACTTTACAATAGTGGTGATATATCGGAAAGTTAAAGCAGTGTCATAGAACCAATAAAGTAGCTTTCCCAATATGCTGACGAGCAGAAATAAATCCGTCCACACAACGTTTCATCCTACCACTAGGAGATTGCACCCAATCCATGATCGGCCTCCTCGCTAAGGCAAATAAGGCATACTGAGTATGCAACCTGGTACAGAGCCCACATAACCATACCAATAGTAGACAAAGATTTATTGTAGATAAAATACACCTAAACTTGAAACAATTTATGAAAACTACATAAAACATAATAGCAGCCCACCAATAGAGGCCCAAAGACTGAAGACAGGCCCACCATCCTGACCAGGCATACGACCCGGGTGTCCCTTAAACGTCAACCATTTCCAATCGAACTTGCTGCACCACCACCATTAATCCACCACGCCATTGAACTGCTGCCGGAACCAGTGGCCAGACTACAGAATTCTTGATCCTCGTCACCACCGAATCACACAGATGACCAAGCAGGGTCGTCGAAACATTCTAATAATGAAGCACGCCCAACGACTGTAGCCTTAGCGCCATCACGTTTGGATCACAACCGAATCTGGAGGGCCTCCTCGACTGAGCATCCCGCCCTTCCCCAGACATCCACATCCTCAGCCAATAGAGACTTTGAATAGCCTTTCTGGTTTTGGTTGTAAGCGGCAATTGCAAGCCATAGCTCCATCTTGGGAACTGTACCCCAGTAAAGCTCCACCCACCAACGTCCATGTCCCGGCCTGTACTCCTCCTCAGACCTTCACCGTAGGACTAATACTATAGACCTACCCATCCGACGACGACGTGTTGTCGGACTGAACATGGGAACAAACTATTCGACTCTTCTTCGAAAACGAAAACCGCTCTTACTTCGCTCCGGAAAACACGGACCAACTTTTTTATGACCTTTATCCACACTCTTCTTTTTTAAACTGAAATTCAAGCTCTCAAATTTGTCTTTACAAAAAAACAATTTAAGATATATTCTTTTTTGAATTAATGGTAATTTCAGTCATAAAACTTATGCCAAGAAGGCCATTAGATATCCACCCGCTGCCTCACAATGGATAGAACAAGATTTCGTGGTAAAACCACAGTGATACATATAGACCAACTGTATTCGAACTACACTCATTAGGGCTCATTAAGTAAAAAGCATAGAGCCCTAAGAGAATAGGGAATTATTTAGCTAAAATAAAACAAAATAGTAAGCCCAACAGCATCCAAGGGAATTAGAGGTGGCGAACGGGCCAGCCCGGCCCATTTTAAGCGGGCCTAGTCGTGCTTCGTGCCGTGCTTGGGTCTGCCAATTTATTATCGTGCCGGGTTCGTGCCGGCCCATTTACTTAAACATTAAGCCCGACCCGGCCCATGGCCCGAGCCCATATCGTGCCGGGCCGTGCTCGTGCCTACTCACTATAAAGCACGATTTTAAAATCTTAATTTGAACAAATAAAAATTAATTTTATTTAACTATTTAGAAAATTAAAATAAATTAAGTTCTACAACGTTTTTCTTAATCTTAGTTTTTTAAGATTAGATTTTTAATAATTTTTTATATTCCACTATAAGAAAGAAAGAAAAAAAAAACTCAAAATATAATGTTTTTAGTATATTATTGTGAGATTAATCTTTATTAATATAATGAAGATTTAGTATCTATTATTATTTCCTTCATTCTATAGTTGTATTATTATGAGATTAGTCTTTATTATTATACATATATTTAATATTTAGAAAAAATACTTATGTCAAAACAAGGATATAATTTTTTGTTTCATTATTTTGACAAAATACTTATGTCAAAACAATGATATAATTTTTTGTTTCATTATTTTGACAATATAAAAGAAAGCATTGGTGGAATTGTCATGAGATTTTAAATAAAAAAGTCTCATATTCAAATCTCATCATTGTAGTTTTTTAATATATATATATATATATATTTTTTTTTTTAAAAGAAATTTTGTGTTTGTAACGGGCCGGCTCACAATATGGCGTGCTAGGGCCGTGTCGGGCGCATTACGGGCTCGAGCATGGCCGGGCCAATATTCTTAGGCCCAGCCCGTACCGTGCTCGTGCTTAGTGGCCCGTTTGCCACCTCTAAAGGGAATAGTCCAACTCCAGAGCCCATCAAGTTGGCTTGGTCCCGGCTCATCATCCCATAACGCCATGTCGTACGCCACAAGCCTAAAGCCTCCGCCCGACCCGCTCTAACGATAACCCGTGCCGCCCCGATCTACATCATCGCGACCTCCTGCCGCTTCAACCCAAACCGCCATGCCGCCACATCTCTCACTTCGTTAAGACCCGATCGTGAATCATGCTGGTCTAGCGCCTTACCATCTGCACCACTGTGAATTTATAAACCATGCCGCGGGTCCTGATCAGTAGGACCACGTCGCCGTCTTAATCAGAGATGTTGCCAGAAAAACACAAGCCGAAAGCCGTCTGGAACTACCTAGAGAGCAAACCACCCATAGAGCACCATCGAAACATATTGGATCAAAATACCCATCCGGCAACAGACACCAAGACATCTGTGAGGCCAGAGACCAGTACCAGTCGGGGCGCCGCCGAACGAGCTCGATTACCCAATCAAAAGAAAAACCATTCTCAGGGTTTCTCGAGGAAGAGAGAAAACCTCAACTTTTCTGTGTCCCTCCAAAATTTAAGATATTGGGAAACATAAAAGTGTAGGGAAAACAAACAACAAAACTTATGGAGTACCTAGCTGAAAACTAGGGTTTCGAGTTCAGAGGTGGATGCCATCCTTCGAGCTGGACCACGTCGAGCGTAATGGCGCTTGACATCGAGTCCTCTTACTCTTTGTTTTTTCTTTCAAGAATCGAGGCTTTCGGTTCGACCGATTGCTAAGTTGATTCCTGGAGAGGTGGGTCACTCTAGTTTGAAGATGATGGTTACAGGGAAGTGGTCAATAGGTGAGAGTATTGACGATCTTCATTTCGACAACAACCCTACTTGAAGAATTGTTACTTCTCCAATCGAGGTCACTGATCGGAGTAGTTGCAGCCCTGCAGGTTTGCCAAATTGGACTTTGGTGAGCTCTCTCGACTGGGTTTTGGTGACTCTGATTGGCGCAACCATGGATTGCTGGAAAGGACGGCCAGCAGAGGTGGAGGTGGAGGCGGTGACTTGTTGGCCAGAGATGCAAGGGAGCCCTCCTGTTAGCCAAGCTCTAGCTTGGGCCTGGGCCTATTGATTGGGGCTTAGGTTGGGGCTAATTGGGCCTTGTTTTGGGCTTTCAAGTTTGTTTAATGTGTTTTTTAGGGTGTTAAGCCTATGTGAGGCTAAAAATTTTCTATGAGTCCTCTGAGATGTTTCTAGTTTCTTGTCTGTACCGTAATTGAGCGTCTGGCAAGTTTGGGCTTGTTGAATGATTTCTTTTCTTTAGAGGGTGAGGTTTTTCTTTCTTGATAGACTTGCTTAAAGCTAGATTCTCTTAGAACGTAATGGTTTGCACATTGCTTAGATATATTATCCCAGATTTTCTTGTCGGATTTCTTATGTAAGTGTTTGTAAACTACAACTTTTGACTACTTATCTAATGATATCAATTTTTTTTTTTTTTTTTTGAAAAATTGAGTATGAGTTTTAAAATGACCTGATTGAAGTGTTTGACTCATTAAAAGTCTGAAAATTAGGAACACCATTAACGTTCATTGACCGGCCTAGAATAACGGTCAACGCCTTGTCGGATATACACCAAACTCCACCGTCTTCCTTGGTGTTCCAACATTTTCCCATTGGTTTTCCAACATTTTCCCATTCTGAACACCAAACAATGCCATGAGATGAAAAACCACTACAAAAGCATCAGAATCACTTGGACCGAGACCTTAGAAGGTGAAGATTCGATACCTAAAAGTAAGGTTTTGCATCCTAGGCTTGAATCATGATTTTAGCGGGCTTTGATGGTGATATAATGACACACACTCAATGATTAAAATATCTAGAACATGATCTTCAGAAGGAAATGAAAGAGCCAAAAACTTGGTACCAGCTGAGTGAGGGGATGATGTACATCTGAAATATATCTTAAGATGAAAACATAAGGATTTGGCCTAATCATATCCGACTTGTTCCAAGTAAACGGTTTGCAACAGTAAATCTAACCGGAATGTCGGTCGTAATATTAGTGAAGCATATCAACTGGAAGACCTTGGAAAGTATTTTCCAAAATCAACTGCCACCTATCTAAAGTTGTTGGTGTTAATGTCTTAAGCATGAGACACCGGCTGAATATCCAGAGAGTCAGAGACCATCATCTATGCCTCCTTTTGTAAGACTTAATGTGGACTATCAATATTCGTCAAGTATTACAATAACTAAGCTGCATACTTACAGAACAAGCAAAATAGACATTCCTAGTGTTAATCGGTTCGTTGTTGGATTTCCTATTGATATCAGTACTGATTTAAGAGGTTACTTTGCTAATGAGGTGTACCTAATTGCATATGGAACAAGAATAAGGTTGGCCTAAATGTAAAAGGATTAAGAAACCTTTATGGGAGGCACCTAATCCTCTTCGCCTATTTATAGACCTTGGTCCCTGCTCTAACAATCACTTACAGGCACTCAAGTTCTCTGCCCCATTAGTTAGACTGCCTTCATCAGATTGTTCAGAGGAGAAGATCAAGCAGGTCTTTTTCAGGTTAGTGTTATGTGCTTTACTCTTTAGACATTACTTGTATTGGTGTGTTCTTAAATTGAGTGCAATATATACATGTTTATGTTAATTACTTCTTACACCTTTCTCTCTTAATTTGAATCGTCAATAACCTTCCATTTTTCTGTGACCTTTTAGCAGTCTGGAAACTCTGCTTGCACTGATATATAAATTGCTTGCAAGTAGGATAAAAGAAAGAATGAAGGTACTTCTACTGATATATAGAGTAAGTTCCAGAACAATAGAATTCAATGCAGACTGTTCAGGTGCAGTTCGAACATAAAAAAAAACCCTAGGAGAGTTTTTCTCTCAACCCTAGTTGTCTACGGCCTCCTTGCCTCTTTCAACAATTGCTTCGTCCCTTTCTCTCCCTGCCTACGTCCTCTTATGAATATGGCCTCCATTGATGCAGTAACAGGGAGCTTCGCTGCCTCGCTTGCTCTTGCTGATGGGGGTCGCGCCCCAGATCTGGGGAAGATTGGTGGAGGTCCTGTTCGCAAGTCCTCCCAATTTTTTCTCCTTGGCAAGCCTTTGACCCGAAAACCTATCGACCCAAAGGCATTCATGTCTCACTTCAATCGAACCTGGCTGGTGGATAAGGAGTTTCAGATCCAAGAACAGGCTGGGGATCTTTTCTTGTTCTCCTTTGCTTCTGCACGTGATCGTACCAAAATTCTTCGGGGGGGGGGGGGGGGGGGGAGTATGGTGTTTTGATCGTGCCCTTGTCTGTTTTGAAGAATATGATGGCGTTAAGCCATTGCATGAAATTCCTTTTAAGCATCTTCGAATCTGGGCTAAAGTTGCTGGTATACCTCCTCTATATGAAGAACCCGAGAATCTCATGTTGATTGGAAATCTATTGGGTGGATTCTTGGACTATGACAAGAAGGAGTTTAAGAAGGGGGTGAATAGGGTTTTGTTCACCCATGACACATCCAAACCGATCCTGCTTGAAAGAAGAGTCTTTCTTGATACCGGAGTTGAACCTGTGTTGCAATTCCAGTTCGAGCATCTGCGGGGGAGATGTTCTCAATGTGGTTTGGTCACACATGCCGGAGTTGCTTGTAAGGAGCCAACTGCGGCCAACCCTACTTCTAGGGTTATTCACTTTCCAGGAGGTTCACCCTCAGGGAATTCTTTTGCCTTTTCTGCCAAGAGCAAGGGAGACCTTCTTTATCCTTCCCCGGTCATTCCAAAGAAGAAGAGCCCTGTTTTTTGCCGAGTGGAGCGTCTGAGCTCTGATCTTCCTTCTCCCCTTGATCCAGTTCCAACTGAAATCAGTCCTACTTCTGCGGGAAGTCACTTGGAGCATAGGTTGGAGAGTACTGGGGCCTCAGGTGAGGAACCTGTTATGGACGTCTCTTGTGATCTTGTAGTCCCTACAGGTATGCAGAAGACACAGATTGATCTGGTTTCCAAGAAACGGGAACGGAGTGATGCTAACCATCCTTCTCCCAAGAAGTTCAAAACAATCTTGGGTGGCAAGATTCCTACACTGCAGGCGGAGGCCCTTGGCCTCATTGAAGAGGATGGTGACCTTACTTTGGTCGCTTTGAAAAAGAGGTCTGGTAGGCCTCTTGGAAGCAAGAATAAAGCTCAGAGTGTCAGTAAGAAGCTAGGTAGTACTCCTCTGAAGATCAATTATCCTACTAGCATTGGAACAGCTCCCAGCCCTAGCGTCAAGGGAAAAGGAAAGATTTAGTCTTTCCAGATTTCTCTGCCTATTACTAGAAGTTTTAATCTTCTACTACTTGCATCTTAGTTTCTCTAGTTGTACACCAATTGAGGTCTCTAAGTGACTAGGTTACTAGCAAACGGAAGTTGGTAGGGAGGATTTTCTTTCTTGTGATTAGGCTCCACAAGTGAGCGAATGTGTTAACAGTGAAGGTCACTTGTCCTTTGTCTGATAGCTTAGACCATTTATGATTTTGGTGTAAGACAGTATTGGATGTACGAGCCTTCTGGCCATGGATAAATTGAATGAAGTTATCTCTTTTTCTCAAAAAAAAAAAATAGAATTCAATGCAGCAGTTAAAACAGAGGTAGAGAACTCACAGTTAACAAAAGAAGAGAATTAAGAACCGACTATTTCATAAGCAATAAGTGGACATCAAACCTACCATTCTGCACAAGTCTCAGGCTCACAGGTAGCCCATAGCCATATGCTGCACTTAATTCCTAGGTAACTTGCTCCATTCTTCATTTTCAATTTTGAATTCTCCATTCTTATTCCTCTATCAATCGTCGTATGTCTGCAAAGGAACACAAGCTAGGGTCAGAGGTTCATGGACAACCCAATCTTTAAAGTAAATACGGAAACGTTGTACTGCAGGTATTAATTCAACTATACTAACCAAACTGAACAGCCCTACTATCTGGTGAATAAAAATGGGCCGCTAGGTATTAAGCTCAAATTTTTACAAAAACAAAAATTGCTTATAACTATAAGGTTCACCAAAGAGCTACTTTAGATAAGAGGAAGCAGGTCAAATCCATTTGATAAAGAAAGACATGATGAACAACTGGGCTTGAAAACTTAAACCATATAGTGCTTCAAACTTTTGTGATTGTGAACAAGGTTGGTGCCTGGTGGCATTAAAGTTTGTTTGGATAACCAATTCAGAAGATTGGTTATATTAACTAACATGGCAAATATGACTGAAATTTTCAGCATATAAATAATTGATGCCGTGCACACTCTTCTCCACCATCCCTTTGAATCGATGTCATGCAAGGTAGAATATGTAGTCTTCGTGATTGCGTACCAGGTGCAACGCTGAGAAATGTATGGAACACTCATAAGTTCTTGAGGTTTGTGTATTGACTCCCTAAGGTTCATTCTCATCCCTCAATCATATCTTCGGATGGGGGAAAACAGAGAACAAGCTGGGTCGGAGGTCTATGTAAGATGTGACATTAATACAAGGCTAATACTGGTATAAATTTGAACTTTCAGAGTTTCAGACATGAGACAATTGAAGGCTGGTTCGAATGTTGAGAGGAGGATGAGTTTTCAAGACCTCTTGTCCTTGACTGAAATTGACTTTGGAGTTAGGACAGACAGTATGATAATCAATTGCCTACAAGTATCAGATGAATTTCATGATCTAATACTTTCTGTCTTAGAAATGAAAGGGACGTAGTTCCTAAATTCTAGTGAAGGATGCAACAGTTGTAGATAATTTAGTTAGCACAAGGTTGATGATGCCATAACTTTCCTTGGGAGATGATTCTTCCCCGACTTTCAGTTGGTTACATAGAGCAGGCAGCGATAGAAACTGTTAAACAGTGTTGGCTCTTAACCTCTTTTCCTAGAGATGAAATTTACTTAGGCAAAGTGAAACAAAAATTCCTTTCAATAGAAAGAGGCAAGGGATCAGAATCTTATAAGAGGAGCATAAGTGCCCAACTTGCTTTCATAACAAGTACGCTATCACTCTGAAGGAAATTTGCATCAACTTCTTGTTCTTTCAGATTTTGTATAACAGATACACAGTGTCAGATTATAAATGACCAGGCTCCTTTCTCAAGAAAATGGAAACTTGTGAACAATGTCGGACTGTCTTGAAAACTGAGGGACATAATACTCGGTATATTGCTCTCTAGTGGAAATAGTGAGAAACATATAGCGTTTCTTGCTAAAGAAGTAAAAGTAGTAATTTAGATGTTTATTTGGCTTGTTTTTCTGAATTACAGTGTGTTGGTTCTTTTAAGAAGGCAACATGTTGATTGCATAGTAAAAGAAAAAACAACACACAGTAGTAAAATTGAAAAGTAGACAGTCCACGATGCGCACAATCAGCTAGTAAAGATACACCCTCTTTAAAAGAACCAATGTTTGACACCAAAGAGAGATAATCCAAAAGAAGTTATTTTTCAAAACAATGCAACCCAGGACCCATAATAACTCAAATTTCATCGAGTGGAATCAAACTCTCTCAATAAGCATCAACATACCAGCGACTCTGACATGATTGAATTATGTCTTTCTGAAGTCGGTTCAGCATAGGAACATATTGAGCCAAACAAGGGTTGTCAGGGGCCATCAACAACAGTGATAAGAATAAGATTGCCAACTGAGCTAAATCCCAATGGCCATGCTACTATAGATGCATCAGGTGGAAGATGAATCCTGCATTCCTGCATATTCTTTCCCCATGATCCATTTTCAGAACCCATATGTCACAGTAATGGTTACCCCCTTGGAATGATTCTTGGAACAAACAGACCGATTTTCTCCAACCCTTGCAAACAATTTTCTTGCAACACTTGAACACACTCTGGATGCAACACTTGCAAAACAAATTGGATGCATAACTTCAACTTATCAGGAAGTGTCCTCTTTTAATGAACCAGACTGCCGATATAAAAAGAAACCATGGACATGTTAGGATACTGCATTAAAACCCAATATATAACTCCATCCAAGCATGGACATCCGTCCATAAACCAAGAACCAACAGCAACATGTCAATGGGATTTGCAATATTCACTCTTTCCCAGGAATTCCACTTGACACTATACCTCAGCAGCTCAGCTTGAAAGATACTTCTTGGGTGGTGTACAAACCTCACAACTAGATAGTCATTCACCGCAGCCTGGAACCTCAACCTGAACATTGTAGGCACCAGTAATGGTAATGCCTTCAGGGAACCTGATGTTGCCTTGATGAATTTGCTTGAATTTTCTAAGGGACTGTACACATATACAGGATTGTTCAGACACATATTGGCTAGAGAGATGCAAAACAATCCGTTGCACGAAGCATACAGCGAAACTAAAGTAGGGCATAGCAAGCTCCAAGTGCATCATGGGAAGTTCTATGAACCTGGGAAGGTCTGACTTGTCATCGTAGGCAAATATTCTGGCAGAATAAATGGAGAAGCCCTTTTCCTGGCCTTCATTATTTCTAGTAAGGACAAGCAGATAATCGGAAGCATTTTTCATGGTAATCGTTTCGTGATGAAATTTTCTGAACTGAGGGCTCCTAATTAAAGCCTTGAAAGATTTGCAAACACTTGTTAACCGCAAAAGACATTTGATGGGCACTCTAGCAAAGATTTAATCCAACATATCATGGGTTAAGTGCTTTATTCTTCGCATTCTTCTATAGCACTTGAGGTTAACCATGTTGACAACAAAAACGTATACAGAATTTAACAAGAAAACAAAAGCATTCCAAAATCCAGACAGTTAAGCAAAAACCCTTGTCAATAATAGCTCACAACAATTCTTTGACACCGAAACTAAGCAACACAATGTTCTAGATTTCTAACAAGTAACATAACTTGTACCAATGAAACACGAACCCAGAATTTGAATCAAACAAGTGCGGAAAAATCCAAGATATATACCTTCAACCCAATTAAATAGGCATCCCATCTTCAATGACCCATAAACCCACTTCTTGGTGGCTTCGGGCATCCCACGCTAAAATGGTGGCTTCGTCGTCCACTATGGCTCTTCAATTTCCTGGTTTTTGTTAGACTCATTGCGAGGTAACGGTGCCGTATTGCTTAAGCAAAATATTACGTTTGGATGATTTCTTTGATAAGACCAAAACTAAAAAAATAGAAAAAATTATAAAGAAAAAGGAGTTGAATCACAAAAGTTAGAAGCAGCATAACAATAGTTACTTGCTGCAATTGTACAGATCATAATATACAAACTAACTCTTCTTTTCCATCTATATACAAAATTACCAACAATACAATTGTGATGTTGAAGATTCAGTGGTCTAAGCTCGATTTATTTCAAGTGTTCTTGATGGCAGAATCAGGGATTTAGTATATGCCATAGGCAAAGCAAGTAATTTCTTAGCTTTGCTTACATAAGCCCTTTTTGTGAAGTTGTTGTAGTCATTAGCTTCTATCTCATCCAATATTTGGCGATACAAAAGTAGGGACGCCAATACCTACAATATTGATCAACAAGGCAAAATGACATCTATTCTATTTATTAAGACATTATTTTTAACTGACAACATGATATGGCCGATGATGTGTTGATTCAGTTAATGGATACTGATATGATGAGTTTCGAACAATATACCAAATAGAGAATCAAACCCATAATTATAAAACACAAATTTTTGTTGCTTACCGGCCATCTGCTGGCTTCACTGAGCTCCATGACTCCTTTCTCTGCCTCATCAAAGAACATCCTTGCTCTCTTAATCTGACTCTGCATGAAACTCCTCCATTTATCTGTGACCTTTCCAGCATATATGTCAGCATCAGAAAGTCCAGCTTGTGCCAGCTCATCCTGTGGTAAATAAATGCGTCCTCTCCTTGCACTGCTCAACAAAAGGCTCGTAAGTATGACAAAAGATAACGGGAGGTTGGGAGCTGTAATGCACTTAAAAGGAACCATAATTAAGTTCCAAAAAGAGACCATTCAGTGTAGAAATTGAAACATAGGTGACAACCCAATTCATTATAACAAAAGGAAGAATTAAGCCTATACTCTACTTCCTAGTTGGCTTAACCATTTTCTTTTAAGTTCTTCTCTATCCATTTGGCTTGAATATTTTGCACTGTGCACATTCTGTTAAAAAGAACAAAATCGACTTACCAAAAGAGAGGAAAAGGAAAAAGAAGAAAGTGAAGGTTATAACTAACTTTGAAGTTTTCAGCGTTTGTGTACAACCACAAGCAAATAAGAGAATAATTCAATTCAACACATTGATTATGCTGATAATTGTATAGCCTGACCATTGCTTTATAGACCAAATTGTTCTATGGTTTCATGCACTATCCTTACTATTATATTGCTAACTTCGCTAAAATTTTTAGCATATAAATCATTAAAGCTCTATACTTACTCTTCTCCAACATCCCTTAGTATGTTAGTTAGCTGATTCGCAATCCCCAATGCTAAGGCAGCATTATATACAGACTCTGTAGTTGCTTGCGAATCAGGTGCAATGCCCATGACTGGAACACTCATTAGTCCAACAGTCCCGGCAACATAATAACAGTAGAGGTATAGTTCATCAAAGTTCTTGTATATTGATTTCCTAAGGTCCATTCTCATCCCCTCTATCATATCCTTGAATGGCTGCAAGATGTTCAGAAGATTACGTCAGAAAGCTCCTGAACTGCTAAAGCCACAACATTTATATACAAGCTCAATCATGGTATTAATTCAGTTATCAATCAAATTGACAACGCTTTTATTGGAACTATCCAACTGGTTGAGGACAATGGGTAGGTTTTAAACTCAAATTTTACCCTACCATCAAGAAGAAATAGTACATTCTGCTATACTTTGTACGAAAATTATATATGAGACAGAGCAAGCTACTAAAGTCAATTTAGTCTAGACATCCATCACTTGCACCTTGACATTTCTTGGATGGAAACATGTAGGTTTCATACTCCCATAAACTCACATAAAACCCTCGGAATTGCTTCTCCCATTGCTAGATACAGTTCCGAAAGGAAATAAAATGCACAGAATCGGTAACATCTCAATAAAGAAAGTAGATGTTTAATCCAAACATCATACACAACTGAAAATGTTTTAAAATGACAGCTTAAAGATTAGGCCTTTTCTTCCATATAAAACTGACAGTAATTCTAACCTGAATGTCAACAGGAAATTGGGTGACTGTATCTGATAAAGCAGCATCAAGCATATCGAATGGACGACCTTGGAAAAGATCTTCCAACCTTGACTCCCACCTATCCAAAGCTTGTGGTGTTATGTGTGAGGCATTAGGCCCATCAACAAGCTCATCAGTTCTTCTACACCACACTGTAAATGCAGAAAACATCATGAGAACAAAAAGGAGATACATTTTGTCACTGAGGGTGAAGTCAAGAACAAACATCCACAGCAGTACGTAATAAAAGAAAAGGAGAAGGAAAAGGTCTCCTTTCCATCTATGTCATTTATTAGTTCAGCAAATCATATACAATTAAATCAAGTACAAGTGATATCATATATTAAGATGATAAATAATGCAGTACACCTTCCACCTGTTCCCATTTCTCCTCTAAATCTGTTTTGTCCCTCTGTGTTCACTGCAAGGAAGTGCACTAGTCTCTATCCACCTTATATATGATTTGATAGTGGTGAGGTCTTGGTATTTGGATTAGAAAATTTCATATCATTGCAGCAATATAAAACATGCAAGCACATTATTATTTGAGGGGTAAAGACAAACATTTCATGCTCGCTTTCAGATGGGACAGATGAGGGATGGTTATAAACTTATAATTTCAAGATCTTATTAAATTTGAAATGGGACAGCTAATAAAGTAAGCAAATGATTCTATTTAATCAAGATTCTGCAAACAAATGTGAATTCATGGTCTCATAATTTTCTCTTAGAAAGCAAAGGATATATTGCCAAAATGCTAGCAATAAAATTGGAAGGAAACAATATTTTAGAAGACTTATTCAGCAAAAAATATAAGATGACATAACCTGCCTTGAAAGATTTTTTTTTTTTAACGATTCTAAAAATAGATCATGTATTTGGGCTTATTTCTCTGTGGGGGCAATTGTCATGTTTGGAATATACATAGTACAGAAGTATGCACATGAACCCCAATAAAGGTAAGAACCAAATGGTATATAATGTCATTTGCTAACAGAGGTGGTTATTCTAAGAATAGGTCCACAGTTTGATCACTTTCATGAGCCCAAAAGCATAGTACTTATAAAAGTACTCTTTGAAATCACAAGCAATCTCAAGATTCTTTTTCAAAGCAGACAGCTCTTACTAAAATATACTAATTGAACATGAATATACTAAACCAACTACTAATTTCTTATACTAGACCAAAGTCATAATAAGATAAATCAAAGTCTTATTAGTAGCCATAGATCACTCACCATATATTGCCCAGATAGCTCTTCTTCTCTCAGGGGTCATAAGCAGAGTACCTGAAAAGTGAATAATGATGCACTTAGCTCACTACATTGACTGCAATGTAAGAAAAACCAACATTCCTATGAATAAAAAGAGAAAAAAGGAGGGAAGACTAACCCAGGTAAAAAGTCTTGGCATACTCTGCACAAACTTCTCTGCATCTATCATAAGCTTCACTCAACAAGCTCAGATTCCCTGGAAGAATAATATCAGGCTTCACATCAACATCATCTCCACTAGTCCTCAACTGCTTCTCCACTAAGGCTGCCTGCTTCAGCACCACATCATAAACCTTCTGTTCCGATGACACTGCTATTTCTCCAGCCGGGTTGGCTACCATGCTTGACAAAATGCGGAATTTGGTTTCACTTTGTAAGCCAGAAGTGCTACTCAGACAGCATGAATCCCGTTTCTGCTTCCTACCCATCTTTGCTCTTCCATCCCCCAAAACAAAACTTGATGAATCCAACAGCCCAAAGCAATTTAACACCTTTGTGTTGGGGGAAACCACCCGTACCAATGCTACAGACATCTTTAGCTATCAACTCTCTCTTGGGTTTGTCTTTATCTACCTTAATTTAATCACACCAAGCTCATTTCAGTTCTCATATCAAGCATACAAACAACTGAGAGAAAACAAGCTTAATCCAAATGACTCAACACCAAAAAGGGCATTGTTATAATAAATTAATAACAAGGTGAGTTAAAAAAAAAAACACGCAAGTTCAACAACATGGGCAGCAAATTAAACTCTTTTCAGGTAGAATCTCTATCTGGGTATTGACTGAAACACTTATTTATCATCAAAAATCTGAGCTGAGGAAGTGGAAAGTGACAGAGAGAGAACCACAGACCTGCTGCTGGTTGAAGCGGCTGCTGCATTTGCTAGGGAGAGAGGAGAGAGACCCACTTTGAGCACTGCTGCACAGCACCAAATTAATTAATTAAACAAACACAGTTAGTTCAATGGCGACACCAACATCATTGTCCAAAAACCCAACTAACAACGGCCCCTCGAAAGCTGACTCACCTCGACCTCATCAGTCTCTCCAATCTTCCGGACTCTCTCATTTTATATGTTTGGTTTGGCTCTTTCTCTCTCTCCCATGAGGACGTCCTTCTCTGGTTTATAAAATATGATTTCTTTCTTCTTTACCGTTTTGATTATGTTTTGCATTACCCTTAACCAACCTCTCAGCTTTGCTTGGACTCTGGGATGAGAGGCTCCACTGATTCAGTTGTCACACTTTGAAGTGTCTTGGTCATCCTTAATTTACTCACATGTGTTTTTTGCGTCCCAACTCTTAACACTGTTTCGTGCGCATCTTATTATATTTGACTTGATATGAAATTTGATATTAGAATACGTAACGGAGACTTATAACTAACAAGAACATCAGAGTGGGCAGGATATCACTTGTCCTAACTTTTTCTGTTCATATTCTGTCACTTGAGACGCAACTCTAGTGAAGTTGTACTAAACACGTTTCTAAATAGCGCATCGAGGTTTGGATCGGGAGGTGGTATGATATACGGGTTCAGGGTCAGGAAGACAGATTTTGGGGGAGGGGGGGTGGGGGAAATGAGAAGTCTGGAGTGGGATAGGTGGAAGATCCGATGAGGATGACAAGGCGGAAAGGGAGGCCAATCAGTGAAGGATAACGTTATCAAATATCAAACGCCAAAACAAAAGAAGGGGGGCGGTGCACACGTGGCAAGTTCTGGGCGAGGGACAGTGAAGGTGGTGGCCATGCATGGCCGGGTTCAAGTGTTTCCAACCCAACAAATCAAGGAAGAGAGACGATGTGTTCAAAGTGCGCCGGGGAAAGCACACATCATTGACTCTCTCACTGTGTGTGGGTCTGACACGTTGCCCTTCTGCCGGTGCCTTGGGAAAATTTGGAGACAAAAATAACGTCACCAACACAATGTATTTGGACTACTTACTTCAGTGCCCCAGAAAATGGAAAACCGACTCAACTCTCATTGCTTTGCTGCACTACTATGAACCTACGAAATAAGCGGAATCAAACCGGCCACTCGATGTGGGAGACCAACCAGATGGTGCGAAAATAGGTCACTTCGGTGTCGGTTAGATAAACAATTGAGTAAAAAAATTAGATCGAATTGTATAAATTTAATAATAATTTTTAGTTTTTAATACTTATCTAGATTATTATTAGTTTCTCGCAGGAAAACTTTTCTAAAGTGTGCGCTATTGCCACCCTAATATAAAATTATAAAAAAGAACAATATCTTATTAAAATTATAATATATTTTCTGATTCCTTATAAAACAAGTACTTGAACTTTAAGTTTAATCGTTTCAATCATCATTAAACCCTAACACTTTTTTTTTTAGCATTCATCATCTTCAATTGTTCTCATGTTATGTTAACAACTATGCCTCAAAAATATTAACGCTAATGGAGTCTGAGAACACCTACTTTGAGCCTGAAAATTAGGTAATCATGTTTTTGTTTTCCTTTCTTCAAGTTGGATTCTCTTGCTATATGAAAATATACAAACGCATACAGCATACTTATTAGAATTCTTCTCCAAGTCATTATCATAGAATTGAGTGTAGACACCACTTGTTTTCATTTTGTAAGATGATTGAATAATTAAAGAAGGTTGGACTAATGCTAAGTATATTGAGTTGAATGTGGTGATGGCAGACAAATTCGTATGAGGTGACAATGAAAAGTGTAGTCTTATTGGGGTTTCTGGATTCTATGAATCTTAAAAGACTATCAAGCAGCCTTTTGCTATATCCTCTGTTGACAATTTCATGATTGTCGTTAAAACTTATTTATTTTCCATGGACCAATTAGGTACCGTTTGACTATGCAGCAATGGGTGAGTAGATGGAGAAGCAGGTGGACTTGAATATTGATTTCTTGAACAACATATATCCTAAGATAGAGTGGAAGGCCCTTATCTTTGCTTCTTGTATAATGGGTTTTGCTGAGCTCCTTGAGGAGGTCGAACCTTTAAGATTGATTATAAGGATTTCCTACATTCTAAAAACTAAGAGAGATGTGGGGGAAACCAAACAGAAAAAGAATTCGAGTTAAACTCTATAATAGAAAAGGGTATTTTGGGTACTATAAATGGGTGAATAAAGTAAACTAGAAACTAAAAAAATATATGCAAGTGAGAAGAGAATGTAGGGTGAACAAAGTAATTAGTAAGGTGGCAATAGTCCCACCATTTTTCTATACTGTAAGTGAACTAGCAGATTCAACATATCTCAACCGTTGATATTGCTATCAAACCGTCCATTTTTATTAGTGCAAGTGCACTAAATACACTTTCTAATGTATCTATCTAGATTGCTTATTAATGCAATTCACTTTCTCAAAAAAAAAAAAAAAAGAAGAAGAAGAAGAAGCACTAAATACACTCTTGTCTTTACTCTTTCGCATCATAATATAGGCTCGTTTATCTTTTGATTATCGTCTACTCTTGGTGGCCAGGGGGAAGAAGTGTTCTGACATGATTCTCCGGCACAGATTAGTCTCTGGGCCTAAAAAGCTTTTGAAGAACCATGTGAGAAAAATAAAATAAAATAAAAAAACCTTTGATTACCGTCCACTATAATAAACTCTCTTAGTTTCACTTTGGAACTCAATTTGTCAACACCTTCGACAAAAACACTGCTATACTAAATCCTTTTCAATTGTGAAATTAAGCATTTTTTAACGGGTTTTTCACTTTATTTCTTTTCCCAATATGTGTTAATTTGGTCTTATTTTGTCTTTTCTTTGAAATATTTGTTAGGAGATTTTCATATTCTATAGTTAGGCCATGTTTTAATACACATAAACCACCATAGGTGATCAAGTTGGTAAGAACCTCTAGGTGTGAAACCCCCACACCTGGGTTTGAATCTCGCCGATACTGATTGGAGTTAAATCTCAATCTATTCTTGGTGGTCTGGGGAAGGAAGCATTTTGATACGATCCCCTTGCACGGATTAATCTCTGTGCCTAGGAAGCATTTGAGAAACTGTCTCATCTAGATAAAATATATATATATATATGTGTAAATTCCTCCTATGGTACCTGAGATATTGCTACTTGGACAGTTTGATACTTGATGTATTAAAGGGGACAGTTTGGTACTTGAAGTTAGACTCTGTTTGACACTTTGGTACTTCTGTTAATTTTTCTATTAAATGTAAGGATAAAATTGACATTTAGAATATATGTATAAAAACATAATAAAAAAACATGAGTTTGTGGGTTGATTGCCGTTCTTCATAATTTTATAGGTATGAATTAATGCTTATGGGTTATGTTGAAGGTGAAATATTCGAATTTTATGTTTATTATATAGTAATCATATAGTGAACACCCATGAGAGTACTCCATTGAAACTAGTATCGTACAACTAAATTTTTTTAAACATAAAATTCAATATGTCAACTTTAACATAACCCAAAAGCATTAATTCATTTTCATTTTCTCCTAAATGACCCAAAAAATAATGAAGACCTAAAATAATACCAAATAATATCATCGCATTGTGTTTATGAAGAGGAGGAAAAATCCAAGTTTTGGAGGAAAAATTAGTGGATTCATAGAGAATAGTACAAAAATAAAAATCTGATTATTATATTTCTTTAACATAAAATTCGAATATTTCACCTTCAACATAACTCATAAACATTAATTCATACCTATAAAATTATGAAGAACAGCAATCAACCCACAAACTCATGTTTTTTTATTATGTTTTTATACATATATTCTAAATGTCAATTTTATCCTTACATTTAATAGAAAAATTAACAGAAGTACCAAAGTGTCAAACAGAGTCTAACTTCAGGTAACAAACTGTCCCCTTTAATACATTGGGTATCAAACTGTCCAAGTAGCAATACCTCAAGTACCATAGGAGGAATTTACCCTATATATATATATATATATATATTAATACATATAAATAATTTTTTCTGAAAGTAGCTAACATTATCTTTTAAGCAAAAATGTCAATGTTATTAACTACAAAGCGACCACCTATTCTCATGCACAATCGCACAAACCCTAGATGAGGTGGATGATCACCTTGCAGGCTGCATCACCTTTTATCTGTGTAGCCCATTTGGGCTTTGGTTTCGGCTCTTTTAATTATTCTAAGCCCACAAGATTTTTTTTAATTGCGTTTTTTTTCGCCAACATTAAATAGGAAAGAAAAATTCTATCTAAACAAGAAAAACTCTAAATTATTGTAAATATTAATTCTTATGTGGCTGTCCACGTTATTAGTTAGGGACATACATGTAATATCTCAATTGTCTAAATACTTATCATGTAAACCCTTCCTCTATATAAAGGAGGTCTCTGAGAGTGAATAATACACTTCTCTATTTTCACCTCATTTCTCTTTATACATATCTTACTCTCTATAAATTAAGTCAATACTTTATAACACGTTTTTCTCTTCTATTCTTATTGATGTATGATGACCCAAATGTTTTATGGTGCAACTTCATTGCTTTGAACTATAAAACGTGATCAACGAGTTCATTTTCTTTAGAACTCCTATTTGTTTACATTAATTTTGATGGAGGTTTGCAAATATCATTCACATTCACCATATACTGACTCCATGCAATCTTGTTTTAATTAATCTATCTCATAATGGTTAATATAGTCTTATAATCATACACGTCTTATATCTGCCGTGATACATTTGTCGATGAGCAAATCTCTATATAGATGCATAATTATCTCTATTGCTCCAATATTATCCATATCTTTAATATCTTCACCTTATATATATATATATATATATATATTTTTTTTTTTTTCCTTTTCTCTTATATATATTAGTGAACCTGAAGTTTCACGATCATCACTGGAGCCTGAAGTTTCGAGTAGACAATTTTTTTGAACCTGAAGTTTAAAAAAATAATAAAAGATCTTAGAACCTGAAGTTCTAATTATAAGAACACGAACCTGATGCTTCGTGCATATAATTGTGATCCAATGTTCACTTTATTTTCGAACCTGAAGTTTCGATACTGGTTAATTGCTTTTTGTTAAGAACTTGCAGTTCTAACACTAGGGATCCTAACATACCTCATCTTCATTGTGTACAAGAAGATGACGAATTTGACAAAATTGGATTTTGTTGCCCTTGACATCTCTGGGAAGAACTACTTGTCTTGGGCTTTTAATGCCAAGATCCATCTCAAAGCTCAGTACCTTGGGACGACAATCAAGGAAGAAAACCACACGTCCCCACAGAATAAAGATAAGGCCATGATCTTTCTACGTCATCATCTCCATCAGAGATTGAATGATGAATACTTAACAGTCAAGGATCCCCTTGAGCTATGGACAGGTTTGGCAGACATGTTCGCTCACCAAAAGACTGTTGTGCTCCCCAAGGCAAATTATGAATGGATGCATCTACGCTTTCGAGACTACAATTCTGTGATCGACTACAACTCTGCCATGTTCAGGATCACCTCCCAAATTAATCTTTGTGGAGAACCTATCACTCAGGAGATGATGCTTGAGAAAACATTCTCCACATTCCATGCCTCAAATATGGTCTTACAGCAATAACACCGAGAAAGAGGATTCACCAAATACTCTGATCAAATCTCTTGTCTCCGAGTGGCTGAGCAAAATAATGAGCTCCTAATGAAGAACCATCAGTACGGTGTTGGTGAAGAAAAATTCTGTAGAGGAGTTTGACCCAACAATTAATGCGGACTGGAGCGAGAGCTGACCTGGGAACAATCGAGAAGCTTCCCGCGAGCGTTGACCTGGAGTTTGACCGTCGGCTCGAGGAGAAGGGGGGGTACCTGCAGAAAACCCTCTGATGCCTAAGTCAGTACGTTTCTTAATAGTGGAGTAGAGATAATTGGAATTCAATGGATTACCTAGACGTCGAGCCTCCTTTATATAGGTGATGACTTACTTCGGGAACAAGTCGCCATTATTTCTGCTTTGATGGCTGCATTTATTTACACACTTATAATGACAATTATTGCTACACTAATAACAGTTAATTATTGCGTACTTACGACTGTCATTCGTTGCGCACTTATAATCATAATCATTGTGCGTAGTTATTGTCGTAATAATCGCCGCATTCATGACTGAAATTTAACGCCATACTAACTGCAAAGTTAATCGCCTTAATTGCAGGCCCAACAGAATTTGCCCACTCCCACAATGCTCCCAAATTTTATGTTTGGACACTCATCCTAAGAGGAAATTTCCATTCTCTGGCTGCTTCAAATCTTGCCTCGAATATTTCCTAGAGCCCTGGCCCTCCCAGTTCTTTCCTCGAGACCTGGCCGCCTCAATTCTTTCCTCAGGCCCTGGCAGCCTCGAATCTTTCCTCGGGCCCTGGCCGTCCTGAATCTTTCCTCAGGCCCTGGCCGCCTCGATTCTTTTCTCAAGGTGAAGATTCATTTTCAGCATGAGACATGGAATTTCCCCCATTTCCCTTTGAATCTGATCAACAACATTTTATTCTCCTTGGCCACCGGCCTTGGGTATTTACTCTGGCCACCAGCCTTACACATACATTTCAACAACATGACCACAAATATATTTCAAATATAAAAGGAAAAAGTCCGAATATGATTATTAAAGGAAAGAATGCTAGTCTACGTTACCCAGACTTTTGTCACTTCGGGCTTGTATTCCATCACTCCCAGTCCTTAGTGATAGAAATAGAATCCCATCAGGGGCAGCTCTCGCCATCACTTTTTAGGGATAAGTGTTTCCCACAGACAGCGCCACTTGTTGGTGAAGATGAAAAATTCCGTAGAAGAGTTTGACCCAACAATTAATGCGGACTGGAGCTGGAGCTGACCTGGGAACAATTGAGAAGCTTACCTCGAGCGTTGACCTGGAGTTTGACTGTCGGCTCGAGGAGAAGGGGGGGTACTTGCAGAAAACCCTCTGATGCCTAAGTCAGTACGTTTCTTAATTGTGGAGTAGAGATAATTGGAATTCGATGGATTACCTGGACGTCGAGCCTCCTTTATATAGGCGATGACTTACTTCGGGAACAAGCCACCATTATTTCTGCTTTGATGGCTGCATTTATTTACTCACTTATAATGACAATTATTGTTGCACTAATAACAGTTAATTATTGCGTACTTACGACCGTCATTCGTTGCGCACTTATAATCATAATCATTGTGCGTAGTTATTGTCGTAATAATCGCTGCATTCATGATTGAAATTTAACGTCATACTAACTACGGAGTTAATTGCCTTAATTGCAGGCCCAACAGAATTTGCCCACTCCCACATACGGTCTCACCTTACAGGATCATAGCCATTCCCTGAAGTGAATGTTATTTTTACTAGTAGTCATGGCAATGGACGTGGTGGAAGGCATGGCAAAGCATGTAACCATGGTCATAGACGTGGTCAAGGTCGACAAAATGGTCAAGGTTGTGGGGGCTACAACAAGCAGTTGAGCCCAAAGAACAATGCCAAGATTACCAAAAGAAATGGTCAGATGATCAAAACTCATAAAAATGATGATAATGTTTGTCTTAGATGTGGTGGTAAAGGCTGCTGGGCTCAGTCCTATCGTACAGAAGACCATTTGGTGGCACTCTACAAAGCTTCCCTAATAGAGGGAAGACTATCTGGTTTGACCATTCGCAAAATGTGCGATAAAAAATATTGGATCTATGATATCCATTGGGGGGTGGCAAGCCCAAACTAAATTTTAGGTAAAAAAGATAATGAATTGAGATTTTTTCTCAATATTAAAATGAGACATGGTGGATAGATATCACACATCAATTCATATTATTTTTCATACACGATTTTTCTCCCCCTAATAGCGGGAGATTGTCTTATTAAAGTGACAACTTGCAAATATGTGATAAATTATAATTTCTTTGTTAGGAAGGTTTGCAACTATTGTTGTATTAAACAACAATGTAAAGTATGTAGATGAGTCTACATGACAGAGTAGATAAAATAATGACATATTGGTCACGCCAAAATAATTTTACTTGGCTCAATGAAATTTTTAGTTCATGACACAGTATACAGTAGTATACTTACAACATAAGTTAGGTGAAAATTTCATCACCAATACATGCAATGGTATTCCATATAGGTAACATAATACGAGCTCACTTGGAGCCATCAATCAAGATCTGCAGCTCTTAAGATGATTGCTACCTTAGCTTTCTGAAACATCAATTGTAATGGATCATCTCCATAGTTGCATTACATGAAAAACAAATATATTTGTCATTATGTTCATCATGAGCATTCATAGTTCAAATTGAATTTATTGATGAACACCTGGTTCATGTTATTGTTTGACAATGAAAACATATGCCAAAATGATAAGAAAAATTCAGTCACCATCCCCAAACTATGCTGCCAAGGCCAATTTGATACCCAAACTCTCAAAAGTATCAATGTGATATCCAAAGACCTATTTTGACATCAACGTGATACTTCCGTCCAAAATCTCAAACGGCTCCGTTGGTCTGCTAATGTGGCAAGCACGTGGTCCAAAAAAAAAAAAAATGCAAATGACCTAAACAACCCTCAGTTACGGTCAACCATACCTTTTCCTCCTTATTTGACTGGTCCCGCACCTCTTCCCTCCATTTTTGCACTGTTCCTTAACCGTTTTCCCTCCAAATTAAAGCAAACTGATTATAAGGGCATATGACTCCATGTTTGACCACTATAACAAACTCATTTCACTCCATTTCAACGATATCCATCAAGATCAGTATAAAAAAAAAATGAAATTGAATAAGCAACAAATATGAACATGAAAACTGATTCAAACACTTTAATAAGAAAAAGATCGTACCAACCAAATCAACATAGATATCCATTGACAAATCACTCATCTACATAATTTGTCCGGCAAAATGCATAGGCAGCAAGTGCCTTAATGTGCGATGGTAGTTTAGCAAAATGTAACAGTTAAGCAATAACAAAAATAGATAGTTCAAATTGGATTAAAATGCTGCATATTCAGATGAAGCTTGGCTTGGCTGCATAGGCTCCACTGCTTTCCTTTGAACACTCCTAGCTGCTAGATTCTAGCTACTTTGAGTGGGAGGTTGCTAATATGATTGTAATGTTGAGGCACCAACATTGGGACCAGAAGTACTCTCCACAGTTTGCTTGATTTTCTTCCATGTTTTCTTGGACCTGATAACTTGGTCCTTTACATTAGTACACCCCTTTGGTGTAGGTACTCTATTAACCTACAAAGTTCACACAACCAACCATATTCACACAACCAACCAATTTCAGTTGAACACAGCCAACACATATTCCAAAATTCACACAACTACTGCAACATTTCAGTCAACATAAACACCAAATTCAGACAACCAAGTCCAAAAAAATCCATAAGCACGAACCTCTTTTCTCTGCCTTTTCTTTGTAGCTGCTCCACTTGATGTTCCTTCTCCCTATTACAATTAGTTGGTTGGATTAGTACAACAAAACAGAACTCGTGAACATGAAGTTGATGAAAATAAGAATAGAATGTTGACGAAAACTACTTACTGCTGCTACTGCCTTTTTAGCCTTTGTTATAGGACAACTCAATTTGTTGTGTCCTTGCTGGCCACATATTTTGCAGGACATCATGATCCCAGGTTTAGAGAGTTTCCCATCTTTAGGAGCAGGTGGTGGTGTGGCTTTTTCCTTCTCTCATGCTTCCTTATGCCTCTTCATCTTAGGCCTTCCAGCTTGCTGCTTGTAAGGTGGAGGTGCAATGGGATAGTCTACAGGTTCCCAATCATCCTCCCCTGCAATGGGATAGATGATTGTAACCTCCATATATGAGCTAGGCATGAGGTAATCATCACAATACAAGGTTGCCTCCTATTTCTTGAATCTGATCGCACAGATTGCATGCACACAAGGAATCCCACTAAGCTGCCACCTCTTGGATGTGCAAATATGGCGTCCCAAATCCACAGCATGCTTGCTCCCTCCCTCACTAGTTCCAGTTATTTGAAAAATAAACTCCCCAGTTCTATGTGCTCTGTATTATGTAGCTCTCTGCCCTATCTTATCAATTATCTTCTTTATCCTAGGACCAACCAAGTCCTTCCACTTCTCACAGGCCACGCTTCTATTTGCATTCCTAACCATCATGTCCATTCTAATCTTCTCTAACATTGATAATATAGGCTTATCCCTAGAAGGTAGAATAGCTGAATTAAAAGACTCAAATATATTGTTCAGCAAAATGTCACACTTAGGTTCATCTCTTAAAAAGGCTCTTGACCACTGTGCTGGATTCTTGTCTTGAAACCACAACCAGGCATCCTCATCCAGCTCCCTCAAGGCATCCGTGTGTTTGTTATACCAAACTTGAGTACTAGAACGGGCTGCATTCCAAACCAATTGCTTCAGGCCCTCTCCCGGATGCTTTGACTTGAAATTGTTGTAGAGATGCCTAACATAGTGCCTATACTCAGCATTAGGGAACAAAACTGTAAAATTCCAGTAAGAAATAATTAGTTAACTTTAAAAAAAAAAAAAACAAAGCAGAAATTATGAAAAACACATGAATGTCCAAATGTTTCACAGTTCACTTACTAGCAATTGCATTTCCTAGCCCCTTCTGTTTATCTGTCATAAACACATAGTTGCTATCCCTTTCCATTCTTAGATCCCATCTGAGATAGTCAATGAACCAGGTCCATGTCTCTTGGTTTTCAACCTCACACAAGGCATATGCAATTAGGAACATCCCATTATTTGCATCTATGCCTACTACAGTTAGAAGCTGTCCAGGATGCTGCCTTTTGACATGACAACCGTCCAAGAAAATAATAAGCCTGCAACCCCTCATCCAACCCTCCTTACATGATGCAAAACAGATGTACATCCTGTGAAACCTCCTTACAGGACCATCTATCTGTGTCTTGATCTCAACTGTGGATCCAGGATTGCTCCTAAGCAATTCCTTCCTGTATGCAGCTAACATGTTGTACTGATCAATATAATGCCCTTCATTCATCCTCTTTGCTGCTTTTTTTGCTGTGGTTATTGTCTGCACACCAACATCCAACTTGTACTTCTTCTCAATATGATTGTGGATCCCTTTCCTGGACCAATTCTCATCAACCATAAGATCCTCAGCAACCTCTTGAGCTATTCATTTGTAAGTCAAGAAATGACTTGTTTCAACTAGAGAGCAGGTATGTTTGTTGTTCAAAGTCTTGATTATCAGAGTATCACCCTCACCCTTGGTTGTGCTATCATACAACCTAAAAGGGCAGTCCCATTGACAGTTTTCACCTCTATCTTCTTCTTTGAATTTTTCTCAAACCACAACCCAAGTTGGTTTCTAATGGCACACTCCCTAATAGCTTCCTTCAATTATGTAAAATTTGGGAATGCAAGACCTAACCTGAACTTTGGATTTTTCAGATCTACTGACCTATTCCAAGGCCCAACCCTGGACCCCTTCTTACTCTTCTTAGTAATTGGATTCCCATCTTCATCCTCTTCTGATTCACTCCTACTCAAACTCTGCAACTCATCTGAATCTGCAGCTTCTTAAGAACAGTAGCCAGTGAAACCCATCTCTTTAAATTTTGGTACAGCACTTGGTTCTGTGACATGTTCTTCAAATTCAACATCATCAAACTCATCATTCTCAACGTCATAGTATGAATCAACATAGAAGTCGGACCTATCACTGCTATCCTCATTCTCTTCAACTTGTTTGAAACTTGTGCTTCAAACTTCTTCTGCCATTTATGCCGTATGTTATACCTCGGCTCTCTAGGCTTCTTCCATCTTTTTTTTGCCTTAGCCTTATGGTGAACATGCTCCTTCCCCTTGTTTGGTGCAGCCTTAGATGTTTGCTTCTCAGCTCTTTTCTAAATCAGCAGCTAATGATAAGAGCACAATGTGCGACGATATTAATGAGTATATGCCCCATTTTAGCGTTGTTTCTCCCATAAGTTTCATGTTTTGATTCATCGAGTCATTTTAAGAGTTTTGTAGAGTGTTTGGCGTGAAATAGGCAGAAAACACAAAATTCATGAAGAATCCTAGCTAGATCAGGATTCCTCATCGTCATGCTAATATGTTGGCCTTAAGAGAGAATTTATGGAAGTATTCTTCTGAAATTAAATTGTTTTAATTCTTTTTATTTTCTCTAAAAGAATTTAATTATGGGCATTTTATTAAATCAGGTTGACCAAGCAATGAAGAAGGGAAATAAAGAGAAAGACGTTTTCAGTTGGGGAATAAATAAGAGAAAGACGTTTCAACTTAGAAATCAAAGGAATTGCCTCATTATGAGAGGAGTTAAGGCCATAAAAGGGACGTTTAAGTTGGGAAATTAAAGGAATTATGATGCAATCTCATCTGTCCAATGATGAAGGGTATGATCGACAAAAGTCAACCAATGCTCCCCTATAAGAGCAACTCTAACAGCTTTCCTATAATTTATGTATTATAGGAAAGCAAAAGTCAAAGCTTTAGCCTTTTTCTTCTTCTCCAATGATAAGAGCACAAAGTGTGACATTTTTAATATGTATTTTCCCTCATTTGGTTAAGTTATTCTCTTAAAATTAATAATTATAATAAAGTTTATGTTTTTAGTTACTTCATGGTCGAAAATGGTGAAAATAGGTAAAAAAGAGCATAAATGAGAGTAAATTAAGGACAAGTCATTTTAGAAACTTTCCTCTTTCATTTTAGGAAATATTTCCTATTTTGTTTTAGGAAACTTTCTTCTTTTAAACTGTCTAATTTCTGATTTTCTTATTTTAAAAAGAGTCCATCTCATTAACAACTCTTGAGTTATGTATTCAAGGAAAAATTGAAGGATTAATCAGGAAGAATTCGAGGAGATAAAATGGATTGTTTTTAATCAATATTTATTCCTAATTATCTTATTTCTTATTGATTATAAACTCTAATTAAATTCTGATTTTTCTTGATTGTAGGAGTTTATTGTGTGCCCAATTCTTGGAAGAAATTAGTGCAAATCAAAGGAGAAGAATAAGGGATGTATCTGGTCGCTATTCAAGGCATATACAATGAGCCATTAAGGGGAAAAGAAATCAGAAAATTCATGACGTTTTCAAGAGAAAATCAAGCAAATTTGGAGGAGAAATCACCTCAAGATGATTGGCCATGATTGAATCACAAGAGATGAGAATTCCATTATAAATAGCAGTCATTCTCTACTCCAAAATCATCACTTCCTGACCAAGATCACTTCCTAGCTAAAAATTATTCCATAGCTCTGCCCAATTTGCTTCTCAAACCTCCATCACATACAAGATCGTGACCACCATCCTTCCATCAATCCAAGAAGTTCTTAGGCGCTGAGTCAAGGACGCTCCACCACCATAGCAGAGACGAGTTCATCACCTTGTTGCTAAGCCGCTAAGGAAAGCTTCAAAAGTGTAACTATGACTCTACTTATAATTATTGTTTCGGTTTTGTGTGTTTGGATTTGTGAGTTGTGTAATTGGAGACATGAGATTTTCAGAATATTTTTATTAATATTTTTGAGATTTTCAGTTTATTATTGAGTAAATTTCGAGAATTCTTTCATGATGCATGTTATAATCTTGTGCCCTTTTATGTGTTTAGGTAATTTTCAGAGTTAGGTTAATAAGTTTGCATGCTAGAATCACACTGAGTATTCATGTGTGTTTGCTTAATTTGCCAAGAGTAATTATTATTTGTTAAGACGCTGAGTTAAACAAGTAGTAATTAGTTCTAAAGAGTGGTAAAAATCATGCTTTAATGATTAAACAATTCTGGAAATTACGTGTTAATTGCTATGAGTAATGGTTAATTTGCACGTGTGAATTGATTCAAAGAACGGATCAGATAAATGGATTGGACCGTGACAGCTTTTCATTTGGGCTCTTATCTAGCATTTAAGATGGGCACGTTTTTGTTGCATGTTGAAATGAATTTTCTGTTTTTACACTTAATAATTTCCGAGTGGTAGTGGTGTAGGTTACGGAAGTCGATCATTGTATATACTTTTATTTGTTTTGTTTTTATTTTAAGTAGATTAGAACCAAATTTCAAAACCCCCCATTTTATTCTTTTATTTGTTAATTGACCTTTTAGTGTAGGTGTACCCTACAATCCCCGGACTGAACGATCCCTGCTTATCCTATACTGACAACTACATTTTTCAGGGTTAAATTGTGAGGCTATAAATAGCAGCCATTCTCTATAGCTATTATTTCAGCCGCATCAATTTTTGGCGCCGTTGCCGGGGATTGTTAAAATCTCTAACGCTTAAAGTGTCATTAATTTTGTTTTTATTTTTTTTCTATTTTTTTTATATAGAATGCATGCTAAATTTTTGCACTACACTTGTGGAATGGTGACAAATTGCAATTTATGTTAGGCCAAACTATAATTGTGATTTAGTTTAAGTTTTATGAGTGTTACCAAATTAAGCATGTATTTTATAATTGTTGTGCAATTTGTAAATTGCATGTTGTAATTGTTGTGCAAGGTTTTTTATTTTTTTTTAGCATGTTGTAAATTGTATGATTTTCACTTAGATTAAGCATGTTGTAAATTGTTTGTATTTCACTTAGATTAATATACTTAGGTTGTTTTGAATTTTGTTAAATACTTAATTGTTGTACGTGTGTAAAAAAAAATATAGAAAATTAACTCAAAAAAAAAAAAAAAAATTTGTTGTGTGAACAAGGAGAAGAGTCCAGGCTGAAGGACTATAAATATTAAGCACTGCATGGGAGGCAACTCATTTCAACTGAAGCTGTGGAGGAGCCATCAACGAGAGTTTGACATTTCTATCTCTTCACTTGTTTAGGTTGAATTGTACTTGTAGCTTTTATTTTTGTTTTTTTCTCCTTTGTTTTTGTATTTATTTTCATAAATTCCATTCCTATATGCTTAATTGTTTCATTGCATGCTTATGATTGATTACATTGAGGACAATGCAATATTTAAGTGTGGGGGAAGGGATTCATACTTTTGTCTTCAGTCATATACATTGAAAATACAAAAAACAAAAATCGAAAAATGTAAAAATTAAAAAAAAAAAAAATTTCTTTGCTTTTATTTATTGAGTCAAAATGATTTTTGATTGAAATAATTTCTTCAAAGTAGGCGCATCTGATGGGATGTGATGTCTAAGGTCTAGTTTAGATCCGAGAAGTGCTGACAAAGGGTCTCGTCCCCTGTCAATCAAGTGAGCTGAGCTCCGCCAAAATCGGTCCCCTCTTCACCTGGTCATGTTTCAAAGGAGTTACCGAAAGTAGAAAGGAAATAACCCTAGTCTAAAACCTTTTTAGCGTTAGTCTTAGTCTTTTGATTTTATTTTTGAGTCATAGGATGCCCTTAACTGTCTAGGATGATTCAATATCTCTGAAATTATGGCTAAAAGAGGATCACAATATTGAGATGATGTTAAATGATATTCTTTGGTTAATTGAGATATATAAAAAGCATATGCATGATTAGTGGATATGGATTTCATGACCTTGGTATAGAATATGAGCATGTTAGGATGAGTTTTGATTCATAAAGAGCCCATGTGAGATATTTGAGCCCATGTCCCTTTTTCTTGGAGTGATAAAAAGAATATATTCTTATTTTCTTGGCGATATTTTGATGATCTCATTATTCTTCATTTGATTGATTGCTAGCCATAGATTAAGTTTGATGGACTAGAGAATGCTAGAATTCACTCTTATGCTTGTTGAGACTTTTATCAATACATGTCCCAAATTCTGGAAAGGATAGAGGCATCATAGAAATCACCACCAAAGCCAAATTAGCCTGTGTCCATATTTGTGCCCGTCGTGGGACTCCCTTAGATAAACCCCTTTGAGCCTACATGTATAAGCCTTTCTTTCATCACCCACATAATCTTCACCATGTGAACCTCAGTATAGTTTTGACTCTACACTTGTCCTTAGGGCCTAGTAGAGCTTAATTTTGCGATGTATTGTGTGAAGGGATGATGAGAAATAAGTGTGGGGGTGGATTTGTCCAAGAGAAAGAAAATAAAAACAATGAGGCCATAAAAAAAAATGAAAAAAATTGATGAAAAAGAAGCGGCAAGAGAAGGAAAAAAAAAAGGTGTTGGACATGATTCGTTGTTTGTGAATTAGGAGTTTGTGTATGTTGAAGGCTCAAAATCATAATATGAGGCCTTTGCTCTTTTTCACAATGATGTAAGGAGTTGAAAGGGATGGTTGGGCCCAACAAAATGAAATATGGCCTTTAATATGGTGACATAAGGTGAATTGTAAATGCTCTGCTAAGTTTTTAGGACACTTTGTTAAATTCCTTACCCGTTCATTTCTTAAAACCTTGAGCCTTGGCCCCATTACAACCTTTATAAGACCTTTTTGATCCTTAAGATGGGACAGCCTTTGATCTGTGGAGATGAGTTATAAGAGTTGAACCTATGCCTTGGGTCCATTGGTGCAAGTAGTTGATATCTTTCATGAGATCTTGAAAAATTATATTCACAAAGTGCTTTTCGTTTCTTATATATGTGAGCAATTTAATTGCCTCAAAATATTTTCTCTCACATATAGAGTGATTATAAGCTTTTAAACATTGCCCTGTTCTGAGAGAAGAAATAGTGGATATGCATTGTGAGGATATGAATCATACTTGTCTGAAACATGCTGAGCTCCACCCATCACCATTGTTACAACCACGTCCTACTTATTTATATGTGGATTATATGCTTCAATTAATTCTCGAATATCTAAATATTGATTCTAGATTAAGTGCTAATTTTAATGCCATGAGAGACAGGATTCATGAGACAAATGTTAAGGGCAATATAGTCTTTATGTGTCATTTGTGTAGAGTCTAGTAGTGACGTGTTTATTTTTGTTGAGTCTTTTGTTTTGATTTTGCTAAGAGACTAGCAAAAGCTAAGTGTGGGGGAGTTTGATAAGAGCACAAAGTGTGACATTTTTAATACGCATTTTCCCTTATTTGGTTAAGTTATTCTCTTAAACTTAATAATTATAATAAAGTTTATGTTTTTAGTTACTTCATGGTCGAAAATGGTGAAAATAGGAAAAAAAGAGCATAAATGAGAGTAAATTAAGGACAAGTCATTTTAGAAACTTTCCTCTTTCATTTTAGGAAATATTTCCTATTTTGTTTTAGGAAACTTTCTTCTTTTAAACTTTCTAATTTCTGATTTTCTTATTTTAAAAAGAGTCCATCCCATTAAGAACTCTTGAGTGATGTATTCAAGGAAAAATTGAAGGATTAATCAGGAAGAATTCGAGGAGATAAAATGGATTGTTTTTAATCAATATTTATTCCTAATTATCTTATTTCTTATTGATTATAAACTCTAATTAAATTCTGATTTTTCTTGATTGTAGGAGTTTATTGTGTGCACAATTCTTGGAAGAAATTAGTGCAAATCAAAGGAGAAGAATAAGGGATGTATCTGGTCGCTATTCAAGGCATATACAATGAGCCATTAAGGGGAAAAGAAATCAGAAAATTCATGACTTTGTCAAGAGAAAATCAAGCAAATTTGGAGGAGAAATCACCTCAAGATGATTGGCCATGATTGCATCCCAAGAGATGAGAATTCCACTATAAATAGCAGTCATTCTCTACTCCAAAATCATCACTTCCTGACCAAGATCACTTCCTAACCAAGATCACTTCCTAGCTTATCAGTTCCTAGCTAAAAATTATTCCATAGCTCTGCCCAATTCACTTCTCAAACCTCCATCACATACAAGATCGTGACCACCATCCTTCCATCAATCCAAGAAGTTCTTAGGCGCTGAGTCAAGGACGCTCCACCACCATAGCGGAGACGAGTTCATCACCTTGTTACTAAGCCACTGAGGAAAGCTTCAAAAGTGTAACTATGACTTTACTTATAATTATTGTTTCAGTTTTGTGTGTTTGGATTTGTGAGTTGTGTAATTGGAGACATGAGATTTTCAGAATATTTTTATTAATATTTTTAAGATTTTCAGTTTATTATTGAGTAAATTTCGAGAATTCTTTCATGATGCATGTTATAATCTTGTGCCCTTTTATGTGTTTAGGTAATTTTCAGAGTTAGGTTAATAAGTTTGCATGCTAGAATCACGCTGAGTATTCATGTGTGTTTGCTTAATTTGCCAAGAGTAATTATTATTTGTTAAGACGCTGAGTTAAACAAGTAGTAATGAGTTCTAAAGAGTGGTAAAAATCATGCTTTAATGATTAAACAATTCTGGAAATTACGTGTTAATTGCTATGAGTAATGGTTAATTTGCACGTGTGAATTGATTCAAAGAACGGATCAGATAAATGGATTGGACCGTGACAGCTTTTCATTTGGGCTCTTATCTAGCAATTAAGATAGGCACGTTTTTGTTGCATGTTGAAATGAATTTTTCGTTTTTACACTTAATAATTTCCGAGTGGTAGTGGTGTAGGTTACGGAAGTCGATCATTGTATATAATTTTATTTGTTTTTTTTTTATTTTAAGTAGATTATAACCAAATTTCAAAACCCCCCATTTTATTCTTTTATTTGTTAATTGACCTTTTAGTGTAGGTGTACCCTACAATCCCAGGACTGAACGATCCCTGCTTATCCTATACTGACAACTACATTTTGCAGGGTTAAATTGTGAGGCTATAAATAGCAGCCATTCTCTATAGCTGCTATTTCAGCCGCATCATCCAACTCCAACAGATCTCCTAATTTACAGCAATCTCTAAAATCTCCATATTCTTCCATAAAATTTTAGAGATTGCTGTAAATATAGGAAATTTGGTTTTCTCTTTCCTCACTTTCCCAAAAATAGGGATAGTTAAAGGGAATCTGTTGGAGCAAAAGAGACTAATTTTTCCCTAAAATAGAGAAAAATCAAAATACAGGGAAGCTGTTGGAGTTGCTCTAAATAGGCAACGTCCATAACAGAATTGACATCACTTCCTAGCCAAAAACTATTCCAAGACTCTGCCCAATTCACTCCTCAAACCTCCAACACCTACAAGATTGTGACCATCATCCATCCATCAATCTACGAAGTTCTTAGGCGCTGAGTCAAGGACGCTCCACCACCATAGCAGAGACGAGTTCATCACCTTGTTGCCAAGCCGCTGAGGAAAGCTTCAAAGTGTAACAATGACTCTATTTACAATTTTTGTTTCGGTTTTGTGTGTTTGGATTTGCGAGTTCTGTAATTGGAGACATGAAATTTTCCGAATATTTTTATTAATATTTTTGAGATTTTCAGTTTATTATTGAGTTAATTTCGAGAATTCTTTTATGATGCATGTTACAATCTTGTGCTCTTTTACGTGTTTAGGTAATTTTCAGAGTTAGGTTCATAAGTTTGCATGCTAGAATAACGGTGAGAGTTCTTGTGTGTTTGTTTAATTTGCCAAGAGTAATTGTTATTTGTTAAGACACTGAGTTAAACAAGTAGTAATTAGTTCTAACGAGTGGTAAAAATCATGCTTTAATGATTAAACGATTCTGGAAATTGCGTGTTAAATTCTATGTGTAATGGCTAATTTGCACGTGTGAGTTGATTCGAGGGTTAGATAATACTACTAGTTAAGAGAATTACGCTGAGTGTTTTCAAAAATTAGTAGTATTAGGCTTGGTAAGGACTTTTCCGATCCAAGCCTACATTAGAACGAATCAGATAAATGGATCTGAGGCTTTTCATTTGGGCTCTTATCTAGGCATTTAAGATGGGCACGTTTTTGTAGCATGTTGAAATGAATTTTCTGTTTTTACACTAAGTAGTTTTCGAGTGGTATTGGTCTAGGTTAGGGAAGTCGATTATTGTATATAGGTTTATTTGTTTTTTTTTAATATTTTAAGTAGATTAGGAACCAAATTTCAAAACCTCCCATTTTATTCTTTTATTTGTTAATTGACCTTTTTGTGTAGGTATACCCTACAATCCCCGGACTGAACGATCCCTGCTTATCTTATACTGACAACTACATTTTGCAAGGTTAAATTGTTAGGCTATTTTAGCCGTATCAGCTAACTGTTGCCTCACAGCCAATGCATCACTAGCCCTCTTCTCAGAAGCCTCCTTTTCTCTAAGCTCAGTTTCTTCTCTTGCCCTCAATTCAGCAGCAGCTTAACTTTCCCTCAATTTAGTAGCCTCCCTCTCAGCTCTCTCAAACTCTTCTTTTTCCTTTCTCTCAGCTTCCTCTCTAGCCCTCTTCTCTATATCCTCTAGTTTTTTGTTCAAAGCATCTCTTGCAGATGCAGGCCACGACCTTTTAACAGTGTGTTTCACCCTTCTAGGTTTGGCTTTAGGGGGCTGTAAGTTACCCATATGCCCTTGCTGTATTACCACCCTGCCCCACCTCACCTTGGCTTGCACATGGTTGTGAACCCATGATGTCTGGTACTATATCAGACAAACCAGCAAAAGTGGACTGACTGGCTCCACCCTCAATATTTACTCCACTCCCATCCTTGACCACATTGCCACTTGAACCACTATCATCTTCAAGATCAATAACTTATGGCTCCACTTCTGCATTTACTCTAGATGAGTCACCAACTGCATTTACTCCATATGGTTCACTATATAACTGGCTAGCCATCAAGTTTGCTTAAAAAAAAGCCCTTTCCTTCTCTCTTGAAGTCTGATTGTTCAAAGGATTAACAAAATCTGGATCCGGTGGCAATGCAAACTCAACATAAGCTTCTTCTTTTTTCCTAGGACCCCCACCTGTAATGTACACAGTTATCTGCCTCTTCTTCAATGGTATCATCTTCACCATCTATATGGCATCTCCATCACTCTTGATCTGTATAAATCCTTCATTGGGGGGGTGTCCGAGGTACACAGTTATCTGCCTCGTCTTCAATGGTATCATCTTCACCATCTCTATGGCATCTCCATCACTCTTGATCTGTATGAATCCTTCATTTGGGGGGGGGGGGGGGGGGGGGGGTGTCCGAGGTACCTTAAAGTGGTAAGATATTGGCTTCTCCCTGTACCCCAATGCGTGAGCAATATTATTCATCTCCACCCAACTAATCAACTCAGGATCTAGACTATCAAGGTATATCTTCCCTCCCAACTTGTTAAACCTAGGAAGCTTATACTTCCTTGTGCCATCCAGTTTCTTGTCAAAAAAACCACCATGAAAAGTCTCCATTGTATACAAATTTTCTGGTACTGAAATTCAAACGATAAAAGTCAACACCTATCTTTAGTTTTCCAAACTCATTACACAACAAACATAGTATGAACACGCCAATTTCATGTGCTTTCAACTCAAATTTCAGATTACTTAAGAAGATACTTAAAATATTCAACAAATTTTCAGCATCTAGGTTTCTAGAAATCAGATTGGGGACTTCAACATTTAAAAACCATAGTTTGTGTTCAACGATGATTCCACTTCAGTCCAAAGCACTATTTAAAAACCCAGAACACACAAATCCATTTGCTTTCTTCTCTTTTCTTTATTAAACTAGCACAACGAAACCCATTTTAATATCTTCCTCAGTCAAACCATATACCTCGATGAAACCCAGAATAGAGACAAACTCATTTTCAACTTTTGTGCAAAGTGTGTTTACATATGATATGAATACAGTAGAAGATAGAGATTGGAGGACTCACTTTCGGGTGGTGGTCCATACTCCCGAAATATCCCCCACATCTTCGCCATGACAATGATCCTCTACTGTCAGAGATTCGAGAATCAAGTCCGTGATCTACTCTGATCAGATTGTCAATGTGAGATTCTCACTTTTTGAATCTTTTTGGAGCTAAAGGTCAAATCTTTAGTTTGGGAGGGTTTGGGTATGTTTTGGATCAAGTTTAGAAGAGGGAAGTATCAAAAATGATGGAAGTGGGAGGGAAATGGGAGGTTTTGTTCGATTAGGTTTAACTTTTAGGTAAAAAGTCCATTTTGCCTTATTTTTTGGGGCCCACATGCTTGCCACGTCAGCCGACAAATGAAGCCGTTTGAGATTTTGGATGGAAGTATCACATTGATGTCAAAATAGGTCTTTGGGTATCATATTGATACTTTTGAGAGTTCGGGTATCAAATTGGCCTTGACAGCATAGTTTGGGGACGATGACTAAATTTTTCTCCAAAATGATATACTCGAATTTCAAGTTTGGGACAGTAGTCCATATAGGTATAAGCATATACTCCAATAATAATACAATGGAGGATCATAGCCTCATCAAATTTTATATTGTACTCAAAGCATTGGGCTGGAGTATTCACAATTAGAAATTTATTTTAAAAGTGGGGTGAACAAAGGTTCACATGTACTATAAAAAGAAGGGACAAAAGTCTTGTCATAATTGGAGATCAAGAAACAAGAGGTTTCGATCTATTTGATAATATAACAATCAGTGGAGGAATTTTAAGTCCACATGTAATTGGATCAAGAAACATGTAGTTTCGATCTCATTATAGATTGACAATTTACTATCAAATTATCAGATTAAATAATAAGAGGAAACCAAATTGAAGTCGTCAAACTAATAAAAATGCATACCTTGATTTTGTAGGAAATATAATTAATATTGTTGATATCAATTGGTGAGTCCACGTGCCAAAATATAGACAATTCATTTAGAGTCGATAATTGAAATATAACATTATAACAAAATGATCAAAAATCTATTGTAGTCTAATTGGTTAAAATATTTGGCTCTCACCCAAAAAGACCCGGGTTCAAGTCCCCGTAATGGAAAGCTATTTTGTTATATTTTTTCACAAGGGAAAACGAAATAATCATATGAGTTAGATATAAGTCATTAATAAAATCATATAAATGTCAATGAATATAATCATTGTGCATATAAATATTGTTATGACAAAAATAATCGGTAACAAATAATGGTCATTAAATATAATGATCACACATATAACAGAAAATTTATATAAACATAATCAATGTACATAATTAAATGTAATTATTATACGTCATCAAATGTAATCAAGTTGTCAAACATAATATCTTTTTCATAGGGTTAAACCTGGTTTCTCGAAGCTAGGGTAGAGGTCGGAAACCTAGGTTTCCTTGATCTGATCGGTGTCATACGGCCATGGACGTACTGTTCTGGAATTGTCGAGGGATTTGTAATCCTTCTACATGGCGTGCTTTGAAGATTCTGATTTCACAGCACAAACCAAAACTGGTTTTCCTAATAGAAACCAAAATCATAGATGAAGCGGAGTTTGATAGACTACGACGTAACCTAGGGTTTGCTCATGCGGAGGGGGTGAAGAGTGTTGGACAAGCAGGGGGTCTGGGACTTTTTTGGAATGATGATCTGCTAGTTTCAGTCCGACAACCATCTACCGCCCGGTTTATTGATGTGGTGATGGACTAGGGTGTTGGGTTTGAACGTTGGCGGTTCACGGGGTTTTACAGTAACCCTAATGCGGCGGACAGCCAGGAATCCTGGGATCTTTTGAAGGCTTTGAGTGATGAGGATAGCGTGCCATGGGTTGTACTAGGTGACTTTAATGAGATTTTGCTAGCGTCGAAAAAGTTGGACGGTAGACCAAGGTGGGAGAATCAGATGAGAGGTTTCCGAGATGCATTGGGGTACACAGAACTGGTCGACCTGGGGTTTTATGGGGTGCCCATATACATGGAGTGATTCAGAGATAAAAGTTAAGCTGGATAGGGTGGTGGCTATAGAAGCTTGGTCGGACGCTTTCGCTCATTCTCGGTTGCGACATTTGCCTCATAGAAAAGAGGATCATATACCGATTTTGCTCTCTATCAGTTCAGTCCTGATTAGTCAGAGGATGAGTTACCATAGATTCAAGTTTGAATCATTATGGCTGCATCGTGAGGGTTGTCATGAGATAGTTCATCAACAATGGGGCAGACCGATCAGTGGGCAGCCAATGTTCCTTGTTTCAAAGAAGATAGAGTGAACTAGTATTGTGTTGGATGCGTGGCAACGTAGTGTCTTCAAGGACCGACAGAAGGCAATTATGGACATCAAGGTACGACTAGAAGCTATATTGCTTGTGTCGCTTACCCCGGCTTTGTTGATAGAGAAGGGAGAATTAATGGAACAATTGGAGAGACTGCTGTCGGAAGAGGAACTGTATTGGAGTCAGCGTGCCAAAGCTTCTTGGCTTAAGGAAGGGAACCGTAACACAGGTTTCTTTCATCAGAATGCTTCTAATAGGAATTTGAAAAACTTCATAAGAGGGCTATACGATGAGGTAGTGGTTTGGAAAGAGGATGATATGAAATATGTGGTGGTCAATTATTTTGAACAAATGTCTAAAGCAGGTACTCTTGATATGAAGGCTCTAGAGGAAACGTTGCAAGCTATTTCCCCTTTGGTAATGGAGGAGATGAATATTTCCTTGTGTTCCCAGTATAGTTGTGAGGAGGTGAAGGAGGCGTTGTTTCAAATGTACCCTACGAAGTCACCTGGACCGGATGGAATGCCGCCGCTATTTTTCCAACACTATTGGGAGAGTATAGGCGCGGATATTACTACTGCTGTTCATAATTTTTTGCAGACGGGTCAGTTGCTTAAACAAATTAACTTTACGCATATTTTTTTGATTCCCAAGGTCGACTCCCCTGAGACAATAGCAGATTTGCATCCCATTGCATTGTGTAATGTTATCTACAAGTTGTGTTCAAAAGTTATTGCCAACAGATTGAAAGTCATTTGGCCTCAGATAATCTCGCCATTTCAGAGTGCGTTCATTCCCGGCATGCTCATTACTGACAATACTTTGGTGGCTAATGAGTTAGCACATTTTATTCATAATAAACGAGTAGGTGAGGAATTTATGGCCTTAAAATTTGATTTGAGTAAAGCCTATGACAATTTGGAATGGGGGGTTTTTACAAAAAGTTTTGGAGTGATTGGGTTTTACTCATGGTTGGGTGCAGATGATTATGCAGTGTGTTTCCTCTTTTAGGTATTTTTTTCTTATCCAAGGTAAACCTAGAGGATATGTGGTACCTTCACGAGGGTGGCATTAGGGGGATCCGTTATCACCATATTTGTTTCTTCTTGGAGCGGAAGGTTTGTCTGCTTTGTTGAAAAAGAAAGCTCATCAAGGTGTGCTACCAGGTATTGCTATTTGTGATGGACCTCCAATGCTAAATCATCTTCTTTTTGCTGATGATAGTTTGTTATATGCGACGGGTAATTTACAAGCTTGTCATGAGATTAGTAATGTCTTGAGGGTGTATGGTAGAACGTCTGGTCAAAAGGTGAATTTCCATAAGATTTCTGTTACTTTTAGTAAGAATGTCAGCACGGATCAACCGAATATGCTTGCAGCTCATTTGGGGGTCACAATAGTAGAGTCCCATGAGAAATATCTTGGGCTACCTACATATGTTGGGCGGAACAAAACTCATACCTTTCAATATATTCAGCAGAGATTGGATCAGAAACTTCAAACATGGCACGGTCGGTTGCTTAGTGGGGCGGATAAGGACATTCTTACAAGAGTGGTGGCCCAATATTTGCCTACATACGCTATGAGTTGCTTCCAATTAACAAAGAATTTCTGTGATGACCTTCAGCAGAGGTGTGCTAGATTTTGGGAGTAATAATGAGCTGCGGAAGATTCATTGGAAGTCTTGGCAATTCCTTTGTCGTCCAAGGGAGGAAGGAGGATTGGGGTTCCGTGATTTAAATCCTTTTAATAGAGCCATGCTAGCTAAACAAGGTTGGAGAATTATTTAGTTTTCGGATTCTCTGATTGCCAAGATGTATAAAGCGAGGTACTTTCCAAATTCTTCTTTTTGGGAGGAGGAACACCATCCATCCCCTTCTTTCTCTTGGCGTAGTATTTTTGATGCTAGAGATGTTCTGGTCAAAGGGGCTCGTTGGCAAGTTGGAGATGGGGCTAATATTTTGTTATCTGATCTATGGGTACCTAGAGTAGTGCCATTTCGTTTAGTACCAGTTCATGGGGGTTGGAATGAGGTATGGAGAGTAAGCAATTTATTGAATAATGAAGGTAGGTGGAATGAAGCGTTGGTGTATCAGGTTTGCCATATTGATGATATTCCATTTATTTTATCTATTCCCTTGAGTAATTGTAGGGTGAAAGATCGTTGGGTGTGGCATTTTAATCCCAAAGGTTTGTTTTCGGTCAAGAGTGCTTATAGACTCTTAATGGAGGAGGAGATAGTGCAGGAGGTATCTGTGCAGATGCAAGAGTTCTGGAAGAAACTTGGGTCTACTAATATTCCAGGTACGGCTAGAATCTTTCTATGGAAGGTGTTGAATAATTGCTTACCAACTATAGCTAGATTGATTGAGAAACAGGTCCCTTTGGAGGCATGTTCTTGTACTCTATGTAGAATAGGGGAAGAAACAATTGAATATATTTGCCAACTTTGTCTGATGTTGTATCTGGTGTAGTACGGGTTGCATACTCTTTTGATGCTATGCAGCTAAATTTTACGGATTGGTTAGTGCATTGAGCTTCTAATTTATCTCCTAAATTATGGGCAACTCTTGTGTTTAGTTTGTGGGGCATCTGGAGGGAGAGAAATAATAGGGTATGGGATAATAAGAGTCTGGAGGTGAATCATGTAGTGGTGCAGTTGGCGGTGAGGTTTCAGGAGTACCAGAAGTATCATGGCAAGGGGCTCTGGGGGAGGTAATAGACTTGTAGTCCCTTGAAAACCTCCGAGTGCAGGTTGGGTTAAGATTAACATTGATGGTGCATTTCATAAAAATACCAGTTTGAGGGGAATTGGTGTTATTATCCGTGATAATATGGGGAACTGTTTGGGAGGTCATTATGCTCCAGTTACTAATGTCTCTTCTCCGGAACAGGTTGAGGCTTTAGCTGGGAGGGAGGCTGTCTCAATTGCTCTGTGGCAAGGCCTTTTTCCTGTTATTTTTGAGACGGATTCTCTTACTCTTTTTCATGCTACAAAGCTGAGAGTCATTCCGCATACTTCCTTCATTGGTCGTGTGTATGATGACATTACCTTCCATCTTCAGTAGATGCCGGGTTCTTATTTCACTCATGCTTATCGTCAAGCCAATGTTATGGCTCATACTTTAGCTAGTTTTGCTTGTTCTTCTTCTAGTTCTTTATTTTGGGGCCTAGAGCCTCCAGATTGTATTGTTGATGTACTTTCTAAGGAGTTTACCTCCTAATTAATCTGAGTTGATAGTTTCTCTCCAAAAAAAAAGTAGTCAAACATAATCATATAAGGTAATCAATGTAATTAATATGAACATAAAAAAAAAATTCCTTTATTCAACTCTAGATTGAGAAAACATACCTAAGGAAAAAACTGGATGAGAAAAGGAAATTGACGAAACAAAATTAAGGGAGACTGAAAAAAAAAATGCCAAAACATAGGCTGAAAATTTAATCGGTGCCAAAAACACTGCCGCTGATCCTGTCGTCAGCATGTTGTCCATTGTCCACAAAAAAATCAGAGACATTGAGTTTGCTATCTTCACTGACAAGTTCTCCACAAAATTTTAATTTGGAGGTCATCTGATGCATAGCGAAATTGAAATCAGTGGCGGAGCTGAAGTCTTGAAGGCGCAAATGTGTCCATTCATATCATGCTCTAGGTAGAACAATGGTATTAGTGAACAAATCGATCAGCCAATGCTTGAAAAAGCTCAAGCGGGTCTTTCACCATAAGGTATTTATCTTTTAGGCTCTTGTCAAGATGATGATGCAACAAAATCATAACCTTGGTGCGATCTTGTACAGATTACTTATTGTCAACTTTGATGGAATTTCCAAGATAAGGTGAATTTCGGCATCAAGAACACAGCTCAAATAGTTCTTGCCAGAAATTTCAAGAGGATCAAAATCCAATTTTGTCAAATGCGGCATCTTTCTACAAAGAAAAAAGATGCGATATATTAGGATCTATAAGTATTAGAACAGTATGTTCTATGAAAAATGAAAGAAAAATCATATATGAAACAAAGGTTTCGAAGTGTTCATAAATATGAATAATGGATCCCATAGGGTAAACACGAGAAGAACATTCGTGTGATGTCTAAAGGTTCTAAAACTACACGATTAGCGGACTTGAGTCTTGACTATTGGAACATGTAGTTCTCAAATCCGCATATGAAATATAAATTTTCAATAATTATATATAATACATCTGCAAATTATATGATCGCATAAAAAAATGATGTTCATATGTAATAGGAACAAAGATGATAAACATGAAACACATATATCTGTTATTCGTTAATATAAGATATCTATGTTATATATGAATCAATTCGTTGAGAATGGGAGAAAAACTCATAGATCATTAGCCTTGGTCATAATCAACTATGTTGCACCATAAGGCTTGCGGATTATCATGGAGTTTAAAGAAGAAGAAGAAAAGTAAGACCAAATGCGTGCTGATAACATGTTATAAACTACAGAATAAGAGAGAGATAGAAAAGAGAAACATAATATGGAGGAGGTAAAGGTGTGTTTCATTCTCATTAGACCCCTTTATATAAGAGTAGTGTTTACATCATAAGGACATAAGTAATGAGTATTTACAGTGGACAACCACACATATATAATATTTATAACATTGATAAAATTTTCTAAATGTCTGATTTTTCCTACAAGTTTTCCCCATCAGTTTACATAATCTATAGATTTTCCAATAAAGATTTTTTTTTTCATTTGAAGATTTTTTTTGGCTAAAGACTAAAAGTGGTTGGTTAATAATGTATAGAAATTTTAAATACACACCCTAACTACTTAATACACATCCCTATTATTTTATATTTCAAATTAGATTTTATAGGTAGTTTAAATTACCAAAACAGACAGTCATATTTTCCTTATATTGTTCTGTCATTGTGTATAAATGAATAGATAAACAGATCAAATTTCTATACATGGCCTCCACATTTGATACAAGAATAAATTTAGGAACCATCCAACCACCACAAGTGGTTGAGTTGGTAAGAGCCTCCAGGTGTGGAACCCCCACACCTAGGTTCGAATCCCGCCGACGCTTATTGGAGTTAAATCCCAATATATTCTTGCTGGTCAGGGGGGAGGAAGCGTTCTGACAAGATTCCCCGAGCACGGATTAGTCTCTGGGCCTAAGAAGCCTTTGAGGACACCGTGTGATTGACAAATAAAAAAAAAAGTTAGGAACCATCCTAATTTAATTTTTTCTTGAATAAATTGTAATTAAATGGGGTGAGAAACCATATAATTTAGAATTTTAGACTCAATGGCATTAAGTGTTTTTAAAATAGATCGCTTTACTCCCATTTTCTACTTAATTTCTTTCTTTTTTTGGTTCTAAAATTATGATTAGTCAACTTGTTTGTCCCCTCCAATGACAGCTTCGTAGTTCCACCACTATGGAGAAACTACTGATATAGTTTTGGTTGAATGTTCAACTCAAAATTTTATACTTGATCAATAAGGTGATTGCTGGATGAGAACTCAAATGATACAGAACCTATTTCTAAGCATATATTTGAAGGGAACAATAAATCTTTATATATTTTCGAATAAATAATACAAGTAATCAATATGGTCATTTAAAAAATAACAATATACTAATATATACTAATCATATTAAATAGTGGTCTTAATATAGTCAAATAATAGGATATTTCATGGTTTTTAAGATTAAGGTTATTTTACGTACTTTGAGTTGTGTATTTAGTAAAATATTAGAATGAGAAATCAAATGGGTGGTGTATTGAGTAGGGAGTGTGTATTAAGTAGTTAGGGGTGTGTATTTAAAACTTTTCTTTACTTTGGGTTAATAAAATATATTTGGAGAAGGGGGTGTAAAAAATATTTATTATCGTTCATCAAAGTATTTAACGAGGGTCAATAATCGTTTTATTTAGGTTTACTAAATAAATAAAAAAGCTTTAAAGAAATTCTCATACTACTTCTTATGGACCGATAGGGAAAACAAAAATAAAGAAAAATTTGTATGTGTTTAAGTAAACCCTAATTTGTGTTTGGCCCAAACTCTAGGTTACTTGACCTAGTGGTAATAGGGTTAAATTAGAAGGATCTAGATTCCTATTCAATGTACGATTACTTTCTTTGTATGATTGAGATTCTATACATTGTAATCCTCTATATAAAGAGGCCCCTATTATGAATGAAAATACACAACGATTTCCTCTCAATTTCAGTTTCTCTACAACACGTTATCCGCACGAAGCCCTAACCCTGAAACAAATAGCCAAAACCCTAAATCCGAATACAAAACCTTGAAACTCTTTTGGCCCCCTAAGCACACCTTGAAGATCTCAATCCAAAGAACCCAGAACCGCCGGCAACGTCACCAAAATCGGCCAAAAAAGTATCGAACCAGCCTAAAGAAGATAACAACAAACTTTGCCCGGTTCGCAATCTTTCAGACCATATTCCACCATCATATTTGGCCAACACCGGTCCCTGACTCCAGAATCCACCACCGGAAACTGTAATTCCAGAACCGGCCGGACCTACCTGCAGAAGTTTCGAACTTCCTTGAACCACCAGAAGCTGCTGCCATTTTGTTCCAGCCCAGTAAAGAAAGAAAGGAAGAAGGTGGCCCGGAAGAAGACAAAGGAAGAGAAACAAAAAAAAGGAGATGGGGCCCAGAAGAAGAAAAGAAAAGAAAAGAAAAAAACAAGGGAGCCAAGCCCACGTGCGGTAGAAGGATAAAGAAGAAAAACAAAACAAACAAACAAAAAGGGAAAGAAGAAGAAGAAAGAAGAAAGAGAAAAAAAAAAAAAAAAAAAAAAAAAAAAAAAGGGCCTGCAGCCCAGCCGGAGAAGAAGAAAAAAAAAAGGAGGAAGTCCACATTCAAGGTATTTTCTTTTATTTAATTTCTTTTGCTTCCGTAATTTCAATTTCTTTTCTTTTTCTTAGGGACTTCCAACCTCCCTTCTTCTACCCCCCTTTCTCCATCATAGGGGAGACCTAATTAAGCCGAACTGTGGGGGTTCGTGCTCACTCCAAGCTTGGAGCTTGTAGAGTCCTCCAAACTTAGAGTTTGTTGAGATGTTATGATCGACCACTTACATCATTGTTTCGATCTAATCAAATCCCTCTTGGAATCGAATTTCTTGGAAGCGACTACGCTGGGAAATCCCTAATTTCTTGGAAGCGACTACGCTCATAAATCTTATATGTTTTCATGGTAGCATTTTTCGCTCCGAAACTAACCCTAATTTATTGTTCTCTTTCAGGATGAGTAACCTGAACAAATTGGACTTTGCTCCATTGGGAACAACTGGCTCTGAATATCACAGGTGGGTTCGTGATATCCGCCAGCATCTCAAGGGCGATGGAATCTTGGATACAATTCTTGAGCCTAGCCAGGACGTGCTAACTATTGAGCAAGCTCAAGCTTTGGAAATAAATAGAGCAGCCTTAGAGGTAAATACGGCAAAAGTCACCATCCTAATGACTCGTCATATGGATGATTCGCTCCAGTACAAGTGTATGAATGAAGAAGACCCCATAAGGCTGTGGGTCTCACTTAAAGATAGATTTGGCAACGTCCGTGACTCTCTGCTTCTTGATCTAGAAGTGAGATGGCATAGCCTCCGCTTCTATGATTTCAAGTCAATTCTTGACTACAACTCGGAAGCACTTCGCATTAAATCATTAATGGAATTCTGTGGTAAAGAGATCACAAATGCAATGTTGATTGAGAAGACTCTCTCTACTTTCCCCATCTCTGCATTGATGGTTGCTAAGAACTATCGAATCAATGTTACTGCAAGACGAATCACAAAGTTTCATGAGCTCATTGGAGCTATGAATGTCGCTAAAAAGCATGACAATATCCTTGTGAAGAACTATAATTCAAAATCCGTGGGAACAGAGCATATTCTAGAATCTAATTATAGTCGTGCCCCAAAGAGAAGGCCCCAAAAGCAAAACCCTATCTTAGGAATACATTTGGACGTTCTGGTTCATATAATCGCTCTACTTAGGAAGGTAATCGCCAAAATAGGCGAACACCGAACTGAAAAGGTAAACGTGGAAAGAGAGAGGGAGGCAACGCCTCTGGCCATGTTGGTGGTGCCACCAACACTAAGAGCCATCTAAATGACGCTTTCAAAGCGCCTCAATCAATGGAGTTTGAGCAAAGAGATGTATGTTCTTGATGTGAAGTGTCTGATCATTGGGCACACAATTGTAGAGCTCGTGAAGAAATTGTTACCGCCTACAAAGCATATTGTGAAGCAAGAGAAGCTCTCTATATGGAACAAGAAGATCAAGAAGATGATCTAGAATGAAGGGTTGAAGACTACAAATCTGGCTGGGATCAATAAATAGTCAATTCTGTTTAAGTCTTTATTTTTCCAAGAGATGTAATAGGCAATTGCCATATATTTTTGTAGTAAATGCCAATGGTTTAGCTTTTCTTCAAAGTAGGCTTACTCAAAGTAAGTGTGATGTCTAGGAAGGTTCTGAGATTAGTGGTACTTAAGCAAGCCTTGCTCCATCGACATCTCTCTACTCACCTGGTCACATTTATTTTGGAATTATCGAAAGAAGTTAGACGACTACCATTGTTTTGCATTAGCTATCATTTTGGATTAGATTTTGTTTAGTCAAAGAGACAATGATGTAACTCTGTTGAGTTATGAATAAAATCACGAGTTGTTTATGACTCCATTTTGATTTTGAGCATATGACTTTTGTGACTACGATGGCTGGGCCATCAATATTAATTCAAGGACATGGAATAGCCCAAGCTCCACTTGCCAAAATGACACCTTAATTACTGTCACAGAAACTCTCTACGCTTCCAGGGTGAAGCACACCTATGAATAGCCGACGGATTCCAAGCGAAAACGCATGTAGAGAATGGAAATGAATTCCTTTACAATACCTCTAATGCTTGAGAATAAAGGTGCATCTTAGAGAAGTTTATGTGTCTCTAGTGGACTTTATGTCACTATTTTGTGGATTGATTCAACCAACTTGCGGACGCTTAAATATTTCATGATGTTGGTTGACACGCAAACACGCTGGTCACGTGTTGTGCCATTGTCCACCTATAAATGCTGCTTATGCTACACTCCTAGCACATATCATATGACAACGGGCTCACTCCCTAGATCATCATATTCAGTTAATTAGATTTGACTATGCTAGAGAGTTTACATCGAAAAACTTTCGGTGGATATTGCAATGGGGCTGATGTTGGACATCATATTCCCATGTACACACCCAAGTAGTCTTGCGGAAATGACTACAATGATAGTCCGGACATTGGTAATGCACACCAATCTCCTTATATCCGCTTGGGGTGATGCTTAATCGCATGCAGCTATGCTAATTCGTCTACAACCCATCGCCACTCAATGTACCTCTGCGTTACAGCTAGTGACTGGGTACAAGTATCGTACTTACGCATATTTCAGTGAGCCATTTATGTACCAATTGCGCTACCACAGCGCTCTATGATGGGTCCTTACAGACGAATGGGCAACTACGTTGGATTTGAGACTCCAACAATCGTCTACCACTTAATGCCATTGCAAGGCGATCTCATTACCGCTAGATTTGCTGGTTGCCACTTTGATGAGACAGTCTTCCCGTCGTTTGGGGGAGATAAGAACACGGATGTTGAGCAGGAATGATAGGAATTGTCATGGCCTGTCCCTACTATGTCTCATCTCGATCCTTGTTAAAGTGACGAGATCACACAAATATGCTGCAAACAAGCCTGCAAAGAAGGACGTCCCTATGAGAGGATGTAGCACCACCCTACACGGAGGTAGGCATGGCGCCAATGCCAAAGAGAGTGGCACTCTGGCGTTACAGGCCATGGCCCCAGCTAGGATGCATGGGAGGCCCATAAGTTCGAATGACACTTAGGCACATTCCAATCCTTTAATCATCAAGACTCAAAATCTGTCTCATGAGAATCTTCCGGGTTAGGGTTATCGTTGGGGGACGCCTCAACGTCAGAACCTATTCCGAGAATATAGAGCTCTATGAAACTTACACTAGTGTACATAAGACATAGGATAGAAACTCCATCATAATTAATGATGTAGTTGCGCATTTCATTGCACATGAGTTTGTTGAGTCAGATGATATCGAACCACGCTCCGTTGATGAATGAATGCCAATGTAGAGAAATTTGGACTAAATGGAAAGATACGATCCAAGTTAAGATGGATTCTCTAACGAAGAGGAAGGTTTTTGAGCTAGTGATGCCAACACCTCCTAATATAAAACTTGTTGATTAATGGGTCTTCGTTAGAAAGCGTAGTGAGAAAAAGATATGGTAATCTCGCCTTATGGCTCAAGGCTTCTCATAAAACGCCCTAAAATCGACTACGATGAGACATATTCTGTCATAATGGATGTCATTGCACTCCACTACCCTGTCAATTTGGTAGTTTTCGAATAACTGAACATGTAGCTTACAAATGTGGTCACTACGTATCTCATTTACCCAAGTCAAGTGGCTCCAAACCATGGAGCGCATTTATAAAGAGGTTGAAACGCTCGCTAAAATGACTACTTGATTGGGAAGGGATATGCTCACACGTTTCCATAACAAGTTTCAGATTCCATCGCGGTTCATGTTGGACATAATCTTCATTAGAAGCCCTTAAGAGAGTTAAGGGAAACCGCTGAACACTTGAAATCCAATTTTGAGATGAAGGATTACGGGAGAACACGATTATCTCTCAGTTTGGAACTTGAGCATCGTGTCGATAAATGCTTAGGCATTTTGACAAGGTCAAACCTTCAAGCATCCCCATGATCGTCTGTAGTCTTGATCCTGAAAAGGATCCTCTTCGTTTGAAGGATGATGACGAAGATGTGCTAGAGGCAGAAGTGCCTTACTTGAGTACAATAGGCACATTATTGTACTTAGCTCAATGCACAGGACCGGACGTCTCGTTTATAGTGAACTTGTTAGCTAAGCTATAGCTCTACGCCAAAGCGACGCCATTTTGATTAGTTTAAATGATATCTTTCAGTACTTGAGATGTACGATTGATATGGGCTTGTTCTATCCCTACATAGAGAAGATGGATTTGGACCCGGCCCATCACACACCAGAAATGCCACCAACGCTGGCCTGCGTTCTCTATCCCCATCCCAAAATGATATAAGTGTTTTGGAAGGTTTTGCTGATGCTGGGTACCTCTTTGACCGACACAAAGGTCGCTCCCAAACTGGTTAAGTGTTCACCATGGGAAAATATCGTGATATCTTAGAGGTCTACATAACAGACCGTAGTCGCTATATCTTCGAACCATGCAGAGATTATTGCTCTTCAAGAAGTGGTTCCTGAATGTTTATGGATTGGATCCATAATCACGAATGTTCGAACAATTGTGGTTTGAAGTCTACCACAAGATGAGCCTACGAGCATTTAGGATAATGCTGTTTGTTTTGAACAAATGAAGTAAGGCTACATCAAAAGCGACAACACCAAGCATAATCAGCAACAACATACTATCCTCAAATACCAAAGTGAACTAGGTTCGATCTGAGGATAATGTGGCAAACTTGTTTACTAAGTCATTGCCCAAATCCACGTTCAAGAAACATGTGGCAAGAATTGGCTTGCGGAAATTATCTGAACTCCCATGATCGTAGTCATCAGGGGGAGACGCAGACATCAGGGGGAGATGTCTACATGTTCAACTCGAAACGTGAAGGGTGTGTTGTGCTTTTTTTCCCCTTCGACCAAGGTTATTTTTGTCCCATTGGGTTTTTGTTACTTGGCAAGGTTTTTAACGAGGCAACGAGAGAAGGACCGCGTTTGGGCAACACAAGGGGGAGTGTTCAAGTAAACCCTAATTTGTGTTTGGCCCAAACTCTAGGTTACTTGACTTAGTGGTAATATGGTTAAATTAGAAGGATCTAGATTCCTATTCAATGTACGATTACTTCCTTGTATGATTGAGATTCTATACATTGTAATCATCTATATAAAGAGACCCCTATTATCAATGAGAATACACAACGATTTCCTCTCAATTTCAGTTTCTCTACAACAGTATGAAAAAAAAACTCTATTTTTGTTGTTTTGAGTGAAGGAGCAGAGGTCGTTAGAACTATTATATATGTGTGACCTTTTAAGTTTTAACTAAATCGACAATGAAATTAACTAAACAATTAATCAATTTTATTTATTTATTTATTATCGCATTATAAATTAACCACCTCGTGAAAGTGTGAGTGGCACCTAGTAGCATGTCATGCAGTCATGCCTACTCGCTGATATTAGTATGCTTATTGAAATAAGCTACATTTTTTTTTAGAAGAAATAAATTCATTAATAACAGATAAAATTACAATGCATTAGAATGACCAGTTGTGGTCACAACACCACCACGCACATTCCTATCTAGAACTATAGTTATGGGTCCGCCACAATTGGTGACATCCATGAACCAAATGAGTCCAACCCCTAACCAAATTTCATGCCCCAAACCATGGGCTACAATGACAGAGAACAAATCTCGAGTGTCACGATACAACCTTGCTACCAACATTAAGACGAACGATTTCACCCTCTCAAGCACCGTGTCCAAATACCGCCAGACCACGTGCGAGGTCGGTCAATTCACTATCACGTTGACAACCAAAACGCATCGATCTTAGAGCACATAGTTCAAAGGAATAACACCAAAACAATGGCACCACTACCAAACCATGACTCCCAAACCCTAGCTCAATTGAGTAGGGACTTATTGATACTAACCAAAAAAGAAAACGCTAATGAAAGCCAAAAGAAGACTGCTGAGACCCACAACCATGTCCCAAAGAGCCGCCACTGGATCCTTGCTAACACACGTCCTCAGATCCATGCACGCATCCGAGATGTTTCCCACATCAAGACTGATATGCACAAGGCCAGCCAAGCCGCCACGAGAGCTCCACCACCATCCCAACCCATCTGTAAGCCTCCCTCGCTGCCAACATTCACGCCTTAACTCCAGAATTGCCCAGAGCCTCCAACCGCAACAACACAACCCACCATGTTGATCCACCAACCAAAATCCGTATACACAAGCACATGACACCCCCCAAACCCATCACAAATCAGAACTAATATGGAAAACCCCGAATTCCCCTTTCCCCGCCGATCTAAAACACTCCGATTCAGGCTCGACAGAGCAACCCAGGCCAACGATTGCCTCAACAAGATTGCCATCATCTTCTTAACCAGATCAGAGCATCCAACAGTGATACCTCCGCCACCCCCCAAGTCAACAAGACATGGGTAACAGCCGCATCGTATCCTCCCCACAAGAACTATCAAACCCCCATTCGGCAGCAACCACCACACACCGATGAAGCCAAAGGCTCACACCGCCGGACGAGATCCACCAACAATGGACGAGATAACCCAAACTTTTGAGAAAAAACCCTAGAGCTCTGAGAGAAACGAAGTCTTCTCCGAGAGAAACTCTAAATAAGCTACATTTTTAAAACTTAATTGTAATTATAAAATAGTTCTTAATGTAAGCAACATGTTATATATATATATATATATATATATAGGCCGGATCGAGAGCGGACGTTCACAACTCAGAAAAAGTGAGGACGTCGCTCCTTTGGCATCGAAAGGCTGCGATTGATGCGCTGCAGGTGTCGAACGCACCCACTGGACATTCCGAACGGCCTTGAGCAAGCGGCGAAGGCGAGCTCCTTGGAAACCATGGAAGCCCATCAAGCTCGACGTCGAACCCTTCGTAGATGACTCCAGCCGCTTCTGAACTGCTCCACGTCGTGGCCTGGTTCCGTCCAGCAACAGAAACATCGCCATCGCTGCTCGATCGAGGCTAGAGGGGTGACGTCCGCACTTATACTGGGTTGCGGACGTCCGCTCTCGAACAGTTTTGTGTGTGTGTGTGTATATATATATAGACAAGCTAGTGTACTGGCGGGTATGAGATACCCTCATTTACAACTATTTGAACAAAAATTTACAAGTATTTGAACCAAAATTACAACATTGAAAACAAAAGTTACCATATTCATTTACACTATTTACATATAGTTAAACAAAAATTACAACATTGACAACGAATTTGTTCAAAAGCTTGTAAAAATGTCGTAAGAGGTGTAATTCCCATTATTAGAACTAAGATTACACCATTGACAACGAACTTGTTCAAAAACTTGTAAAATGTCGTAAGAGGTGTAATTACCATTATTAGAACTAAGATTACACAAAGTATGACTCAAATTACAACTTTGACAACAAAATTTGTTCTCACTTTTGTAAATGTGGGTATGAGATACCCACCACTACCCTAGAATTTCCCTATATATATATATATATATATATATATATTGGGTCAAACATGCAATATCGTGTGTGTATATATATATATATATATATATTTTATATATATATATATATTGGGTCAAACATGCAATATCGTTAAGTCACCTAGATTATTGAGGTCATCATGATGTATCTCATGTTGATGCAGTTCTCGAAATCCGTAGTTTGATCAACAAGTACGCGTACTTGCCGAGATTTCCAAGATATATCACCTACTGGCTTGTAGGGATTTCTCATTTCATTGGATACCAACGATAGATTCCCGTTGTGCTTCATGTGTCTTCGTAATTATAAACATGAAGCCAATCAACACATTATAGAAATTTCAAACAGCATTTAGAGTGTGACAAATCAATAATTATTTAGTTTTCATTTTGAGCTTCTTCTTGAACACCAAACAGCCATACTCAAATTCAAATATTTAATATGCCATAATCAATTATAAACTCAGTCAAGTCAAGGGAGAAAATCATGAACTAAAACCAATCAGATCAATAGCTAGTTAAAACAAGCATTCATAGTTACTAAACAGATCACAACCAACATCTCTACTATCTGGGGAACTAGCAATAGTGTTCATAGACAGACGCGCATAGTTCTCTTTGTTTAGGGGATAATAGACGAGACACATAGTACTTCTACTTGGTAAGAGATTGATTACAGCTTCTGAAATCTCGACTAGCCACGTCGACCACCTCCGTCAACGTGCAACATTGCAGAAATTTCATCCCCATCTTTCATTCCAGACTGCAGAAAGAGTGAGTATGAACACATCAGCTGGTCATAATTTGAAGTACTATGTGTATAATTAACATGCACAAATATAAAGCGCGCAGCAGAAAAGGACGTAGTTGACCTGGAGTGCAGTGAGCTTGGGATTAATCCCATGGCCATCAAAGAGGAATCGGAAGTGGTAAACGTCGTTTTTCTTACAGTAAACATCAATAAGCTCCTGGAGCGGAGTATTGCGCCTCATCCTGAAGTACATTGTTTTCAATTTCTACACGGACACAGACAAGCGCGCATGTAACAAGATGGATCGATCATCATTAAAGTAACACCAAACTTATAAATTAGTTGATCGATTTATCTATCTCTAGCTAGCTAGGTCTGAACTACATCGGAGTACGTACCTGGTTCTTGACTTTGAGGTTGACGTCAGTGGAGTTCTGCCCGGAGGCGGCGGCTGGCTTCTTGCCATTGTCTTTGTTTCTGTTCATGATGCCGGACATTTCTTTTGAATCCAATGATGACTGACTGAGAGAGAAATAGATCTGGGTTATATACTTATATCTCTTTACTCTTCGCTAATAAGTAGCTCTCGATCTTCACCTACCTCTTCTACTTTCAGGTCAATAATATTAATGCACATTGGTTGGTATCTTGAAAGTTGCAATGTATTTACTTGAAGGAAAGAGAAGATAGAGACGTCATGATACGATGTGCAAAAACTCGACACAAACAAGACCAAGGCAAACCAATCGAGGACGTGGTACTATTAATAGTAATAGCTCTGTTCATCTCGTCTTCAGTCGTCTTTGAAAATCTTTTGCGTCCTGAAAGTCACTGAACGTACTGAATAGACCTGTCACAATAATAATTGGTACTAATCGAACTGAACCCACAATAATGTGTTGATGCCCAAGAATATAGTATCTTAATCAAACTAGCTGTCAATTTTAAGTCCTGTACGTACAGAACTGAATGCTTTGTAACCAAACTTTCTCCCCAACCAGATTCACCATCTTTTGTATTGGCCACAAAACAAATTCACTTTTTTCTTTACAAAAATTGAATGTAAGACTTACTAATTCCAATAAAATGTCAAATGAATTATGTCAAATATAAATTTATAGATTAGGTAATTTTTGACATTTGCTAGAAGTTTGCTCCAATCAATTTTTTTTTATTTTTTTTTTATTTTTATCAAATACAACAACTAGTCTAATGTAAGTAGAACTCATGACCTCTCACACTTACAAAGAGAAGACTTATGTTACTAAACCAAATGGTGCTGGGTCAATCGATTTATTATATATATATATGTATTTCTCATATGATAATTTATTATTATTTTATCGAAAATACTACTCATAAAGTTTAACAAAAATGATAAAAAAAAATTGTTACACAATGCGTCCTACTATTAATTTAATCAAATTAAAGAATAATAAATTTAGGAGGTATGTGGTAAAATTCGCAAGATGGGACATCCTTGTGGAAGCCGGAATAAGCCTAAGTCTCAAGAGGCTAAGGATGGAACATCGGTTCGTAGTTTGAAGCTTTCTGGGAAGATGAGGAAGAAGAAGTTACACATCGTTGTCCAAAGTGTCTTTACTTAGAGTTTCTAGTTTTCTAAGGTCTTTAGATAGTAACTCAATATTGACAGACCCATTGCAGGTGAGTTACTGTGTATTGTACATCTCTCTCTACCTTACTAACATATTGACATCCTCTTGTTTCCAAAAAAAAACAATAAATTTGGATACATCAGTCAGATTTGAGGATTTAAATTTGCTCACCACATTTATTTTATGGTGATATCACCAACCTATTAAAACTTGTCACGTCATATAAAATTAATTGAATACTTAAAATATAATTTTTAATAAAACATCATGATAAACTATAATTATGTTTTATAACACGTGCCAGAATTTGTATTGAGTGGTGGTATCACCACCAAAGTAGGTGAGCAAATTTGAATCCCAGATTTGACAGGAGTTTTGCATATGCGAAATCCATGTTAGCTTTGCATATTGTGTTGGAGCAAAGTCATGCTACATTTTCCTTTTGAGCCCTCCATAATCCATATGACATTTGGCAGATGAGCTTGAGGTTTTTTTTTTTTTGAAGAAAAAAGTAAGTTACAAAGAAAAAAAAAAGAAAAAAGTAAGTTACAAAGAAAAAAAAAAGAAAAAAGTAAGTTACAAAGAAAAGCCTCTAGGGCGATTACGGTTTAGAAGATCTAAATTAAAGGCTGAAAAAGCTGTGATTGGAATACTCTTGACCCAAATAACGGGGGGGGGGGGGGGGGGGGGGGGGGGGGGGGGGAGACCATGACCAGTAGAGCTTGAGTTATTCTTATATGCTTTCAATAATCTCCGACTTTTAGTTTTGATGATGAACTCCTTCTTCGACTCGCATTGCTTTTTGAATGACTTTCAGGAGTACTGGAAAGGCATGATCCAATCGCTGTGGATCTAGCACCAAAATTAAATAAAGCAAATGAAACTTCATCTTTCTAACCTCAGATATAAATCAAAACTGACATCAACCAAATTGTATGTCTACAAATAAACCTAATCGGCAAAAATAACAGTGAAACATATAAGTTTAAATTGATTAAAATCCCGAACCATATGTGATAAAGCAGTTCGCTTATCACCTGTTCCCCAAAATACTTGAGTTGTGTTGGGATATATGCTAACAATTGTCTATGAATTTTAACATGTTTTACTTAAAAAGGAAAAAAGAAAAAGAAAAAAGAGCTGGTTCAAGTTCAGAAGACCTCAGGATTACCAAACACAATGCATGAACAAGTCACAAAGCAGAGAATCAATCGTCAGTAGATGCTTCTAAAAATGTAGGCCTACAATATTGAAAGAAAATGCAATTTGATACCTTTGAAAATCTCCTGCTTTCACATTTGAAATAGCTCAATTAGGATCGCATATTGTGGACGAGTGAAGGTAGTATCAAAATTTCACAACATACCTAACAGGGAAGTAACAACATAGATGTTGGAAGTAACAACATATATGCAAGATTTATTGGTTTAAAATTACTAGCCACCTAAAAAGTTAAAGCAAATGCATTTGTTACTAAGAAAATAATCAAAATATACGTAATTCAAAATAATCGACTCCTATTTGACGAGATCAATTACAATTTACAGCGCCCAGTTATTGTGCTCCTTGTTTATTTTTCTTAAAAGTGACTATATGAAGATTATCAGACTTCCTTAATGCATGTCAGAATAGATATTTATGACGCACATGTCAGTGGAAGTAGATGCTTCTGGCTTATCTGCTAGATTTAGTGATGATAATGGTTTTGAAAAGAATTCCACAGGGTCAACTGTAAGAATTAATATGGACTTATCAATGTTCACTGTGGACCACAACAACTTAGCTACCTTATTTGCAAAATACGTAATTAGACAATGCTTTGATTATTCAAGTCTGTGACCTCTTTATGTATGATCAGTACTGAATACGGTATATATTGTTGATTACTTAATTATAAAGTAATCCTAAATGTACATGAAATAGTTTGACAAAGGCCTACATTAATTAGGACTAAGAATCCTTTATGGGAGATACCTAGTCCTTGATGCCTATAAAAGTCTTAGATCCCTGCTCTATCAATCACCACGCTATTCATAAGCTTTGCCCCATAAAAGTTTGCATACAGGATTGGATAGAGGAGAAGATCTATCATGACTAAATTAAGTTGGTATCCAATTTATATTTTGTTCATCTTAGTGTTATGCTTATGTTAATCTAATTATGTTTTGTGTTCTTAGATTGAGTACAATATTATTTTAGTTTTACATTTGGTATCAGAGCCCAGGTTTTAATCCTGGGACCTGTGGGTTATGATGCTGAAATCCTTCACTTTGTCTTCATCCTTTGTTTTCCATAACAATCTTTCCGTCTGATTGACGTTACTTTTCGAATGAATGATCGGTTTTACTGATTTCGCTGTCTTCCTATTAAAGCAAGTGGTACATTAGCTCAATTATATATATATATATATATATAATCAAATTACTAATTCTATGTTTAGCTAATGTCGATAGAAATCCCAAGAGATACAGCAAAAACAAACCTGAAGGGTACATAGTCCAGCTTTCGAATGTATATTTCCTATTCATTCATCTGAAAAGGGGATGTAGATACCTCTACTAGCAAGACTAGTTTGCTATCTCACCAAGCATAAGTAACATGCTCTTTGGGACACCCACAAGCCATGGTGAGGAGGCCCAACCGCTACTTATATCTTGTAGCCCTATGTTCAAGTTACTTTACGGTATCCGGAAGTCACAAATCCGTCGCCGGGAAGCCACCTTTCCGGCCTTGCCAAGTTGCCTCCACAATATGCTTTTCTAGACTAGAATAGTAACTTTGAGTCCCACATCTAAGAAAATGTAAAGGAGATGGCTTCCTTCACCTATAAAAGGAATGCCTCCTCGCACTTCAAACAATCCCATTGCATCTTTTGTAATCCACTTGGGCCGCAAGGCTCAACACACTAGTACAACATTCAAGTGGACGTAGTTTCCCGCTAAGGCGGGAGACGAACCATTATACATCTCGTGTCACTCTCTCTCTCTCTCTCTCTCTCTCTCTAAAGCTAACTAGAGATCCCTCGGATCACTAACGTTAACATTGGCGCCATCTGTGGGAAGCCAACACATTGGCTTCGTCACCTACTATGAGCTAAGTCTGCTTAGCGGAACTCAAAGAAATTCTTCCCTCCTTCTTTGAGCCATTTCAAATTCATTGGTCAACCATTTCTCTTTAGTCATTCTTGAGTCTTCATTGATCCCTAGTGGGTTCATGTTTGAATTTGTGTTGACAACTTTTGCCAAGGCATGATCAAACACTACTCCAGCGGTACAATTAGAGCAAAAATGTACAGAAACTTGCACCTTGAGGGCTGGTCAACGCCCAACAACAAAATCAACGATGCACTATTAAAAAAAAAAAAAATTTGGTGCAAATCTTCTCTGGACACCCGGAGGCATTTCAGTCATCATCAGCGTCCCCGCTGAACTGTGTACCGCTGAGCTGTACATCGCTCCTCCGCTATCTGTTGTCATCAGCAACCTCCGCCAGGCTACCACTGCCAAACGACAACCAACAGTAACAAAAACCAAGCTTTACCGTTAGCGGCAACCGCTTCCTCCGTTAAGCATAATCAGCGGCAGAAGCTCCGTCAACTTTCCGCCTGCAAAAAGCTCTGCTAGCCAACCTCTGCTCCACTCCAGCAGCCTCTCTAGCACTACCGCTGACCCAAGAAAAATCCCCGCTGAACTGTACACCGCTGGCTAGGAGCTCCGTTCCACTACCACTGCTGCTGGAAGTGCACCGCCGAGCTGCACCGCTGGAAGTTCTCCGCCGAACTTCACCGTCGAGCTCCGCTGAACTTCACCACCAGGATACACCGCTGAAAGCCACCGAGCACCTCCGCTGGCCAATCACCGCTGAGCAGCACCTCCCTGAGCACCATGTCGCTAGCTGCCATCAGCGGCATCGCTAGCTGCCACCAACGCCAACTCTTACACCGCTAAGCCCCTTGGCCACCACCGCCAGCCAAGGCTTTACCAAGGCTCCACTTTGCCGAGCACCACCTACGCTGGCCAAAGCTACTGCCGGAAAATTTCCTCCGCTAAGCTTCATCAGAGACAAATTTCTTCCACTAACCACCTCCGCCAGCAAAAGCTCCGCCAGCCACATCTTCCACCGCTGACTATAACTTCATTGACCAAGTCTCCACTGAGCTTACACCCTCCACCAAGAACCCATGTTCTTAAAACACCGCCGGCCCAATGCTCCACTAGCACCATCTTAGCAGCTCCCCCACCACCGGCAGTCACCAGCTCCGCTAACTCCATTAGCGATAACCAGCTCTGCTAGCACCTCCAGAAGGCACCGCTAGCATCAACAACAACCCAAACATGCCCCGAGCTTTGATGGCTGTCAAAATCTGCAAAATAAGCTAAGCCTCTCTCTTCTCTCAATTTGCCTCTGCTACCGAGATATATGAGATTGTCAACATCACACAATTAAGTTATTATTTGTGAACAGCTTAGACTCAAGCCACATACCCTCTGACAATTAATAAAGGGTGCACATGCTATGCTATGTTCTAAATTTATGACATACACGTAGTATTGTCTGATGGTGCACAACTACAACACACTTGTCGCTAATTAGGTGTTCCATGTACATAACCTATAGCCACCTACGGCACTCTTAATCAATAGATGGGATTCAAACTTGCACGTGACCATGTATGGAGTTCAAACCTTTACACCCACACATGCTTACAGAGTCTACACATATACATGTCAATTAATTTCATTACCTATTTGAAATTCAAAATTAAGGGCACGTGATGAACATGCTTCTCTCTTAGCTACATATACACATGTTATACGACTAGTGACTAATGGGCCATGCCAATCAAAACATGTTACATGATATGATGCATGCATTATGAGTTATATGGCACCATGCCACTTAAACGTCCACAATATTAATGCATTACCATGGCCCCCGGTCAATGCACATATCAAACATTTAATAGTTTTACAAACTTACATGCTAATTGTTTGCTTAGTTTTGAGGTTCGATGATCTCTCTCGGCAACTTCCTCAAAACGGAACCAGTACCTCGATGGTTAGTTTATGCATTCCAAATAAAGTCTCACGATCGGATACCTCAGTTCTTTACAATCTATTAAAACCTCGGCTCCAAATCGGCACAAGATAAGTCACTACATCTTATCTTTTACGCTCTTTCAATTTTGAGCTAATGTCATGCCAATACCATGCTTTTACTACTTCTAAGCATGCTTATAGAATATCACACTTGGTATATCTTTACATGTTTCCATAACTTTTAAGCATGCCTACAACATTTCGTAGATTTGGCAACACTTTCTAGACCTCACATGCTAGATATGCCATGTTTCATATACCGATCTCAAACGATCTCTAAGTAAGTTTACAATAATACATAATGTTATTAGCAACTTTACTACAAGTACATGCTATACACATATGCCATGCTTCTATTTTAATTGCAACTCAATTAAATAAGTATGGGTCACTCAAACAAAATTTTATTACTTGCTTTATTTGTTTGTCATGTTTCATACAAGTACAAACTTTACGAGTCTGTGATCACCGCCAGGCGGTAAGGCAACGACTCATAATGACAATGACCACTACGTGGCATTGCAGTCAAGTTTCTCCTCCGAGAAATAGTAAAGGGACTAGTTAACACAGCCCACGGCAGCCATTAATCCGGCAGTTAACCCCGACGCTTGGGTACCAAATATTGGGCTCGCTACCCAACACCCTCTGCTCCGTGCAGCTCCCCCTCAACAAACAATTTACCGACCATTCAGAGCTCCGTCGTGGCTGGGGAGTGGGGGACTCCCTGGCGGGCCTAGCAGGGGCCCACCCGAAAGGGCAAAAGCGTTCGCTCCGACCAATTCTAGATGGACGACGCACTCGCACTAATTATGCTTGATATACGGCACAAAGCTACGCTTTGGTATCAACCCGTAAGAACACCCTCATTGACTGGGGACTTCGGGGACTTGTACATACAGCCTACCATAATTAGCAACGGTCACGCTCATGCCTCAGGGCATCACATTCGAGCTACCCGTTAAAGCCTCAGTGGCATCCACGTGCTTTCATGCTCTCGCCGCAGCGGTACCACCGAGCTGTCATGCTCACGAGCTTACCGCTCACGCCTTCGCGGCACCCACGAGCTTCCGCTCACGAGCTTACCACTCATGAGCTTACCGCTCACGCCTTCGAGGCACCCACGAGCTTCCGCTCACGAGCTTTCCGCTCACGCCTTCACGACACCCACGGGCCTCCGCTCACGAGCTTTCCACTCACGAACTTACCGTTCACGAGCTTTCCGCTCACGAGCTTACCGCTCACGCCTTTGCGGCACCCACGAGCTTCCGCTCACGAGCTTACCACTCATGAGCTTACCGCTCACGCCTTCGCAGCACCCACGAGCTTACCACTTATGAGCTTACCGCTCACGCCTTCGCAGCACCCACGAGCTTCCGCTCACGAGCTTACCACTCAGGAGCTTACCGTTCACGCCTTCGCGGTACCCACGAGCTTACCGCTCACGCCTTCGTGACACCCACAAGCCTCCGCTCACGAGCTTTCCGCTCACGCCTTCACGGCACCCACGAGCCTCCGCTCACGCCTTCGCGACACCCACGAGCTTACCACTCATGAGCTTACCGCTCACTCCTTCACGGCACCCACGAGCTTCCGTTCACGAGCTTACCACTCAGGAGCTTTCCGCTCACGCCTTTGAGGCACCCCCGAGCTTCCGTTCACAAGCTTTCCGCTCACGAGCTTACCGCTCACGCCTTCGCGGCACCCACGAGCTTCCTCTCACGAGCTTACCACTCATGAGCTTACCGCTCACGCCTTCGCGGCACCCACGAGCTTCAGCTCACAAGCTTACCACTCATGAGCTTTCCGTTCACGCCTTTGCGGCACCCCCGAGCTTCCGCTCACGAGCTTACCACTCACGAGCTTACCGCTCATGCCTTCTCGGCAACCCATGAGCTTCCCTCATGCCTTCCCAGCACCCCCGAGCTTCCTCTCATGCCTTCCCGGCAACCCCCGAGCTTCCGCTCATGCCTTCCCGGCAACCCCCGAGCTTCCGCTCATGCCTTCCCGGCACCCCCGAGCTTCCCGCTCATGCCTTCCCGGCAACCCACGAGCTTCCGTTCATGCCTTCCCGGCAACCCCCGAGCTTCCCGCTCATGCCTTCCCGACAACCCACGAGCTTCCTCTCATGCCTTCACGGCACCCCCGAGCTTCCCTCTCATGCCTTCCCGGCAACCCCGGGTTTTCCCCTCATGCTTGCCCGGCAATCCTTGAGCTTTACACTCATGTCTACTCGACACACCACACGTTAATGGAACATTGAATTCTTCTACCATTTGTCGCTTGCGACAAATTGAATTCTTTTCACGTTCCATTAATACGAGCGGCAACCAAACAAACACAACCGTACACGCGGTCATCGTTCACGAATTACAAACGCTTACCTTCGTAGCGCTCATATAACTTACATTTATCATATGCAATCCATATGCTCACACGACCATACGCGCTCTCGAATTTGTACGTCATAAGTGATCGTACTCGGCGCCATTCGCTTGTATACATCAACATGTATCACGCACCCCATACGTTCATATATGCCAACGCATATCAGTGCAACTCACATTTGTTGCCCAATGCAACGAGCATCCTACATATGCCTGTTTTTTGTCTTTGTTTTGCAGATTAACGAGTCCCTTCTTGCTTACGGAGTTCGGGGACTTGTAGGGGCTTCGTGCCTCCCGGTTACTTATGCTTGATGACTTTATGATTATAACTCCCTAACAAAGAAGCTCCTCTTACTTGGGGACTTTGGGGACTTGTAGATACCTCTACTAGCAAGACTAGTTTGCTATCTCACCAAGCATAAGTAACATGCTCTTTGGGACACCCACAAGCCATGGTGAGGAGGCCCAACCGCTACTTACATCTTGTAGCCCTATGTTCAAGCTACGCTACGGTATCCGGAAGTCACAAATCCGTCGCCGGGAAGCCACCTTTCTGGCCTTGCCAAGTTGCCTCCACAATATGCTTTTCTAGACTAGAATAGTAACTTTGAGTCCCACATCTAAGAAAATGTAAAGGAGATGGCTTCCTTCACCTATAAAAGGAATGCCTCCTCCCACTTCAAACAATCCCATTGCATCTTTTGTAATCCACTTGGGCCGCAAGGCTCAACACACTAGTACAACATTCAAGTGGACGTAGTTTCCCGCTGAGGCAGGAGACGAACCACTATACATCTCGTGTCACTCTCTCTCTCTCTCTAAAGCTAACTAGAGATCCCTCGGATCACTAACGTTAACAGGGGAAGAGATTACTTGCAAGTGAAAATAATATAATGTGAAGGATCAATAGAATATCAATGACCAAAGATGAAAGTAACCTCTAAATCATCAAGAACAAGCAGGTTAATCTTTCAGTTCCAGCTTTAACTCTATTCGAATATCTAACGGATAAAAATAAGCATAAAAATTTAGAACATCATCTATTGACTTACTGAGATGAAAAGCAAAAGCCTTGAAATACTATTGCTTTGTCAATCATTTTCTATTAGAATCTTTGCAACACTACAGGAAAATAGGTCATCTACGACATGCAAAAAAAGCCGTAAATGACTTTTTACGACTCGTGGATAGGCATCGTTATAGACAGCGTCGTAAAATTGAACTCCATTTTTTAATTTTACGGTGCGCATTTTGAACATCGTAAATAAGCTATTTGCACCCCGTGAATGATTATTTACGGCACACGTTAAACGCCGTAAATAAAATTTATGACGCGCATTGCATGCCATAAATGTTAAATTTACGGACCGCTATGCACGCCGTAAATATCATTCTGATTTAAAATATATATATATATATATATATATATTTAAATGTCAATTACTTTCTGTCAGGAAAAAACTGAGTAGAAGAAAGATAACCTTCTCAAAAAAAAAAAAAAGAGTAGAAGAAAGATAAGAACACTTCACTGAAAGTTAATAAATCACTTCAATTATTATATAATAACAATACCTATTGGTCCTAATCATCATAAAACTGCATTCTAGTTTTCAATTCACTAAAACGTATTAACTTAATGAGCAAACCAAGATCGTTTTACAAAATACATAAACACAACCAAATGATCAATACAATATGAGCTAGAATACAACAAGAGAAGATGCATCACCTGCTTCATGCACAACAGCCATTCCTTCAAAAGCAATAGCAGCAACACAGCTATTCAACACAAATAATCCGAGCTCCAAAACTTCTAGCAGCCACACGCAAGAAATCTTCTACTCAACTATGTGTTTAACTCCTCTCTATGGGGCAGAACTGAATGTTTTGTCACACAGTGAATAGGGACTTCAAGCACCTATATATACAAGCTAGATAGGTCTTCCCATAAAAGAATCCTTGATTCTAGCCAATGAGTTATTTGACATATGCTATAATTTATCATATCAACTAGTTAGATATTTATCTTTATCAAAATGAATTCCTAACCATATAAGTGACATACCAAAGCTCATTAGGTGTCTAGGTAGATAATTCATATATTTCCTATTTATTGTAATAAACTTAATCAATTTGTTATTGACTTAATGTAGATAATATTAGGTCCAAATAATATTTTACAATCTCCCCCCTTGGACCAATACTGTCTACATAACAACTGAACTAAAACTCATTCCAGAAAATAGCCAAAGTGTGCACTGAAATATATGGTTTCTCAAGATCCATTCAGTTTTGTCAAGAACGCAGCAGCTAAAATAGTACTTGGAAATAAACATGCTTATGTAAACATATTTGTTCCAAATAACCAATAATAACCATTGCATCTCACATGAACTACAAAACTGATATGATGAAATCAAGTGGTGAAGTATGTCATTCTGCAGTAAACACTTGATTATAGTCCAACTAAAAATTTTGAATATCAAAATCATAATGCAAACATTATTTACTTAAGCACCAGTGGATTGCATGTTTGCCTCTTACTGAATATACGCATATTTCCATCCACCTGATAATCAACAAAACTAAAATAGCAGCAATCAAATATTTTCAAAATAAGATCAAGCTGTGAAACAATATATCTGGAAATACCTCAAGCTTTATTCATTTGACCAAAATATGAATACATATTGTTTCTGACATGAACTGCAAACTAAAATAAAATTGAAACTTTCAAACTAAGAAATTGAAAACATAATTTTTATGACTTTTACTCTTTCTGAACTCAGGAATCTAAACTAGACAGAATTCTCATGTCTTCAACATGCTTCTTGAAAACTGAAACAGGTAATGCCTTGATAAAAGGGTCTGCAAGCTGTGCATCTGTGCTAATGGCAGCTATTTCAATCTCTCCATCTTTTACCCTCTTTCTCACACTATAGAACTTCAAGTCTATATGTTTTGAATTACTGGACCTTTTGCTATTCTTACAGAAGAACACAGCAGCTTCATTATCACAATAAACTTTCAGCTTTCCATCAACAAGATTACTTAAAATCTTTATTTCCAAAAGAAAGTTTCTAATCCATAGGCCTTCACATACACCTTCATATATGGCTATAATTTCTGCTTGCATGGTGGATGTGGCTATCAATGATTGTTTCATTGTTTTCCAAGCCACTGCATCACCTGCCAACATATATACATAGCCACAAGTAGACTTCATTGATGCAGGATAATTGCATGCAAAATCTGAGTCTGTGAAGCCTACAAGTTCAAGTTTCTTCACACGCTTATACACAAGCATGTGACTCTTAGTCCTTTGTAGGTATCTCAATACCTTTTTGTCAGTAGTCCAATGCTTGTGTCCAGGATCAGATTCAAATCTAGACAACATGCCAACTACAAAGGATAAATCTGGCCTAGTGCACACTTGTGTATACATGAGACTGCCAACTAATCTAGCATATGGTACAGACTCCATTTCCCTTTTCTCAACACTTGTTTTAGGGCATTGATCCTTATTTAATTGATCTCCCTTAGATATTAGAATCTCCCCATGAGCACAAGTAGCCATATCAAATCTCTAAAGTATTTTTGAAATGTAGGCTTGTTGAGATAATCCCAATAAACCTTGTGCTCTGTCTCTCTTTATCTCAATTACTAATACATAAGAATTAATCCTCTCCCAGATCCTTCATATCAAAATTTTTGGACAGAAATATTTTGGTATCTTTCAATAACGTAATGTTACTGCTAGCAAGGAGAATGTCATCTACATATAGGATAAGAAAAACAAACTGATTTCCAACAACTTTAAGATAAACACATTCATCTACTAGATTTTCTGTAAAACCAAAAGATGCAACCACATAATCAATTTTTCTATATCATTGTCTAGATCCTGTTTAAGTCCATATATAGATTTCTTAAGCTTACAACTAAGTTTTCTTTTCCAGTTTCAATATAGCCTTCTGGTTGTGACATGTATATCACTTCCTCCAGTTCACCATTTAAGAAGGCTGTTTTTACATCCATTTGATGTAACTCCATATCATAGTGACCTACAAGAGCCATTATGATTCTAAAAGAGTCCTTAGTTGAAACTGGTGAAAATGTTTCTGTAAAATCTATACCCTCCTTTTGTGTGAACCCTTTAGCTACAAGTCTTGCTTTGTGTCTCTCAATGTTTCCCTTGGCATCTCTCTTAGTTTCAAACACCCACTTGCTGCCTATAGGCTTGTGATTTGGATCTGGCTTCACAAGCTCCCACACTTCATTATTATACATGGATTCAAGCTCTGCATCCATGGCTTTCTTCCATTGTTTTGACTCATTACTTTCTACAACTTGCTTAACATTTACAGGGTCATTATCATCTGCTAAACTGCTTTCAACTTCTTGCAGATAAACCTCATAAATATCATTTTGACCACGAAAAGTTGGCTTCCTAGTTCTTTGTGATCTTCTAGGTTCAACTGCATTTTGTTGAGGTTCAGGAACATTTTGATCTGGTATAGGTTCAGCCACTTCAACATTTTGGTTTTCAAGTTCTAAGTCACCACCTACTGCATTGTGAACTTCACTTTCAGTTTCTGCATTATTTTTAAGGTTTGGCATTTCTATTTCTGTATCCTCATTTTTTGCAATTTCCTCAAAATCATCAGTTAAATCTTCAAATTTTGTATTACAAATACTCTCCCCCAGAAATTTAACCTGATGAGTTTCAAAAATTCTAGGTGAGTAGTGAGGTGCATAGAGTTTATAACCTTTAGGTTTTTCACAATAGCCTATAAAATGACAAGTTACAAATTTAGGGTCAAGTTTTCGTAAATTGGGATTGTAAATTCTTGCCTCAGCTTTACAACCACATACATGGCAATGATGCAGAATAGGTTGCCTACCACACCAAGACTCAAATGGTTTTTTATCTACAGAATTGTTTGGGGACCTATTGCAAAGATAGTTTGCAGTTCTTAAAGCTTCTCCCCAAAACATTTTTGGTAACCCAGAAGTACACATCATACTTCTTACCATATTCAACAGAGTTCTATTCTTTCTCTCTGCAACACCATTCTGTTGGGGATTGTATGGTGTTGTATATTGAGCTTTTATACCTACATCCTGCAGATATAAAGCAAATGGACCTTTTTGTTGTCCTTGCTCAGTATATTTACCAAAAAATTCACCCCCTTATCAGACCTCACAGTCTTAATTTTCATTTCTAGTTGATGTTCAACTTCAGTTTTGAAAATTTTAAATGCCTCAAGTGACTGTGATTTTTCTAACAATAGGTAGATGTAACAGTACCTTGAATAGTCATCTATGAATGTAATGAAAGAAATATTTCCATATATTGTTCTATGCCTGAAGGGACCACATATATCTGTATGAATTAACTCTAGCAGTTTTTCACTTTTGCTAGCAGTCTTTTTTCTTAAGTTTGTCATTTTACCCTTAAAACATTCAATGTAGTCTGCTAGGTCTGAAAAGTCTAGTTTTGGAAGTTTTTTGTTCTTTACTAATATTTGCAGTCTTTCTTTTGAAATGTGGCCTAGTCTCCTATGCCACAAGTAAGCTGATTTATCATTGAACAAGGTCCTTTTAACACCTGTGATGGTGTTGTTACTTAATGTGTTATTTATGTCTTCAATAAGTGAGATTACTTGTTGAGGTATTGAACAATTCAATTTCATATAATTATCCAAAATAACACCAAAACCATATAACAAGGAACCTTTAGAAATTTTTATTCCATCCAAATCAATGTAAAAACAGCAACCAGTCTTAACCAAAAGAGACATAGAAAGCAAATTCCTCTTAATCGAGGGAATGTAATAAACATTATCCAAAACTAAAAATTTCCAAAACCTAGATCTAGTCGTAAGGTTCCTATAGCCTTCACTACAACTCTCATGCCATTTTTCACACATACATTGGTTTCCTCACTTCTTGGTGCCCTCTTCTTTGTGAATCCCTGTAAAGAATTCGTAATATGCAAGGGTGAGCCAAAATCTAACCAATAAGTGTGAGGTTCAATATTGACAAAATTAATTTCTAAAGAAAAAGTTTATGTAGTACTTAAGAAATTTTTACCCTTCTTCACCAACCAAGCCTTAAAACCTGAGCAGTCCTTCTTCATATGTCCTACTTTCTTACAAAAGTAGCACTTGAACTTAAAAGCTTTGGTGGTGTTAGGTGCTGCAGTGTTTCTAGATGGCTTAGTGATGGTTTTGGTGACCTTAAGCTTGTTCTTCTTTTTCTTTGGCTTTTCCACCAGGTTCACAGAGGTTGCAGGCTCTCTCTCTTTCTTAATTCTATCTTCTTCATCAGCACAGATAGATATGAGCTCATCTATGGTCCAGGTACCATTTAGAGCATTGTAGCTAGTTCTTAGCCCACTGAAGGTATTTGGCAAAGAATGCAGTGCAATATGCACCACTTGGCTATCATTCACTCTCATCAGTAACTCCCTAAGCCTAGCATTAATGTGGATCAGCTTCATTATGTGCTCTCTAACTCCCCCAAAACCTTCATACTTCTGCTCATGGAAAGCCTTAGACAATCTTGCAGCCTTTGCTTTCTCACTCTCTTTAAATTTTCTCTCAATGGCCTCCATATAGTCAATAGCCAAGTCAGGTTCTTCTACACTACCTTTTACAGTAACAGACATAGTATTTCTAATGGTGTTCTTGGCCATTCTATTTGACCTGTGCCAGGCTTTAAATGCCTTAACCTCCTCAGCTGAACTATTTTTAGTTAATGCCTCGGGTTCATCCTCATGAAAGACTAGGTCTATATTCTCATGCATCATCATATAACGCTCTACCGAATCTCTCCAGGCTCTAAAGTTTGTTCCAGTGAGCATCAAAACTTTGTTGAGGTTCATGGAAATACTTCCTAATGAGAAAAGTCAAAAAGAAAAATTCTGTAAGTTTCAGTTTCAAAACTCAAAAAATACAAGGTTTCAATTTAGCAATATTTCTGCAGATTTATATGTTAGTTCCAAAAGCAGTTCAAAAAACACATAAAACACCAAAACAAAATATCAACCATAATGGCAACAAGTACCACAAAATACTATGTCAATGAAAATACCCCAAATCTGAATTTCACATTAGGCAACACTTTTGTATCAGTAGACATAATGTACTTAAGTTTCTGAATCTTCACCCCATAATTAGAGAACTCAAGTTATCCAAAAAGACAATCAACATCTTATGACAGTAGAAGAGTCTTTAAGTATCAAAATATGAATTCAAAATCATGTGTGAAGCTGTTTGTCACCAAACTATGCTATATTAACACTTCTTTGGAAGACACAAATAAGCACAGTTTGAAAACAATTAACACAAGTTTCCAGGTCATTTTTATCTTAATGATCAAATGCAAATAATAATAGAAATTGCTTTGTGCAACATGCCTATTTTTATTTGCAACAACTTGTGACCTAAATAAAGTTTAACTAAATTTAATTCAAGACATCAAGGCACTTGAAAAGAAACTTTACTCAATCTGCAATTTTCTCAATGAAAATATGACAACATTTACAGGGAGACAGTGAACTTCTTAACTCAAACATTCATCAATTATCATATAATCATTGTTCAATCACAGATATATGTTAGCAGAATGCAAAATATTAAGCATAACCATCCATAAACAATCAAAGAGAAAGCACAAAATTGTTTCAATTCAACTCAATTCAATTCAGAGACACAAGCACACCAAAACTTAAATTTCATCCAGTCACCATCTACTCTAGCCTAGGTGCATGCTGGGAATGCTTCTAGTGTTCTTGTAATTCAACAGAAAACGAATAAAAGCTTTGAATCGAAACATGGTTCTTAGAAGGCCTAACCTTTGCGACTGCAATTCTGCAACAATTTTAGCGGAAGCAATATTTCCCAATACTTGTATTCCCCAAGAACGATCTTTATCCGATTTTAATATATTTTTTTTCTTGGCCTGTTAACCAAAACCCTTATTTTCCAAAACGTTTTGCAATTCAACATAACACAAAACTCTAGTTCAAAATACAATGAATTGATCTTCTAAATATGATTTATGAATTGTGAAATTTGGCTCTGATACCATTTGTTAACTTAATGAGCAAACCAAGATCGTTTAACAAAATTCATAAACACAACCAAATTATCAATTCAATATGAGCTAGAATACAACAAGAGGAGATGCATCACCTGCTTCATGCACAACAGCCATTCCTTCAAAAGTAGTAGCAGTAACACAGCTATTCAACACAAATAATCCGAGCTCCAAAACTTCTAGCAGCCGCACGCAAGAATTCTTCTACTCAACTATGTGTTTAACTCCTCTCTATAGGGCAGGACTGAATGTTTTGTCACACAGTGAATAGGGACTTCAAGCACCTATATATACAAGCTAGATAGGTCTTCCCATAAAAGAATCATTAATTCTAGCCAATGAATTATTTGACATATGCTATAATTTATCACATCAACTAATTAGATATTTATCTTTATCAAAATGGATTCCTAACCATATGAGTGACATACCAAAGCTCATTAGGTGTCTGGGTAGATAATTCATATATTTCCTGTTTATTGTAATAAGCTTAATCAATTTGTTATTTACTTAATGTAGATAATATTAGGTCCAAATAATATTTTACAAATCGAACTAGATAATATTCATTCCTGCATCCAGAATTGCTAGTCCTCAAAATGACTCCCAAATAGGGATCAAGCCTGCAATTGCAGAAATGTATAAGAAAAAGGTTAAGAGAATTCAAATGTTGAATACCGACAACTAAATCATATCATAATAATTTGGACAGCCATTTGCCAAATGAAAAAAAAATTAGGACAGCCAAAACATGAAAGATCAAAAGGACACTGGTATTTTCAAACGGTGAAATATAAACTAGTAACCATGTTGCTAAAATTATAATCTTGGTTAAATTATACATTTCACTCTAAACTAATTGTAAAACAGTTATGAAATAGAAATTAGTAATTACCTTGTTAGAAATGTTGTTGGAGAGCCAATTTAGGCCATTGGCCTTCATATAGACCCTCTCCAGAGGTTACACAAGTGTTCTAGATGTACCCGTAAAGACAAATGATGCATATTAGACTAATGAAGATTGAATGAATACAGAAGCGGAGGAGGGACATGAAGCTCATGAAGTTACCAGTGACGTTGTCTGAGAGAGTGAAGGCCAAGCTTATCATTAATTTCAGTAGCATTCATTGCATTAGGGAGATCTTGCTTGTTGGCAAAAACAAGCAACACAGCTTCTCGTAGCTCATCCTGAAACCAATAATTAACTTAATTAAATATGGAGCAGAAACCAATATACATCTAATCTCACTTAGATAAAACCTCTAAAGAAAAAGGGAATAGATAACAGAAATAAAAGAATATACCGGAGACCTCGGGCCGTCCGATTGACTTGTAATTTTGATGGATTGATCGTACAAGTATTCCGGAGACCTCGGGTAGTCTCGGATGAAGTTTCGCCTCGATTGGCTTTACTTTTAGATTATTGGATTGATTTAGGAGTTCGAAAATTAATTGTTTTTAGTGTTTTGATTACTAAATCGAGGTCGTATTTTATTAGATGTTTGACGAAGTTGTTTAGACGGATTGTTACTCTTGTGTATCTCATGTGGCATATGAAGACGTAGCGGGATTTAGAGGTGAGTAAATCTCACGTGGTTCATTTATGAACCGAGTTATTTAATGTCGAAATTGATTGATAATTGTAAATCGTTTTTGAAAATAAAGATTTGTTTGGAATAATATGAACTCGATCGACTATGGTTCATAGGGCTATGGCTTTAAAAAATGAATTTAAGTATAAAATGAATTTCTTGGTTTTAACATGTATGAACTATATTTGGTATTAGACCCTGAGTGGATGACTACGTATATATATATTTATATTTACGTGAAATATTTATATCTGGATGGTGTGGCATTGTGATATATATACTTTTAATGAATTATATTGTTAAAATAGTGATTTGGAGTTATGATGTGATATTTGTGAGTCATGTAGGATTTCCTTAAATGTCTTGTTCTGAGGTAATAGGTTACGATTCAGTTAGAGCTGTAGTCTGTTGTATGCGTGCGGTTATGGTGGAAACTGGGTTACTGCACCATGAGTACGTACTCTGTTGTATGCGTACGGTCATGGTGGTAACTGTGTTATTGCATCATGAGTATGTAGTTTTCGAGGAATGTTGCTGATGTTCTTTCTTTAATTTATACGTGAGATTTGGATTTCTGTGAATTATATTGTTGATTTAATTGTAATCTCCTGAACTAAAATACACGCAGGGATTACTAATTTTTACCGAGTGTGATTGTATGTTTGGTTGTGTTTTGTAGAGTTAAATGTTGTTGCTTTAATTTATCTCACGAGTTGAGAAATTATAAGCATGTGTGACGTGAGTCATTTTAATTGGGTTTACTCATACGAGCTTCACAAGCTTACCGGGTTATTGTTTCAACCTGGTGCACTATTCCATGGTGTAGGGTTTATTGTGCAGGTAAGAGTAACAGTCATCGAAGCTGAGGTGTTGTTGCTGGTGTAGCTTGGACGTAGTAGGGTGCTTTGGTTTTAGTCTTCTGTTGTGTAATGAGTGTGGTGAGTGCGTTTACTTATTGAATTGTTATTCAGTTGAATTTATAAATTCTCGGAATGTAATATGTGACTCTAAAGAACGAGTCTATATTGACATTTGTGAGTTCGATTTGTGTAGTTGCTTAATTTAATTGAAAATTTTTCTAAGTGTTTTCTTGTACTTGTTAAGTTTTCGTGTTTCGGATTCGAAATTCAGGGCGTGACAAAAGGAGTGGATCTTTTATAGGTGAGGAAGAGACTGATATCTTCCTTGCTTTCAATGTGGGACTAATATGCTTCTATTCCCAGCTTCTGATGTTTTAGTGAAGTGATCTTGGCGCAGGGCGTGGCGGCACGTTTGCGGCGTTCTTGGGCTGAGCCAGAGCTTAGGCGATAGCTTGTCTGGTGGTGTTTCCGTAGGTCACACCCTTGATGGTTATTGGTACTGCTGGCGGTAGCATGAGCATGGCTCATTATAGCTAATTATGGTTTAGGCAAATGCTCATGTAAGTACAGTTGACACTCGCAACAATTGGACAGTGGCCCTCGATTGCTATTAAGCTTGCCTAAATCCAAAAAGGTACATTCTGATGAAGTCCTGAGCATGCTATTCTCAGGAAAACCTCGTAGCCCTAGCTTGAAGAGTAAAGAGAAGATGTAGCGTCTTTTATGCTTCTATGCCTATAAACTATCTACTAGATTATGTCATAGTTATAGACTTGCTTTAAATAAGTGAGCGATAAGTTCGAAAATAGTTGGTCTATTCCTATGTACAACTGTGGTCTTCACCACAAATCCTTGTTATGTCCATTGCGAGGCAGGGAAGGGTATGTAATGGTCTTCTTAACATGAGTTTTATCAATGAAATTATTATTTATCCAAAAAATTCTAATAATTATGCAAAATTAATAGTTATCACGACTGAAGCAGCTTCATTTTAGATATGAAATAAATGATAAATAACCATTAACTATGATATGCAGCTCGAAAGCACAATATACTTCCCTCTAAGCAAAAGACAACCGTCATTTGTAACTGATATGGCAACATATAAAGAGTTGCAATACACTTTAGGTCAATCACATTCAAATTTATAATTTAATTGTTAACAATAACTCATAAAATTAATAATAGTAATCAAGATGTATGTACGTACCTTGAGTAGCATATAACAAATCATACGTACTAGTTAGCCAAGAATAACAACTCATATATCATTGGCAATCTTAGTTTCATATAACGGTCAACAAATCATAAATCAAGAATAGCTAACATGATTACTGATTAATTGTCATTGAAAGCAAAATTATAAGTAATCAATGAGCATGCATGATTGGGAAGGAGTGAGACTAAGATAACTGAGTGAATGATTTCATGTGTGTGTGTCTATATATATATATATATATATATATACACACACACAACCCTTCAAGTTTTTGACCAATTTTCAATCACATATTCACATCTTAACCGTTTACATTTTAGGTTCTAATGTATAGATCATCCCTGCAAAATTTCAGCCAAATTGATGATTGTTAAGGCATTCAAAACCGCAATTAAAATAATGAACACGAACGGTTCCGGTTCGACAGATTTGGTTCGTTCATTGGTTTAATCGAGTTCGATACCTTAACGATCATCAATTTAGTTGAAAATTTGCAGAAGTGATCTATACATTAGGACCTAAAAACTGAATAGTTAAGATATGAATATGTGATCGAAAAGTGGTCAAAAACTGTAAATCTGTTCCTAAGGCTAAGGTAAGGATGTCCTTATCTGAGAAGGACTTTATATATATATATATATATATATATTGTAAAAGTAAATTGAGAATTGGAATCGGTCTACTCATTTAATTTCATAGTCCATTTATATAGGGATAAAATTACAACGGAAATATCAATTACAATAATGATACTAAATGTTGATTGAGCTGTGATTGTAATTCCTTGATTCCCTTCTCGTCAGTTGCTTTAAAGAAGGCACATAATGTGCTTTTCCTTTAACACTTCCCCTTGTGCCAAGTCAAAGACGAAATAGTGCATGAGTTGTTGCGCCACGAATTGTAATTTCTCTAGTACTTATAGTGATATTTCGAACCATGTAAATATGTGTAGTAAATAGCATTGAATAAATTCAATGCTTCAGAATAAAATCTAAAATTTATTAATAAGCCAACGATAATCAAATCAAGGTCTTGTTCAGAAATCTAATTCATCAAATCATTACTTAAACTTTAAGACCAAACAATAATCTAATTAAAAAAAATCATGAGGCATTATGCCGTCACAACTGTCTTTGAAAAATAAAATAAAGCAGATCAGTCAAAATCTAGAGCATCCATTGACTGAGCAAGTTCCTTGTTGCCTTTGAAGTTTGCAAATGTAAGGTTGACGTCTGGGTCATGGCCTTCTTCTTCCATACAGTAAGCCTCTTGTTCTTTAGACTCCCTATACCTCTTGTAAGTGGCTGCTACTCTGTTGCTTGCTTAGCAATTCTAGTTCCAATGCCCAATAACACCACATAGCATGGTTCATTGCCAACTCTTTCCTTTTTTACTGAAGGGTTCTTTGGTGCCTTTTGCATCTTGTTTCCATGACCACTAGGGTTAGCACTACCATCTCTGTGCCATACATTCGAAGGGCCTCCACAACCCCCACGTCCCTTTCCACGTGATGCATTGTTGCCACGTGGGTAGGGATCAGCATGTCCAACCTCTTTGCATTGGGGTTCTTTCCACCTTTCACTTTACCATAATTAGCCTAAGGAATTTTCTTTGTCCCAACGGGCCAAGCATTGTTGCTTAAAAGAACCTCATTACACCTCTCAACCACTTGCAGTAGGTTGATCAGCTTATTGAAGGTTGTGATTCTTTTGTTGTCATACTCCAGCTTATACTAGTTCGCTAGTATAAGTGCTGAAATAGGAAAGGTGGATAGAGTTTTCTCGATCATATCATTTTCTGTGAGTTCCCTTCCACAGAAATTAAGACATGCCTTTTAGAGCAACTTGTCCTTGTTGAAGTCATTGACCCTTTTATAGTCAAGCAAGCAGATTTCATTCCACTGAATAGTCAGTTCTGCGAGCAAAGTGTCATGAATGTTCCCAAAACGTCCCTTAAGGGCATCCCACAGTTCTTTAGATGTCTTCAACTGAAGGTACTCCCAGCTTAGGCTAGGGTCAATATGTCGCCTTAGAAACATTAAGGCACTTGCTTTCACCTTATTAGACGGTACATCATCTTTGGGGTCGATAATGGTGGCAGTGTAGTCTTTTGCCACAAAAGCGGTTTCCACATTAGAAACCCAACGATGGTACTCCAGTTCTTCTGAGTCCAAATTGTCAAATTCAAATCGAGTTGGATCAGGCATCTACATAAACAAGAGAGAAGATATATAAATAACGCCGTCATAAAGACATCCACGTGAATTATTTTCCAAGAATATGAATTTGATTTCAAGACCAAGATTCGTAATGGTCAATTTTTTTTTTCTTCGATGCTATGTGAAAATGTTTTATCACGGTAAGTATGTATGTATAATGCGCATGAATTTTCATTATCATGGCAAAACGCAATTTATATGTAGCATTCTAAATTAGGAATAACCATAGCAAGTTTAATAATGAATAAAAATAGCATATATATATAACTAAAATAAAAAAACAATTATATAGGGCAGTAGGTTATAGTAAAACTTGCTAAAACATGCTTTCGATATAACATGCTAGATAAAACAATTGTACAAGGTAGTCACAATTATAATATAAAGGCATGCATAGGAATAATTATATAAACGTAAATAAAATAAAACATGCTCAAAATTTCATAATAAAAACATAAAAAATAACATATTTAAAGCATGCTTAAACATGGTTATGTAAAATTCACAAAGTATGTTGATTGCACAATTTACCGAAGTATGAAATTAAATAAATAAAAGATAACATACTTTGTTTTGAGAAAACAAAACGATTCTAGCATACGCGTGTGTTGATGTAGGCGTGCGTAGCAATGTTTTCGGGCTTGAGAAAAACTGGGTCACTTCCTCTCTCTTTTCAGCAGTGGGCCATGGGGCCTTGTTCTTTTTCTTGGCCGCAAGGCCTTCTTATTTTGTTTTGTTTTTTTTTTGTTGGGCCACAGGGCCTGCTTTTTTTTTTTTTTTTCTCTTTTGGGCGTGGTCACCTTTTTTTTTTTTTCTCTGGGCCGACTCACCCCTCTTTTTTTTTTTTTTTTTTCTATTCTCTCTTCTTCTTCCTCATGCTTTTCTTCCTTTTTCTTTTCTGGGTCGTTAGTAACTCCTTCGTTTAGGGCGACGGGGCTTAGATGCGACAGCGGGCTGAGGACCTGGGAGAAAGGAGAAAGAGGTGGAGCGTCACGAAGCAAGACCCGAAGATGAGGACGGTGGTCTTCACAAATGAAGCCAACGATTTGGGTCGGGGCCACCCTTTTTTTTTTCTCTGGGCCTACTCACCCCTCTTTTTTTTCTATTGTCTCTTCTTCTTCCTCCTGCTTTTCTTCCTTTTTCTTTTCTGGGCCGTTAGTAACTCCTTCGTTTAGGGTGACAGGGCTTAGATGCGACAGCGGGCTGAGGACTTGGGAGCAACGCGAAAGAGGTGGAGCGTCACGAAGCAAGACCCGAAGATGAGGACGGTGATCTTCACCAAAGAATTAAAAAACACGCCTTAAGGCGCTCCTGAGGCCTAAAAAGCGAAAATGAACACCTCAATTGAGTCAGCTTCGATGAGAAGGCGACGAGGCTCCTGAGGCGGCGATCAAGGCGCCAAAGGCGTAAAAAGCGATGCCTGAGGTGTCGTAGGCGTACGCGCAGTGTTTTTTTTTTTTTTTGGGGTCGTTTCTGAAACGACGTAGTTTTGGTTTCTAAGGTTTAAAGAGATAGGTCGCGACATTGAGCAGCCTTAATCATTCGCCTCCCCTTCTCAGCTTTCGCACTCTCCTTGGTTTCTGATGCAAATCTCATAGAAACCCATTATCTTTCTCAATGATTTGGCTATAAAGGAGACCAAGGAGTTTGATTTGGCTGTAAAGGAGACCAAGGAGTTCGAGTTGCAGACTTGGAGTTCGATTATTGAAGTTTGTTTTGCAGCCTTCGAGTTCGATTTGGATTTTGGAGTTCGATTGGCAGACTTGGAGTTCGATTTGTAGACTTGGAGTTCGATTTGCAGGCTTGAAGTTCGATTTGCAGACTTGAAGAGGAACAATAAGAACAACAACAACACCCACATCAACTGTAGCAAATCAAATCGTCTAGGTAAGTTCTTTTTCAAAACTCTGTTTGATTTTGAATTATGGGTCATTGAGATAAACTCTGTTTGTAGATGATCAATTATGGGTTTTCATTTCATATTGTCTTTTAAATTATTTTTGTGATGATTATCTTTTTGCATTTGTCCTAGTTTGTTTTATATTGTTCTGGGAATTGTTTTGGGTGTTAGTTATCACCTGGGTGTAAATCAGAAGAAAATTTCCTTTCGTCTCTAAATTAAAGGCGATCAAGTTTCAGTTCTCTTATCTGGGTTTTCGTTTTCTTGCTTTTCATTCTGTTTGTTGATTTAGAGTCACTAATTTTTGATTGGTTAGGATTGTTCTAGGTTTGAATTCAAGGCTCTGTCCCTTCGATTTGTAGACTTGGAGTTCGAACTGCAAACTTGAAGAGGTGCTTGCAGAGACACTACTAGCATTTTAAGGTAAGATATCTTGAACGAGAGTTAAAGATTGTTGATTGTTAGTTTGTTACAACTATTAAGATTGTTGCTTTGTATCATTGACTTGTATCTGAAGTTCTGAACCATTAAGATTGTTGCCTTGTATCACTGACTGAATGCATATATGTTGGTGAATGACAATTAGTAATGTTCTTTTCGTTGAATCATAATGTGGTATGTATAAGAGTAGAAATTACATGAATATAGGTGATTATTACGTAAGGCTTACGCCTTATGCGCCTTATGCCTCAAGGCTGCAAGGCTCTCCCAAAAATGCCTCTGGTACGCCTTCAGCGTTTTAAAACATTAATCTTCACAAATGAAGCCGACGATCTGGGTAGTCTGAATCGAGGAAGCCGGTCTGAGTGCTTTGCTGTGATGCCGGGAACTGAAGAACATTGTTTTGAAAACATAATGGCGATCAGGAAAGCTGAAGGCGATCTTGAGATGGACAATTTTTTTTATTTTTTATTTTTTTAGGGTGGCGGCAGAGAGAAGAGAAAGTTGTTTTTCTAGGGTTTGAGTTTTTTTTGTTTTTTTTTCTTTTCAAAGCTAGGGCTAGAGACTCGTGCTAATAACGTATAAAAGTAAATAAGAATTGGTTTACTCATTTCAGTTGATAGTCCTTTTATATATAAGGATATAATTACAACAAAAATATCAATTACAATAGGGGAAATGCCCATACACCCCTAATTCACCAATATACTTACTATACACCCCACCAACTTATTTTTATTCCCTTTCACACAAAACTTTTCCCTTTCTTTTTCCAACCTTTGCAATTTTACTGTGAACAATATTTTTTCTCTTTCTTCCCTTTTGATGAAATGTGGTAGGCTCATCTTGAAGTTATTTATTTAGATAATAATTACAGTTAGAATTCATCCTCTATATTCGAAGGTAAACAGTTAATTTTTACTATTCATAATTTCGATCATCTCCATATTAGAATTAATTGCTATTTGTAAAATAACCAGTAAAGAGTTAGCTAAAGACAAAGAAAAGTTGAGAAAGTTAAAAGATTATAGGTCAAGGCTTAAAAGTGAAACTCCCGATTATTGGGATATTATATTCATAGTTCAAAAAAAGAATTTACGAAGCTGAGAAAACTATCGGAGATTTAGAATATACTCTCTGAGAAGAACAAAAACCACTTGATTGTTTGAGCATTGGTTAGATTATTTAAGCATTGGTTAGATCCGCAAATCACCGGTATCAAAGCTTACTGAAAAAGTTCAGGAAGAATCCCCAATTGGGACAATGTCTAAATTGATATTAGAGAAGTTGAATTCTCTACTAAAATCTTCTAATGAGAAACATCAAAACCTAATACAAGAAGTATCTAGATGTCACGATCATCTAGAAAAATTACCATATATAATCTACCAATTAGAAAAATTGGAAAATAAAATATATTATATCAAAGAACTTCCTAACCGAGAAAAAGAACAGCTAACAAGTGTTAGTAGAAAAATCAATGAACAACGAGAAATGCTGGATTCTATGAAAAATATACTGAAGGATAAGAAAAATCCTCCAGTAAAATCAAAGAAAGCTAATGGATTCAAACCATTAGAAAAACCTGAGAAGAATCCTGTTCCAAACATGATTTTTCTAGAACCTTCTACTACTTTGACTAGTATCAAATATGAAAAGCCAAAACACTTGGTAGCAAGAGATGTCAAGATGATGAGCATCTGTGGAAAAAAGAAAGGAGTGCAACTCCTAAATACAGAAGAATTTGAATACAATGAAGTAGAACAGGAGGTAAAAAACTCCGCAATTCCAAAATTAGATTTCAAACAAATCTATAAAAGAGGAAAGTTTGAATTGATGGACAGCCATCATTTCAAATTATTGGAATTCACAGCTCATTCCACAATAGGAGAAACATATCTCTTGATGATCACTCATCAAGAAGTTTCCAGAGCGAAGGCAAAAAGTTATCAATTTATGCATATTGGAGCAGTCCAAGTTGACATAAAACTACTTGCCCAAGAAGGCATAAACTGTTCAGTTCTATGTGTCTTACAGGACAAAAGACTAAGAGATTTTCAAGCTAGTCTGTTGGGAACACTTGAAGCATCTTTATGCAATCAAGTGACATATTTCAACTGTTTCCCAAATTTCTCAACCAACTTGAAAAATGCAGCTCACTGTCTAAGACTGAGAGTCAAGACGGATGGTATGTCAATGAAAGAAAATATGCAAGAACTCGCAATAGTATACAGAATATACTATAAACTGATGAGTACCATAATAGAACCAAAGACAAAGATATCAAATATCCCAGGTCTTACTACTGGATTTCTCACCAGTCAAAAGAACCATTCACAACAAATTCACATAATTACATAGAATGAGGTAACTTTCCCTATTGAATGTAAATTGTCTGGTCCGAAGAAACCACCAGAAAGTGCAAAAGATGCAATTTATGAAAGCAGAAAGACTAGAGATATCAGTCTAAAATTTGATGATCACAGAAAAAGTGATGTCGGCCCTGAGAATATTAGGATAAACAGAAATTTCAGAAGATAAACAGTACTAGAGAAACAAGTACTAGTGGCACTAAATTTGTTATAGAAGAACCAACAGATCTTATTACTGAAGAAGAACTAGAAGCTGATCTAAATAGACCAGTAAATATGTTTAGAGCGAAAAAAACTCTATGACTTCATGATGAAACAGAATCATGTGAAAATACTGAACAATTAGAACAACTAATTAAAGAAATGAAAATTTTGAAAATAGGAAAGGTCAGAAAAATCCTTCCTTATCAAGCTATAGAAATGGAAGACGGAGAAAGCTCTAGTTCCAAAATTTTCATCATTAGAGAAAAGTGAAAATTAAAACTCCCTATACAAAAAGCTCATACAGGCAAAAAAGAAGAAAGAAATTCACAAAGATTTTTCCCATAAGACAATATGCCCAGGGTGCCAATCACAAATTATGGTGTATGGCTAAATCTAGACAAATCTCTAGATAAAAGAAAAACGACTAATAGGTAGATAGCCTTAATTATGATGGCTTCTGCTCTTGCCCTTGGAAAGTTTGAAGTACTAGATCTTCAGGTGTACTATGAAACTACTCTCACTGGAGTAGCCAAGAAATACTATTTGTCTTTCAAAGAGACTACCAGAGGAAGAGACTGGCTGGAAGAAATAAAAAATTTAAAATCTCCGTATAATTTTGCATTGCCCCTGTACGCTCAATTCTGTGGAGATCTCTCAAATTTGAGTGAAAATGCCAAAGAAGCGGCCAAATCAAATATCTATACTCTCAAAATTTGTGACATGAGATATTTTGAAGAATATCTAAATGAATTCCAAGAATACTACTGTACAATAGGTGAACTAGAAAATACTGATCTAGTAAACCTGTTACACAGAAAACTTCTTGAACCATGGAGAACAGTTGTGAGAGAAAGTATAGCTGAAAAACCAATTGAAAGATTTTCAGTTGGAGGAATAGCCAACAAAATTGGGCAATTACTAAAAGAACAATGCAAAGCAAATCTTAGAGCCAAAATGGCCAAGAAACAGCTCAAATGAGTAAAAAACTTCTGTTATGGAATTTTAGATATGCCTACCAATTGGGGATGTCATGAATCCAAGTTTCGTAAGAAGAAAAAAGAAAAGTTTTACTCAAAATGGTTCAGAAAAAATGAAAACAAAAAGGATTGGAAGTTAAAGAAAAGCTCTAATTCAAGAAATCAGAAGGAGATCCAAAAAAGAAATTCTTCAAGAAAAAGAAGAATCACCAAAATAACCATCAGAATAAACCACAAAAGAAAGCCTGCAGATGCCGGCTCTGTAAAGCTGAAGGGTATTATGCCAACGAATGTCTTGAAAAAACTAAAAGATCTACAAAAACTCTATTTGAAGAATATATGCCTATAGTAAAAACAACAAATATGAAAGGCTATGAAATAGCTTATTTTGATGAAGAAGATGATGATAGGTCAGTTTACTCTACTTGATCTGAAGAAGAATTTTCATCTGACTCTGAAATATAATATTTAGAATCTAGACAGATGAATGTTCTTAAAGTAAAAAAAGGGGAAGAAAGTAAGACAGAAGTAATAATGTCTTCATATCAAATTAACCCTGGTACATGAATGTGACTACTGCCTATGTCACAAAAGGAATGGACTTCCTATGTTCTGTGAAGAGTCAAGAAAGACTTATCACAAAGAATGCCTCACAGCAGAAGCAAGAAGAAAAACCGAGAATGGCCTTATCAGCCAATTGGTAGAACAAGAATAAGAAAAATATTTCTATGAAAAGAAAGATTAAGAAGTTCTAGAACTAGCATCAACTGTTCTTTCATCTCCAAAAGAAGAAAAGGAAGAAGAACAGGTAGACGACAACATAAAACTTGTTGAAATAGAAAACATTCCAAAAGAATGTAAACAATTCATACCACAAGAACAAGCTCAAGAAAATGAGTTTCAATAATCGAAAATCATTGGAATAAAATTTCCTAATCATAGAAAATATCATCTACATGCATTTGTAGATAATGGATCAGGATTCGCAGCTGCAAAAAGATTTGCAATTCAAGAAGAACTCTGGAAAGAAGACAATAAAAGAGTACCTACTGGCGTTCAATTTGATGGAAGCCACCTAACCATGAAAAAGGTAGCTAGAGATGTTCATATCACCATTAATGGAGGAACATTTGTCATCAACACTCTTTGGCAATCAGAAGGCCAAGGATCAGATTTCTTGTTGGGAAATAATTTCCTTCTCCAACAGAAATTTGTTTAAGATAAAGAAGCTATGAGCATTGGAAAAGGAGACAGAATGTTTTGGGCCGATAGAATAACCAAGCAAAAAGTGTTTTAGGTCTAAACTTTACTACTCAATACCAAAGATTGCAACAAAATATTAGTGATCATAAGCCCTATAAGCCCAAATTTGAATCTGTGCTTCAAATTAAGCAACAAAAAGAATTTCTTATCGAAGATTCTTCTGAAAAAGAAGAGGAAGAAGAAAGAACCAGTGAAGATGAAGAAGTTAGTTTTATCTATGAGCATAATCTCAAGCATTTTCAAAATAAGCTTGAATATCAGAAAATCTCTACTCTTGATAACATAAAGAAAATGCTCAAACATAATATATATGTCGACCCTCAGAAATTTTAGGAAAAGACCCAGTGGTCTGTGAATTAAGATTACATGATATGAATGCTATATGTCATGTCAAGCTTAATATAAAGAGGAAGATAAAAAAGAATTCAGAAAAGATATAGAAGATCTCTTGAACAAGAGATTAATTCGACCATCTACTAGCTCTCATCATGCTCCAGCTTTCTACGTAAGAAATCATGCAGAAGATGTTAGAGGAAAAGCTAGAATAGTGATTGATTACAGAGATGTCAATAAGAAATCTGTTAAAGACGGTTATCAAATAGCTCAAGCAAGAGTCTTGATCAATCAGCTCAAAGGAGCTAAAGTCTTTTCAAAATTTGATGCAAAGTTGGGTTTTTGGCAAGTCAAGATGCATCCAGATAGTGTTCCCCTCACTGCAATTGGAACACCATAAGGTCATTACGAATGGTTAGTAATGCCCTTTGGCTTAAAACAAGCCCCTTCATTCTTCCAAAGAAAGATGGATGACATCTTCAAACATGTTGTTGAATTCTGTGTCGTCTATATCGATGACATTCTTGTCTTCTCTAAAAATAGAGAAGAACACATGAAACACCTTTATGAGGTTGTTAAATTGATAATTCAGCATGGAATAATCTTAGGAGAAAAGAAAGTCTTTTTTTTATTCTAGATGAAGTTGATTTTCTTGGTATAAATATCAAGAATTGATTAATAAAACTCCAACCCCATATCCTTGAGAAAATCTGGAAATTCCCAGATAAAATTCCTAATGCTAAGAGTCTAGAAAGATTCTTAGGAGTCATCAACTATGGAAGGGATTTCATTCCCAAAGTCTCAGGACTAACAACATTGTTATCTCTTAAAACAAGTTCCAAAAGAAAATGGAGCTTCACAGAAGATGATGAAAAAACTGTGAATCAGATAAAAGCCCTCTGCAAAAACCTCCCTCTTCTCGAACAACGAGAAGAAAATGATGAAATCATTCTCCAAACTGATGCTAGTGATAATTACTAGTCCGGTGTTGTTTTGGCAAAAACGCCTGGAACTAACATTGAAAAGATCTGTAAATTTTGTTGTGGCAAGTTCAACCCTGCAAAGCAAAATTATCCTATAGGAGAAAAACAGATTTTGGTTGTGAAGAAGACAATTTTAAGTTCTCCAACTTTCATAGGAAAACCCTTTACTGTACGCACCGATTGTGCTAGAGTAAAGAATTTTAAAAATTTTAAACTTGATAAAGCTGCTGATTGAGGAAGATTAGCAAATTGGCAATTATTTCTTAACCAATATGATTATAATGTTGAATTAATTGCAGGAAACAAGAACTATCTACCAAACGCCTTAACAAGAGAAATAGCAATGTTCAGCCAAAGAGAAGTCGATGAAGGTCGCAATCCCAGAAACAGAAGAACAGGAAAAGAACCTGAAAATGCTGAGGAGCCCAAAGAAAAAATGCTCAAAAGATTTCTACTAAATCCAAAAGGATTAGCCACAACTGATCAATCCCAGAGTAAAGGATTGGCTAGCCTCTCTCAAACGGCAGACAATAAAGACTCATCAAGACCGTTTAAGGCAGTTGCTTTGCCAAAAAGCAAAATAATTCCGTTTGGAGTTATAAATGTTTTCAATGATGAATAAAAACTTTCGATGAACCTGTGTTCAGAACTAGCAGAAGATTAGCATATCATCAGAAAGCTATTTTAGATAACCTTTTATATGCTTTTCAGGAAAGAAACAGCGGTCTCATGTTTCCAGCTTTCTTTGCCCTAGCTGAAGAACTTCATGAAAATGCCACGCCATAGTTTGAAGCAGATCATGAATATATGACATAGCAGAGTGCTGTCCAGAATGAGAAAATTTAGTATCTTGAAGATCCTGAAAGTGCTAGAATTCCAGTCTTAGCACTAAAAGAATCAAAATGATTCGACTTTCATAATCTTTTTGGAAGTCAAAATTCTAACTCATTTCTACCTCCAACTCTCTTCACTATCCCTGGACCTTATGTTGGAAGATATGTGGTTAATGTTCAGAGTGAACATCCTCAAGTTTGGCTTGTTGAAAATGGTTTTGTCCACAATCTTTGGACCAAAACAAATGATGATCTCAAGGGACTGCCACCCATCATAGTCAACACGGTCAAGAACGTTAGAAAAAATGACTGCATCCTTAGATTGAAGTTCAGATCGACTTTACTAGAGTGGATTCAGAAGAAAAATGGGGAGGTTGACTATATTTCTCCATACCATTATGTGAGAATCATTTAAGGGAAGTATCTTCACCCTGGATGTGTTGGATACAATGGCCAACCAAATTCTAGTATTCTCTGGATGAAGGCTATGTCACTGGAATATATCAAAAAGATTATTAAAGAAGATATAGAAAATACATTCCTGGCAGCAGGAGAAAAAATTATTGTTACTGCATATGATCATCCTGAGGTTATTAGTAGTGACCTTTTCTTATCTCTTAAGAGAAAAGAGATCGACTCCAAGTTAGCCTGTTTTCAGTAGATCGAAAATATTGAAAACGACAAACACTACAAGATGTATGAAGATACAAACGTGGAAGAAAACGAAACTAAAGCTAGGATGGAAAACAGCTCTTTTGTCCTACACCACAATTTTGGAACAGATGAAAACATGTGAAGCAGCATGTGTATAAAGCACCGAAAGCAACAAAAGCAACTTTGGCATTTTCTCTAAATATACTTTTGCTTTTCAAAAAGAAGAAGGTGAAAAACATTTTACCTAAAGGAATCTGCTTTTCGTCATCCGACCTTAATCATCCAAAGCACTCACGATAGCAAAAAATAATGGAGTTGTGCTATACATTTTGTTGTTTTGAATTAAAGTTTGAGTTCCTCTCCCTATATAAGGGGCCTTAGGTTCAGTTTGTAAGGCATCAGAAAATTGAGCAGAAGAGTTTTCTCTCAAGAAGTAAAAAAGTCATAGTAGCAACATGTTCTTTACTTCCCGTCTAGTGGGAGTAGTGTGCTTTCATTTCAAGTAAGTATCTGTAATCATCCTCATGGATAGCTGTAATCATTCACGGCGTGTAATTATGTTTAAATAAATAATTCTAGATTGCTCATCCACTTCGTCTAAAATTTTCAAGTTCAGAATGATTTATGTTTATATTGTTTACCTATTTTCTGTCTGTATCCTATAGAACATTGAAGTTTAGATTTTCTGTTTCACAGGAAGTACTAGTTTTGGCTTAGGATAGATACAAGCAGCAGTGATTCCGCCTGTTAAAGTAACCATTAGGTGAAAAACTTGGACATGTTGGATGCTAGTTTTGTTTTTCTCAAAAGCTTAAATTAGGTTTTCCAAAAAACAAAAGAAAAAAGTAAATCCAAACCCAAAAGTCAACTTTTTAGTACATTACAAACATATTGGCGTAAGTGGGCAAAATACATGGTGTTTCTGGGTATACGGAAAAAAACTCTTACAATAATGATAGTAAATGCTGATTGAGCTGTAATCGCAATTACTTGATTTCCTCTTCATCAGTTAGTTTGACAAAAGCACATAATATGTTTTTCCTTTAACAAAAACAATAAATTTTGTGAGCCCAATAAAATTAATAATATTAATATGTTTTCATATAATTATTTTTGTTTTTCCTGGAATATGTGTTTTTTTGTTTTTCCTGGAATCCAGATTACATGAGAATTTGTTTCCTTATGGGTGTGGAAGACCTTTCTGTGGTCGAATTATAGCGTATAAATAAAAATCCTCGTGTCTATCGTAGATAGACGAAGTTGTTCGAAGCTGATGGAGGAGATGGTGGTGCTTCGGTTATCCACCAAAGTGAAACAAGAAACTAGCTGGTACGCCTGAATTAAGCGCACAAAATTACCCTGCAAAAGACAATTGTTAGTATAGGATAAGCAGGGATCGTTCAGTCCGGGGATTGAGGGTACACCTGTAATTGCAAAAATAAATTAATAAAAGTAAAAAGTATTATGTACAAAAATAACAAATAAAGAATTAAAATAATAAAGTAAAAAGTATTATGTACAAAAATAAAACAAAGAATATAAATATATACAAGTTAATGTAAAAAGGGGGGATTGGAGTTTTCAAAACGCAAACAATAATAAAAGAAAGAAAATGTTTCAATTTTTAGGGATTCCAAATCAGATGTATGGACGTTGAGAACTTCGTAATCCACCACTAGCTAAGATAAGAGAAAGACAATTTAACCTAATCTTCAATTACTAAGGCATGTGAATGAAACCAATCAAGAACTTTAGGATCGCCGCTAAAGCCTTATTTTTCCCAAAATTACTTAGAACCGTGAACGCACTGCATCCTAAGCTTGCTTATATGCAATCAAGGTGTAGAACGCTACCCTATCAAATTAACTCATTAAGCACACATAAACACATTAAGCTCTTTGGAAAGATTGATTTTAGAGTACAAAACTAGTGAGGAACGACATCCTAGCATGCATTCTATTTGTTTGATTTCACCTAACATGTAGGCTTTACTACTTGAGTGTTTTAAGACCGTGAACGCACTGCACCTGAAAACTAGCTCCAATTACATGCTCATATTTTAGGTGATCAATCTAAGACATAAACATATAAAAGATTTTATAAAACAAAACCAAACAAAGCATTCACAAAACCTTGTAATCGAAAAAGAGATTCAAAAGCTAAATATCCATCACATAACTAGGATTTCATACTAGTTCTCAACAAGAAAATTACTCACTCATAGTTTGGAAATCCAAAAAAAAAATAAAACCAAAGGAAATTACAAGGAAAAAGATAGAATTACACCATGAAGGGAGTGGATGATGAAAATCTTGAGACGTTGATCTTGAATCTTGAAAGCAAGACTTCACTATCACAGCACAAGGTGGATGATGATGGCTAGGAGGCTTCATGGCTTGTTCTTCTCTTCTTCTCTTTGCTTGGAAATGCAGAAACTTGAAAGTAGAGGATGGAAAGGAAAATGGAAAGGAAATGGGGAGACAAAGAAGATGGAATGGATGAAGGAATGTGTATAGGAAAATGGAAAGGAAATGGAGAGACAAAGAAGATGGAATGGATGAAGGAATGTGTATTAGAATGAGAGGAGAAGGTGTTTATATAGGGAAGAAAAAGAAGAGTGAAATGATGAGTGGAAGAAAAATAATGAAAGTGGATCTAAGTTCACTTGTAAAATATGGAAAAGATAGAGAAATGATGAAATGAAAGCAAAGCATGAAGGTGCAGCAACATGGAAGTGATGATGATCTATTAAAGAGATTGTAGAAGAAAAATATATCCAAGGAAAAAGAGAAAAGCATCTAGCTTTCTTCATGTGGGTAGGAAACATGAACATGTGAATATTGAGCTAGTTTTAGGTCAGTTTCTGCCCCTTTATTCCTTCAATTATTTCTCCAACAAGACTTCATTATATGCCTTCGACTTCTTCATATGAAATGTTCCCATATGAGTGTAGATCATCCTGACAAATTTTCAGAGCTTTCTTCCATGTGGTTGGGCCAGAAATGCTGTTGGACCTCTTACAGGTCCAGTTTTCCAGTTTTGCTTCTGTAGAAAATTGGACTGATTGTTTGAAGGCCTTCCACTCATAGTTTGCTCTGGCACTCTCATAAGAAATGATCCTTGGGCTTTCTAGAATGAATCTGGAAAGTTTCAACTCATTTGGAGTTCAGATGGTTAGTCTGCCACTCCTCATTTCTTGTCTAGCTCGCTTTCTCATTGGCTCAATTTCTCCAAGACACGCTTTGTCAGGCCAAAATGCTTATTTTGGGGCCAACCAGCTCATTTCATCATCATCTACTCCAATGTACCTAAAAAAATAGAAATTGAGTTAAAAATCGATTCGTTAAGGAATTAACTAAGCAAAATGTGAGGAATTAACTATTAAAATACCACATTAAAATGCTCCTATCAAATTACCCCACACTTAGCTTTTGCTAGTCGCTTAGCAAAACAAAAATACAAAACAGAACAAAGGCTTGACAAAAAGCAAGTAAATGACTCTACTGCTCCTAACTATTGTCTCAGAGATATCAAACTCATGGCTTTCAGGTTAAACACTTAATCAAAATCACATAGATAATTCCAAGGTTAATAAACATGTGACACTCATATGACTAAGTAAGATATGGAGAACTTTAAGTTATACAGTGAATAATAGCATGTTTCGACAAGTCCAATCCAAACTCACAAGGCATACTCTCGATTTTTCTCTCAGAAATGGCTATGCTTAAAAGCTTCACACTCAAGTATATGCAAGAGAACAAATTGTAAGGCAACAAACAGCTTGCATATTTCATCAATAAAAGCATTTTGTGAAGAATTTTTAAAGACCTCATGAAATGCCTAAGTGCACAAATGGACCTAAACCATAAGCTTGACTGCGTAACTGACTCCACTAACCAAAGGCTGCACATCTCAAGGATCAAGTCAGCACTTAAAACAGGTTGTAATGGGGCTAAGCTAGGGTTTTTGAAATGAAGATTAAGGATACAAAAATCCTAAGGACCTAGCAGAGCATATATGGACCACCTTATGTCATCATTTTTGTAGACCAAATATCATTGTTTTGGGCCAAACCTTCACTCTAACCAACATGGGAACGGACAAAGGCATAATTTTCAACTTTGAGCCTTCTACAAATTTGAAAGTCCAAAACCACACTTCAACAATTTCCCAAGAGTTTTCTTTTCAATTTTTCTTCTCTTTTGCCGCTTTTCTTTCTTTCTTTTTCATTTTCATTTTCTTTCATTTTTTTTTTCTTGGATTTTCCCCACCCCACACTTGTCTTTCATCGTCACCCCTACATACTATGTCATGCTCTACTAAGTCCCTAAGACAAGGGTAGAGATATCCTGTACTAAGCTCATGGTAGGGTAGTGAGGGTGATGAAACAAAGGTTTTCAACGTAGGCTCAAAGGGGTTCATTCTAAGGAGTCCCACGACGGGCACAATTGGGGACACATGCTTGTTTGGCTATGGTGGTTACCCTAATGCCTTCTATCCTATCCAGGATCAGTGCATATTATGGCATACAAGTTTTGACAGTCACAACAGCCGAGTTCTAGTACTCTCTAGTCCATTAAAATCTATGGCACATGATCATTGGATTTTCAAAGAATGATGAGGTTTTGCAAATACAGCCACGAAATTCTAGAATTATCAATAAGCACTCGAAAAGAAAGTATTTTAGCTCAACAGCTCACTTAGGGTCAAATGAATCAGACTTAATCCTAGCATGCTTAATGAACCAAGTTACAATCCTATCTCAGATCTTCATACAAGCATCACAATGTTGATTAACCACAGAATTCAATTAAGTCCTATTTCGATTGTGAAAACCTTCAGCCATGAATTCAGAGACATGTTCATCCTAGACGTTAAGAGCATCCTAAGACTCAAACAAACAAAAACACTCTAAAACCAACATTTTTTTTTTTTTACAATTTAATTTAATTTCAACACTTAGGTACGGGAACAGGGAGTCTCAATGTGCAATGGGACTGAAACAGCTACCCTTTTTCAAGACTATGTTTAATCCAATATACCTTAGTGTATCACAACATTTTCTTTTGTTATAAACATTTTTTTTTTATATATACTAACTACTAAAAACACAATAAAGCAATAATCCGTCCCTCATACTTAATTCATGCATTGTCCTCAATGTATAAACAAATATAAAGCATGCAAAGCATAAATCAAGCATAGAAGAGAAAGTTAACACAACGAAACCTAAAACAACTTAAAATTCATGAAAATAAAATTGAAGGAAAAGTTCAAGAAAGCAAATCTGCGTTTGATGCTTCCACCACAGCTACAGTTGAAATGGGTTGCCTCCCATGCAGCGCTTAATGTTTAAAGTCTTTCAGCCTAGACTTGTACCTCCATTTACTCCTTTGGAGGAGCGGTGTGAGGGCGAGTGGCAGCCCTCTTGCTGGTTTCAGCCTCCTGAGGAGGGTCCTCATGGTGTGATGCAGTAGCTTCCTTGCGAGGAAACCCAGGAGGATAACTCTGCAAGTTATTGACTTCCTGAGCAAGCTTGTTTATTGCAGTGTGACAGCGGATCAAAGAGAAGTTCATCTCAGAGATGTAATCGATCATGCATGTGACTCTCCAATCTGTCACCATAATACCATCGCGGAGAGAGGAGCGCAAATCATCAATCGAATCTGACAAGCTTTCTAGGGTGGCCACAGGCCGAGGAGCACGAGCAGCTGGTGAGGAAGAAGACTCTCCGGGATGCAGTCTGGGAGAGCGACGAGGCAGAGGAGGGGGACTGCGGGTACGCTCACGGATAGGACGATGGTCCCCTGGACGAGTAAGCCCAGCTCTAGTGGCCGCTTGACGACCTTCTTCCTCCAAAGAGAGAACACGGCGTTGATTGACGCCCCTGCGAGGGGTAACCTTGGTTCGAGCCATGAGGAAGTAGAAGGAATTTGAAACTGCACAGGCACACGGTTTAAACAAAGCTTCTCCGGGAAGGAGAAAAGTTATGACAGTTCACGGCCCAAGAAACATGTATGCCAATGAAAAAAAAAACTCCCCCATGTGTAAATATTCCTTTCTTTTCCGTAATTTACGGTAATTAGATCTGTTTTCGGCTGTAGCTTGTCTGTCACAGCTCCTCGAGATTCTTTTGGTTCCCCCACGTGTCCTTTCTTTTCCTGGATTTATGGCAATTAGACCTGCTTTCGGCTGTAGCTTGTCTGTCACAGCTCCTCGAGATTCGTTTGGTTCCCCCACGTGTCCTCCACGCGCCAACAGCTTTTCCGTGTTTTCGGGTGACTTTAATCCAACGCGTAGATTTAATCTCAGAGATCGTCCATCCAACGGTGGAGGTCTGCTCACTCGTTCTATAAATAGGTGCATTCTGAGGGAGTGACTGTTCACTCCAAAAGAAAATTCTTCCGAGTTCCAGCCTTTCTCTCTCAACCCTTCAGCCTTTCTTTCGAAACTCAAATCCTTTCTTCAATTTCAATCCTTCTCCTCCTGATCTTCTCTTCCATCAGGAAGATTCAATCTCTTCTTTCATTCGAAAAATTAGATCACCAACACAACTTCCTCAACTCATCAACATGGAACCACGAACTCTGCAACTAATGGAGTTACAAGCCCAGCAACCAACCGAGGAGGGAGGAAGCATCCAAGCAGCCGGGAGTAGTGCCAACACGCCTATCAGGCCGACCAATAACCGGTGGACTCCCACACCAGATCAACTAAGAATCCTCCAGGAGCTTTACTATGACAAGGTGCTTAAATGCCCAACTCCAGAGCAGATTCAAGAGATCTGCCTTAATCTGCAACAATATGGGCAGATCGAGGACAAGAACGTCTTCTTTTGGTTCCAGAACCTCAAGGCTCGTGAGAGGCAGAAGTTGAGGGAATTTCGGAACGTTCGGGTTGGTGGATCTCTCGATCTCAATTTTGGATCCACTAGTTCTACTGATGATGGTAGGTCCATTGATCTAAACTTTGGTTCCACTGGTTCTACTAGTACTGACAGATCCATTGATCTAAATTTTGTGTCACGTGTCGGCTATGGTATTGATGGATCGATCATGGAACAACGAGGAGAATATCACCAAGAGATTGAAACCCTTCCACTGTTCCCCATGCACGGTGAGAACGTCCTTGGTAACCCGAAGACTACTTCCGAGGAAGGTAGCGCATATGGTTGGTACTCCGGTGGCTGGGACGACAACAATGGTGGTTCTTGCATTTCTCTTGAGCCTAGTCTCAACTCCTCCGGAGCTGCTGACATGACTTAGTATAGTGCATTATTAAATTATTATTATTATTTTTTAATTTTTAATTTTTAATTTTTTTTTTTTGTAAATAGTTGAATTTAATAAGACCGAATGAATGCAGTTTTTTTGTTTTTTTAATTTTTTTTTAAAATTATTTATTTATTTATATGCTCCTATCAGTAGCCCATACCCAGATCGGGGGAGGTGAGCGAGGATTATATTCTCGTGAAAGTAAGGTTTTCGAGGGCAATTGGGAGCCGCAGTAGCCTTGATTACCCAGTTATTTGGGAGGAACGCTCCTAGATTCGAGACAATTTTGGGTCAAGCTCCGATCTGTCCAGAATGTTTCATCCCCCTACAGGACTAGGTGCGCACAATCAATCACAGAATCTCTGTCACTCATGCGTGTCCCCGAGGAGGAACATCCCAATGCCATCAACAAGTTACTGGAGGTGCTTGACGCCACAGTCTCCACCGAGCTGCCTATTGACGTGGCCATATGGGACATGACTTTTCTATTCGGCAGCGATGCCGTATCTGAATCCATGGACATGTATAAGCCCAATCTTGTTCCCGCGACAAGGTCATCGATTGAAGCCCTGGAGAGAGTGAACGTCGATCATACGTTGCCTTATGAAGATCCATGTGTTATTTGTTTGGAGGATTTCAGTGTTGATCAAATGGTTATCCACTTGCCCTGTTCGCACTATTATCATGAACATTGCATTGTCCAGTCACTGGAGATCAGTCACATGTGTCCCCTCTGCCGCTACCCAATGCCAACTCTGGTGGAGGAAGTGCCTTCTCAACCCTGTTGAGCCCCAGTAAAGCCCCTTCATTTATTTGCAATTGCCAGTTTAGTTTCTTCTTCTATTGTCACAGTCTAGTGCTGTTTAATTTGCTGAAATTATAATCTTTTCTGCACTTATGCTTTACAACTGGTCATTGCCTCTTCAGGTTTCACATCTTGTTTCAAACTATAATTCAAAGCTTCATTTTAGTTTGATCAATCTGTATTAACAGTTTTTTGTTTAAAAAATTGATACCCATGTTGTCACTTTTGGTCCTGAATCATACCCCTGTAAAAAGTTGCTTGCTTTAATTGTTGATCTTCTCTGAGAAGATGTGAAATTTGCAAAACTTGGGGTGTGCTTCATATGAAACTTATAAGGTCTTAGTTTTGACTTCTTGGACATACATGCATGTTTGTATTCAAATTCATGTTTAGTTGCTTAAGTTGTGCACTATCAACAATGCAAAAGAAGAGAAGTTGGAAGATATGCTTCATGTGACCATAACCATTTTCTGGTTTTGGAAGCAAAGTAGTACCAGTATTCTAAGTTAACTTCGGCTTAGGAATCAGTTTAAACTTGTGTAATAGACAGCTACTTCGCGGCTGCGCAGAGCTGAATGAAGCTCCTGTATCCACATAATTTAGTGTTGTCGGAAGTAAGAAACCACAGACATTTCATCTTTTGTTCTGCCTCATGACTTTGTTTGCATCATGACAAAAGGGTACTAAGACAAGTAGTTACATCGGAAGGGTTCATTCTGTCACTACTATATTCTTTAAGAATCATACTGAGGTAGTGCAAAAATCTTGAGTTGTAATAGTTCTGTTGAATGGCAATTTGACCTTTTGATTCCAAATTTTTTTTTTGTCAGGTTTAATTATCGACACATGGCCAATACTTTATCCCTGTACAGGTAAGCACACAGGTCTTCTCCTCCTAGATGATCTTTTTTTCTTTTCTCACGTAAATAGTTATGTTTTCTTTTGATTTAAAGGACGGTTAGCCACTTGGAATACCTGATGAGAGGATAATACTTATACTGGCAGGTGACATAATAATACTTATACTGGCAGGTGACATAGCCTGTAATGCTAGAAACAAGTACCCTGCCCAAGTTTTAATAATGAAAACCACAGACTCAACTTGTATGGAGATAATGTTGAGGTGAGATTCCCTGATTATAGGCTGATTCCAGAGACTCAACTTGTATGGTATACATGTCTACCTGGGTACTATGTCGATATTGTGAGAGTGAGACTGATCGAGAACTGAGAATTTAGGTGAATCTGATTGTTTCTCCTTTTGAATGTACTTCTGCTCTATTTATTTTCTAAATTTCTTTTTCTTCTTCTGGTTATAAACAAAAACTTGATTCTTCGGAAGTAACAAAAATATGAAGTTCCCTATTCGATTATGCTTCCCAATTTCCTTGATTAACTCCTCCTTTGCAACCTCTGCCCCAATCAGAAAGCAGGGAGTTTCTGTACATATATTATAGTGAATTACCAATGCAGGAGAGAATCCTGATTGCTAGATGAACCCTATGCAACAAAATTCAAGATACCTCAGCAACTTTTCGTTGCTATTTATTTTTCGTTTAGCATTGCACTGTATTCCCCCCTCTCCAATTTAGCATCTTCTGTGCTTAATTTGATTGTTCAACATTTATATTTAGCGGCTATTTATCAGCTCTCTTGTATTGCTGTGTATACTTGCGATTTGAACTTGTGTAATCACTCATTCTTACTTGTTTTATTATCACTGTTGCTAATGATAAATAGGCACTCTTTTTTTGCTTAGATATTTATGAGCTGCTGACCGTTACTTGAGGCACTTGGGATCCTAAATGAGATATGGGGGACCCAATCAGGGTCCGCTGTGTGAGAAGCATATACCGAATGCTGAAAACCCATGTGCTATAACACACCAATATTAGAGAAACTTAGACTTTCTAAGATCTGTGTGAACATGTGCGTGCGTTTTTTTTTTTTTTGGGAGTTTGAGAGCAAATTCACTGTTCACCACCACCAGAATACCAACTAATGAGCAAGCCATGCCTACCATAAAGCTGAAGGGAAAGCGGGTGTGAGAACCCTTGTTGCTTGAAGCTTATTATTTGTAGTCTTATTTTGTCTGTATATTTTGGACTTCCATCTGCTCATTAATTGTGAAATAGGGGACCGTGACGTTGTCCCGAGTAGAACTTGCTTCAAGGACATGAAAAGCATCTGGGATGATGTAGGTATAGTTTGTAGCTTGAATGGTCATACAAGGGGATATTTTTAGCATTTCATGCTTCTTTATACAGATCTGTGAATGATATATATCATGTTCAGTTGTTATAATATGTAGTTACATTTTGTGTATACTTCGATTAGTTGCAATTGTAAAGCATTTGAAGGAGTAATTGAGATGCGACACTATGTTCAGATTTTTGCATATCTTTGGACAATTATTATATAAGGGTAGAGGACCATGGACCAGTGATGCATCAATCGGTGATATGGTTAAACGACCACACCTCTAAATTATACATAGGCATTTTGTACCGCAGGATTCATGGTCGAACTTGCCTTTGGACGTATCCTTGAATTTGATTGAACCATGCCGAGAATGCATCACTCACATGGTTCTGTCTCTGTTAGAAAAAAACTGAAGAGACTGAGATCTGGAAAGTAGTTCGTTTGTTTTGTATTTAAGCCGGAATGTGCTAAGGATTTTCAATATGTCTCTTTTAGTTTTTTCTTTTTTCTTTTGGACAAAGGATCTAAATTAGAAATTCAACAAACTTCATAGATAAGAAACTTCATTAAAGTACTAACACAGCACGAAGTTTTGGATTAAACAGTTCACATTTTCCTAGCCAAAATAGTAAAAAACTATATGCATTAGCTAAAGCACAAACAAATCTGGATATTTAGCCATGACTTGAGTCTCCAACTCGCATGTTGCTTCCTCGATCCCATGATACTGCCAGAACACTTTCACCAAGCGAATGCTCCTACCAGGAAGAATTTGTTCTTTTTCATCAACAATTCTAACCATCCTCTCGTCATAGGATAGATCTTTGTGAATTTTCAAATCTTTCCAATTCAAAACATGTGAAGCATCTTCATGGTTTTTCTTCAAAACAGAGATATGGAATACATCACGGACACCGGATAGTTTAGCTGGAAGAGCTACTCGATAAGAATGTTCACCAACTACATCCGAAACCTCAAAAGGACCAGCAAACCGCGGAGTGACTTCCAAAATGCATATCAGAAATTCAGAATAGGTAGGTATGACTCACATGTCAGTGGAAGTAGATGCTTCTGGCTTATTTTAGTAATGATGATGGTTTTGAAAAGAACTCCACACGGTCAGCTTCAAGGCAAGTGCTGAAATCCTTCACTTTGTCTTCAGCCTTTATTTTCCATAACAATCTTTCTGTTTGATTGACGTTGCCTTTCGAACGAATAATCAGTTTTACTGCTTTCGCTGTCTCCCTATTGAAGCAAGTGGTACATTAACTCATATATATGCTTCCAAAATATATCAGGTAATGAATATGAATATGACCATCTTTTCTATTGAAAACTAATGCCCCTTTTTCAGAACATGAACTTCAACATCACCTATTGACATGAACAAGTGAAAGCGAATAATATGTGTGACCAAAAGCATGACCTACATGATGACATGGTGCTGCTGAGAATAACCTCCAGCATTAAACATTTGGAGTTTTAAGTTTATGATTATTAAAAATTAAATTAAGGCCTAATAAACTTCAGCATCACTAAACGACATGAGCACCTACAGTAAAGACGAGGAAAAGATTTCATGCTCAAAATTATTCATCCATTTTTCTACATGGTAGTTGATTCCTATTTGCCAAAACCAATATTTATAGCAAATAGAGTTATGTATCATTTAGTTCAAATTTGCTTTTATTTGATTATTCAAAAACAATTTGACTTACAAAAAAAAAAATTGGAATAGATGCTCACCCATATCTACAGTCCAAATGAGATTCAAGTGCCCTTTGATTTTATACTTCTCTAACAGTTGAGCAGAAGTCCCATCATACACTAAATTTCCTTTATCCTTCTGAGGTTGGCGTCATCCACTCGAAAGCTTGGTTAATAACGCAAGCACTTCGAGAAGAATCAATATCTTTAATTTTTGTTATGGAATTCAATAAGTCATCGGTGAAGCGAACCTATGTGGGAAAGAAATGAGAAATAATTATAGGTCGTGAAACTATTGATGAGGAATATATTTATTTTTTTGGCAATCTGATGAGGAACATTGATCCTATTTCAACAACTGAACAGCATAGCATTTTATTAGAGAATACACAGGTGAATTCCATTTAGCTATGTAACTCCCCATTAATCTATCCTGTTTACTTAACGATTTTCTCCCTTCTTTTAGTATAATGTTAATAGACCGATACTCTCAATAAAGGGCTGATTGTTGTATGCTATGACAATGTCAAGTTTAGAATAGGGAAAAATTTGGGAAAGTAGCAGCACACCTTCCATATAGCGTTTTTGAACAGCATAGAGTCGATATTAAGCAGAGAATGAAGTTGGTCAAGCTCCAGCAGGGCAGCTGTAATAGCCTGAGCCAAGTTGCTGTCTTCATCAGCAATATAAAAACAGTTCCGTTTCTTGGCATAAAGGGCTAGCTTCTTCCAAACAGAGTCGCTAGTAATCAAAGTTGAACCATTCCCCAATATCCAAAGACAACACCTACACAGAAACAATTGCAGTAATCAGACATGTCTGAGATGCATCATATAGCATAACTAGAATGAAATCTTATAGAAAGTACCTTGCACGTGTTAGGGCAACATTTTCTCTTTGCCGGTTCAACAAAAAACCAACTGACCCGTTCCCATTACGTATCGGAAAGTAGATATAATTATCACATCTTCTTCACCACCTTGGAACCCATTAACAGATCGCACACTTACGGAGAAGCCAGTATCAGAAGTTTCAGTATATTTTCTGAGCATCTCTTGAATTGCATAAACTTGAGCGTTCTTTGTTCCACTGAATTCTGTGGCAAAAAACAAAAATTAAAACCCAGTTTTTAGGTCTTTACAATGTATCACATAAATATAAGCATCAACCAAACTACAATAATTATCTTTCTAAAGGCTTGCTACTATCCCAGAGACTACAGCAACCTCCACCATATTTTTCCGACTAAATCTGTGATCAAATTCTTCTTTTCCATTAGCTACATTTATGAAGGAATAGGATTGGTAAATTTTTCCCTTGAGGAAGCACCTCTCATAGCTTCTTTCTTTGACATTTGGATGTTAGGATCCCCAGGATCCAAGCCCAGAAATGCCATTGCAAAGGAGTGAAAATAAAGAAAAGCTAAAGGAAATAAGTAATAAAAACTGATTTTTCATTGATAGCTTCGTTCTACAGGGAAACTAGTAGATATAGAACTGTTTAGGACACGTGTCGACCAACCAGTGATGACCCCTACCTAACATACTCCCAGCATAAGGACTAAACGGTGCGCGCCAACTAGACAAAACGCTACGTTTCAATTGCAAATGAAATGACTCGTAACATTTCCACCCGCTCAAAGAATAGGCTTGACCTCAAGCCTGAAATGTCTTCCGAAATTTTGTCCTTGCTTCATTATCCAAGTCACCAAAAGTCATCTTTGGCTTCTGAGGCTCCGGAACTGCAGATACTGCCAACAGCAAGAACATTTTATCCCAATACCTATCAAAAGCATTGAGTGAAGTTCCAAGAGCACAATCAACTATGTTAACCAGCTGGAGAGCCATTATATTGTCAAGAGCAGCCCCCAAATTGTTATAAAAGAAGCAACCATAAATGGAGATAGTAGAGACAAACTCAAGGGTGATACCCCATTGGATAAGATGATGAAAGGAGACTTGAACCAGTCTATTCATATGCGGAACCCATGATACCATAACCTTGTTTATATTGAAAATAGCATCATCCACCCTAGCTCTGTACATTGCACCAACAGAACTTGCCAAACCAAGAACAAGTCTAGCAATACCACAAATATATTGAGAATCACTGCAGTTTCCATTTGACAACTCCGCAGTTATACTTGTATCTCTATCATACCTGCTAGGTTGCAAATAAGCAGAGAAACTATCCAAATTATCAGAAGCCACATGAATGATCTCACTTATCACATATAATAGTGTCTTAATTATGTCACCAAGCAAGTCCCTTTCTGACATCTCTTTTCTGAGTCTGTTCCAGTGCTAGAATTATTAGCAGCATAAAAAACTCCCACAGTAGGGTGCAGTGTTGTATCAATATTTGCCACTTCTTTGAAACATGACCGTGTCTTAATGATCCAACTAAGAAAGATAGCCAGCTTAGTATATGGCATGTAATTCCAGGGAAACTCCATTCTTCGCTTCAAGAGACATATATAATATTTGAAGACACTATTATGCATTAGTGGACATAAATGAACACCAACATGAGAAGTAGCAGAGGTTCTGAAGGCTTCTCTATTGGGACCCTGCAGTATATGGCTTGAATTCACAAATTCAATTGCCTGAGAGTGTACAACTCTAAACAACAATATAAGCGCGGGAGCCTCATTTGACCGCATAGGTACTGAAAAGTATTGTGGGGGAATTAATGCAAGATCTCCAAGGCAATTGCCACAGAAGTGAAGTCAAAAAACCATGTAATCATGAAATGAGGCAAGTGAAGAGAACAGCTCATAGAAGAGCAATAATTTCCATTATCAATATCACTATACCCAATTTCAAGGCCCTGTTTCTTAGACCTCAAAGACATCAGCTCATTCATAGAGAAAACCATCATAATTCCAAAGATAAACTGTGCATCATCTCTCAATATGTCAGCCAAAAGTGGTCGTAATAAATGGATAGCAACCACAGGTGATAAAAGAAACAATTTCTTCACAAGTGCATGGAATGGAGGACAAGAAATGGAAGAGCACGTTGCCATTAAAAGCTCATCTTCATGAACATGTCCCACCATGTGTTGAAAAAACTTGTGCATATTAGTCAAAAAGCCTACACAATTATCACTTGAAAGAAGTACATCACAAGTGTACCTCACAAAAGATAATTTTGAATTGCTTTTCAGAAAGTCAAAAAATTCATCAACAATAAAGCTCCTTGGGTGGCAGCTAGCTTTAGTTTGGCAAAGGAAGTGGAGTACGGCCACTTCAAATAGATAGAGGTTACCACCAGTAACATCTTTGATAAACATTGTAGCCACAGGGAGTGAGAGAGTATGTACAGTATAGGTCATGAATAAATAGTCTAGTGCATGTTCATGTGCATGAACAAGGCAAACAAAATAATGAATAAAATTAAGCATTGCAGACCTGAAATCAACACAATCCAATGAAGAATGTAGAAGAGAAGAATACCGCAATATTATAGAAGCTTCCACAACCATAGAACAATGCTGATAAAACTTGCAAGCCAAAATTATATGTAGTCCAGTGCACAAAGCTTGGGCTACCACCGTGAGAGATTCCGCAATCACATCAAGAGAGAGTGGAGTGGCTTTTGTAGCCACTTTTTGCAAGGCCAATGAACCATCATGTTGCAGCTTCAGGCTTTTCAGGCTTTTATAATCAAGAAGCACCAAGAGCAGCTTCATTGCTTTATGTTCACTGAAAATGACATGACAACCACCAGGCTTACAAAGATGAGCAAAAGCCAAAGCCACTCGACTTTGAACGGCCTCGTCAGTAACCCGCATCAGATATAATAGATTGTTCGATACTCGTCCACAAATCTTCCCCTCTAATCTTTTCAATGTCTTTTCAACACAATCCTTAGTTTGTTGAACAAGGAATTCTCCATCTTCAAATTTATGAACAATTCCAAATTTTATAAGAGCTACAATGTTGTCCTCCTTATCTGCAAGACCATATAGAGCAAATGCAGCATTGTGTTGCAGAGATTCATTTTTTGAATGAAGTAACTTGAGTAGAGGCACTACGCGACCATTATGAGAAATGTCAGCTTGGTTATGTGTGTCTTGTGCCAACCTCCCAATTGCCAAAGCTAAGCTCTTAATTAATGGTTGTATCGCACTCCTTTGAACAATGTGTGCCGTGCAATCTAAATCAGCAGTAATTAACTAACCAAGTAATAAAGCAGCTTTTCTTTGGCTTACCAAACAAGGTGAACTCAGTAAATCAATAACAGGTTTTAAAGCACCAGTCAGGAGAACAAGTTTCTTGACGCTCGAGGAAAACTGAGGTAGCTTAAACTGAGCCACTGGAGGTAAAACTGCATCCTTTTGAATTTTCTCAAGCCAAGTAGCAATAGGCAAACTCATCTCAAATTGAATATTCAAGGTTTTCAATCCTCCACTGTCATCACAATTTTTCTCCAAGGGATGATGGTCACAGGCTTCTTTGTCTGCTTCAGTGGCTGAGTTGGATATCCTTCGTGCCACGGTCTGGACAACCTCAACTGGGGAGGGAATGTTTGATGAATTCTCAGCAGCTCCAAGAACAGGTGTAGGGTACTCTTCCCTAGCATTCTCAATGCCACTAACCGGCATGATGGATTCCTGCTGCTCAATTTCATGTGATTTTGGCCATTTTTTTTGCCTTTTTGAGATGGAAACTGGTTTCATATTTGTCGGGGTCTTCCATGAAGAACTTTAATCCAGCTAGTCTCTTAGCAGGGTCTTCCATACGGCAACTTTTAGTGGTGGCCATGGGCACTGAGAGCTCTCTTCCATCAAGCATGAGAGGACCGGCAATCTCAACAGGAATGGTGACATACCCAACCTTGTTAATCTCGTCATCTTCTGCAGTTCGTGTTGGGATCTCCATTGCCGGCTTTAAGTCGAACACCTTCTGTGCGACTTTAGGTGAAGCAATTGGGGCTTGTGTGGGAGTGGAGTGGTCTGTAGCTTCCGTTGCTGGAACGGAAGACGACGAGGTGTTGCCGGAAGATAGCAGAGTTCCAAACTGCACCGCCGGCGATTCTGATATATCGACTGGAGTTTTTAGACCCACAAGTTGCTGAAGAGGAGTCGCCATAATCTCAACTGCCGCCTTGGAGTTGTGACGTGGGAAGGCACCTCCACTTTTGGCCTTGATGGCCCATAGACTGCACCTGTGGTACCTCTTGGACCTCAAGTACTTACCCACATAACCGAGCAGATCTGGGTTTCGGGTCTTTTTGGCAACTCTTGCTTTTGCACCCATGACGACGACTCTACATCTGAAACCCCGAAACGGTTTGCTATGGAGAGGAAGAGGTTTTGGATCAGTAAATTGGAGTTGGGGCACAAAAGTAGAGACTAAGGGTGACTGAAAGGTTGGAATTGAAGGAGCAGAATGGTAAACAAGTGGGGTACGCATGGTTTTGGTGGAGATGAAGTGTGAATTAACACTGCTAACTGATGGTTCATAGGAAATCGATGGGTAGATCCAAGGATTTGCGGTAGAATCAGGTGAATGGTGAGTATGGGTTGATGGAAATTGATGAAGGAAAACATACCCATTAATGATTGTTTGGCGTGGTGGTGGTGAGTAACTCGGTTGGAATGGAAATGAAGGAGGAGGTGGGTAGCTTGGTTGCAATGGAAATTGGGGAGGAGGTGGTGGGTAGCTAGGGCTACCGTAAGGGTGAGACAGATGTGTGAGATAACAAGCGCCGGAGATACCACCGCCCTGCACTGCCGGACTCATAGGAAACAGGCCCAGTTGCGGGCTCTGATACCAGTTGTTAGGATCCCCAGGATCCAAGCCCAGAAATGCCATTGCAGAGGAGTGAAAATAAAGAAAAGCTAAAGGAAATAAGTAATAAAAACTGATTTTTCATTGATAGCTTCGTTCTACAGGGAAAGTAGTATATATAGAACTATTTAGGACACTTGCCGACCAACTAGTGATGACCCCTACCTAACATACTCCCAGCATAAGGACTAAACGGTGCGCGCCAACTAGACAAAACGCTGCATTTCAATTGTAAATGAAATGACTCATAACATTGGACCATCTAATATCTGGTTGTTGTAGAACTCCCTTTTCGGAAATAAACTGACGGATGGATGCATCCTGTATTGGACATTGAGTAGGTGCTTCTTGTATCCCAACTTTGCCAGCCTTCCAAACAAACTTCTCCCAAAATCAGCACTTGCTACAATCTAGTAATTTATCACATTTATTAAGATGTTGTCAATGTAAACACCAATCATACTTTGAAAAGAAAGGAAACTACAAAGGATAAACAAAACCTCGCTTTTAACCATTGCAAGGAGTTGCCTCTCATCTCCTAAAAGGATAGCATGGTGGAGACTAGACATGTAACGTCTCAAACCTAAATTCACCGGTTTACTAGTAATTTGGACGGTAAACGACCCTTACTTTCACTTTTACAGTCGTTTTAGTACTTTTAGTGGCCCTAAAAGTTAACTATTTGTTCGGGTCAAAATTTGAGAAAATGTTCATCATAGAAGTTGTAGAGGACGTTAAATCGAACGCGTGGATATGTGGTACGTAAAAATCGGAGTCAGTATGCGAAAGTTATAAGCGAAATACTAAAGTTACTGTTTATGTGGTAAGTTTCTATAAATAGCCAAGTTACTGTGGTAAGTTTCCATTTTTGGAAACCTACCGGGGTTTTCTCTCTCCTCTCCCCAGATCCTTTCCCTCTTCAACCCGATTGCTCTTTCCTTCTTTTTCTTCCTCCTCCGGCCACCCCACGACGGAATCCGGGCACCGGCAAGCTCGCCTCTTCATCCTTGTCACGCCTGTGGTGGTGTTTTGCGGTGGCTCGACCGGTGGAGCTCGGAATTGAGCCGTGAAGTTCACTGTAGCAGTTTGGGAGTTTTGTCGATTTCCTGCCATTCTGGCAGTCTCCGGCCACCAAACCGGCGTCGAAGGTTCGGTTTTTGACATAGATCATTTTCCCTAAGGTCTTTCATTGCAATTTGCAGTGTCGAGGTCGAATTAACGAATTGCAATTTCTAGGGTTCTTGGAGTTTTCTGGAAAAATTTCAGCGGCCAATTTGGAGCCCTTCAAGGTAAAATTGGAACTTGTTGTAGTTGTGAAAAATGTTGGGTCTGTTGAGTAGGTGGCGCTGCCGAAATTTGGTGACCATTGGAGGTGGTGGCCACCGGCGCTTGAGCCCCACGCGCCGCCACTGTAGGTGGTGCGTGAAGGCGCGTAAGGCAGTGTTTTAATTCCGGTTTTTAGCCCATTAAATCCTATAAATTGTGTAGAGCTTGTATATGAAGTTTGGTAATTTTTGGAGAAACTTGGAATTATTTATGAATTCAGAAGTTTAGGGTTTTGATTATCGAATTACGAGAATCCGACCGTCGGATATCTCTCGGTTCTGCCTTGGAACCTTTAAATTAACGAATTGGTATTAGTGGTATTATTTGGGCTAAATCCGAGGAAAATTGGGAGGTGAAATTATGAGGAATTGATTTTAGGAATTGTATTAAATTATTGAAGAATTATTCACGGAATATAATTGTGTACAGGACGACGTACCGAGCTATTGCTCGATGACGGAACACGAATGCATGATCGTCGGAATAGTACTTTGAGTGGACTTTTGTTTTAAATAACGATGCATGCATTTATTTTCTTAAAATAATGCTCTAGTGATTATTCATATTACTCTTTGAGGAAATGAATTAATTTTCGGAAATTGATTTCGAATTATATCATGGTTTTGCTTTCAATAATGAGTTTCAAAGGTTGGTTTTGATTTATAATATTATTTGATGAATTCCTTATTTCCGAGGTAAATTTCCGGAATTAAGCATATCCCTAATCACCGAGTTAAGCTCCTGGAAGATTTTTAAGATGAGTTTCAATGGAGTTGGATATTCTCAATTGTTTATTGACTTTCGGTTTTGGCATCGGGAACGCCTAATTAAGGATTTTGGATTTGGTTGGCTTCTTGGAGATTTTGAGAGATTTTTGGAAATGGGATTTACCTATTCTAATTTCCGGTTTTGGTTACGGATTTGAGAATATTTGGGCGTGTGGGACACACCGTCGATTTATTCCTATTTCTCACTTATCCATTTTGAGATTGAGAGTAATCTTGGAGTGCGGGGTCACGTCATTGAATACATGGTTTCTATCTCGTGAGAAATGTGGGGAAGCTACATGGATTTACTGGTTTTCGATGATTTTTCCTCACCATACACGGGTTATGTGATTAGGTCTCCTCCTCACTGACTTTGTGTTAGTGAGTGGCAGTTGAGGTAGCTTGTTCTCCTCCTCACCTACTTTGTGTTGGTGAGTGGCAGTAGAGGTGATTTATTCTCCTCCTCACGTGGGTGTCAGTCGAGGTTATTAGTTCTCATCCTCGCACAATCTCTGTGTGAGTGGCAGTTGAGGGTAGTAGAGCCTGGGAGGCTCCATTTCCCGTATGGTGATATCTCTTCCCCATATCCTATCATTTCTCGACTAGCGGGGCCTAGTCTGATTTCCGTGTAACCAGCGGGGCTAGTCGGTTTTTCTTGAGCAGAGCTTCTCGTGATTTGTTTTCTAAATCGTTGCATGCATCGAGAGTTTTTAAGGAAATAAATGTGGGAAAGTATAAAATCCATTTGGTTTAAAAATTGTTTATTTTTGTCCACTCACGATAGCATATTTTATGTACTTTCCCCTGGGCCCTTCGGTTTCAAATGCCCAGTTTGCAGGCGAATTGGTTGAGGTCGGGCGTACAGAGAGTTGAGGCATAGTCAACAGCATGGCTTCCGCATCTGCCTTTGAATTAGGTTTTCCTCTTATACCTTTTTGTTAGAATTGCTCTGATTACCTATGGGATTTATGCTATTCGAGTTGAGATGTGTGTTTTGTGAATTAGAGACTGATGTTGATTTTGGGAGCAGGGTGGCTCCAGGAGCATAAGGATAAATTGATTGAGAAGTGTAAATGTTTTCTACAGGTTTGGGTAGTCCATTTTAGGGGAAGTTCCGCCAAATTTTTGGTAGAATTTCTTCTAAGGTGGGCCCCGCAGGGTCACTTCAGATTTTAGGGTGAAATCCGGGGCGGGTCCTGTCAGTTGGTATCAGAGCATTAGGTTGTCAGATTCTGTAGACTTGTTTCTATCCTGTTACCTTACCGGCTTGATGTTACACAGTACCTCCTGAGTGATGGCCCGACTGCAGCGATTCCCTATCATATACTCTTCGGTGCTGTTGTACTCATCAAGTGTGTACAGTACTTGTCTTGTTGGTTTTCCTTGGATTCTATGCCTCCTGTACGCCGACCTCATAGGAATTTCGCTACGTATTGGATTGATTCATGTCATGCACCTTTCCCTAGTAATGGTAGAGTAAGGCTACTCTATAGATTCGAATTGTGCTATGTAGTAATTCCAGGAAATGTTGTGGTTATTTCTTCCTCGATGCCGGTAAGTTTCTTGGAGCTGGGTTTAAGGTGCGAGAACGGAGTTTGATTTCATGTTCGAGTATCTGAGACGAGCGATTATAGCTTTGGGCTGTCTCTGAATACTTGGAATCAGAATTGTGGTTTGATGTGAGACTAATAGTAATATTGGTTCTAACCTTGAACCGAGTTACGGGGGATGTGTCATGTAGACATGGTTGGTGTTGTGAGAGTCATTTTGGAATGATACTTTGCAATTCACAAAGAAAACCGGATTGGAAATTTCCTCTAATTGGACACCTTGGTCTGTTGACCTGACCATGACTTGTGGACATAGTTCTGTCCAAGTGAAGGATATTGTCCGAGATTGAGTGTTTTTGGTTATTGATTACAGTGAAATGGTTTAATACAACTTCGGGGATTGACGGTAGTGACACCGTTGGGTATCCATAGTGGTTCAAACGAATTACTATGTGATACGAAGTTTGATTTGAATTCTGAATCTTGGGGTCATAGGAATTGAAATGTAGTAAGTTCTTAATGGAACAATTGATAGATTGAATGATGGAGATTTTGTAAGAGTAGTAAGGACGTGGATTTTCCCAGCAGATTCATGAAGTAATTCAGGTCATAGATTGACCAGAGTTCTAGTTATATTTTTGAGTCAAACCTCTTACGGGTTTAACTTGGAATTTGATTGGAAGAGTGGTGGGACCACCTTCGGATCTTGGTATCGTTGAGAGCGATACATAATGTTTGGACGGGTATCCATCTTAGGATGGGTGATGTTGCCAGGGAAGGACAACCGGTACAGCAAAATTTAGGAATTTGCAATCGATTAAAAGCAAAAGTGAGAATTGAGAATTAGAAAGGTTTCAGAAATCAAGGACATTCGAATCGTCTTCGACGGTTTTGATCACTTTTATTGTGTATGAAGGTACTACTTGGTATCATTGGATATCCGTGTGGGTGAAATTATTGAACTTGGGATCAAGAATGGGTCGTAATAACCCCACGGAGTGTCCGTAGTAATGCAAGTGGAATTCCTACGTGATGTGGTAATGATCAAAGTTTTGAATCTTAGAGTAACGAAGAAGGTTTGGTGATAGTTTTCCTTGCGGGGCGATGCTAGTCAACAAGTTTTGGGATTCTGCCAGCATTCAATGATGGTTTCCTCGATGAGTCCTTTGGGGACTATTAAAGAATTTCTTTCCTGCTTGTGGATTTCATTATAACTTCGATATCTATTTCCTTAATTCGTGAGTCAATTTTCTTCTTTCCAGTATTTGAGGTGCTTTACGCTCACGTAATACGATGCACTTTTGCTTACCTATCGAACCATTTACCGGTTGCTTTGCACATGGGGTTTTTCAGTCACGAATGGAGGTAAACCTTTCTTTTGGTATGTTGAGTTCGGCGGGGTTGCTATGAAATCGACCAAATTATAATGTCTGGCAAGGTTTCAGTTTGAGAATCGTTCATTTCAAGAGTTGAATTTCTTTTATAGTTGGTTAACTCTTGGATCGGATTTGGAACATTTATAAGTGTTGTTGGATACATTGTAGTACAGTAAAAGAGTTGGTATGTACAGGGTTAGGAAAAATTTCCACAATGTTGTATCTGTAATAAAATTGTCATGAGGTTTTGTCAGCTAGTTTTAGATGTTGCTATTTGGGCCGGTGAAGTAGTTATAAGAGAGAGTTTTCCTAACTAATTAAGAAAGCTATTCTATTTTGGATTGATTAAGATTTGAGTCTAACATCTAGTAATTCAGATTGTGGTGCTCTCGGTAGTGAGAATTACTGAGGTATATCAATTAAGAATATCATTTGGGGCAATATAGATCAACAATAATGACATGGATTCAACCAGATTTCCGGCCTTTGACTATTAAAGAAGTGCAGCCTCGGCTAAGAACAACTCGAGTGGGATGCATCTTTTTCCGAATTTAATTCGTTAAGCTGGAGTAGAGTTGGTAGTTATAATTCTTGCTTGCACTGGTACATGACCTGGTAGTTAAGTAAGTACTAACTTGTGAGAGATAGTAGTGGATGATTGGAGACATTAGTAATTAGTAAATTCCTTGTGACACATTTGATTTAGAAGAGTTTCCACATTATCATACTTATAAAGGTTTTGAGGAAGGTATTTATGTGTGGCTAGTAAGGTAGCTATCAATGAGTTTTCTTAGTCGACTCAAAACGTCATCTCATGGTTTGACCAATGATTTAGTCAGGTGTCAGAGTAGCGCAGTGGAAGTGTAGTGGTCCCATAACCTACTTGATTAAGAACTTTTGGGTTCGTTCGAGGTTAACCTTTGTGTGTTGACAACTATGGGACCTTTATGTGCACGACCTTGATTAGGAATTTGAGCACAAACAAACAAGGAAGGAAGGGATGTCTTGTGGTAGCCAAGGAAGTCCTTTGTTTTGGAATTGTTAACTAACAATGACCATCTTGTGGTTATCACGATATTGATGGTGAATGGGTTGGTTTTTCACTAAGCGACTTTTTTTAAGGAAATTTTGGATGCTATAATTTTAATAGGGTGGTTTTAACGCCATTACCATGTGTTATCTCAGGTATGAGTATTTAAAGGAGGAATGGTCAAGGTTGAAATTGCGGATCTCATTATTTCTTGTTTAGTTTGATTTGTTTTTCAAGGAAAGATTTGAGGTGAATTGCACACAATCCAATATTCTTCAAATTTCATACCTGGGCATATACCTACGATTTGTTTGAAATTAAATTGACAACAGAAATATGAATCCTCAGTTGCCTATGATTTAAATTGTGAGGTAGGCAGCGTTTGAGAAATTGTGGTGCAATATTTGTTCACGTAGTATGGTCTTTGAAATTGTTGCTGTAGCTGGAACCATATTAAATCAGTGCTGTTTAGAGAGCAGATTTTCAATAGTCTTATCCCCAGCTTGGTAAAGGACAAGTGTTGCTTGGGAATGTCAATTTTGAGTCAAGGGAGAAAAAGTGACTATATTTAAGTACTTTGTAGTTTGATATTGATTGTTGGAATATTACCATCATGGAACATGAAGAAAAGAGTGAAGTATTATGATAGTAGTACATGTGCAAGGATTTGAACATGAACAGGTGAGTAGTACCTGAAGGGTGTTGCTTTATGGCAGTCAAAGGTTATACGATTAAAAATTGATCGTTTTGAGCGAGCTACCCTTTGATACTCGTGGTCACATTGAGACCTTTACGTGAAATGACACTTGATCAGAAATTTAAGTACAAACAGACAAAAGAAAGTGTTGTTTTTGTGGTAGTTAAGGAACTACTTGTTTTGGGCTTGTAGTTAACAGTGATCACCTAGTGGTTTCGATCACGTTATTGGTGAACAGAGTGGATCTTCACCATACAAGTTATATGAAAAGATTATGGATACCTCTTTCCAACCAAATGACTTGTGATGTCAATACTTTGTGCTGGCTGAGCTATATACATGTTGTGATTTGCTGGAGTGGTTGGGATGGTCGGAGACTCTATGGATTGTTAAGCCTTACCATCCCCACTGTAGTGAGATTGGTGTGTACTCCTCAACGGTATGAAATTTCGAGGACGAAATTTTTTTAAGGAGGGGAGATTATAACGTCCCAAACCTAAATTCACCGGTTTACTAGTCATTTGGACTGTAAACGACCCTTACTTTCACTTTTACTGTCGTTTTAGTACTTTTAGTGGCCCTAAAAGTTGACTTTTTGTTCGGGTCAAAATTTGAGAAAATGTTCTTCATGGAAGTTGTAGAGGACGTTAAACCGAACGCGTGGAAATCTGGTACGTAAAAATCGGAGTCCGTATACTAAAGTTATAAGCGAAATACTAAAGTTACTGTTCATGTGGTAAGTTTCTATAAATAGCCAAGTTACTGTGGTAAGTTTCCATTTTTGGAAACCTACCGGGCTTTTCTCTCTCCTCTCCCTCGATCCTTTCCCTCTTCGACCCGATTGCTCTTTCCTTCGATTTCTTCCTCCTCCGGCCACCCCACGACGGAATCCGGGCACCGACAAGCTTGCCTCTTCATCCTTGTCACGCCTGTGGTGGTGTTTTGTGGTGGCTCGGCCGGTGGAGCTTGGAATTGAGCCGTGAAGTTCACTGTAGCAGTTTGGGAGTTTTGTCGATTTCCGGCGATTCCGGCAGTCTCCGGCCACCAAACCGGCGTCAAAGGTTCGGTTTTTGACATAGATCATTTTCCCTAAGGTCTTTCATTTCAATTTGCAGTGTCGAGGTCGAATTAACGAATTGCAATTTTTAGGGTTCTTGGAGTTTTCTGGAAAAATTTCAGCGGCCAATTTGGAGCCTTTCAAGGTAAAATTGGAACTTGTTGTAGTTGTGAAAAATGTTGGGTCTGTTGAGTAGGTGGCGCTGCCGAAATTTGGTGACCATTGGAGGTGGTGGCCACCGGCGCGTGAGCCCCACGCGCCACCACTGTAGGTGGTGCGTGAAGGCAGTGTTTTAATTCCGGTTTTTAGCCCATTAAATCCTATAAATTGTGTAGAGCTTGTATGTGAAGTTTGGTAATTTTTGGAGAAACTTGGAATTATTTATGAATATTGAAGTTTAGGGTTTTGATTATCGAATTACGAGAATCCAACCGTCGGATATCTCTCGGTTCTGCCTTGGAACCTTTAAATTAACGAATTGGTATTAGTGGTATTATTTGGGTTAAATCCGAGGAAAATTGGGAGGTGAAATTATGAGGAATTGATTTTAGGAATTATATTAAATTATTGAATAATTATTCACGGAATATAATTGTGTACAGGACGACGTACCGAGCTATTGCTTGATGACGGAACACGAATGCATGATCGTCGGAATAGTACTGTGAGTGGACTTTTGTTTTAAATAACGATGCATGCATTATTTTCTTAAAATAATGCTCTAGTTATTATTCATATTACTTTTTGAGGAAATGAATTAATTTTCGGAAATTGATTTCGAATTATATCATGGTTTTGCTTTCAATAATGAGTTTCAAAGGTTGGTTTTGATTTATAATATTATTTGATGAATTCCTTATTTCCGAGGTAAATTTCCGGAATTAAGCATATCCCTAATCACCGAGTTAAGCTCCTAGAAGATTTTTAAGATGAGTTTCAATGGAGTTGGATATTCTCAATTGTTTATTGACTTTCGGTTTTGGCATCGGGAACGCCTAATTAAGGATTTTGGATTTGGTTGGCTTCTTGGAGATTTTGAGAGATTTTTGGAAATGGGATTTACCTATTCTAATTTCCAGTTTCGGATACGGATTTGAGAATATTTGGGCGTGTGGGACACGCCGTCGATTTATTCCTATTTCTCACTTATCCATTTTGAGATTGAGAGTAATCTTGGCGTGCGGGGTCACGTCGTTGAATACATGGTTTCTATCTCGTGAGAAATGTGGGGAAGCTACATGGATTTACTGGTTTTCGATGATTTTTCCTCACCATACGCGGGTTATGTGATTAGGTCTCCTCCTCACTGACTTTGTGTTAGTGAGTGGCAGTTGAGGTAGCTTGTTCTCCTCCTCACCTGCTTTGTGTTGGTGAGTAGCAGTAGAGGTGATTTATTCTCCTCCTCACGTGGGTGGCAGTCGAGGTTATTAGTTCTCCTCCTCGCACAATCTCTGTGTGAGTGGCAGTTGAGGGTAGGTAGAGCCTGGGAGGCTCCATGTCCCGTATGGTGATATCTCTTCCCCATATCCTATCATGTCTCGACTAGCGGGGCCTAGTCTGATTTTCGTGTAACCAGCGGGGCTGGTCTTATCCTGTTGAGTATCGGAGTTTCGATCTTTCCTGTCAGTTGTTTGTGACTAGCGGGGCTAGTCGGTTTTTCTTGAGCAGAGCTTCTCGTGATTTGTTTTCTAAATCGTTGCATGCATCGAGAGTTTTTAAGGAAATAAATGTGGGAAAGTATAAAATCCATTTGGTTTAAAAATTGTTTATTTTTGTCCACTCACGCTAACGTATTTTATGTACTTTCCCCTGGGCCCTTCGGTTTCAAATTCCCAGTTTGCAGGCGAATTGGTTGAGGTCGGGCGTACACGGAGTTGAGGCATAGTCAACAGCATGGCTTCCGCATATGCCTTTGAATTAGGTTTTCCTCTTATACCTTTTTGTTAGAATTGCTCTGATTACCTATGGGATTTATGCTATTCGAGTTGAGATGTGTGTTTTGTGAATTGGAGAATTATGTTGATTTGGGGAGCAGGGTGGCTCCAGGAGCATAAGGATGAATTGATTGAGAAGTGTAAATGTTTTCTACAGGTTTGGGTAGCCCATTTTAGGGGAAGTTCCGCTAAATTTTTGGTAGAATTTCTTCTAAGGTGGGCCCCGCAGGGTCACTTTAGATTTCATGGTGAAATCCGGGGCGGGTCCTGTCAAGACAGTTGTAAAGGAATTGCTGATTCACATTCTTTAAGCTGAGCAGCTTCATCAATGACCAACAATTCCACTGGTCCTGTTCCTGCTACAACATGCAATTTGGAAGAAGTTGATGCAGTACAGAATATTAAGCAAGCATTTTCTAAGCAGAAGTTCTTTAATGAATATTCGTTAATAGGAACAGAATTCCATTGGAAGGGACATTTTAGTGTGTTTGTACACTTCGTTCTCAACTGCGTAAGGCAACCAACAATGCTTCCTGGAACTTTGGAATCTTTGAGGACTAACTCCAACCCTTCATTAGCAACACCAGTAGTATACAATGAAAATTTAATAGACTTGAGCAAACCCAAAGCTCTGACCATGTCAATATCTTGAACTGGAGGGCATCAGGAAATTCATCAGTATCATTTGCTTTATCAACATAAGCGATTAGATAGAACCTTGGAGGCCTGTTCAAATCATCAATGCATTCTGGTCTAACATTTGTCAAGGCAATGACATCTCCAACCTGTGTCTCATACATCAGTCCTTTGTGATTCTCGTAACTGATGTTTTATCGTAAAACAAGTCACCAGGAGGTCCAGCTGAATCTTCAATTGTCAGAATTTCACAAGTAGGTGCATGTGACAGAGTCAACATATTCGATAGTAAATCAGCATGAGCTTCCTCAACAAGTGAAGGAATGAATGACTTCTTGTAACTCGTCAATGTCACAAATGTGTCGGGGATCGTCTGCACCTGTTAAGTGAACAAAGGAAAAAATAAATTGACCTAAAGATAAGCACTTCAAAGTTCAAACTAATTGAGTCAATCCAATGCCACTAGTGGATTGACTCAAAATGTAGAGCCAATATTATTGGAAGGTGCTATCAATGCAGAATCAATTTTACCTTACTATAAATATAGAGCCAATATAATGCATGCTAATAAACATTTCTATTAGGGAGATCTGAAAAAATTACTTTGCAATATCAATATGACCTTTTCTGCAACCATTTTGATTGTAGAGCTAAACCAAAAACTAACTAACAGAAAGAGAAGGAAAAAAAAAAACTGAAAGTTTTGACACATATTCTCTTTTACAATAATGAAAGGACACATTTCCAGAACAAACAAAGAACTCAAATTTTAACCCAAGCTAAAATACCAAGAAAGGAGGGAAAATAATTAGCATTGGTATTCGTAGTTTCTCTGTAGTTGATGCTAACTAAGATAACGTAGCTACTTTTCTTACAGAGAGCTGGACATTGAGCAAGTAGAAGTATTTGTAATAAACGCATGAGGGAAATTAAACGCAGACAAACCTGATTTCTGTAAAGGTTGTCATTGAGAATATCCCTAATAGACCAAGAGAATACCAAATCCACTAGGCTTCTTGTATCTGTAACTTGTTCCTGTTTCAGCTTACTATTCTTCCCCATTAGTACTGTTTACTCTCTTACTCAATGACTCACTACTTGATCCTACTTGATCATGAAGACAGAACAAGATTGTCGCCCAGTCGATGAACCCCTTCATTCAAGTTTCAAGATGACATAGGAAGATGAAGAGAGCACGGTGAAACTCTTTTTCTTTTTCCATTTTTTTTTTTTGAGAATATTTTCTTCTTTTTCCATTTAGTAAATAAAGAATGTGAAAAACAAAGAGACGCAACTCGAGAAAAGAAAACGACAAACTCTCAGCTTATTAAGGAACCCAAAAACCACGCTAATCCAAATTATATGAGAATTAAAGTCACAGATTCAAAATAGATGGTTTATATTTTTTTGTTTTTCTCTATGAAGGGGTAAAAGGGTTTATTTCTTGGTAAGAGTTCCGATAAACATTCAAAAACTTAAGAAATGCCCGTTCAGTTGTATGTCAATCAACACCCATGGAGGTGCGAAGGAGAGTTGTTAGTATAAGATGTTTATGTGTTGGCATTTTCTATACAAAACATTAAGTCTTAGGTGTATGTTAGAAGTATGTGATTGTTTGAGGTGAAGACTAAAACTATTATAATACAAGATGAAGACCCCAACTGATCTTTGTAAAGCTCTAAAAGGTAGATCATTCATTGGATGTCATAGTATCTTTTTCTTGATTGTGTGTTGTCGCTATTGGTATCTTGTACTGACCCTAAATAGGTGTCGATGCATATTTATTATCAATTTTCTAAGGAGGGCGCCTTGGTAATCAAGACGGGCCACCACTAATTTTTTTTTTTTTTTTTTTGAAGCTTGAGCGAGCGAGAAAATATATTCATAAGCCAGAATAGGTTGTTACATACCCTTCCGCTGCCATCAGACATACAAGAAGATAGTGGTAGTACCCACAGTGGTACATAGAAATAGACCTACTCATTGTACAATTAAATACATAGAACATACTGGGAGTCCCCTTTGGTACTACACCGGAGGCGCTAGAAGGATCCAGCCCTCCCAACCTAACTATTACCCAGTAATCTAGTCGCCTAGAGACCTCAATTGGTGTACAACTAGAGACACTGAGAATTAAGTCGACAAGACCAAAACCAATAGCTAAAGCTAGATGCAAACATGTGCCTAGACAGTCCCTGAAAATAGGGAATTATTGAAACAAAACTGACTTAAACAAAATAAATAGGGTCTAGGTCAAACAACCCAGCCCAAAATCACAGCCCAACAGCCTAAGAAGGAAACCCCATCTCAGGTCCAACAATGAAAGCTTGACCCAAGCCCACCGTCCATCTGCAGCCTCCAATGGTCGACCGCTGCCACCCGAGACCAGATCCCACCGCCGCAATCGGCACCAGCCCTCGCCGCCACACCGCAAGACCCGACCTCGCTACCTCAACCCACGTCGAAGCCCGACCGAACCACGTTAAAACCAGTCAAAAGCAGCCCGATTCAGCATGCCGCCGCCACTGTCCAGCCCCTCCACGACGCTGCCGGTCATGGAGATCCAGGAGGTGCCTCAGCGACACTCAATCCGCGTTGCACCGCCGCCCACTGAGTCTAAGATTTCTTTCGGTGCTTATCGCTAAAACCATCCAGCGCCGGACTCAAGCCGTAATCCCTCTCCAAGAAACTGCCGGGCCACTAGTTTTCAAATTCCCATCCGGCAGTCAAGTTGAGCAGGCGAGGCAAGCCAACGCCGCCCAAGCACGCCGCCCCTTTTTGTCGCTAAGGACTGGGAGCGACGAAGTCCAACCCCCTGACCAGCCCCTGAATGAGCCTCTTCCAAACTTGGTCGGCGATCTAAACTTGCCTCCAGTCGGCGAGGAACAAACGTTAAGACAAGAACTTGAGCAACTCCGGAGGGAAAAGCAAGACCGAGAAGCTCGTCAACGGAAAAGGCTCGAAAGGATCCTCCAGCTCGATAGCGACTCTTCGGATGAAGAGCTCAGTGATGCCCACCATAACCACCACAGGATAACCAACGTGATAGCCGGTAGCGCAGGTGAAACCTTGCTTGAGAGATTGAGCGGCACGCTGAATGATAATAGTAGAATCGGGGCAAGACGCCACAAAAGACCACGCAATGAAGAGTGGCGAGAGAAAATGGAGAAGATGATCGAACAGTGCAAGCGCACTGGCCCCCGAGATTTGGCAGCCGAGATCATGAGGGACGTTGGCAAATCCCCATTCACTGACGACATCTTAAAAGCTACAAAACCCTGACAGTTCACAACCCCTGTTTTCCAAAAATATGATGGGACCACTGATCCCGTAGACCACATCAAAGGATACAAACAACAGATGTCCATCGAGACAACGGATGAGAAGCTAATGTGTAAGCTCTTCCATCAAGTCTCACGGGACCAGCCTCGGCTTGGTTCTAGGATCTCCAGCCTCAGTCAATCCCGGATTTCGACACTCTGAGCAGGACCTTCATCTCCCAATATTTCTGCAGTCGCAAGCAAAAAAAGAACATGGCGACCTTATTCAACACCAAGCAAAAAGTAGGAGAGAAAATCGATTATTTCTTCAAGAGATTCAAGGCAGAGATGATGCACATCAATTATGACCCTCAATGCGCGGCAATCGCCTTCCGAGAAGGACTCTTCCCAGGTACACCCCTATATGAAAATCTATTACGCAACCCACCAAGAGACATGGATGATGGTCGAGGGTGAAATCCGGGTCGATGGGACAAAAACCAGGTAACGTAAACTGATGTTCTTTCTTTTAATAATCATTTGTTTGATTTTCACTTCCTTTTGTATTCGAAATGTATTCGTGGCCAGTGGCCAGAATAAATAAAATATTATTTGCTTAACTCATGTGATTTAATGGTAAACCTTGCCCGCCGAAAAAACGGGGATAGCTATAACCGAATCTCATTTCATAATAAATACATGAGGTGCCTCAACGACACTCGATCCACGTTGCACCGCCGCCCACTGAGTCCAAGATTTGTTCCGGTGCTCGTCGCCAAAACCATCCAGCGCCGGACTCGAGCCGTAATCCCTCTCCAAGAAACTGTCGGGCCACTAGTTTTCAAATTCCCATCCGGCAGTCACGTCGAGCAGGCAAGGCAAGCCAACGCCGCCCAAGCACGCCGCGGGACAAGAAGAAAGTTGCAACCCTAGACCAAGAGCGAGTCCAGGTTTTGTGGAGCTCGCAGTGTTTCTTAAGATAACCAGATTCTTACGAGCCACCACTAATTGATTTGTTAGGTTGCATACAAATTGTCTTTAATTGAATAATAATGAAGATCCTTTTTATTAGGATAATATATATTAGGAAAATATTTTTAGAGTTAGTAAGCGCATACATATAAAAGAAAAATAACCTTTTTGTTGTAGAGAAACTGAATTTGAGAGGAATTTTCTGTGTATTCTCATTGATAATAGGGGCCTCTTTATATAGAGGATAACAATGCATAGAATCTCAATCGTACAAGGAAAGTAATTCTACATTGATTAGGATTCTAGATCCTTCTAATTAAATCCTATTACCACTAGGTCAAGTAACCTAGAGTTTGGGCTAAACACAAATTAGGTTTTCCTTCAACACTCCCCCTTGTGTTGCCCAAACGCGGTGCTTCTCTCGTTGCCTCGTTAAAAACCTTGCCGAGTAACAAAAACCCAGTGGGACAAAAATAACCTCGGTCGAAAGGGAAAAAGAGCACAACACACCTTTCACGATTCGAGGTGAACATGTAGACATCTCCCCCTGATGTCTGCGCCTCCCCCTGATGACTACGATCATGGGAGTTCAGATAATTTTAGCAAGCCAAATCTTGCCACATGTTTCTCGAACGTGGTACTGGGCAATGACTTCGTAAACAAGTCTGCCTCACTGTCCTCAGATTAAATCTAGTTCACTTTGATCTCGAGGAGAGTCTGTTGTTGCTGATTATGCTTGGTGTTATCGCTTTTGATGTAGCCTTGCCTCATTTGTTCAAAACAAGTAGTATTATCCTAAATACTCGTAGGCTCATCTGTGGTAGACTTCGAACCACAATTGTTCGAACATGCGTAATTATGGATCCAATCCATATACATTCACGAACCACTTCGTGAAGAGCAATGATCTCTGCATTGTTCGAAGATATAGCGACTAGAGTCTATTCTGTAGACCTCCAAGATGTCACGGTCTTTTCCCATGGTGAACACTTAACCGGATTGGGAATGACCATTGTGTGGGTCAAACAAATACCCAACATCAGCAAAACCTTCCAAAACACATGTCTTTTTGGGATGGGGATAATGGACGCAAGCCAGGGTTGGCGGCGTACCTGGTGTGCGATGGGTCCGAATCCATCATCTCTTCGTAGGGATAGAACAAGCCCATATCAATCGTACATCTCAAGTATCGAAAGATATCTTTTACACCAATCCAATGGCGTCGCGTTGGCGCAGAGCTATATCTAGCTAACAAGTTCACTGCAAATGAGATGTCTGGCCTTATGCATTGAACTAAGTACAATAATGCGCTTATTGTACTCTAGTAAGACACTTCTGCCTCTAGCACATCTTCGCCATCATCCTTCAGACGAAGAGGATCCTTTTCAGGATCAAGACTACGGATGATCATGGGGGTGCTTAAAGGCTTGACCTTGTCAAAATGCCTAAGCATCTATCGACACGATGCTCAAGTTCCAAACCGAGACATAATCGTGTTCTTCCAAAATCCTTCATCTCAAACTACGGATTTCAAGTGTTCAGCGGTTTCCCTTAACTCTTTAAAGGCTTCTAATGAAGATCATGTCCAACATGAACCGTGATAGAATCCGAAACTTGTCATAGAAACGCGTGGGCATATCCCTTCCCAATCAAGTAGTCACTTTAGTGAGCGTTTCAACCTCTTTGTAAACGCGCTCCATGGTCTAGAGCCACTTGACTTGGGTAAATGAAGTTCACCATGAACCTTCATGTATATTCCGTATCTAGATCCCTATAGAGATACGTAGTGACCATATTTGTAAGCTGCATGTTCAGTTATTCGGAAACTACCAAACTGACAGGGTAGTGGAGTGCAATGACATCCATTACGAGAGAATATGTCTCATCGTAGTCGATTCCAGGGCGTTTTGTGAGAAGCCTTGAGCCATAAGGCGAGATTACCATCTCTTTTTCGCATTACGCTTTCTAACGAAGACCCATTAGTCAACAGGTTTTATGTTAGGAGGTGTTGGCATCTCTAGCTCGAAAACCTTCCTCTTCGTTAGAGAATCCATCTTAACCTGGATCGCATATTTCCATTTAGGCCAAAAACTCTCTACGTTGGCATTCATTCATCAACGGAGCGTGGTTCGATTTCATCGGACTCAGCAAACTCATGCGCAACAAAATGCGTATCTACATCATCAATTATGATGGAGTTTCTATCCCACATCTCATGTACACTAGTGTAAGTTTCATAGAGCTCTATATTCTCAGGAATAGGTTCTGACGTTGAGGCGTCCCCCAACGATAACCATAACCCGGAAGATACTCATGAGACGGATTTTGAGTCTTGATGATCAAAGGATTGGAATGTGCCAAAGTATCCTTCGAACCCACGGGCCTCCCACGCATCCTAGCTGGGGCCATGGCCTGTAATGCCAGAGTGCCACTCTCTTTGGCATTGGCGCCATGCCTACCTCCATGTAGGGTGGCGCTACATCTTCTCGTAGGGACGTCCTTCCTTGCAGGCATGTTTGCAGCATATTTGTGTGATCTCATCACTGTAATAGGGATTGAGATGAGACATAGTGGGGACAGGCCACGACAATTCCTGTCGTTCCTGTTGAACATCCGTGTTCTTATCTCCCCCTAACGACAAAAAGACTGTCCCATCAAAGTGACAACCCGCAAATCTAGCGGTAAAGAGATCGCCTTGCAAGGGCATTAAGTGGCGGACGATTGTTGGAGTCTCAAATCCAACGTAGTTGCCCATTCGTCTGTAAGGACCCATCATAGAGCGCTGTGGCGGCGCAATTGGCACATAAATGGCTCACTCAAATGTGCGTAAGTACAAAATACGTGTACCCAGCCACTAGCTGTAACGCAGAGGTACATTGAGTGGCGGTAGGTCGTAGACGAATTAGTATAGCTGCATGCGATATTGCATCACCCCAAGCGGATGTAAGAAGATTGGTGCGCATTACCAATGTACGGACTACCATCGTAGTCGTGTCCGCGAGACCAATTGGGTGTGTACATGGGAATGTGATGTCCAACATCAAACCCATTGCAATATCCATCGAAAGTCTTCGATGTAAACTCACTAGCATAGTCAAATCCAATTGACTGAATAGGATGATTTGGGGAGTGAGCCCGTTGTCACATGATATGTGCTAGGAGTGTAGCATAAGTAGCATGTATAGGTGGACAATGGCACAACACGTGACCGGCGTGTTTGCGTGTCAACCAACATCATAAAATATTTAAGCGTCCGCAAGTTGGTTGAATCAATCCACAAAATCCCTACAGATTCTTTGTAAGAACACAATGAGTATTGTCATATCCTTTGCATAGGACGGTCTCAGTCCTAATTTCCCTAAGGGACGGGCTTAGTAAAACGAGCGAGAGGCTGTAGAAGCAACCAATGAGAATTATGGTTAGGCTTGAGCGTTTGAAACGCTATTTTGAAGCAAGTTGGTGATTGCAGCATCACCTAGGGTGCCATCACCATGATGGACGCCATCCATGGAGTCATGGATAGGGACTACGCCAGCCCTAGGCTGGTGGTGGACGGAGGCGGTGCCCTAGGCAGTAACGTCGGTCACACTTAGTCTAAGAATCAACTTTTGATTCATGCTTCATTTCGCTCGAAAGAAATGATGTCCATGTGAAGTCTTTTTGTAGACGGATCATCATATCATGACTAGGATGATCTATCCTGTCGTGACAAAGCCAATATGTGTCTAAATCCAAGAGATCTTCTCTCATAACTTTATTGGATTTAATAGCTCGAATAGTGACATAAAGTCCACTAGAGCGACACATAAACTTCTCTAAGATGCGTCTTTGTTCGCAATCATTAGAGGTAATGCAAAGGAACTCATTTCCGTTCTCTACATGCATTTTCGCATGGAATTCGTTGGCTATTCATAGGGTACTATTTTCCCTAAGAGCGTAGAGAGTTTCTGTGACAACTATAATCGAGGTGCCATTTGGCAAGTGGAACTTGGGCTATTCCATGTCCTTGAATTAATATGGATGGCCTAGCCATCGTAGTCACAAAGTAATATGCTCAGAATCAAAATTGAGTCATAATGAAAAGCACTCGAAATTTTATTCATAAGCCAACTGAATACATCATTGTTTCTATGATCAAAGAAAAGCTAATCCAATAAAAAGTAATATGGCAATCGCCTACATCTCTTGGAAAATAAAAAGACTTAATCAAAATCGCCAATTTCTTGGTCTTGGTCTTGATCCTTGTAGTCTTCCACCCTTAGATCTAGATCGCCATCTTGATCTTCTTGTGCCATGTAATTCGCTTCCCTTGCTTCACGATACGTCTTGTATGCGTTTGCAACATTCTGGGGTGCGGTACATGTTTTGGCCCAATGTTCAGTTGATCCACATCGAAAACAAACATCATTATGGTCAGGCTCCCTTGATCGAGGCGCCATTGGGGCTCGATTTGGACGACCTATCCTCTTGGTGGCGTTACCACCATGGTCGGAGGCTCCGCCTCTCTCTCTCTTCACACGTTGACCTCCATGGTTCCGTGCACGCCTCTCTTGGTGATTTCCTTCCTCTTTAGGGCGAACATATGGACCAGAACGTCCAGAATTGTCCCTATCTTTAGGGTTTCGCTCCTTGCGTCCTCCATTGGGGGCGCGACTATAGTTAGACTCCGGAATAGGCTTAGTTCCCACGGGTCTAGCATTATAGTTCTTCACAAGGATATTATCGTGCTTTTCAGCTACGTTCATGGCTCCAATGAGCTCATGAAACCTTGTGATACGTCCTGCAGTTACATCAATCCGATAATTCTTTGAAATCATCAATGCAGAGACGGGGAAAGTAGAGAGAGTCTTCTCGATCAACATCGTATCAGTTATGGCTTGGCCACAATACTCTATCAGAGACTTGATACGAAGAGCTTCCGAGTTATAATCAAGCACAGACTTGAAATCACAAAAGCGGAGGCTATGCCATCGCACTTCTAAATCAGGAAGCAGGGAGTCACAAACGTTGCCAAATCGCTGCTCAAGTTCTACCCATAGCTTTCTTGGGTCTTCCTCATTGAGGTATTCATTTTGGAGCGCGTCATTCATGTGCCTTGTCATGAGAATTATGGCTTTAGCTTGTTTTGCTTCAAAAGCAGTAGCTTGCTCAATGGAGAGCACGTTCTGACTAGGCTCTTGGATGGTTTCCAGAATTCCATCAGCCTTAAGATGTTGGCGCCCATCTCGGACCCACCTATGGTATCCAGCGCCAGTTGTCTCGAGTGGAACAAAGTTCAACTTGTTCAGTTAACTCATCCTGAAAAACAACACAAGATTAGGGTTAGTTTCGGAGCGAAAAAGGCTACCACGAAAAACTATTAAATTTCTGAGCGTAGTCGCTTCCAAGAAATTAGGAATTTTCTGAGCGTAGTCGCTTCCAAGAAAATCCGATTCCAAGAAGGGTTTTGGATTAGATCGAAACAACGATGTATGTGGTCGATCGTTTTCTTCTCAACAAACTCTAAGTTTGGAGGACTCTACAAGCTCCAAGCTTGGAGTGAGCACGAACCCCCACAGTTCGGCTTTTGGTCTCCCCTACGTAGAGAAAGGGGGGTAGGAGAAGGGATTTTGGAAGTCCCCGAGAAAAAAAGAAGAAATAAATAAATAAAAACTTCAAAAACGGGAACTTTTAGAAAAGTTTACCTTAAAAAGATGGCCGAAAAAAATGTCGCCGGAAAGTTACTGTAGCTGCGGAGTTGTTGTAGCAGACCGGGAAAAACTGTAGCAGACCGGAAGCACTGTAGCTGCCGGAGTTACTGTAGCTGACCGGAAAAAGTCGCCGGAAAGTGTTGACCTGTCGTTGACCGAAGGTTGACCGTCGTTGACCGAAGGGTTGACCGGCGTTGACTTTCGTTGACCAGATGTGCTGACGTGGCAGGTTGCTGATGTGGCAGATTGGTTTGGCTTGACTTGGTGGCTTGGCTTGGCGGCTTGGCTTGGCTTGGCTTGGCTTGGCTTGCTGCACGTGGGTCTACTGCAAGTGGGCCTGCTGCAAGTGGACTCAACCTTTGGCTTGGGCCTGCAGCAGGTGGGCTACACAGGATCTCCTCCCCCTCCTTTTTTTTTTTTCTTTTTCTTCTTCTGCCGGTTCAGGTTAGGAGGATTCCGGTGGCCGGTTCGGTGGAATTTTGGCCGGTTCTGGTGATAAAATTTCCGGTTCCGGGTTTCTGGGGTGGAGACGCTGCAGGTGGTCGAGTATGGCTGCAGGAGGTGGTGAGAAAAGCTTAGAACCGGGCAGGGGAACCTTTGCTTTTTCCGGTGGCGGGTTCGGTGGTTTTCCGGCCGGTTCTGGGGGTGAGGCCGCCGGTTTTGGACTCCTGGAGTTGGGATCTTCAAGGTGGGCGGCGGTGGTTTCTGGGATTTGAAGGCTACGAATTTAGGGTTTCAGGGTTAGGGCTCGTGCTGATAACGTGTTGTAGAGAAACTGAATTTGAGATGAATTTTCTGTGTATTCTCATTGATAATAGGGGCCTCTTTATATAGAGGATTACAATGCATAGAATCTCAATCATACAAGAAAAGTAATTCTACATTGATTAGGATTCTAGATCCTTCTAATTAAATCCTATTATCACTAGGTCAAGTAACCTAGAGTTTGGGCTAAACACAAATTAGGTTTTCCTTCAACACTATTCATATTATGCTTCCGTAGAATATTTGAGGGCACCTTTTGTTTGAGAGATTTTTTTTTTTTTTTTTTTTTTTTGGTAATATTACTTCCTCTCCAACATTCGATTTGGGGCCTCAAGCGCTGACCCACAACCCGCCCCTCCTTGATATCAACTTATCTTCATGCAAGGCAACTTGTGGCTTTGATTATCGTTTTCAAGTTTCAACACTATGACAAGTATAGCTCGACTCTCGGGTATGAGCAAAATACTACAAAAGCGACTCCCTAATAGTTATGATCGAGGCGGGTGACGACTAGGTTGTTAATCCTGAATACTATTCTCATGATGATTCCTAACTATGATTCTTATTATGATCAAGGAAGAGTAATGTCATGCAACAGTCTTCTGTTAATGAAGTCATTTTTTCGTTCCTCCTCAAACAAAACAAAACAAAATACTCAAAGTCTTGCTTTTCCAGCCCACAAAACTTACACACCTCAATGGCAAATATTCAATGCCATTTCAGTATGGTTGTAATGATTTGTTCGTATAACCCCATTTCAATATCTATCTCATTTACTTGTGCTATCCGATCTAGTTGAATTTAGTTAAAAATTGATACACTTATACAAGAAGAAAAATTATAGATACATAATATATCCATATAATAATTGAACTTCTTACCGGTAGGAAAACTCGATGTTTAACAAAGTTGGGATCTTTACATTGTGGAACCTTATTTGTACATAATAGTAGTTGCTGCCAACAAGTTAATGTAGCTACTTTTCTTATTGAGAACTGGGCCTTAAGCAAGTAGAAGTACTTGTAATAAAGACATGAAGGAAATTATGCAGACAAACCTGACTTCCGTAAAGGTTTCCATTTTCTGCAAATAGAAAATGGACCTAAAAAAAGAGCTACTTGACTCTCCATTTATAATGGCAAGGTTTAAGTTGAGAAGCTTTGGGTTAAGTTGAGAAGGGATTAGGGACCCAAAACTGTTAATGGCTCAACGAGCCAATCCAATTAGTCATTGATAGTTGTAGAAACAATCAGATTTAGTTTTAGAAACAATCAGATTCACCTAAATTCTCACTTCTTAGTCTCACAATATCGACATGGTACCCAGGTAGACATGCACATCAAAACCTATAATCAACTTATACGTTCTCTCATCAAGAACACACAGAAATATCTAGTAAAAGACAATTACGAAAGTGAACTCAAATAGAATGAGCACCCGATAGCAATATCTCCCGCCTCTTTTCCAGCTGAACTTAGTATCTTTAAGACCTCTTTCACTTGACTACTAGAGAGGATAAAGAATATTACATTACTCAAATTGAAGAAGCACATTAAGAAGAATCCCATTATGAAGTCCAAGTTCCCTATAATGCAAGTCCTCTACTACCAAGTCCAAAACAATCATCAACATACTTGACCCAAGATAAAAGCAGGATGATCAGGCCTCACATCAAATGAAATTAACTCTCTAATTCATATATGGATCCCTAAATGACCAATTAAATCACATGACTTACAAATTAAACTACTGCAATGACTGCTTTAAACATCTGAACCTAATATTGCCAACCCTATATCACCACCAACTAAACAAACAAAAAGCAAATGGAAAATGGACATAAAAAAAAAAAGCTACTTGACTCTCCATTTATAATGGCAAGCTTCTCTTAAGTATGCAGGCCAATTACAACTACAGAATGCATCTTGCATATACCCATATGTACTAGGGATAGAAATTAAAAGAGACAGAACGCAAGGTTTACTGGTTTATCTCAGCAAAAACAGCATTGCCAAAATTCAGAAATTGTTTGGAAAAATTTCCAGGTGAAGTTCTAATGTCTAAGGCAGATAAACTCACCAAGTAGCAATGTCCAAAGAATGAAGTTGAGAATTGGATATGGAGATAAAGTCTGATGCAAGGCTTGTTGGAAGTCTCATGTATGGTCAGGCTTGTTATCTACTGCATTCGGCAAATCTACTTCATTCACATTTAAAACTTGACTCTTCTAGGGCGCCCTCCATGATTGCTCTAATCATCTTCTTTTTCTTTAACTCATCTTCCTTCACACTCTTCTCTGTCGTATGATCATTCTTGTCCAATACAGCAGCCCTCTGCAGTTCGGTACTCAAAACCCTCGGAATGAATTGGAGAGGCTGCAGGACAAAAGATTGCAATTAAGAAATAGAAAAAGATATCTTATTCAGGTAAAAACAGATTGGAGAGTTCACGATAACCTAGTGAGTAGGTTCAGTTTGCAATTAGGAATGAAAAGAAAAGAACTACAGCTAAATTGCCTACAATATCAGAACATATTAGTCCGTATAACATTCCTGATAGGTTATCTGAGTTTCATTACTCCAGCAGCTAAATGCAAAGGAACAAACACAAGGAGAACATAACAATAGAAGGGGTTCTCAGGGTCACTTCATCAAACAGCTGGTTCTCACAATTTATATCCACATCAACTTTAACTCTGAATGATTGAAAAGCAACACTTACAGAACCACTTCAATTATATATTCCGATAAAACACAACATGCAGCTATAAACTCAATAAGTCAACTGATTATACGAAAATTGATGTGCAACTGTATGGCGTATTAACCAAAACCAAATTGCAGGTAGTGAAACTTACCGATGTCATTTTGGGACCGGGAGGACCAAGCACGGCAGTCTTGCTCTCAGAGCCATCTTCAGTCTCGACGACGATGTCACCCTTCTCGGACTCGCTCTGCTTCGCGAAACAAAACCAAACACGAATCAATTTTCTACAAAACCAAAACCTAATTGCAGGCTCTGAAAACAGAAAACTTACAGAGGCACTCTCAGTCTTCTTCACCATTTCGGAGTCACCCTTCTCGGACTCGCTCTGCTTCGCGAAACAAAACCAAACACGAATCAATTTTCTACAAAACCAAAACCTAATTGCAGGCTCTGAAAACAGAAAACTTACAGAGGCACTCTCAGTCTTCTTCACCATTTCGGAGTCACCCTTCTCGGACTCGCTCTGCTTCGCGAAACAAAACCAAACACGAATCAATTTTCTACAAAACCAAAACCTAATTGCAGGCTCTGAAAACAGAAAACTTACAGAGGCACTCTCAGTCTTCTTCACCATTTCGGAGTCATCGGACTCGATCTTCTTCTCAGATTCGCTCGCACTGACGAGCACAGGTGGTACCTGTGCAGCAGAGGAGCTTGAAGACGAGGAAGCGAGAGCATCTGGATCTGCTTCTCCAATCAACGAAGCCTCAAGCTTGGATTTCTCCTCCATTTCTTGATCGAGGATGAGGATCAATTCGGAAAGGGGATTAGGGTAAACGGAATTGGGAAGTGGGGTGAGAGAGGGATTATATAGGGACTGGGTGATGGGCTGGCGGGAAATGTATTTGGGTCTCCCGGGTCGGTTAAAATTTTGGCGACTCATTTTGCATTTTGGTAATTCTAATAACATTTTCTATTTGCAATCCCTTAATTCTCTAATTCCCATTCCCTCGTTATTTATGTTATGTTTTGAATGAATTTTTTCACCGAATCTCACTCAACTATTTTTCACTTGCAAACAACATATTAACAAAAATAAAAATAAATAAAACCTCACTCGAAACAATAACATTTTTTGACCAACTACCTTTCACACAGTTTATAGTTACAAGAATCTTTGCTGACCTCAGCAATGATTATCTCCTAATTTTTCGGCTAATTTTGTTACACAGATTTAGCTAACTATTGCAGGTGCTCATTCACGAGTATTGTGTGCAATTTGGGGCTGTTATCAGCTACAGCTCCAAGAGGATTTTGTTTGTGTTATGAAAGAGGGAATTACTTCCTAGGTTGACTAGGAATGGTTGGTCTTATTTATTTAGTTCTATTTACTCTTAAAACGCAACGTTTCATTTTAAATTGAGATTGGAATCTCCTAGCTGTTTTGGATATTTTTGTAGGCCAGTGTCATGCATGTCAACATCTCAGCTATATGAGTTGACAATTATGAGGATTTCTATATCCGTTACAATACAATTTGCTTTTGCTTTAGTCTCTTCTCTTCTCTCTCTCTCTCTCTCTCTCTCTCTCTCTCTCTCTCTCTCTCTCTCTCTCTCTCTCTCTCTCTCTCTCTCTCTCTCTCTCTCTGGAAGTTAGGGCTAGTACCCTAACAATTATTTTTTTTACCAATTTAACACTCATATATTAAAAGTGACATCAACCAAATTGTATGTCTACAAATAAACCTAATCGGCAAAAATAACGGTGAAACATATAAGTTTAAATTGATTAAAATCCCCAACCATATGTGATAAAGCAGTTCGCTTATCACCTGTTCCCCAAAAAACTTGAGTTGTGTTGGGATATATGCTAACAATTGTCTATGAATTTTAACATGTTTTACTTAAAAAGGAAAAAAGAAAAAGAAAAAAGAGCTGGTTCAAGTTCAGAAGACCTCAGGATTACCAATCACAATGCATGAACAAGTCACAAAGCAGAGAATCAATCGTCAGTAGATGCTTCTAAAAATGTATGCCTACAATATTGAAAGAAAATGCAATTTGATGCCTTTGAAAATCTCCTGCTTTCACATTTGAAATAGCTCAATTAGGATCGCATATTGTGGACGAGTAAAGGTAGTATCAAAATTTCACAACATACCTAACAGGGAAGTAACAACATAGAAGTTGGATATATGCAAGATTTATTGGTTTAAAATTACTAGCCACCTAAAAAGTTAAAGCAAATGCATTTGTTGCTAAGAAAATAATCAAAATATACGTAATTCAAAATAATCGACTCCAATTTGACGAGAACAATTACAATTTACAGCGCCCAGTTATTGTGCTCCTTGTTTATTTTTCTTAAAAGTGACTATATGAAGACTATCAGACTTCCTAAATGCATGTCAGAATAGATATTTATGACTCACATGTCAGTGGAAGTAGATGCTTCTGGCTTATCTGCTAGATTTAGTGATGATAATGGTTTTGAAAAGAATTCCACAGGGTCAGCTTCAAGGCAAGTGCTGAAATCCTTCACTTTGTCTTCAGCCTTTATTTTTCATAACAATCTTTCCGTTTGATTGACGTTACTTTTCGAATGGATAATCGGTTTTACTGATTTCGCTGTCTTCCTATTAAAGCAAGTGGTACATTAGCTTATATATATATATATATATATATATAATCAAATTACTAATTGTATGTTCAGCTAATGTCGATAGATTAATCCCAAGGGATACAACAAAAACAAACCTGTAGGGTATACAGTCCAGCTTCCGAATGTATATTTCCTCTTCATCCATCTGAAAAGGGTAAGAGATTACTTGCAAGTGAAAACAATATAATGTGAAGGATCGATAGAGTATCAATGACCAAAGCTGAAAGTAACCTCTAAATCATCAAGAACAAGCAGGTTAATCCTTTCAGTTTCAGCTTTAACTCTATTCGAATATCTAACGCAGAAAAATAAGCATCAAAATTTAGAACATCATCCATTGAGATGAAAAGCAAAAGCCTTGAAATACTATTGCTTTGTCAGTCCTTTTCTATTAGAATATTTGCAACACTACAGGAAAATAGGTCATCCACGACGTGCAAAAAATGCCATAAATGACTTTTTACGATGCGTTAATAGGCGCCCTTATAGATCACGTCGTAAAATTGAACTAAATTTTTCAATTTTACAGGGCGCATTTTGAACGTCGTAAATAAGCTAGCACGCCGTGAATGATTATTTACGGCACACGTTAAACGCCGTAAATAACTAAATATCATTCTGATTTAAAATATATATATATATATATATTTATTTATTTAAATGTCAATTACTTTCTGCCAGCAAAAAACTGAGTAGAAGAAAGATAAGAACACGTCACTGAAAGTTAATAAATCACTTCAATTATTATATAATAACAATACCTATTGGTCCTAATCTACATAAAACTGCATTCTAGCTTTCAATTCACCAAAACAAACTAGATAATATTCATTCCTGCATCCAGAATTGCCAGTCCTCAAAATGACTCCCAAATAGGGATCAAGCCTGCAATTGCAGAAATGTATAAGAAAAAGGTTAAGAGAATTCAAATGTTGAAGACCGACAACTAAATCATATCATAATAATTTGGACAGCCATTTGCCGAAAGAAAAAAAATTAGGACAGCCAAAACATGAAAGATCAAAAGGACACCGGTATTTTCAAACGGTGAAATATAAACTAGTAACCATGCTGCTAAAATTATAATCTTGGTTAAATTATACATTTCACTCTAAACTAATTCTAAAACAGTTGTGAAATAGAAATTAGTAATTACCTTGTTAGCAATGTTGTTGGAGAGCCAATCTAGGCCATTGGCCTTCATATAGACCCTCTCCAGAGGTTGCACAAGTGTTCTAGATGTACCTGTAAAGACAAATGATGCATATTAGACTAATGAAGATTGAATGAATACAGAAGCGGAGGAGGGACATGAAGCTCGTGAAGTTACCGGTGACGTTGTCTGAGAGAGTGGAGGCCATGCTTATCAGTAATTTCAGTAGCATTCATTGCATTGGGGAGATCTTGTTTGTTGGCAAAAACAAGCAACACCGCTTCTCGCAGCTCCTCCTGAAACCAGCAATTAACTTAATTAAATATGGAACAGAAACCAATATACATCTAATCTCACTTAGATAAAACCTCTAAAGAAAAAGGGAGCAGATAACAGGAATAAAAGACTATACCTTCAAATTAACATGATCATACTAAAGCACATAAATCCAGTTCAATAATGGTTATTAATTAGGCATAACAGGCAGAGCTAAAGCAGGGTAACAGATTGGTCAAGATAAGCTTCATTCCATAAGTCCATTGTGGGAAGAAAGAAAATAGATTAAAAATTCGCAGATATCCAACACACATCTGTGGTATACAAATACATGGTAAAGTATGCTACTTAAGCCACTGGCTGACTGATTTTTATAACAACCTTGCATTCATTTCTATAATCTACAAGTCTTTCATCTATTCATAACTTAAACCTCATATACTAGAGCTAGGAATCTAGTTACTGCAAGGATAAAAAAACATGTCTGTAAATGTGCTCTCGCAAGATGAGAACAAACCTCATTCAACATCCTGTGCAATTCATCCCTTGCCTCAACAACAGAGTCTCTGTCATTGTTGTCTACAACAAAAATAACACCCTGCGTGTTCTGGAAGTACGTAGTGCCTCCACAAAGGTCAGATCTGAAAGGAAGAAAATGGGTATCTCAAATCTGTCAAGCCTTTTTCATACAAGAAAGTACTGCAAACTTTCAGAAATAAGCCACCTTAAACTTCATTCCATAACTCCATGTGGCTCTTTAACAATCATCAACTTCATACCTTGGTCCTGCCCCCCAACATCCCAGACTGAAGCTGATGTTCTTGTTTTCCAGTCTCAATATTGAATCCTGTCAATCAATAATTTTTTTTATTAATACTGAAATTCACATTTGCAATAATGTTAAAAGCATCACAACATAATCAACTTTATTGAGGAACATCAGAATCATTGAAATTCACAAGGCAACCTAGTAAATATCACATAACATGATCATTATCTGATGTATTTGCGAGAGCTTGGTTCTGATGTATTTTTTGTTTCCAGGTATAGTAGCCTAGCCATGTCAAAGCTTTAGCATCCATACTCACTATCTGTATTTTATTCCAGTCTTATACAAAATTTTTGTTTCTTATAATAAAAAGATGAAGAAGGCAGACACAAAGTGTGTTTTTCCTATATAAGAAAAAGAGAGAGAAAAAAGAAGAAGCAAAGAACAGGCAGACACAAAGACAATATTGCAATCCTATATCCAGATATTCAGGAGTAAACTTACATTAGAAGAGCGGAAGGGGCAGAACCTGGACTATCCCCTTCTTCCGTACTTGAGCAAGTATGACCCTTTCTTCAAAGCAGTAATGACCTGGTGTTAAGATCAACCAAGAATCCAACTTAAGCACTTTCAGCACATTTGCAAGTGGGAAGAAATGAATGAACAGGACAATGAATAAAATCCACAATATGTGAATAGGACCTATGGATTTGAAAGAAAAGAATGGAAGTGTATCAATACGTAGAAGCAATCATTTGAAATGTGCTGTGGTATTAAGACCCGACTAACAATTTTACAGTGGATTTCACCTTCTTTTACTGTTTTCCAGAACCTAGAATCTTAAGTAGCTTAGCAACATATCAAATGGAATATCTAGTTATTTGATGCATTCAATCAAAACAGAACAGAAAGAGAAGCAGAAATTGACCTTATTAGTAGTGAGAACTGAGAACCAAAGTGGCATGTATGTAGCTCCTGCCACTCCATCAAATCTTTCCTACACCTCTGTAACATGTAAATTTTTAAAAAAAAAAAAAATCAAATCAAACTGATATACAAATCCAAATTGACCAAATAACATATACATATGAAAATCCAGAATCGAACAAATTCAAATTTGGCCAAATTTTGCAGCGGTTTGATTACCCAAAGACTAGCAAAATTTGTATAATAATAGACATGGCCTTATTTTTTTACGGATAATACTTGGCCAAGGCTGACCAAATCCAGTAATAAGATGACACGTGGAAGAAGTGGGAACTGAGCTAAAGCAATGAAGAGCAGAAGATAACTTCCCAGCCCCGTCGATCAAAATGATGGTGTCGCTGACCTTCAACATGGCGAATCTGAACGGCGCGGCGGTCTGGAGAACGGAGGCACCGCTGGTAACGAGGTTCTGGATGATGAGGCAAACCTGAGCGGGCTTGAAGTAGTTCGATGGCCTTGGCCGTACCGTGTTAGAAACCATATACATGCTCACAATATATGCACACAATCATAAAAGGGATTACCTTCAGCAATCACTGGCATAGATTCCATCTTATGCTACAAACACGAACACTGAATATGGCCTTCTGTTACTTACCAACTTACTTCTCAATGGACAGAACAATATGCAAAACGTCGGTAGTAATCAGGGACCAATTCATCTGTGTATATAGGAGACTTAACCCTCAAGAAGCTTCCCATTAAAGCTATCCATATCGGTTTAGGTTTCCTAGTTAGATTCTTAATGTAACACTTCATTGTAGTCTTTCTTGCAGACTAAGAATAGGATTACTTACCTTAATGAATAGATACACTGCTTCATTAAGTTACAAGTATTGATTTACAGTTTGTATCCATGTTAATAGGATTGATATTAAGCTAATCATCAATTACTTTATGATGATATGTGTTATGTCCATATTTGATCTTACAATCTCCCCCTTGGACTCACACATATCATGCTCGATGATTTGCACCAGAGAACGTCAAAACCTACTTAACTTACTGAAGTACGCGCCAGATAACAAACTCAAATCGAAAATCCATTCCAACATGGTCAGATCACAGTTACTTATGCAGAGCAAGAAACAGTAGACATTTTAACAAAAATGCAGAGTTTCAAAACCACAAACATAAGCTCCTGCAATCCACATATGTCAAACCAGAAGTGATACAATATATGTTAATGTGTATCAACAAGTAAACATATATTAGGTCCCACTTTATGTTTCTAAAACCAGAAACTCAAGCAAATTTACTGAACACTGATGGCTTAAAATTATTGCTTGAACCTCAACATCATGCTATACATGATTTAAGCCATCTGATAGCAAGTATGATATTCAAAACAAGATGATAATTTCCAAAATAAAACAATAAAGCTGCAGCAAAATCATATTTGGAAATACCTCGAAATTTTATTGATAATAATAAACGGCCATTAGAAATAAGTTGTGATAAACAAAAGTCAAAAATATCACAACTGAAAATACAAGAACTCAAGAACCTTAAAATTTTAAATTGCTCCAACTGGACTAACTCTATTGAACCTAAGCATCTAGATTAGCTAAAACTCCAATGCTTATTGTATGCTTCTGGAATGCTGCTACTGACAAGGCCTTGGTGAAAGGATCTGCTACTTGTGAATTTGTGTCAATACTCAAAATAACTATTTCACCATGCTTTACTCTTTCTCTAACACTGTAATACTTTAGATCAAAGGATAAGCAATTTAATGTTACTGCTAGCCAAAAGTATATCATCCACGTAGAGTACCAGAAAAATAAAATTGTTCCCAACTGTCTTCAAATAAACACACTCATCAACAAGATTTTCTGTAAATCCAAAAGTAGAAATCACATAATCAAATTTCTTGTACCACTGTCTAGAAGCTTGTTTAAGGCCATAAATTGATTTTCTTAACTTACACACTAAGTTTTCAATTCCTGCTTGTACAAAACCTTCTGGCTGCCTCATATAAATCACTTCATCTAGTTCACCATTCAAGAAAGCTGTTTTAACATCCATCTGATGTAGCTCCATATCAAAATGAGCCACTAAAGCCATGATTATCCTAAACGAGTCTTTTGTAGAAACTGGAGAAAAAGTCTCAGTAAAGTCAATGCCCTCCTTCTGTGTAAAACCCTTGGCAACTAATCTTGCTTTATGTCTCTCTACATTGCCATTTGCATCTCTTTTGGTTTTGAAAACCCATTTACAACCTATAGGCTTCTGTTTGGGGTCAGGTTCAACTAATTCCCAAACTGCATTTTGGCTCATGGAATCAATTTCTGCTTCCATTGCTAGCTGCCACTGATGTGATTCACTACTCCCAATGGCCTGATTAAATGTAGTTGGATCATTGTCCTCTGCACAGTCCATTTCAATTTCTGCTTCTTGTAGATAAACAATGTAGTCACTCTCTTCCCCCCCCCCCATAAGTTGGTTTTCTTGCTCTCTGTGATCTTCTAGGTTGAGCCACTGGATGATTTTGAGGTTCAGTTACTTGACCAGTTACGTGGTCAGTTACTTAGTCAGTGACATGGGCAGTGACATGGGCAGTGACTTGACCAGGTACAGTTACTTGGGTAGTTACATGGTCAGTGACATGGGCAGTGACTTGACCAGGTACAGTTACTTGGGTAGTTACATGGTCAGTGACATGGTCAGTTACTTGGCCAGTTACTCGACCAGGTATAGTGACTTGGTCAGTGACACGGTCAGTTACTTGATCAGGGACAGGTACTTGGTCAGTTATATGACCAGTGACATGATCGGTTACATCTTGTTCTAAAGGCAATGGTACACTTATATTCTCATCTGACACAATTTCCTCAAAATCTGAGGTTAAATCCTCAAGGTTTGTATTGTGAACTTTTTCACTTAGAAACTTTACTTGATGTGTTTCAAAAATTCTAGGTGAATGATGAGCAGAATATAATTTATAGCCTTTAGATTTATCTGGATAACCTATAAAATAGCAACTAACAGTTTTGGGGTCAAGTTTATTCAAGCTTGGATTATAAATCCTAGCTTCTGCATGACATCCCCAAACATGACAGTGATGAAGACTAGGTTTCCTGCCACACCAAAGCTCAAAAGCAGTATTTTCTATGGCTTTGCTAGGTGTCCTGTTGCAAATATAATTTGTAGTTTTTAAAGCCTCACCCCACAGAAATTTAGGCAAACCAGTTGTACACATCATACATCTAACCATGTTCAAAAGAGTCCTATTCTTTCTCTCTGAAAACCAGTTGTACACATCACCCCACAGACTTTTTATTCGTTGCGATTCTCTGAAAACTTCCTTCACGAAAGTTGTAGAGCGCGTCGATACGAGTTCGTGGATATGTGGAACGCGAGAATCGGAGTTCGTATGAGGAAGTTATGGCCATTGGAAGGAATTTCCATTTTAGTATAAATAGAAGTTTCCCGAAGGAGAAACTTACTATTTTCATTTGTTTCCTTTTCCGGAAACCATTTCCTTCCTCTCTCTTCTCTCTCGGCTGCTACCTTCAGAATCGAAGAAACCCGACTGACCCGACCCGAACCAGGACGTTCCGACCAGACTTTTCCGGCGAACTGCGGCGGTCTCCGGCGACGAAACTTTCCAGATAGGATCGTCTCCTCCGTCTGGTCGTCCCTCTGGTGTCCTCTAGCACCGATTCTCCTCCACGGCGGCGCTGCAAGGCGGTGCAGGTTGGTGTTTTCGGACCCGGTCGGAAATCCTTGTTCCGACGTCGGCAAGGCTTCAAGTCTTCTTGGTTGAACTCAGAGCGGCCTCGTCGATCGATCCTTGGTGGTTGTTTGGATCGATTCACGTGAAACTTAAATCAACTCGGATTGGATTACTGTTCACGGCCTGTGAGGTAGTTTTTGACCCCTTATGCTTGTTTTCTGACTTTGAGCTAGTTATGAGAATTCACAAGTGTTGACACCCAAAATTCCACAAGTCAATTTTATGAGCGACATATGAAGAGACAAGTCATTAAACCTACAATCTCGTTGGGCCTTCAAACAAGCCTATTGTAGTCCAAAAGAAACGCTCTAGTTAACTATAAATAATGCAAGCCCAAATGCTCAAGCAATTAACATGCATCTTCAAGAATTCGTCACGCCAAATTACCATGCAATACACGTAGACCCAAGCTACATTTATATACTTGGGGCTTATACAAAGGGATGTGGTGTGGAAGGTAACGGATCCTGTGAGGCCTATCATTAAGATAAAGTTCGTCAATAATTTTGGACTTGGGAACCAAAATTCATGCTCGACGGACTACAATCTTAATATGGGCTAGTGTGAGAGGGATGAAAAGCAAGCCCAGCAAAGCCCAAAGCCCATTAAAGCCATTCTCTTATTCAAAGTCCATATGACCTCTTACCCAAAGCCCATTAAAGTCATCTTCTCATCCAAACGAGATAACCGTCTGTCAGAATTGCTGCTGGAATTGGTGTTCCACCTTTCTCGGCAAGAGTCCAGAATTCAGGGAAAAGCCTCCTAACCCATATCCTTAGCAATCTCATCATCTCAACATTCAATAACCCTAAAAGTCTGTAATCACAAGTTTCAATACCAGAAATTGGGGGATTAGAATCTCCTAAAGATCACAGCAGCACGAAATCTGGATCCCCATCGCCGTCCCATACCCGCGCCACCAGTCTTTACCCACCTGGCCAAAGCAAGCCTTCATTCTTTTGATTTCATGGGGAAAACAAAAGCTGAAGGTTTTAGATTGATCCCATCAAAACTAAGGATTCCCTTTCAAAGCCTCTGGTTCTTGGCACAAATCCTCCCCGTTTATAAAGGGCGAGTTCGTTGCCGTAGGAAAGGAGGCCACAACAGCCCAGAAGAAACAAGCAAGAGACCAAGCTTTCTCTCTAAACCCCTGTTCTTCCCAACCAACCTTAACCCAAAACCCAGAACCATGTTGTTGCCGGAACTCTCTCTCTCTGCTAAACTCTCATGCATCTAGCTCCCACACCTTTCCTGCATATAAGCCCTGCTCTTATGAACTCAAGTCTAATTCGTTGCCAAGTAGCTGCTGTTATCATCAGGCCAAGTAGCTGCTGTTATCGTCAGGCCAAGTAGCTGCTGTTATCATCAAGCCAAATCGCTGTCGTTATCGTCAAGCCAAGTAGCTACTGTTACCATCCAGCTAGTCACAACAAAATTGTTCCTGGGTCACACCTTCGATCGATTTTGGGTCTGGTCTTCGCTCTATCAAGAGGGCTATCGCTGCTAGAAATCCAAAGCACAAACTCGCCCTCACAACAAGCATGCTTAGATGAAGCTTTTTGATGTTGGGAGTTTTGTGAAATAATGAGTTTTTGGCCGGCGGCGGTGCACCACCTTCTGTGGTGGCGTTCCGGCAGTGTTCCGGCCACTTAAGGAACTATTTTTGGTATTATATATGTTCTACTCGTTGATACGAGCGTTTCGATATATAATATGCAAATTTTGGAGTTCGTATGGAATTGTTATGATTTTTGCAGTTTCATACCGATCGATTATTCTATCCGTGAGGATTTGAGCATCCGATCGACTTGTGGTTTGGTCACATCGATCGTGGACATATTCCGGAGACTTTGGGAGGTCTCGGATGTGGTTTCGCCTCGATAGGCGCCACTTTGGGGATTTTAGTTCAAAACAAGGGTTTCGGACTTAAATCAAATGTGAATCGTTATTGATTTTGATCATTGGTGATTAGGTGCTTCTAAAGGTGAATTGGACGAGTTGTTGGTGATAGTGTTAGTTCGGGTCTGTATAGAAGACGCAGCGGGATTCTGAGGTGAGTAATCTCACGAAGTTCATTTCACGAACGGGAAATACCCTTATTGTTCTGAGAGTTATTTAGTTAACTGCAAACTATAGATGGTATTAGTGGCAATTCTGAGTAGATGACTATGTGTGTGTATATATATATTATGGGATGTATATATATACACACGTATTCATGAAATGATATATGTGTTTTGGTGGTTTGTGGATTTATGAAAACAATATGCATGAAATGATGCTTTTTATTGTTTTGGGTTATGGCTTTTGGAAAACAAATGGTGGGAAATGGTATTTCTATTGTTTTGAAAAGTGTTTGAGGATTTGAGAGTCACAGGTTGTGATTTCTCCTTTTGATTTGATTTAACGTTTTGATCTGACGACCAGTGGTCTGAGGATTTGAGAGTCACAGGTTGTGATTTATCCTTTTGATTTGATTTGACGTTTTGATCTGAGGGTCAGGTTGGCCTAAGGATCCGGGGTTGCAGGTTGCATCCTCATGGCAATATTATATCGTAAGATTGAACCTTGGCCGGGTGACAGGTTACGATTCAGTTAGAGCTCTAGTCTGTCTGCCATCGTACTTCAGGGATCTAAGTAGGTTACTTAAGACTCCTGGGTATATATTTTGTCCAGGTTGGACCTATTTGCTGTTTTGTCCAGGTTGGACCTAATTATTGCTTTGTCCAGGTTGGACCTATTTGCTGTTTTGTCCAGGTTGGACCTAATTATTGTTTTATCCAGGTTGGATCGATTTATCATATTTGAATTGTTAGGTTAACGATTTATATGATTTTGTCACGGTGTGACTTTAATTGTTTCTTTTGGGAAAAGAGTATTGTTTTTGGAAGCATGGTATGTTTTCTTTAATTGCGAGTTGAAAGGTTTTCCTCATTTCTGGCGTGAGTTGTGCATGTGTGGTTTGAGTTACTCATACCGACTTGCAAAAGCTTACCGGGTTTGTTGTGTGGCAACCCGGTACACTATTCAAACGGTGTAGGGGTTAATCCTGCAGGTTAGGATAATCGGGACTGAAGCTGAGGTAGCGCCTTCGCAGCTTTACGGTAGGAAGCCATCTTTGTGACTTTACCTTTGATAAGGACTTCCGTTGTATAGTTACTCTGAGCAGCCTTTACGTTTTATTTTGTTGTTGACAATTTAATTCGTATGCTTGTGTAATATATAACTCTTTGGAGCGAGTGTATATTAACTTTGAGGGTTCAGGGCATCAATATGTGTGTAAGTTAAGGGAAAAAGATTTAAGGTATTTTGTATTGATGACTGGACGTTCACGCATATATAATTATGGGGTTATATATATCGATTTTCATGTGTGTAAAATCAGGGGCGTGACAAAAACCAAAATCAATAAAGCTTCCCCAACTCTTAAAATAAAGGCATGAGTATGATTTCCAACCACACTAGGGTAAATTCTCGTGATAAGAAATCAATAAATCAACGACGCGTCCCATACGCCAAAATATTCTCTATTCGATAATAAATAGCGAGAATAAATTATAAATTGTAAATCATTAACAATAACCCAAAACCGAAAGTCGATAAATAAACAAGAAATATAATTCCATCGAAATCCCATTTCAAAAATCTGTCAGAAATCTCAAATTGACGAATCAAAATATATTTAAGTCCGGAAATTACATCACAGTATAATTCGTCGAAAATTATCATAATTCATAAATTCAAATAATAAATCAAAATAAAACCTGAAACCAAACTCAGAATCTAAACTCAAATCTGTATTCCAACGCGAATCATAAGCTCAATGAATAAATAATAATAAAATAAATCATAATTCAAAAGAATATAAATGCATGCATCATTTAAAATCAAAGTTCAATCACGCTAACGTGTTTTTCAAAACTTTTCCTAGTTTGAAGGCTAGATTGGTTGAGGTCAGCCGTACATGGAGTTGAGGCATAGTTGTCACTGCTTCAGCATCGTAGGATCTATCGATCCTTGTCCCTCTTTACTTTTTATCTTTGTATACCTTTTGTTTTAGAATTGCTCTGATAACTTGTGGGATTAATGTTGTTAAGTTAAGACTTGTGTAATGTGAATTGGGAATTATTGTGATTTGAGGAGCAGGATGGCTCCAGTAGTTGAAGATGGTGTTTGATATTAGAAGTGTAAATGTCTTTCTACAGGTTTTGGTAGACCACTTTTAGGGGAAGTTCTACCAAATTTCTGGTAGAATTTCTTCTAAGGTGAGCCCCGCAAGGCCGCTTAGGATTCCATGGTGAAATCCAAGGCGGGTTATGTCAATTTGATATTAGGGCATTAAGTTGTCAGATTCTGTAGACTTTTTTCTATCCTGTTATCTTATATGCTTGATGTTACTCAGTACCTCTCGAGTGATGGCCCGACTTCAGCGGTTCCCCATCATCTACTCTTCGGTGCTGATGTACTCATCGAGTGTGTAAGGTACATATCTAATTGGTTTTCCTTCAGTAGCTATGCCTCTTGTACGCCGACCTGAAAGAAATTTCTCTGCATATCGGATTGTTTACATATCTTGCACCTTTTCCTATTGATGGTAGAGTAAGACTACTCTACATGTTCGAGTTATGCTACGAAATGTGAATTGGAAAATGTTGTGATTTGTGAGCTGGATGGCTCCAAGAGTTGAGGATGCTGTTTAATATTAGAAGTGTAAATATCTTTCTGCAGGTTTCGGTAGTCCACTTTTAGGGAAAGTTCTACCAAATTTCTGGTAGAATTTCTTCTAAGGTGGGCCTCGCAGGGCCGCTTCGGATTTCAAGGTGAAATCTGGGCGGCTCCTGTCACACAACATTTGCTTCTCTAAAGATATGCTTGAAAGTGATGGCATCAAAAGAAGTTGTGAGTGTTCTAATGTCTTGAATGACTTTAAGGAGCCTCTACGATGGTTTAATGACTCCTTTTACTGAATCAATAACTAGTTTCTGAGTCACCTTCTACTTCAGTTCTTGGGTATCCTTTTGCTCAAGCACTAGTTAAGCTATCTCCGAGAGCCATTGCTTTTGCTACTGGTACTGTGGCCTGAACGTCAAGATCGAGGGCCCACCCACTATATGTGTGTAGAGAAGTTAAAGGTAGTGGGAAAGTTTTTCGTACAACTCCCACGTTTTCTACTATTTTTTTTCTTTTGTTTTCTATTTTAGAATTTACTATATTATCCTTGTTAAGTAATTATATTGCAAAAAAAAATTAATATATGAGTGTTAAATTGGTAAAAAAAATAATTGTTAGGGTACTAGCCCTAACTTCCAGAGAGAGAGAGAGAGAGAGAGAGAGAGAGAGAGAGAGAGAGAGAGAGAGAGAGAGAGAGAGAGAGAGAGCAAAGAAGATGCAGAGAAAGGACTAAAGCAAAAGCAAATTGTATTGTAACGGATATAGAAATCCTCATAATTGTCAACTCATATAGCTGAGATGTTGACATGCATGACACTGGCCTACAAAAATATCCAAAACAGCTAGGAGATTCCAATCTCAATTTAAAATGAAACGTTGCGTTTTAAGAGTAAATAGAACAAAATAAATAAGACCAACCATTCCTAGTCAACCTAGGAAGTAATTCCCTCTTTCATAACACAAACAAAATCCTCTTGGAGCTGTAGCTGATAACAGCCCCAAATTGCACACAATACTCGTGAATGAGCACCTGCAATAGTTAGCTAAATCTGTGTAACAAAATTAGCCGAAAAATTAGGAGATAATCATTGCTGAGGTCAGCAAAGATTCTTGTAACTATAAACTGTGTGAAAGGTAGTTGGTCAAAAAATGTTATTGTTTCGAGTGAGGTTTTATTTATTTTTATTTTTGTTAATATGTTGTTTGCAAGTGAAAAATAGTTGAGTGAGATTCGGTGAAAAAATTCATTCAAAACATAACATAAATAACGAGGGAATGGGAATTAGAGAATTAAGGGATTGCAAATAGAAAATGTTATTAGAATTACCAAAATGCAAAATGAGTCGCCAAAATTTTAACCGACCCGGGAGACCCAAATACATTTCCCGCCAGCCCATCACCCAGTCCCTATATAATCCCTCTCTCACCCCACTTCCCAATTCCGTTTACCCTAATCCCCTTTCCGAATTGATCCTCATCCTCGATCAAGAAATGGAGGAGAAATCCAAGCTTGAGGCTTCGTTGATTGGAGAAGCAGATCCAGATGCTCTCGCTTCCTCGTCTTCAAGCTCCTCTGCTGCACAGGTACCACCTGTGCTCGTCAGTGCGAGCGAATCTGAGAAGAAGATCGAGTCCGATGACTCCGAAATGGTGAAGAAGACTGAGAGTGCCTCTGTAAGTTTTCTGTTTTCAGAGCCTGCAATTAGGTTTTGGTTTTGTAGAAAATTGATTCGTGTTTGGTTTTGTTTCGCGAAGCAGAGCGAGTCCGAGAAGGGTGACTCCGAAATGGTGAAGAAGACTGAGAGTGCCTCTGTAAGTTTTCTGTTTTCAGAGCCTGCAATTAGGTTTTGGTTTTGTAGAAAATTGATTCGTGTTTGGTTTTGTTTCGCGAAGCAGAGCGAGTCCGAGAAGGGTGACTCCGAAATGGTGAAGAAGACTGAGAGTGCCTCTGTAAGTTTTCTGTTTTCAGAGCCTGCAATTAGGTTTTGGTTTTGTAGAAAATTGATTCGTGTTTGGTTTTGTTTCGCGAAGCAGAGCGAGTCCGAGAAGGGTGACATCGTCGTCGAGACTGAAGATGGCTCTGAGAGCAAGACTGCCGTGCTTGGTCCTCCCGGTCCCAAAATGACATCGGTAAGTTTCACTACCTGCAATTTGGTTTTGGTTAATACGCCATACAGTTGCACATCAATTTTCGTATAATCAGTTGACTTATTGAGTTTATAGCTGCATGTTGTGTTTTATCGGAATATATAATTGAAGTGGTTCTGTAAGTGTTGCTTTTCAATCATTCAGAGTTAAAGTTGATGTGGATATAAATTGTGAGAACCAGCTGTTTGATGAAGTGACCCTGAGAACCCCTTCTATTGTTATGTTCTCCTTGTGTTTGTTCCTTTGCATTTAGCTGCTGGAGTAATGAAACTCAGATAACCTATCAGGAATGTTATACGGACTAATATGTTCTGATATTGTAGGCAATTTAGCTGTAGTTCTTTTCTTTTCATTCCTAATTGCAAACTGAACCTACTCACTAGGTTATCGTGAACTCTCCAATCTGTTTTTACCTGAATAAGATATCTTTTTCTATTTCTTAATTGCAATCTTTTGTCCTGCAGCCTCTCCAATTCATTCCGAGGGTTTTGAGTACCGAACTGCAGAGGGCTGCTGTATTGGACAAGAATGATCATACGACAGAGAAGAGTGTGAAGGAAGATGAGTTAAAGAAAAAGAAGATGATTAGAGCAATCATGGAGGGCGCCCTAGAAGAGTCAAGTTTTAAATGTGAATGAAGTAGATTTGCCGAATGCAGTAGATAACAAGCCTGACCATACATGAGACTTCCAACAAGCCTTGCATCAGACTTTATCTCCATATCCAATTCTCAACTTCATTCTTTGGACATTGCTACTTGGTGAGTTTATCTGCCTTAGACATTAGAACTTCACCTGGAAATTTTTCCAAACCTTTTCTGAATTTTGGCAATGCTGTTTTTGCTGAGATAAACCAGTAAACCTTGCGTTCTGTCTCTTTTAATTTCTATCCCTAGTACATATGGGTATATGCAAGATGCATTCTGTAGTTGTAATTGGCCTGCATACTTAAGAGAAGCTTGCCATTATAAATGGAGAGTCAAGTAGCTTTTTTTTTTATGTCCATTTTCCATTTGCTTTTTGTTTGTTTAGTTGGTGGTGATATAGGGTTGGCAATATTAGGTTCAGATGTTTAAAGCAGTCATTGCAGTAGTTTAATTTGTAAGTCATGTGATTTAATTGGTCATTTAGGGATCCATATATGAATTAGAGAGTTAATTTCATTTGATGTGAGGCCTGATCATCCTGCTTTTATCTTGGGTCAAGTATGTTGATGATTGTTTTGGACTTGGTAGTAGAGGACTTGCATTATAGGGAACTTGGACTTCATAATGGGATTCTTCTTAATGTGCTTCTTCAATTTGAGTAATGTAATATTCTTTATCCTCTCTAGTAGTCAAGTGAAAGAGGTCTTAAAGATACTAAGTTCAGCTGGAAAAGAGGCGGGAGATATTGCTATCGGGTGCTCATTCTATTTGAGTTCACTTTCGTAATTGTCTTTTACTAGATATTTCTGTGTGTGTTCTTGATGAGAGAATGTATAAGTTGATTATAGGTTCTGATGTGCATGTCTACCTGGGTACTATGTCGATATTGTGAGACTAAGAAGTGAGAATTTAGGTGAATCTGATTGTTTCTAAAACTAAATCTGATTTTTTCTACAACTATCAATGACTAATTGGATTGGCTCGTTGAGCCATTAACAGTTTTGGGTCCCTAATCCCTTCTCAACTTAACCCAAAGCTTCTTGCTTTCTCACTATTTCTCACTTCTCTATCAAATATGCACCCAAAGTTCTTAGCGATGCGGTTCAAGATGTGCAATTTGTTCAACTCCGTAGTGATTATGCTGCATTTTTGGTTCTGTGTTCAATCAATCTGTATGCATTTGGTTCTCCTTCTTCTTCAGGGACCAGTATGCACGCTAACAATTGGACTGTTCTGGTCTGCACCTCTCGCTTCTGGTAATTCATACATAAGAAACTTCATTAAAATACTAACACAGCATGGAGTTTAGTTGCTGATGCTGTATAGGAAGTTGTTGCTGATGAGAGGGTTTAGTTGAACTCCAGATTTACTTATCAACTTCATTGATCAAGTGCAATGATAAGTGAATAGCTAAGGACCCGTTTGATAATGTTTTGTTTTCGTTTTTTTTTTTCTTTTGTAGATGAAAGGAGAGAAGTAGATGAGAGATGTGAGAGCTGCTAAAAAATAAAAGAGAACTTAGTTGAAGTAAAGCCCGATGAGAAACTCTTTAGAATTGTTTTTAGCTTTTGATCTATGTAAATATTCTTTCCTCTGCATATTTCATCACTTTTGTCTATCATTTTGTCTTTTGTTCTCTATCTTAACTAAAACAAAACAGTAGCAAATGAACTTAAAGAAATATAGTGAGAACTGAGAAGCATATATCGTGTGATATTGATATCGTGGTAGCCCAAATTATTGGCCTTTACGCCATTGTTAAAGTGCATCAACTACAGAGAAACTACAAATACTAATGCAAATTCTTTTCCCTCCTTTCATGGTATCCTAGCTTGGGTTAAAATTTGATTTCTTTGTTTTCTGGTTGGAATCATGTGCTTTCATTATTGTAGAAGGAATGTGTCAATTTTTTTTTTTTTTTCTATTAGTTAGATTTAATTGAACTCTACAATGAAAATGGTCGCAGAAAAACTCATATTGATATTGCAAAGTAATTTTCAGATCTCCCTAATAGAAAGTTTATTAGAATGCATTATATTGGCTCTGCATTTATAGTAAGGTATTGATTCTGCATGGATATCCACACTTCCAATAATATTGGCTCTGAATTTTCAGTCAATACACTAGTGGCGTTGGATTGACTGAATTAGTTTGATCTTTGAACTTTGAAGTGCTTATCTTTTGGTCAATTTATTATTTCCTTCGTTCACTTTGAAGTGCTTATGTTTACTTTGAACAAAGAATCCGTCGATTTTTATGTGCCTTTTGCCCCCTGTTATTTTCACCTTTGTATTTTTCTGTATCTTAGTTACCACTGTACGATAATGTGTAGCATGAGTGACTTCTACCTCATTCCTTATTATTGTTGTCTTCTGGACACTTGGTTAAGATAAGTTTTCTTACTAGGCATTAACTGCGCATATGCATAAGAACTTTGGGATGCATACTGGCGTTGGTAATAGGTTCTCACTCAAAAGTTTTGTAGCATAGATATTAGAAGGGCGTGATGCTTTGAATCCAGGACATCATGCTTCGATACGGGTTTCGGAGTAAATGAAACAGCTAGATAGTAGCACAGGGGAACAAGAACTGTATAACTTTGGAATTAACTAGGGAAAAGTTTAGACCTAAGAGGAAAGAAGGGTCTGTTCTTATTTAATACACTCCATTACTTGGGACCATATAAAGTGGTGCTGTTACAAACTATTACTTAGGGTCCAAGTGTCCATCATGTTTGGAAACAAGGAGAGGGGTAAACAAATTTAGGGGAGAGAAAATGGTCAGTATGTTCCCATGCAAATTTTGTTGGACAAGCTGAAAATGCAGGGAAAAGTAATGGAAAACAAGAATGCTTTTGACCATATTGTTGCTGGACAGGAAAAGAAACTTGAAGAGAATAGATAAATAGAGTGAGAGGGAGGGCTGGAGAAGAGGCAAAGTAGGGCAAACCCAAAATTTGTATTATTAATCAATAAATCCCAAGGCTGAACTATTAAAAAGAAGGATAATTTTCATTATTAGTTGTATAGGAAGTTGTTGCTGATGAGAGGGTTCAGTTGAACTGTGAGAAATACATATCTTCATTGATCAAGTGCAATGATAAGTGAATAGGTAGGTAAGGACCCGTTTGATAATGTTTTGTTTTGGTCTTTATCTTTTGTAGATGAAAGAGAGAAGTAGATGAGAGATGTGAGAGCTGCTAAAAAATAAAAGAGAACTTAGTTGAAGTAAAACCTGATGAGAAACTCTTTAGAATTGTTATTACATTTTGATTCTATGTAAATATTCTTCCGTCTACATATTTTATCACTTTTTTCTATCATGTTCTCTTTTGTTCTCTATCTTTACTAAAATAAAACAGTAGCAAAGGAACCTAAAGAAATACAGTGAGAAGCATATATCTTGTGATATTGATATTGTGGTAGCCTGAATTATTGGCCTTGACACCATTGTTAAAGTGTGTCTGCGCTGAAGCCTATAGTCATTCCTGAATGATTTCATTCCAGTTAGTTATTTTCCTCGGGCATTGTAGGTTTACAATTCTGAGGGGCTCAGTTGAACATGGTTGAGTGCAGTAGAAGGTTGATAATTTATCTACCATTCCATTGCATTAGGTTACTGAAATATGTTTATCTGGATTACTTTCACCAATAAGAATTGTCGGTTTCTACTTTCTACTTGTTAACGACTATAATGATACTTTCAACTGATCTTGAGTAAAAATTCTATTTTAGGTGGAATTATGAGGGGTTCTAGAAGGGAGAGATTATTAAGCAAGTTTACGGAAAATGAGTGCGAACAGATAGACCGGCTTGCAACTCTAACAGCTTCCCCATATTTTGATTTTTCTCTACTTTAAGAAAAAATGAGTCTCATTTGCTCCAACAGATTCCCTATAACTATTCCAATTTTAGAGAAAGTAAGGAAAGAGAAAATCAAATTCCCTATATTTACAGCAATTTCTTCAATTTTAAGGAAAAATATGGAGATTTTAGAGATTGCTGTAAAATAGGAATCTGTTGGAGTTGGAGAAGAAAAAGATGCTAAAGCTTTGACTCTTGCTTCCATATTATACAGAAATTATAGGGAAGCTGTTGGAGTTGCTCATACAATTTTATATGCTTTTGGTCTTTCTTATTCTTTTCTATATCTATTGCACTACAAAAAAACTGATCTTTAATGAAGTGTAAATGCGCGCCGTAAATGATACTTATTCACGGCTTACATTTAATGCACATCGTTGAACTAACATTTTTAAGTAAAAAACGATAATACTTAGCTAATCAGGTATGGTTAGTTAAGAGACTGACCAAATCCACTAAGAAAGTGACATGTGTACGAAATGGGAACTGAGTCAAAGCAATGAAGAGCAGGAGAAAATAACTCCTCCGCCTCATTGTCTCTAACCCCCCCCTCCTCCGCCAAATCTCTCAAACCGTAATCGCCATTGTACCCTCCTTCACTCGTTACTACTTCACCTACCATGACATCACATCCCCATGCTCATGTGCCGCAAGGAGGTCAAGGACTACGGTATGTAAGATCAAATATGGACATCACACATATCATCATAAAGTAATTGATGATTAGCCTAACATCAATCCTAGTTTAACATGGATACAAACTGTAAATCAATACTTGTAACTTAATGAAGCAGTGTATCTATTCATTAAGGTAAGTAATCCTATTCTTAGTCTGCAAGAAAGACTACAATGAAGTGTTACATTAAGAATCTAACTAGGAAACCTAAACCGATATGGATAGCTTTAATGGGAAGCTTCTTGAGGGTTAAGTCTCCTATATACACAGATGAATTGGTCCCTGATTACTACCGACGTTTTGCATATTGTTCTGTCCATTGAGAAGTAAGTTGGTAAGTAACAGAAGGCCATATTCAGTGTTTGTGTTTGTAGCATAAGATGGAATCCATGCCAGTGATTGCTGAAGGTAAGCCTTAATCCCTTTTATGATTGTGTGCATATATTGTGAGCATGTATATGGTTCTAACAATTGGTATCAGAGCATAGGCTCACAAGTATCAAAATCGTTTTAGGGTTTTGCAAAAACAAACACAAAAAAAAAAAAAAAAAAAGGGTTTTTGCTTTACGGATCAAGTAACTGGTCAGGTAACTGACCAAGTCACTGATCAGGTAACTGACCATGTAACTGGTCATGTACCTGATCAAGGTAAGTTACTTAAGTCGATTGCTGCATCTGGTTAAATATCAAATTCACGCTTCCGCTGTGATTTTTAGCAGCAAATTGGGGAAAAAGCAAAAACAGGATTTTCTGTGAAATTGATTTCGATTCATAGCATGATAATTGAGTTTTTTGATTGTGCTCAAGAACACTAGTTGCATTCCCGGCGTGCGTTAGGTTAGAGTAGATGGTGACCGGATGAAATTTACAAATTCTTGATTGTTCTGTGGTTTCTTGGAATCAAATCAATTTTGGTTGTGCTTGAATATGTATGATGAATTGATTGATGATATGGTATTGTATCTGTGATTGTGTAAAATTGCATGAAGAACAAAAATCTCCCAGATTTTGTTTACACATTATTAAAATAGACAGATACGAGAGCTTAATTTTCTTACAAGGATGAATCTGGGTAGAATATAAAGTTAAAAGCTCATGGGTTTTGTGGTTTTCTGTTGGCATAAGTGATTATGATGCACAAAGCATTCTTCATTGATGTTGGCAGAAAACAATGATCAGGTAACTGACCATGTAACTGGTCAGGTCACTGACCATGTAACTGGTCAGGTAACTAATCAAGTACCTGATCGAATAACAAAACTGAAATTGTGTTTTGTGTTTTAAAACTATGATTCAGTTTTATCTTCCAAAGAAGTGGTCAAGTATGGTTTTAGAATACAAAACAGCAATATGCATGCTTGATGAAAATAAATTCGGATACTTAGAAATTTTTCTTCTGTCTAAAGATGTGGATAACTTGTTTTCATTGAACATGGCATATTGATAAAGAACTCCAGAATGTTATGCTTCTGCTCAAAAGTGTTGCTTAACATTGTTTTTGGTTATGGACTAATATGAATGCAAGTATGGATTGTTTAGGTTTTCTGTATGTTCTTGTTTTGGTTGCTTAAAGCTAAATAAAACGCAGAAAACTTAATGTTATTTTCTTTACAAATTAAGAACTCACATGAATTTTTGTTTTGCTCCTTAGGTAACTCCTACATGAACTTGAACAGTGTCTTGATGTTAACTGGAACCAACTATAGAGCTTGGCTAGATTCTGTAGAGAACTATATGGGAATGCATGAGAATATAGACTATTGCTTTACTGAGGATAAGCCTATAGAGTTGAATGAAAAGAGCACCAAGAAAGAAACTGACCTTTACAAGAAGTGGCATAGATCCAATAGAATGGCTAAGAATCCATTCGTACCTCTATGTCCAAGACTGTCAGGGGAAGTATAGAAGAGCCTGAGCTAGCATCAGATTTTTTGGAACTCATAGGTGCTAAGTTTAAAGAAAGTGAAAAGGCAGAAGCAGCTAGACTAACCAAGGAGTTTCATGATTTGAAGTACATGGGTTCAGGGGGAGTTAGAGAGCATATTATGAAGATGATCAATATAAATGGCAGACTCAAGGAGCTCTTGATGGGGGTTAGGGATGAGCAGGTAGTGCATTATGCGCTACATTCCTTGCCTAACAGTTTTAGTCATCTTAGGACCAGTTACAACTCTCAAAAGGGAAACTGGACTTTAGATGAACTTATATCCATCTGTGTGGATGAAGAATCTAGGATCAAGGAAGAAAAGGAACCTGCTACAACCATTAACCTCATTGAGAAGCCTAAAAGGAAAAAGCCCCAGAATAAGCTCAAGCCTATCAAAGCCATAACTAAGAGTTCCACAGCTGCAGTGGCCAAGGAAAACAGGCCATTTAGGTTCAAGTGCTACTTTTGCAAAAGAGTAGGACACATGAAAAAGGACTGCACTGGCTATAAAAATTGGTTAGCCAAAAAGGGTAAGATTTTTTCTAATACAGTTTTTTCTTTAGAAATTAATCTTATAAATGTTGAACCACAGTCTTGGTGGATAGATTCAGGCTCACCTATTCATATTACTAATTCTTTGCAGGGATTCATAAGGAGGAGAATCCCAAAAAGTGATGAAGTGAACCTGTGTGTAGGCAATGGCATGAGAGTGGCAGTCAAGGCTATTGGAACCTTAAAGCTCGATTTAGGATTAGGAAAATTGTTAGTTTTGGACAATGTTTTTTATGTACCTTCCATGAGAAGGAATTTGATTTCAGTTTCTCTTTTAGTAAAATCTGGTTGTAGACTTGTTATTGATAGTAATGGAATTCTTATTTCTAAAAATTCTGTTCAAATTGGTTCTGGTGTTATTATGAATGATTATTTACAGTTAAATTGTTCAATGGCTCAACAAGAAATTTTACTTGTTGAAAATAACACAAACAGTACTAGCACTTTAACAGGTGTTAAAAGAACCAAACTAAATGAAAAGTCTGCATTTTTATGGCATAGAAGACTAGGCCATGTTTCAAAAGAGAGACTGAAAATTTTGGTGAAAAACAACATCCTAAATGAACTTGATTTTTCTGATCTAACAGACTGTGTTGAATGCTTTAAGGGAAAAATAACTAATACTAGAAAGAAGACTGCATATAGAAGCCAAAATTTATTAGAACTCATACACACTGATATATGTGGACCATTTAGGCATCAAACTATCTGTGGGAATGTGTATTTTATCACATTCATTGATGACTTTTCTAGATACAGTTATATTTATCTACTTTCAGAAAAGGCACAAGCATTGAAAGCCTTTCAAATCTTTAAGTCTAAGGTAGAAAATCAACTAGAAAAGAAAATCAAAACAGTAAGGTCAGATAGAGGGGGAGAGTTCTATGGAAAGTACACTGAATCCGGCCAACAAAAGGGTCCATTTGCCTTGTTTTTGCAAGACAATGGAATTAAAGCTCAATACACAACACCCTATAATCCACAACAGAATGGTGTTGCAGAGAGAAAGAATAGGACTCTTTTGAACATGGTTAGATGTATGATGTGTACAACTGGTTTGCCTAAATTTCTGTGGGGTGAGGCTTTAAAAACTGCAAATTATATTTGCAACAGGACACCTAGCAAAGCCATAGAAAATACTGCTTTTGAGCTTTGGTGTGGCAGGAAACCTAGTCTTCATCACTGTCATGTTTGGGGATGTCATGCAGAAGCTAGGATTTATAATCCAAGCTTGAATAAACTTGACCCCAAAACTGTTAGTTGCTATTTTATAGGTTATCCAGATAAATCTAAAGGCTATAAATTATATTCTACTCATCATTCACCTAGAATTTTTGAAACACATCAAGTAAAGTTTCTAAGTGAAAAAAGTTCACAGTACAAACCTTGAGGATTTAACCTCAGATTTTGAGGAAATTGTGTCAGATGAGAATATAAATGTAGCATTGCCTTTAGAACAAGATGTAACTATTCATGTCATTGGTCATGTCACTGACCATGTCACTGAGCAAGTAACTGCTCCTGGTCGAGTAACTGGCCAAGTAACTGACCATGTCACTGACCAAGTAACTGTGCCTGGTCAAGTCACTGCCCATGTCACTGACCATGTAACTGACCATGTAACGGTACCTGGTCAAGTAACTAGCCATGTAACTGAACCTCAAAATCCTCCAGTGGCTCTGCCTAGAAGATCACAGAGAGCAAGAAAACCAACTTATGGGGGGGGAAGAGAGTGACTACATTGTTTATCTGCAAGAAGCAGAAATTGAAATGGACTGTACAGAGGACAATGATCCAACTACATTTAATTAGGCCATTGAAAGTAATGAATCTCATCAATGGCAGCAAGCAATGGAAGCAGAAATTAATTCCATGAGTCAAAATGCAGTTTGGGAATTAGTTGAACTTGACCCCAACCAGAAGCCTATAGGTTGTAAATGGGTTTTCAAAACCAAAAGAGATGCAAATGGCAATGTAGAGAGACATAAAGCAAGATTAGTTGCCAAAGGTTTTACACAGAAGGAGGGCATTGATTTTACTGAGACTTTTTCTCCAGTTTCTACAAAAGACTCGTTTAGGATAATCATGGCTTTAGTGGCTCATTTTGATATGGAGCTACACCAGATGGATGTTAAAACAGCTTTCTTGAATGGTGAACTAGATGAAGTGATTTATATGAGGCAGCCAGAAGGGTTTGTACAAGCTGGAAGTGAAAACTTAGTGTGTAAGTTAAGAAAATCAATTTATGGCCTTAAACAAGCTTCTAGACAGTGGTACAAGAAATTTGATTCTGTGATTTCTACTTTTGGATTTACAGAAAATCTGGTTGATGAGTGTGTTTATTTGAAGACAGTTGGGAACAATTTTATTTTTCTGGTACTCTATGTGGATGATATACTTTTGGCTAGCAGTAACATTAAATTGCTTAAAGATACCAAGAGTTTTCTGTCAAGGAATTTTGACATGAAAGACTTAGGAGAAGCATCCTATGTACTAGGTATTGCGATTAAAAGAGATATGGCACATAGACTACTTGGTTTGTCTCAACAGAATTATGTTACCAAAATTCTAAAGAGATTTGGTATGGAGAAGTGTGCAACTGGAGAAGTCCCCATGTCCAAAGGAGATAAACTAACCAAGAAGCAAAGTCCCAATAGTGATGTTGAAAAGGAAAATATGGAATCAAAGCCTTATGCCAGACTTGTAGGAAGTCTCATGTATGCACAAGTCTGCACTAGGCCTGACTTGTCTTTTGCAGTAGGGATTTTGTCAAGATTTCAATCTAATCCAGGCCATGAACATTGGGTAGCTGGGAAGAAAGTGTTGAGATACCTGCAGAGAACTAAAAGCCACATGCTAGTTTATAGGCAAGTGGAGGATTTGAAACTTATTGGATTCTTAGACTCGGATTTTGCAGGGAATTATCCAGACTCCAAGAAGTCGACTTGTGGATATGTATTCATGCTTGCAGGAGGTGCTATTGCTTGGAAAACTATGAAGCAAACTCTTGTTTCAACTTCTACTATGCAAGCTGAATTTATTGCAGTATATGAAACTGTGTGTGAAGGACTTTGGATTAGGAATTTTCTCATGCAGACCAAAGTATTGAGTCACATTGTGGCTGGAACACTTGTGATTTATTGTGACAATGAGGCTGCAGTTTTCTTTAGCAAGAATAGTAAAAGGTCAAATAATTCTAAACACATTGATCTAAAGTATTACAGTGTTAGAGAAAGAGTAAAGCATGGTGAAATAGTTATTTTGAGTATTGACACAAATTCACAAGTAGCAGATCCTTTCACCAAGGCCTTGTCAGTAGCAGCATTCCAGAAGCATACAACAAGCATTGGAGTTTTAGCTAATCTAGATGCTTAGGTTCAATAGAGTTAGTCCAGTTGGAGCAATTTAAAATTTTAAGGTTCTTGAGTTCTTGTATTTTCAGTTGTGATATTTTTGACTTTTGTTTATCACAACTTATTTCTAATGGCCGTTTATTATTATCAATAAAATTTTGAGGTATTTCCAAATATGATTTTGCTGCAGCTTTATTGTTTTATTTTGGAAATTATCATCTTGTTTTGAATATCATACTTGCTATCAGATGGCTTAAATCATGTATAGCATGATGTTGAGGTTCAAGCAATAATTTTAAGCCATCAGTGTTCAGTAAATTTGCTTGAGTTTCTGGTTTTAGAAACATAAAGTAGGACCTAATATATGTTTACTTGTTGATACACATTAACACATATTGTATCACTTCTGGTTTGACATATGTGGATTGCAGGAGCTTATGTTTGTGGTTTTGAAACTCTGCATTTTTGTTAAAATGTCTACTGTTTCTTGCTCTGCATAAGTAACTGTGATCTGACCATGTTGGAATGGATTTTCGATTTGAGTTTGTTATCTGGCGCGTACTTCAGTAAGTTAAGTAGGTTTTGACGTTCTCTGGTGCAAATCATCGAGCATGATATGTGTGAGTCCAAGGGGGAGATTGTAAGATCAAATATGGACATAACACATATCATCATAAAGTAATTGATGATTAGCTTAATATCAATCCTATTAACATGGATACTTGTAACTTAATGAAGCAGTATATCTATTCATTAAGGTAAGTAATCCTATTCTTAGTCTGCAAGAAAGACTACAATGAAGTGTTACATTAAGAATCTAACTAGGAAACCTAAACCGATATGGATAGCTTTAATGGGAAGCTTCTTGAGGGTTAAGTCTCCTATATACACAGATGAATTGGTCCCTGATTACTACCGACGTTTTGCATATTGTTCTGTCCATTGAGAAGTAAGTTGGTAAGTAACAGAAGGCCATATTCAGTGTTCGTGTTTGTAGCATAAGATGGAATCTATGCCAGTGATTGCTGAAGGTAATCCCTTTTATGATTGTGTGCATATATTGTGAGCATGTATATGGTTTCTAACACGGTACGGCCAAGGCCATCGAACTACTTCAAGCCCGCTCAGGTTTGCCTCATCATCCAGAACCTCGTTACCAGCGGTGCCTCCGTTCTCCAGACCGCCGCGCCGTTCAGATTCGCCATGTTGAAGGTCAGCGACACCATCATTTTGATCGACGGGGCTGGGAAGTTATCTTCTGCTCTTCATTGCTTTAGCTCAGTTCCCACTTCTTCCACGTGTCATCTTATTACTGGATTTGGTCAGCCTTGGCCAAGTATTATCCGTAAAAAAATAAGGCCATGTCTATTATTATACAAATTTTGCTAGTCTTTGGGTAATCAAACCGCTGCAAAATTTGGCCAAATTTGAATTTGTTCGATTCTGGATTTTCATATGTATATGTTATTTGGTCAATTTGGATTTGTATATCAGTTTGATTTGATTTTTTTTTTTTTTTAAAATTTACATGTTACAGAGGTGTAAGAAAGATTTGATGGAGTGGCAGGAGCTACATACATGCCACTTTGGTTCTCAGTTCTCACTACTAATAAGGTCAATTTCTGCTTCTCTTTCTGTTCTGTTTTGATTGAATGCATCAAATAACTAGATATTCCATTTGATATGTTGCTAAGCTACTTAAGATTCTAGGTTCTGGAAAACAGTAAAAGAAGGTGAAATCCACTGTAAAATTGTTAGTCGGGTCTTAATACCACAGCACATTTCAAATGATTGCTTCTACGTATTGATACACTTCCATTCTTTTCTTTCAAATCCATAGGTCCTATTCACATATTGTGGATTTTATTCATTGTCCTGTTCATTCATTTCTTCCCACTTGCAAATGTGCTGAAAGTGCTTAAGTTGGATTCTTGGTTGATCTTAACACCAGGTCATTACTGCTTTGAAGAAAGGGTCATACTTGCTCAAGTACGGAAGAAGGGGATAGTCCAGGTTCTGCCCCTTCCGCTCTTCTAATGTAAGTTTACTCCTGAATATCTGGATATAGGATTGCAATATTGTCTTTGTGTCTGCCTGTTCTTTGCTTCTTCTTTTTTCTCTCTCTTTTTCTTATATAGGAAAAACACACTTTGTGTCTGCCTTCTTCATCTTTTTATTATAAGAAACAAAAATTTTGTATAAGACTGGAATAAAATACAGATAGTGAGTATGGATGCTAAAGCTTTGACATGGCTAGGCTACTATACCTGGAAACAAAAAATACATCAGAACCAAGCTCTCGCAAATACATCAGATAATGATCATGTTATGTGATATTTACTAGGTTGCCTTGTGAATTTCAATGATTCTGATGTTCCTCAATAAAGTTGATTATGTTGTGATGCTTTTAACATTATTGCAAATGTGAATTTCAGTATTAATAAAAAAAATTATTGATTGACAGGATTCAATATTGAGACTGGAAAACAAGAACATCAGCTTCAGTCTGGGATGTTGGGGGGCAGGACCAAGGTATGAAGTTGATGATTGTTAAAGAGCCACATGGAGTTATGGAATGAAGTTTAAGGTGGCTTATTTCTGAAAGTTTGCAGTACTTTCTTGTATGAAAAAGGCTTGACAGATTTGAGATACCCATTTTCTTCCTTTCAGATCTGACCCTTGTGGAGGCACTACGTACTTCCAGAACACGCAGGGTGTTATTTTTGTTGTAGACAACAATGACAGAGACTCTGTTGTTGAGGCAAGGGATGAATTGCACAGGATGTTGAATGAGGTTTGTTCTCATCTTGCGAGAGCACATTTACAGACATGTTTTTTTATCCTTGCAGTAACTAGATTCCTAGCTCTAGTATATGAGGTTTAAGTTATGAATAGATGAAAGACTTGTAGATTATAGAAATGAATGCAAGGTTGTTATAAAAATCAGTCAGCCAGTGGCTTAAGTAGCATACTTTACCATGTATTTGTATACCACAGATGTGTGTTGGATATCTGCGAATTTTTAATCTATTTTCTTTCTTCCCACAATGGACTTATGGAATGAAGCTTATCTTGACCAATCTGTTACCCTGCTTTAGCTCTGCCTGTTATGCCTAATTAATAACCATTATTGAACTGGATTTATGTGCTTTAGTATGATCATGTTAATTTGAAGGTATAGTCTTTTATTCCTGTTATCTGCTCCCTTTTTCTTTAGAGGTTTTATCTAAGTGAGATTAGATGTATATTGGTTTCTGTTCCATATTTAATTAAGTTAATTGCTGGTTTCAGGAGGAGCTGCGAGAAGCGGTGTTGCTTGTTTTTGCCAACAAACAAGATCTCCCCAATGCAATGAATGCTACTGAAATTACTGATAAGCATGGCCTCCACTCTCTCAGACAACGTCACCGGTAACTTCACGAGCTTCATGTCCCTCCTCCGCTTCTGTATTCATTCAATCTTCATTAGTCTAATATGCATCATTTGTCTTTACAGGTACATCTAGAACACTTGTGCAACCTCTGGAGAGGGTCTATATGAAGGCCAATGGCCTAGATTGGCTCTCCAACAACATTGCTAACAAGGTAATTACTAATTTCTATTTCACAACTGTTTTAGAATTAGTTTAGAGTGAAATGTATAATTTAACCAAGATTATAATTTTAGCAGCATGGTTACTAGTTTATATTTCACCGTTTGAAAATACCGGTGTCCTTTTGATCTTTCATGTTTTGGCTGTCCTAATTTTTTTTCTTTCGGCAAATGGCTGTCCAAATTATTATGATATGATTTAGTTGTCGGTCTTCAACATTTGAATTCTCTTAACCTTTTTCTTATACATTTCTGCAATTGCAGGCTTGATCCCTATTTGGGAGTCATTTTGAGGACTGGCAATTCTGGATGCAGGAATGAATATTATCTAGTTTGTTTTGGTGAATTGAAAGCTAGAATGCAGTTTTATGTAGATTAGGACCAATAGGTATTGTTATTATATAATAATTGAAGTGATTTATTAACTTTCAGTGACGTGTTCTTATCTTTCTTCTACTCAGTTTTTTGCTGGCAGAAAGTAATTGACATTTAAATAAATAAATATATATATATATATATTTTAAATCAGAATGATATTTAGTTATTTACGGTGTTTAACGTGTGCCGTAAATAATCATTCACGGCGTGCTAGCTTATTTACGACGTTCAAAATGCGCCCTGTAAAATTGAAAAATTGAGTTCAATTTTACGACGTGATCTATAAGGGCGCCTATTAACGCATCGTAAAAAGTCATTTATGGCGTTTTTTGCACGTCGTGGATGACCTATTTTCCTGTAGTGTTGCAAATATTCTAATAGAAAAGGACTGACAAAGCAATAGTATTTCAAGGCTTTTGCTTTTCATCTCAATGGATGATGTTCTAAATTTTGATGCTTATTTTTCTGCGTTAGATATTCGAATAGAGTTAAAGCTGAAACTGAAAGGATTAACCTGCTTGTTCTTGATGATTTAGAGGTTACTTTCAGCTTTGGTCATTGATACTCTATCGATCCTTCACATTATATTGTTTTCACTTGCAAGTAATCTCTTACCCTTTTCAGATGGATGAAGAGGAAATATACATTCGGAAGCTGGACTGTATACCCTACAGGTTTGTTTTTGTTGTATCCCTTGGGATTAATCTATCGACATTAGCTGAACATACAATTAGTAATTTGATTATATATATATATATATATATATATATATATATATAAGCTAATGTACCACTTGCTTTAATAGGAAGACAGCGAAATCAGTAAAACCGATTATCCATTCGAAAAGTAATGTCAATCAAACGGAAAGATTGTTATGAAAAATAAAGGCTGAAGACAAAGTGAAGGATTTCAGCACTTGCCTTGAAGCTGACCCTGTGGAATTCTTTTCAAAACCATTATCATCACTAAATCTAGCAGATAAGCCAGAAGCATCTACTTCCACTGACATGTGAGTCATAAATATCTATTCTGACATGCATTTAGGAAGTCTGATAGTCTTCATATAGTCACTTTTAAGAAAAATAAACAAGGAGCACAATAACTGGGCGCTGTAAATTGTAATTGTTCTCGTCAAATTGGAGTCGATTATTTTGAATTACGTATATTTTGATTATTTTCTTAGCAACAAATGCATTTGCTTTAACTTTTTAGGTGGCTAGTAATTTTAAACCAATAAATCTTGCATATATCCAACTTCTATGTTGTTACTTCCCTGTTAGGTATGTTGTGAAATTTTGATACTACCTTTACTCGTCCACAATATGCGATCCTAATTGAGCTATTTCAAATGTGAAAGCAGGAGATTTTCAAAGGCATCAAATTGCATTTTCTTTCAATATTGTAGGCCTACATTTTTAGAAGCATCTACTGACGATTGATTCTCTGCTTTGTGACTTGTTCATGCATTGTGATTGGTAATCCTGAGGTCTTCTGAACTTGAACCAGCTCTTTTTTCTTTTTCTTTTTTCCTTTTTAAGTAAAACATGTTAAAATTCATAGACAATTGTTAGCATATATCCCAACACAACTCAAGTTTTTTGGGGAACAGGTGATAAGCGAACTGCTTTATCACATATGGTTGGGGATTTTAATCAATTTAAACTTATATGTTTCACCGTTATTTTTGCCGATTAGGTTTATTTGTAGACATACAATTTGGTTGATGTCACTTTTGATTTATATCTGAGGTTAGAAGGATGAAGTTTCATTTTCTTTATTTTATTTTGGTGCTAGATCCACATCGATTGGATCATGCCTTTCCAGTACTCCTGAAAGTCGTTCAGAAAGCAATGCGAGTCGAAGAAGGAGTTCATCATCAAAACTAAAAGTCGGAGATTATTGAAAGCATATAAGAATAACTCAAGCTCTACTGGTCATGGTCTCCCCCCCCCCTCCCCCGTTATTTGGGTCAAGAATATTCCAATCACAGCTTTTTCAGCCTTTAATTTAGATCTTCTAAATTGTAATCGCCCTAGAGACTTTTCTTTGTAACTTAACTTTTTTTTTCTTTTTTCTTTGTAACTTACTTTTTTCTTTTTAAAAAAAAAAAAAAAAAAAAAAACTCAAGCTTATCTGCCAAATGTCATATGGATTATGAAGGGCTCAAAAGGAAAATGTAGCATGACTTTGCTCCAACACAGTATGCAAAGCTGACATGGATTTTTGCATAACTCCTGTCAAATCTGGGACTCAAATTTGCTCACCACCAAAGTATTGGTGGTGATATCACCACTTAATACAAATTCTGCCACGTGTTATAAAACATAATTATAGTTTATCATGATGTTTTATTAAAAAATTATATTTTAAGTATTTAATTAATTTTATATGACGGGGCAAGTTTTAATAGGTTGGTAATATCACCACAAAATAAATGTGGTGAGCAAATTTAAATCCTCAAATCTGACTGATGTATCCAAATTTATTGTTTTTTTTTTTTTTGGAAACAAGAGAGCGTCAATATGTTAGTAAGGCAGAGAGAGAGATGTACAATACACAGTAACTCACATGCAATGGGTCTGTCAAAACATAACATAAATAACGAGGGAATGGGAATTAGAGAATTAAGGGATTGCAAATAGAAAATGTTATTAGAATTACCAAAATGCAAAATGAGTCGCCAAAATTTTAACCGACCCGGGAGACCCAAATACATTTCCCGCCAGCCCATCACCCAGTCCCTATATAATCCCTCTCTCACCCCACTTCCCAATTCCGTTTACCCTAATCCCCTTTCCGAATTGATCCTCATCCTCGATCAAGAAATGGAGGAGAAATCCAAGCTTGAGGCTTCGTTGATTGGAGAAGCAGATCCAGATGCTCTCGCTTCCTCGTCTTCAAGCTCCTCTGCTGCACAGGTACCACCTGTGCTCGTCAGTGCGAGCGAATCTGAGAAGAAGATCGAGTCCGATGACTCCGAAATGGTGAAGAAGACTGAGAGTGCCTCTGTAAGTTTTCTGTTTTCAGAGCCTGCAATTAGGTTTTGGTTTTGTAGAAAATTGATTCGTGTTTGGTTTTGTTTCGCGAAGCAGAGCGAGTCCGAGAAGGGTGACTCCGAAATGGTGAAGAAGACTGAGAGTGCCTCTGTAAGTTTTCTGTTTTCAGAGCCTGCAATTAGGTTTTGGTTTTGTAGAAAATTGATTCGTGTTTGGTTTTGTTTCGCGAAGCAGAGCGAGTCCGAGAAGGGTGACTCCGAAATGGTGAAGAAGACTGAGAGTGCCTCTGTAAGTTTTCTGTTTTCAGAGCCTGCAATTAGGTTTTGGTTTTGTAGAAAATTGATTCGTGTTTGGTTTTGTTTCGCGAAGCAGAGCGAGTCCGAGAAGGGTGACATCGTCGTCGAGACTGAAGATGGCTCTGAGAGCAAGACTGCCGTGCTTGGTCCTCCCGGTCCCAAAATGACATCGGTAAGTTTCACTACCTGCAATTTGGTTTTGGTTAATACGCCATACAGTTGCACATCAATTTTCGTATAATCAGTTGACTTATTGAGTTTATAGCTGCATGTTGTGTTTTATCGGAATATATAATTGAAGTGGTTCTGTAAGTGTTGCTTTTCAATCATTCAGAGTTAAAGTTGATGTGGATATAAATTGTGAGAACCAGCTGTTTGATGAAGTGACCCTGAGAACCCCTTCTATTGTTATGTTCTCCTTGTGTTTGTTCCTTTGCATTTAGCTGCTGGAGTAATGAAACTCAGATAACCTATCAGGAATGTTATACGGACTAATATGTTCTGATATTGTAGGCAATTTAGCTGTAGTTCTTTTCTTTTCATTCCTAATTGCAAACTGAACCTACTCACTAGGTTATCGTGAACTCTCCAATCTGTTTTTACCTGAATAAGATATCTTTTTCTATTTCTTAATTGCAATCTTTTGTCCTGCAGCCTCTCCAATTCATTCCGAGGGTTTTGAGTACCGAACTGCAGAGGGCTGCTGTATTGGACAAGAATGATCATACGACAGAGAAGAGTGTGAAGGAAGATGAGTTAAAGAAAAAGAAGATGATTAGAGCAATCATGGAGGGCGCCCTAGAAGAGTCAAGTTTTAAATGTGAATGAAGTAGATTTGCCGAATGCAGTAGATAACAAGCCTGACCATACATGAGACTTCCAACAAGCCTTGCATCAGACTTTATCTCCATATCCAATTTCTCAACTTCATTCTTTGGACATTGCTTCTTGGTGAGTTTATCTGCCTTAGACATTAGAACTTCACCTGGAAATTTTTCCAAACCTTTTCTGAATTTTGGCAATGCTGTTTTTGCTGAGATAAACCAGTAAACCTTGCGTTCTGTCTCTTTTAATTTCTATCCCTAGTACATATGGGTATATGCAAGATGCATTCTGTAGTTGTAATTGGCCTGCATACTTAAGAGAAGCTTGCCATTATAAATGGAGAGTAAAGTAGCTCTTTTTTTAGGTCCATTTTCTATTTGCAGAAAATGGAAACCTTTACGGAAGTCAGGTTTGTCTGCATAATTTCCTTCATGTCTTTATTACAAGTACTTCTACTTGCTTAAGGCCCAGTTCTCAATAAGAAAAGTAGCTACATTAACTTGTTGGCAGCAACTACAGAGAAACTACAAATACTAATGCGAATTCTTTTCCCTCCTTTCATGGTATCCTAGCTTGGTTAAAATTTGATTTCTTTGTTTCTGTATTCGAATCATGGTATTCTACCCCAATAATTGCATTAGTTTATTTTCTTTTCCTAAAACTTTGTTGCGATTGTTCATTCCTTTGATTTAATATCAAATGTGCTAATAGTTAATATTCGATTGTGTCATAATACTTGGGTGCAATAGCAAGTAGAAGCATTTAAACAGGCTTGTACCTATGTGTTTTTTAGCATACCAGGGGAACTTGCAATGATCTTGAGTAATTTGTTGTGAGAAAAAAAAAAAATATATCAACTGGCAGTGGTCTTCTTGTAAAGATTGGATCTGTAATCTAATCTAGTTTTTGGTTACAACAATTGACATTTTGAAATTGTTTCTACTAAATTTGTTTGTGCATGCCTAGAATTCAGAGAATTGTTGGCTTTAGGTTCCTAGAGTAAGCTAAAACTACCACTCACACTTTCAGTTGTGATACGGAGAAGAATATTTGAAACCTAGAATTCCATAAGAATAGACTATCACTGAAAGACTGAAACATTCTGCTATAGTGCACAGATAAGGATATAGAACTACTGTTCATTACTGTTCACGTGTACTGCTAGAGTTTTCTGGGAGCGGATCAGCTGTCCAAATAAACCTGTCCCAATTCTATCCCACTTGTAAAATTATTGTTTCTTGGGCATCAAATTTCTGAGCACTCAAATGCCCAATCTTTTGTGTCATCAGAATTTCAGCTGTAATTACAAGAACAACTTCTGCTGAAGTTACATATTTTTTCTTTGGTATTCATCAAATACTTTTTTCCTAGTATTCTCCAAGAAAGATGTCAGAATTCAACAGACCCACAACATGTAATGAAATGAGGATGGAATTCATAGAAACCCACTTGAGAATCCTGTCTGAAATGAAAACATATTTGGATTTCATGCTGGAGCTTCATTTGGTTGAAGTTAAGAGAAGAAGAGTTTTTATGTTGTTCATTCCTATTTAAAATAAAATATTTAATAGCACTAACAGAGTTGAATTTGTGTCTAGGCTTCAATCTTTGTAGAGTGGGCTTTTATTAATTAAAATGAGTGGACAAGGCAGTTCATGCAAGTAGATTACTAAGAAGTTTGGGTTCTTATAGAAGTCGATTGAATAGTTGATGCAATTATTATGAAATGAAGTCTTAAAAGAAAAGAAGGCTTTTCTATCATTTGCTGAGAAAATTGACAAAAAGTACCCTTTTCTTTTTCTTTTGAAAACTTTGTTGAAACTAAACGAGCCACATTTGCAGTTGTAAACTGTGCTGTAATGCTTGCGTTGAACTGCTGTTATTCTCCATTAGCCATTTCACAATGAATAAAATGCCTCCCAACAACTACTCTGAATAGAGCGCATGGTGCAATTTCCTGAACTTCTAACTTGATCTTGTATAAAACCGAAAATTCTCTGCGGCAGTTTTTGGTAGCTACTATTAGAGAAAGTTGATATCTATGTAATGGCTACTGTATTTATTTAGTGTTGTTATGAATAATTTACTCGGTAGGTTTCAAAATGTCATAGTTAACAAAACACTGCATCAACTCCGGTTTTTGAAGTTTACACCATCAATAAGGTACTTGGCAGCCTCTGTAACGGTTAAGGTGGTTATAATTGTCTGAATGTTGAAGATTCCATTTCTCAAAATGGTTTGGTTTGGAATATCTATTAATTGACATATCCAATCTTACAGTCTTCGGTGCATGATTTTAGCCATTGGGCTTTTTACCAAGTACTAAGATGTTTAGTACCCTACACTAATCCAATGCTCTTGCTTTTTGAACCACAGGAGTTTCACAAAAACATTGGTGATATGGAAGGAGCTGAAGAAAAAGAGCAATTACAGGCAGAAAAGTTCATCTCAGCTTTTGATTGAATGGTTCCCTTTTCAGCTGCGTGAAGAAATTGATAGTGCCTAGTAGAAGTAGATGTGCTGATGTATATTTTCCAATGTACCACAATTTTAAGTTTACATGCTGTCAGATTAGAACCATTGGAAAGTCGTAGTACAGAAAATTTGACGAAGGGGAACACAATAGCCTACTAGCAAACTGGTAAAACGTCTCAACTTAATGTCTCCAATGTAAAGTTCTCGAAAGTTTACTTTTGTTCATATATGTTTTCTATAAATATATTAGCTACTATTATGTACAAATAAGGCTCCACAATGTAAAGATCCCAACTTTGTTAAACATCGAGTTTTCCTACCCGTAAGAAGTTCAATTATTATATGGATATATTATGTATCTATAATTTTTCTTCTTGTACAAGTGTATCAATTTTTAACTAAATTCAACTAGATCGGATAGCACAAGTAAATGAGATAGATATTGAAATGGGGTTATACGAACAAATCATTACAACCATACTGAAATGGCATTGAATATTTGCCATTGAGGTGGGTAAGTTTTGTGGGTTAGTACAAGATGTAAGCGCGGTGCCATTGAGGTGGCACTGTTCGATCATCTTCTCCATTTTCTCTCGCCACTCTTCATTGCGTGGTCGCTTGTGGCGTCCTGCCCCGATTCTACCATTATCATTCAGCGTGCCGCTCAATCTCTCAACCAAGGTTTCACCTGCGCTACCGGCTATCACGTTGGTTATCCTGTGGTGGTTATGGTGGGCATCGCTGAGCTCTTCATTCAAAGAGTCGCTATCGAGCTGGAGGATTCTTTCGAGCCTAATCCGTCGACAAGCTTCTCAGTCTTGCTTTTCCCTCCGGAGTTGCTCAAGTTCTTGTCTCAGCGTTTGTGCCTCGCCGACTAGAGGCAAGTTTAGATCGCCGACCAAGTTTGGAAGAGGCTCATTCAGGGGCTGGTCAGGGGGTTGGACTTCGTCGCTCCCAGTCCTTAGCGACAGAAAGGGGCGGCCTGCTTGGGCGGCGTTGGCTTGCCTCGCCTGCTTGACGTGACTGCCGGATGGGAATTTGAAAACTAGTGGCCCGGCAGTTTCTTGGAGAGGGATTACGGCTCGAGTCCGGCGCTGGATGGTTTTAGAGACGAGCACCGAAAGAAATCTTGGACTCATTGGGCGGTGGTGCAACGCGGATCGAGTGTCGTTGAGGCACCTCCTGGATCTCCATGACCGGCAGCGTCGTGGAGGGGCTGGACGGTGGCGGCGACATGCTGAATCGGGCTGCTTTCGACTGGTTTCGACGTGGGTTGAGGTAGCGAGGTCGGGTCTTGCAGTGTGGCGGCGAGGCTGGAGACAGTGGCAGTGGCGAGGGCTGGTGCCGATTGTTGCGACGGGATCTGGTCTCGGGTGGCAGCGGTCGGCCATTGGAGGCTGTAGATGGACGGTGGGCTTGGGTCAAGCTTTCATTGTTGGACCTGAGATGGGGTTTCCTTCTTGGGCTGTTGGGCTGTGATTTTGGGCTGGGTTGTTTGACCTAGACCCTATTTATTTTGTTTAAGTCAGTTTTGTTTCAATAATTCCCTATTTTCAGGGACTGTCTAGGCACATTTGTGCATCTAGCTTTAGCTATTGGTTTTGGTCTTGTCGACTTAATTCTCAGTGTCTCTAGTTGTACACCAATTGAGGTCTCTAGGCGACTAGATTACTGGGTAATAGTTAGGTTGGGACGGCTGGATCCTTCTAGCGCCTCCGGCGTAGTACCAAAGGGGGCTCCCAGTATATTCTACGTATTTAATTGTACAATGAGTAGGTCTATTTCTATGTACCACTGTGGGTACTATCACTATCTTCTTGTCTGTCTGATGGCAGCGAAAGGGTATGTAAAAGCCTATTCTGACTTATGAATATATTTTCTCGCTCGCTCGCGCTTCAAAAAAAAAAAAAAAAAAAAATTAGTGGTGGCCCGTCTTGGTTACCAAGGCGCCCTCCTTAAAAAATTGATAATAAATATGCATCGACACCTATTCAGGGTTAGTACAAGATACCAATAGCGACAACACACAATCAAGAAAAAGATACTATGACATCCAATGAATGATTTACCTTTTAGAGCTTTACAAAGATCAGTTGGGGTCTTCATCTTGTATTATAATAGTTTTAGTCTTCACCTCAAACAATCACATACTTCTAACATACACCTAAGACTTAATGTTTTGTATAGAAAATGCCAACACATAAAACATCTTATACTAACAACTCTCCTTCGCACCTCCATGGGTGTTGATTGACATACAACTGAACGTGCATTTCTTAAGTTTTTGAATGTTTATCGGAACTCTTATCAAGAAATAAACCCTTTTACCCCTTCATAGAGAAAAACAAAAAAAATATAAACCATCTAGTTTTGAACCTGTGACTTTAATTCTCATATAATTTGGATTAGCGTGGTTTTTGGGTTCCTTAATAAGCTGAGAGTTTGTCGTTTTCTTTTCTCGAGTTGCGTCTCTTTGTTTTTCACATTCTTTATTTACTAAATGGAAAAAGAAGAAAATATTCTCAAAAAAAAAAAAATAGTTTCACCGTGCTCTCTTCATCTTCCTATGTCATCTTGAAACTTGAATGAAGGGGTTCATCGACTGGGCGACAATCTTGTTCTGTCTTCATGATCAAGTAGGATCAAGTAGTGAGTCATTGAGTAAGAGAGTAAACAGTACTAATGGGGAAGAATAGTAAGCTGAAACAGGAACAAGTTACAGATACAAGAAGCCTAGTGGATTTGGTATTCTCTTGGTCTATTAGGGATATTCTCAATGACAACCTTTACAGAAATCAGGTTTGTCTGCGTTTAATTTCCCTCATGCGTTTATTACAAATACTTCTACTTGCTCAATGTCCAGCTCTCTGTAAGAAAAGTAGCTACGTTATCTTAGTTAGCATCAACTACAGAGAAACTACGAATACCAATGCTAATTATTTTCCCTCCTTTCTTGGTATTTTAGCTTGGGTTAAAATTTGAGTTCTTTGTTTGTTCTGGAAATGTGTCCTTTCATTATTGTAAAAGAGAATATGTGTCAAAACTTTCAGTTTTTTTTTTTTCCTTCTCTTTCTGTTAGTTAGTTTTTGGTTGAGCTCTACAATCAAAATGGTTGCAGAAAAGGTCATATTGATATTGCAAAGTAATTTTTTCAGATCTCCCTAATAGAAAAGTTTATTAGCATGCATTATATCGGCTCTATATTTATAGTAAGGTAAAATTGATTCTGCATTGATAGCACCTTCCAATAATATTGGCTCTGCATTTTGAGTCAATCCACTAGTGGCATTGGATTGACTCAATTAGTTTGAACTTTGAAGTGCTTATCTTTAGGTCAATTTATTTTTTCCTTTGTTCACTTAACAGGTGCAGACGATCCCCGACACATTTGTGACATTGACGAGTTACAAGAAGTCATTCATTCCTTCACTTGTTGAGGAAGCTCATGCTGATTTACTATCGAATATGTTGACTCTGTCACATGCACCTACTTGTGAAATTCTGACAATTGAAGATTCAGCTGGACCTCCTGGTGACTTGTTTTACGATATAACGTAACTGATAAGAATCACAAAGGACTGATGTATGAGCCACAGGTTGGAGATGTCATTGCCTTGACAAATGTTAGACCAGAATGCATTGATGATTTGAACAGGCCTCCAAGGTTCTATCTAATCGCTTATGTTGATAAAGCAAATGATATTGATGAATTTCCTGTTGCCCTCCAGTTCAAGATATTGACATGGAGCTTTGGGTTTGCTCAAGTCTATTAAATTTTCATTGTATACTACTGGTGTTGCTAATGAAGGGTTGGAGTTAGTCCTCAAAGATTCCAAAGTTCCAGGAAGCATTGTTGGTTGCCTTACGCAGTTGAGAACGAAGTGTACAAACACACTAAAAAGTCCCTTCCAATGGAATTCTGTTCCTATTAACGAATATTCATTAAAGAACTTCTGCTTAGAAAATGCTTGCTTAATATTCTGTACTGCATCAACTTCTTCCAAATTGCATGTTGTAGCAGGAACAGGACCACTGGAATTGTTGGTCATTGATGAAGCTGTTCAGCTTAAAGAATGTGAATCAGCAATTCCTTTACAACTGTCTAGTCTCCGCCATGCTATCCTTGTAGGAGATGAGAGGCAACTCCCTGCAATGGTTAAAAGCGAGGTTTTGTTTATCCTTTGCAGTTTCCATTCTTTTCAAAGTATGATTGGTGTTTACATTGACAACATCTTAATAAATGTGATAAATTACTAGATTGCAGCAAGTGCTGATTTTGGGAGAAGTTTGTTTGGAAGGCTGGCAAAGTTGGGATACAAGAAGCACCTACTCAATGTCCAGTACAGGATGCATCCATCCGTCAGTTTATTTCCGAAAAGGGAGTTCTACAACAACCAGATATTAGATGGTCCAATGTTATGAGTCATTTCATTTACAATTGAAACGCAGCGTTTTGTCTAGTTGGTGCGCACCGTTTAGTCCTTATGCTGGGAGTATGTTAGGTAGGGGTCATCACTGGTTGGTCGACAAGTGTCCTGAACAGTTCCATATCTACTAGTTTCCCTGTAGAACGAAGCTATCAATGAAAAATCAGTTTTTATTACTTATTTCCTTTAGCTTTTCTTTATTTTCACTCCTTTGCAATGGCATTTCTGGGCTTGGATCTTGGGGATCCTAACATCCAAATGTCAAAGAAAGAAGCTATGAGAGGTGCTTCCTCAAGGGAAAAATTTACCAATCCTATTCCTTCATAAATGTAGCTAATGGAAGAGAAGAATTTGATCACAGATTTAGTCAGAAAAATATGGTGGAGGTTGCGGTAGTCTCTGGGATAGTAGCAAGCCTTTATAAAGGTAATTATTGTAGTAAGTTGGTCGGTGCTTAATTGCTTATATTTATCTGATACGTTGCAAAGACCTAATAACTGGGTTTTACTTTTTCTTTTTTGCCAGAATTTATTGGAACAAAGAAGAAAGTTAGTATTGGGGTCATATCACCATACAAGGCTCAAGTTTATGAAACCAGTTTCCATCTGAAAAAGGCAAAAAAATGGCCAAAATCACATGAAATTGAGCAGCAGGAATCCATCATGGCGGTTAGTGGCATTGAGAATGCTAGGGAAGAGTACCCTACACCTGTTCTTGGAGCTGTTGAGAATTCATCAAACATTCCCTCCCCAGTTGAGGTTGTCCAGACCGTGGCACGAAGGATATCCAACTCAGCCACTGAAGCAGACAAAGAAGCCTGTGACCATCATCCCTTGGAGAAAAATTGTGATGACAGTGGAGGATTGAAAACCTTGAATATTCAATTTGAGATGAGTTTGCCTATGGCTGCTTGGCTTGAGAAAATTCAAAGGGATGCAGTTTTACCTCCAGTGGCTCAGTTTAAGCTACCTCAGTTTTCCTCGAGCATCAAGAAACTTGTTCTCCTGACTGGTGCTTTAAAACCTATTATTGATTTACTGAGTTCACCTTGTTTGGTAAGCCAAAGAAAAGCTGCTCTATTACTTGGTCAGTTAATTACTGCTGATTTAGATTGCAAGGCACACATTGTTCAAAGGAGTGCGATACAACCATTAATTAAGAGCTTAGCTTTGGCAATTGGGAGGTTGGCACAAGACACACATAACCAAGCTGACATTGCTCATAATGGTCGCGTAGTGCCTCTACTCAAGTTACTTCATTCAAAAAATGAATCTCTGCAACACAATGCTGCATTTGCTCTATATGGTCTTGCAGATAAGGAGGACAACATTGTAGCTCTTATAAAATTTGGAATTGTTCAGAAATTTGAAGATGGAGAATTCCTTGTTCAACAAACTAAGGATTGTGTTGAAAAGACATTGAAAAGATTAGAGGGGAAGATTTGTGGACGAGTATCGAACAATCTATTATATCTGATGCGGGTTACTGACGAGGCCGTTCAAAGTCGAGTGGCTTTGGCTTTTGCTCATCTTTGTAAGCCTGGTGGTTGTCATGTCATTTTCAGTGAACATAAAGCAATGAAGCTGCTCTTGGTGCTTCTTGAGTATAAAAGCCTGAAAACCCTGAAGCTGCAACATGATGGTTCATTGGCCTTGCAAAAAGTGGCTACAAAAGCCACTCCACTCTCTCTTGATGTGATTGCGGAATCTCTCACGGTGGTAGCCCAAGCTTTGTGCACTGGACTACATATAATTTTGGCTTGCACGTTTTATCAGCATTGTTCTATGGTTGTGGAAGCTTCTATAATATTGCGGTATTCTTCTCTTCTACATTCTTCATTGGATTGTGTTGACTTCAGGTCTGCAATGCTTAATTTTATTCATTATTGTGTTTGCCTTGTTCATGCACATGAACATGCACTAGACTATTTATTCATGACCTATACTGTACATACTCTCTCACTCCCTGTGGCTACAATGTTTATCAAAGATGTTACTGGTGGTAACCTCTATCTATTTGAAGTGGCCGTACTCCACTTCCTTTGCCAAACTAAAGCTAGCTGCCACCCAAGGAGCTTTATTGTTGATGAATTTTTTGACTTTCTGAAAAGCAATTCAAAATTATCTTTTGTGAGGTACACTTGTGATGCACTTCTTTCAAGTGATAATTGTGTAGGCTTTTGACTAATATGCACAAGTTTTTTCAACACATGGTGGGACATGTTCATGAAGATGAGCTTTTCATGGCAACGTGCTCTTCCACTTCTTGTCCTCCATTCCATGCACTTGTGAAGAAATTGTTTCTTTTATCACCTGTGGTTGCTGTCCATTCATTACGACCACTTTTGGCTGACATATTGAGAGATGATGCACAGTTTATCTTTGGAATTATGATGGTTTTCTCTATGAATGAGCTGATGTCTTTGAGGTCTAAGAAACAGGGCCTTGAAATTGGGTATAGTGATATTGATAATGGAAATTATTGCTCTTCTATGAGCTGTTCTCTTCACTTGCCTCATTTCATGATTACATGGTTTTTTGACTTCACTTCTGTGGCAATTGACTTTGGAGATCTTGCATTAATTCCCCCACAATACTTTTCAGTACCTATGCGGTCAAATGAGGCTCCCGCGCTTATATTGTTGTTTAGAGTTGTACACTCTCAGGCAATTGAATTTGTGAATTCAAGCCATATACTGCAGGGTCCCAATAGAGAAGCCTTCAGAACCTCTGTTACTTCTCATGTTGGTGTTCATTTATGTCCACTAATGCATAATAGTGTCTTCAAATATTATATATGTCTCTAGAAGCAAAGAATGGAGTTTCCCTGGAATTACATGCCATATAATAAGCTGGCTATCTTTCTTAGTTGGATCATTAAGACGCGGTCACACAGATCTTAGAAAAGTCTAATTTTCTCTAATATTGGTGTGTTATAGCACATGGGGTTTTCAGCATTCGGTATATGCTTCTCACACAGCGGACTCTGATTGGGTCCCCCATATCTCATTTAGGATCCCAAGTGCCACAAGTAACGGTCAGCAGCTCATAAATATCTAAGCAAAAAAAGAGTGCCTATTTATCATTAGCAACAGTGATAATAAAACAAGTAAGAATGAGTGATTACACAAGTTCAAATCGCGAGTATACACAGCAACACAAGAGAGCTGATAAATAGCCGCTAAATATAAATGTTGAACAATCAAATTAAGCACAGAAGATGCTAAATTGGAGAGGGGGGAATACAGTGAAATGCTAAACGAAAAATAAATAGCAACGAAAAGTTGCTGAGGTATCTTGAATTTTGTTGCATAGGGTTCATCTAGCAATCAGGATTCTCTCCTGCATTGGTAATTCACTATAATATACGTACAGAAACTCCCTGCTTTCTGATTGGGGCAGAGGTTGCAAAGGAGGAGTTAATCAAGGAAATTGGGAAGCATAATCGAATAGGGAACTTCATATTTTTGTTACTTCCGAAGAATCAAGTTTTGGTTTATAACCAGAAGAAGAAAAAGAAATTTAGAAAATAAATACAGCAGAAGTACATTCAAAAGGAGAAAAAATCAGATTCACCTAAATTCTCAGTTCTCGATCAGTCTCACTCTCACAATATCGACATAGTACCCAGGTAGACACGTATACCATACAAGTTGAGTCTCTGGAATCAGCCTATAGTCAGGGAATCTCACCTCAACATTATCTCCATACAAGTTGAGTCTGTGGTTTTCATTATTAAAACTTGGGCAGGGTACTTGTTTCTAGCATTACAGGCTATGTCACCTGCCAGCATAAGTATTATGCTCTCATCAGGTATTCCAAGTGGCTAACCGTCCTTTAAATCAAAAGAAAACATAACTATTTACGTGAGAAAAGAAAAAAAGATCATCTAGGAGGAGAAGACCTGTGTGCTTACCTGTACAGGGATAAAGTATTGGCCATGTGTCGATAATTAAACCTGACAAAAAAAAAAAAAATTGGAATCAAAAGGTCAAATTGCCATTCAACAGAACTATTACAACTCAAGATTTTTGCACTACCTCAGTATGATTCTTAAAGAATATAGTAGTGACAGAATGAACCCTTCAGATGTAACTACTTGTCTTAGTACCCTTTTGTCATGATGCAAACAAAGTCATGAGGCAGAACAAAAGATGAAATGTCTGTGGTTTCTTACATCCGACAACACTAAATTATGTGGATACAGAAGCTTCATTCAGCTCTGCCCAGCCGCAAAGTAGCTGTCTATTACACAAGTTTAAACTGATTCCTAAGCCGAAGTTAACTTAGAATACTGGTACTACTTTGCTTCCAAAACCAGAAAATGGTTATGGTCACATGAAGCATATCTTCCAACTTCTCTTCTTTTGCATTGTTGATAGTGCACAACTTAAGCAACTAAACATGAATTTGAATACAAACATGCATGTATGTCCAAGAAGTCAAAACTAAGACCTTATAAGTTTCATATGAAGCACACCCCAAGTTTTGCAAATTTCACATCTTCTCAGAGAAGATCAACAATTAAAGCAAGCAACTTTTTACAGGGGTATGATTCAGGACCAAAAGTGACAACATGGGTATCAATTTTTTAAACAAAAAACTGTTAATACAGATTGATCAAACTAAAATGAAGCTTTGAATTATAGTTTGAAACAAGATGTGAAACCTGAAGAGGCAATGACCAGTTGTAAAGCATAAGTGTAGAAAAGATTATAATTTCAGCAAATTAAACAGCACTAGACTGTGACAATAGAAGAAGAAACTAAACTAGCAATTGCAAATAAATGAAGAGGCATACTGGGGCTCAACAGGATTGAGGAGGCAGTTCCTCCACCAGAGTTGGCATAAGTATCCAAGCAATGAAACAGTGCCTATTTATCATTAGCAACAGTGACAATAAAAAAAGGTGAGAATGAGTGATTTAACAAGTTCAAATTGCAACATATACAACACAACAATACAAGAAAACTGATAAATAGCAACTAATTATAAATGCTGAACGATCAAATTAAGCACAGAAGATGCTAAAGAGAACGAGAGAGAAATAACACCAAAAGTGTTTTTGTAATTCACTATAATATGTACACAAACTCCCCGGTCTCTGATAGGGGCAAGGTTGCAAAGGAGGACTTAATCAAGGAAATCGAAAGCTTACTCGAATCGGGAACTTCAGGTTTTTGTTGCTTCCGAAGAACCCAGTTTTGGCTTATAAACAAACGAAGCAAAAGAAATTTAAATCGCAGAAGTACATTCAAAAGGAGAAACAATCAGATTTACCTAAATTCTTACTTCTCAGTCTCACAATATCGAAATAGTACCCAGGTAGATACGTACATCAGAACCTATAATCAACTTATAAATTCTCTCATCAAGAACACACACACACACACAGAGCAATATCCAGTAAAAGACAAATAATGAAAGTGAAATCAAAGAGAATGAGCACCTGATAGCAATATCTCCCGACTATTTTCCAGCTGAGCTTATTATCTTTAAGACCTTTTTCACTTAAGAGGATAAAGAATACTGTATTACTCAAATTGAAGCAGCACATTAAGAAGAATCCCATTATCAGGCCCAAGTTCCCTATAGTGCTAGTCCTCTACTACTAATTCCATAAAAAAAATCATCAACATATACGACCCAAGATAAAGACAGGATGATTAGGCCTCATATCAAACAAAATTAACTATGTAATTCATATATGGATCCCTAAATGACCAATTAAATCACATGACTTACTAATTAAACTACTATAATGACTGCTGTAAACATCTGAACTAGGTATTTCCAACCCTATATCACCGCCAACTAAACAAACAGAAAGCAAATATAAAATGGACCTAAAAACAGAGCTACTTGACTCTCTCTTCATTTATAATGGCAAGCTTCTCCCAAGTATGCAGGCCAATTACAAGTCCAACAGAATGAGCACGTTGTCCTTAGCCTAAATAAGTGAAATTCCGGTACTACAAGGCTGTACAACCACTTCCTAGTTTGTAAAAGTTGTACAAGCCTGCAATTTATTCATGAGCCAATTGCAAAGAAAAGGTTCATAACTTTTCAGACAGTAGTACTGTGTGGCCCTGTCCTCAACACTAGGAAATGTTGACACATAAATACAAGGTCCAAGAATATAGCTAGCTGAAAAATATGTAAAAATGGAAATCAGCGAAAGACAAGTGCAGGTTTGACAAACCTACACAAATGCAAATTGCAGTACCTAACCACACAGCAAAAACAATACTATCTACAAAAGGATTCATAGTGTCAGCCAAGAATACATTACTTGTCATCATCATCAAGTTGCATACCATAAAACAAGGAAGAGAATTTGGCTGAGTCTGGGGGTGGAGCTACACAAGTGCCAAGAGCGGCCTTGGCACCCCCCAAACATTATGAATACCATTTAATCACTTACCAAAATAAAGTTTTCCTAATAAATTACCAGTAAAATTCACATTAATTAAGGTTATGCAACTGCAATTTAGTGAAAACGGAGATGAGAAGATTTGTTAAGACCATTAGAATTACCAACTAATATGCAACTGCAATTGTGAATGATAAAAGCTAGAACAATGACTGAATTTGGTGGATAGCAGATCATCGAACATATTCATATATCTTCCTTCGAACATATTAAAATTACATACTAATTTCACAAAGGTATTGCATTGGTACTATATATGTATACACTAGTCAGTTTGAGGACAGACTTTGTGGAATTTGCAAAAATGGCAGCTCTGTTTGATTAAAACCAAAACCGTTTCAACTGCCGGGTCTCCAGTCCACAGACCCATTTCAGTTTTGGAAGGGACAGGATTATACATAAGTACTTAGATTGTGAGAGAAAGCCATGCCATCTACATGGATCTAAAAAACACCAGTTCAATTATGTTAGGACATCAAACAAGATGTGAAACCTGAAGAGCCAACGACCAGTTGTAAGGCATTCCCTACATAACAGAAGTACAAAACATTATAATTTCAGCAAATTAAACAGCATTACACTCTTGAAAATAGAGGGGTATTGGAAACAATCTATTTTGTTTTTAACAGAAACAAGAAGGCAGCAAACTAGCAATTGCAAATAAATAAAGAGGCCAGCGCCAAATCCCTTACTGGGGCTCAGGTTCTGGTGGGCTCAGGTTCTGGTGGTTGAGGAGGCAGTTCCTCCACCAGAGTTGGCATTGGGTGGCGGCAGAGGGGACACAAGTGACTGATCTCCAGTGACTGGACAATGCAATGTTCATGATAATAGTGCGAACAGGGCAAGTGGATAACCATTTGATCAACACTGAAATCCTCCAAACAAATAACACATGGATCTTCAAAAGGCAACGTATGATCGACGTTCACCCTCTCCAGGGCTTCAATCGATGACCTTGTCGCGGGAACAAGATTGGGCTTATACATGTCCATGGATTCAGACACGGCATCGCTGCCGAATAGAAAAGTCATGTCCCATATGGCCACGTCAATAGGCAGCTCGGTGGAGACTGTGGCGTCAAGCACCTCCAGTAACTTGTTGATGGCATTGGGATGTTCCTCCTCGGGGACACGCATGAGTGACAGAGATTCTGCGATTAATTGTGTGCACCTAGTCCTGTAGGGGGATGAAACATTCTGGACAGATCGGAGGTTGACCCAAAATTGTCTCAAATCTAGGAGCGTTCGCTCCTCCCAAATAACTGGGTAATCAAGGCTACTGCGGCTCCCAATTGCCCTCGAATACCTTACTTTCACAAGAATATAATCCTCGCTCACCTCCCCCCGATCTGGGTATGGGCTACTTTCTTGTTTCACTTTGGTGGATAACCGAAGCACCACCATCTCCTCCATCAGCTTCGAACAACTTCGTCTCCTTGATCTATCTAGGGTAGACACGAGGATTTTATTTATACGCTATAATTGGTCGGTCTTCCACACCCATAAGGAAACAAATTCTCATGTAATCTGGATTCCAGGCATATTCCAGGAAAAACAAAAATAATTATATGAAAACATTTACTCTTATAAATTAATTTGAGTTAATTACATTAAGTCTATATTTGAATGTTATTTTAGCTATAAGGTCACCAACTAATTTTTTCTCTCATAAAACCACTAGATTAAAAATGGTGTTATATTTTGGATATAAAAACTAAAATATTTACATAAATGCTACTATAGTAAAAAGTCAACAACCATTCTCTCTCTCTCCTCTCTGGCGAGGTCTCCGGTCAACTCCGGCCGACCTCCGACTGGTCTCTGGCCAACTTTCAGCGACTACAAAAACTACTGTCACTAACACCAAAACCTACTGTCACTAGCAAAAAAAACTACTCTGATGAGATTTTCGGCAACCTCCGGTGAGGTCACAAAAGCTACTATCACTAGCAATAAAAGCTACTGTCACTAGCAACAAAAGCTATGCTGGTGAGATTTCCGGCGATGTCACAAAATTTATTATCACCAACAACAAAAGCTACTGTCACAAACAAAAGGTACGCTGGTGAGATTTCCAACGAGGTCACAAAAGCTACTGTCACCAACAACAAAAGCTATTGTCACCGACACAAAAAGATACTCTCACTAACAACAAATGGCTATTGTCATCATCACCAGCAACAAAAGCTACTCTCACCATCACCAAAGACTACTCTCATCAATGCCAAAAGTTATAACCAAGCAGGACAAAAACTACTATCACACAGAACAAAAGCTACTCCAAGAGATTGAGAGAGCTATTCTCAACGACTAATAAATCTATGGAAATGTAAAAGATACAACCAAAACAAAAATGCTACTGCAATCGAGTAAAGAAAACATATTCAATGATATAAAAAGTATGCAACATTCAACAATGATATCACAATGTAAAAATTAACTTCCATAGTTGTCAAAAGTCACTACCATAGTGGTGAAAATCTATTACAATAGTTGTACAAAACTACCGTCAATATTGTAATGCTATTATCATTTTTCAATGGTGATGCTCTAAACCCATAGGCATAATTTTGCCACCTTCAGCACGTTCAACATTTTTTGGTTGGCCAAATAATCTCTTGGTCCATGGAGGCTTCAATATCCAAATTCACATGATTTTCGAAATTGACTACTACATATGCAAAAGAATTCTACAATAACAGAGATACAACAAGATATTAGTATTTGAAATGAAAACTAAAAACAACAATGTATCGTTGTGCCGCAAACGTGGCACTCTTTATGTTTGAACCCAAAATGAGCATCTTGGCCTGACAAGACGTGTCTTGGAAAAATTGAGCCAATGTCAGTGGCTCAAGCTATATATTGTCGACAAGTTCGAAATATATTATTTAGAGGCTAAATAAAGCCTACCTGCAGAATTATGGAAGATTATGCAAGCTGCAAGAAAAGGCACGCCCATGCAAATATTCATACTCCATTCAATGAAGGAATATGGCAGGCACGTGGGGAAGCATTCCACTACATTTCATGGTAGCCAATAGGGAAAACCTATCATGATTTCATTAGTGCTTAAGTGTTTAAACCACCATGATTCAATTAGTGTTTAAGTGTTTAAACCACCATGATTCCATTAGTGTTTAAGTGTTTAAACCACCATGATTCCATTAGTGCTTAAGTGCTTAACCTATCATGATTTGTTTAAGGCCAACCACTATGGCTTGGTAGCCTATATATAGAGGCTACAACGAAGTAACAAGACACACAATTCATCAATTAATCTCTACGATTATTCAAGCCTCTCCGGAGCAATCCCTCTCCTTCTCTCACCGGTGACCACACTCTAGTCCCAGAATCCTCAGGAGCCGACTGTCAGTGCCACCAAACCCTCTGTCAACGTGCTTCGGTCCTAGTCTCCTCGGGAGCCGACTGTAGTACCACGACCACAACGGTTACGGAACCAACCAAGCAAGGGTAACACCCTCGCAAACCAGCCAAGCTAAAGTCACTCTTTAGCAAGTTCTCCCCACTTCCCAGTGATTTTCGCTCTGCTCGATCTATGACGTCGAGTATCGATTGTGTGATTTTGAAGAAGCTCAGCAAAAGTCCTCACCATAAGGCACAAAGAATCCCGCGACGAGGTTGGTACTCTCCTCGTCCACAATCGCTCAAAAGAAGTCAGGTCAAGGGACACCCCCGACGACCGCACCCAAATGGTGCTGGCACGCCAGCGCAGAAAAGAGACTGTTGACCAGCTGCAACAAAACTGTAGCCAAACACTTTATCAACTAGATAATGAAAAATAAGCAATCTAAAAAACTACTTTCATAGGTACAAAAATCTACTGTAGCACATGTACAAAGCTACTGAACCAGTAATAAAAAGAAACTATTGACACGAGTATAGAAAACTACTGTAAAACATGTACAAAGCTACTGGACCAGTAAAAAAAGCTACTGACATAGGTATATAAAGTTATTGTAACACATGTACAAAGCTACTGGACCAGTAATAAAAAGCTACTGACACATATACAAAAAACTACTATAACATATACAAAGTTACTGGACCAATAATAAAAAGCTACTGACATAGATACTGATTGCACAAAACCAACTTATTATACATGTTAATAGTGTAACACAAATTCCAACAAGAAATGGTAGAGATATGGGTCCGGGCCATATAGAAGAAGGATTTTCAAAATGTCACCATAAATCTTGAGTTGTCTCGCTAAAACCTCTTGAGCTGCTTGGTTTAATTATGACAAATGGTTGTTTAGTGTGTATCAGTGTGTAATTGTTTGTGCACTCACTAGTTATGGAAGGGCCCCTTACTTTTGTACACACTCACTGCACATTTCTGTGCCTCCTCTAAATAAACATTTCATCTATCAGCACAAAGATTCCAAACTAAAGAAATATGTATAGACCTCTTAAATGAATCAATGGACTTCAAAGGATGCAATCATTTATACACACTGATACACACAAAGGATGCAATCATTTATTTATTCGATAGATAAACAATGAAGCACCAAGGCATTGTTTTGAAAACCGAGACAATATATTTGTCAGACCTGTGCACCCTGTTCGTTATTACGTCTCCATCCTAAAGAACATATTGAAGCAAACCAGACTCCATAATTAAACTTAGAGATAATGATTATACACTACAGAATTTTTATGTGAAGGCATTCTTTTCATGTTTAATAGCATGTAGTAGTATGCGAAGCCAAGCAAGCACAATCGAAGCTTATAGTCAAAATTTTATTAATAGTATTCTATAAAACTTCACAAATGTCAATCAACCAATATTGCTCCCATCAATTAATGAATATACACGAATCCAATGCCCTAATTGAATCCAATTTCAAATTAACCCCAAAAATTTCAACTCAAAACCCTAACATAGAAAGAATAGGGACTGACCGTGATGGCTGGACATTAGGCGCAGGTAGAGCATTGACAAAATTCACCAGCGAGAAGAAAGAGGTAAAAAGATGAGTGGCGCCACCGGAGATGAGCCGATAGGCCGGATCAACGACTTTGGACAACCAACGCTTCCCTCGCTCGGCTTTGTTCGGAGGTGGATGAGAGTAAGGAGTCGTCAGCGACTTGCGGGACGGTAGCTTGCGGCTTGAGATCGTCGAGTTCGACATTCCAGATCGGCAACGCCAGGGCGAGCGAGAGAGAGAGAGAGAGAGAGAGAGAGAGAGAGAGAGAGAGAGATAGCGTGATCTGTTTTCGAAAAATAGCTCTATCAAAGAAAGGGGGGAGAGAGAGAGAGAGTTGAGGGCAAAATTGGTGTAACAAAAAAGAAACTGATGCTTTTGAGCATTAAACTGGCCTTATGTGTGCAAAAAAAATTTAAGTGGCCTTATGACTAATATAAGTTTTAAAATTACACTTATATATAACTGACGAAACACATTATGTTCCTTCGTCAAAGTAACTGACGAAGAGGGAATCAAGTAATTACGATTACAGCTCAATCAGCATTTACTATCATTATTGTAATTAATATTTCCATTGTAATTTTATCCTTATATAAAGGGACTATCAAATGAAATGAAATAAGTAGACCAATTCTCATTTACTTTTATACATTATTAGCACGAGTCTCTAGCCCTAGCTTCGAAGAGAAAAAAAAAAAACCCAAACCCTAGAAAAAAAAAAACTTTCTCTTCTTTCTGCCGCCACCCTTAAAAAAAAAAATTGTCCCTCTCAAGATCGGCTTCAGCTTTCCAAATCGTCGTCATCTTTTCAGAACAAGGTTTTTCAGTTCCTGGCATCGTTGCCCAGTTCCCGATATCACTGCATATCACTGCAAAGCATTCAGACCGGCTTCCTCGGTTCAGACGACCCAGATCGTCAACTTCATTTGTGAAGATCGCCGTCCTCAACTTCGAGTCTTGCTTCGCGTCGCTCCACCTCCTTCGCGTTGCTCCCAGGTCCTCAACTTACCTAATTAATTTTTTTTTTCTTTTTTTGAGAGAAAGGAGGTCAGAATTTTATTGAACTTTGGAATAAACTAGGAAATGTAAGCCCACGCGATGCTGCGGGTTTTTTCTTCTAAAATTCTTCACTTTATCGGAGATATATCACAAATATCGTAGACCAGCGAGCGACTTTTTAACCACCTAGAGTATTTTTTTTGTTTTTATAAACCTATTATAACTTGTGGTGTATAAGTTGAAGACAAAATTATTAAAAAAAAATTATAAAAAATTAAAGAAACAAGAAAAAAAAAACAGATTTTTTTTATTTTATTTATAATTTGGAGCTCAAAATTACCATTTCACCCCCTAAAAGAGGCCCACATAACATATTTAACGGCCAATTTGGACGGAGGTCCAAAAATTGGACACGGCTGATGAATTTGGAGAGTTCAAGGGTGTTACTGATTAAATTGAATCTAGAGGGACTAACATGTTGACGACCCCTAACCTCAAGGGGGTAAACTGAAATTAGTCCTTACATAAAAGTAACATCTATTGCTATCGCAGCAACCAAAAATGAAGGAGAGGAAGAAAAGTAATAATGTTTCTGTGCCCCATTAAGTATCCTCCTTACTCATAAAGACTCTAATAAAGCTCTTTCATAATACCCAATTAAGTTTTTTTTTTTTTTTTTTTTGAGACTATTTTACCCTCAATCCTTTGTTACACACACACACAAAGAGAGAGAGAGAGAGAGAGAGAGAGAGAGAGAGAAGCCATTGGAGACTTCGCGTCTTCGCGGGAGTCCGGTCACTGGCCGCAACCCACCAAACTTCTTTGAAAACCTCGCCAGAGGTCCCTAAAGAGGTCATCAAAGATCTCATAGGTCGCTGGAAAAGTTTAATTAAACCCCAAATAGACCTTTACTGCCCCCTAATAGAAGAATAGTAAACCTATATTACCCTCCAATAGACCTTTATTGGGGGGCAACATAGGTTTATGAAACCTCGCTGACAATCCTTAAAAGTTGTCGAAGATCTCATATGGGGCCGAAGAGGTTTATTATCTCCGACTCCCCGCTAATAAATTTGTATTGCTCCCCAATAGACCTTTCGGTCGCTGGAATGAGAACTTTTCTCCCTAAAATTAGACAAATAAAACTTTGATTAAGAAAAAAAAAAAGATTACATAGATTCAAAACATTTATTGCCCTCAATAAACCTTTAACAGACTTTTATTGCCCTCCATTAGCTCTCTATTGCCCCCCAAATATGTATATTAATATTAGATTTCTTTTTTGTCCTATATAACAAATATGGATATTAATTAAACCTACAAAATTTTTGACCCAAAAAAAAAATTGATTTGGGCACCCAGAAAAAAATTTTGATTTGGGACCTAGAAAAAATAATTGACTTGGCAGAAACGTATAATTGAGAAACACAACAATAATTGACATTGCTAGCTTCAGTTTCACCTTCCTCACCAGTTTTATCATCCAGACTTCCGAGCACAGAAGAAGAAGAAGAGTCCAAACTCATCTGGGCATTCTCTTTTTGTGCTTTCAAATAATATATTCATATACAAGTTACATAATAGAAACAAGTTGCCATTACCTCAATACAAACTAGAGACTGTTGTTGCATAATCAAATCCAATGAAAAAAATTAGAGTAAATATATGCTAATACCAATTGTAAGTGTAGTGTTGATAGAACTATAATGAATTACACTACATATTGCTCCAACCGTGGTTAATTGTTCTCATATTTTTGTTTTTTTTATTCTCAATATGTATTTCAATTTATAACCTTCGTATATTCACTATGCCAAAAAAGCTATCAGATGATAGAAGGTTGATTTTCTGTCATCTGATTTTTCAGACGACAGATAATGTTTGAATACACAGAAAACCATAATTGTTTCATTTTGAAGTAATGAGTAGATTTAGACAACAATTAAATGTCGTTTAAAAAATATTGAAATTTCCTATATTGAACGCTAGCAGAAATTTCCGAATTCCCTCCAACAAGTTTTAGCCTTTTCCCTCTCAAATGCCCAAACCTTATAGCTGACAAGTCAATGGGGTGTTATTCAAACAACATAATTTCTTAATTGTGTTTTTTTTTTTTTGAAAGGGTATTGGAACCCAGCCTAGCTGGGAGGCTCAGCCTCACGCCCGGTTCCATTTATTGAAATAGTAGTAAAATTTTGCATCGGGGGGGGGGGGGGGGGGGGGACATTAAACCTAAACCCCTAGCTACATTTGAATTATAACAAGCATCCTCATAGAGAACATCCTGAATAATAGCAGGTGTCTCAACTAACCAAATATCATCAACATACGATAAACTAGCAAGGTGTGGTAATTGATTTGCAACACCATTTGCTTCACGGCAGACATGCCTACACTGTAGAGATCTTATACCATGCATATAATGCTTACAATCATCTAAAATCCTCCCCATAGTAGACAAATCAGTAACATCACTAGTAGATAACTTACCAATAATGAGCAATCCGACTCCAAATCAACCTCAGTCCAACCTTGATGGATGGCTAACAATAGGCTAGCACGGTAAGCTTCAACCTCCATTTGAAATACAGAACCTGCGTGAGAGAAAGGCCTTGCCAAAGCTGCCACAAATCTCCCATGCTCGTCTCTAATGATCACCCCAACTCCACCTTGCCCGGACTCCTCTTGAAAAGCACCGTCGATATTTAATTTCAACCGCCCACTAGGGGGACACCTCCAACGTTCCTTAGGACGTTGTTTTTGCACCAAGCTACTTTGATGTAGCCTCTGATATTCCTCCAAAGTAGTACTTGCCCAGCTCACCATGTGCATGGGGTTAAAGTCCCCACCTCTCCACAATATAATTCCTTTCCATCCAAATAATCCATAAACTGACAAAAAACAAATCAACTTGTGGCTTACCAAGTGTAGAGATCACTTCTTGCATCCATTCAAATAAATTATTGCCGCAGAAGCTTCTAGGTTTCAAATTTAGGCCACCTACTCTCCATAAACACTCTAGAGCTTCACAGTATTTGTAGATATGCAAGTCAGATTCGACAGTGGTTTGGCAGAAAAGACAATTAGGATTTTCAATGGGCACCCTTTTTGACAATGCAGCGCGCGTAGGCAAGATGCCACGCATCAATCTCCATGCAAATGTTCTGATTTTCGGAGGAACATTAGCCCTCCAAACTGCTTTCCAGCGCCACACCGGAGGAGATGATGTCGATGCTCTATCAGTTCTGCCTTCAGTATTACATGCAACTCGGTATCCACTTTTAACGCTATACACCCCTTTTTTATCAAAGTGCCACATCCAACGATCATCAATTTGTCACAAACTCAATGGAATACCCAAAATCAAATCGCTCTCCATCTTAGTGAATAGTTCGTCAACCAATGGCTTAATCCACTCACTGATCTCCGCATCGATGCGATCTGCAACTCTCCACTCAGAGGTCCCCTCCATTGGCCGTGAAAAGGGTCTGAAGGAATAAGGCAAAGGCAGCCAAGGATCCCTCCATATATTAACCCTAGTTCCACTGCCAATTTGGTATCTCATTTCTTTTTCAAGTACTTCTCTGCCCGCAAGTATACTACGCCAAGTGAAGGACATGTTTTTCATAGGGGAAGCATGTAGAAAGTCAGAATTTGGGTAATACCTCGTCTTGAAGACTCTGGCTGCCAAGGAATCCGGGTTTGTTAGGAGCCTCTAGCCTTGCTTCGCCAAGAGAGACAGGTTGAATAACATCAAATTTCGAAACCCTAGTCCCCCCTCCTCCTTAGAAGCACATAGCTTTTCCCAAGCAACCCAATGAATTTTGTGAGCCTCCCCCTTATCTCTCCACCAAAACCTAGCCATGAGTTGGTGCATGTCACGACACAATTGCTTTGGGATTTCAAAACAACTCATCACATAGGTTGGGATAGATTGGATGACTGATTTGAGAAGTACTTCCTTCCCAGCTGCACTTAACGTTTTCTCCCTCCATGTTTGGAGTCTTTTTTCCACCTTTTCTTTTAGGAAACCAAATGCGTCAATTTTGGCATAAGACTCGTTCACTATTTCCCATCCGTGCTCACTCATTCCCCCTCTCTCTTTTTCTCCTTCAGTGACATAATCCCCCTTATGATCAATTTCTCTTAGTCCTTGTTCAAATCCAATCATAATCAATGGAGCCAACGTCGTCCTTCTCCTTGCTTTCCATCTATGATAAGAAGACCACCCAAATCTATCTCTACCGCCATCTCCTAAATACTCTCTCTCTCTCTCTCTCTCTCTCTCTCTCTCTCTCTCAAACCCTGTTCCTATCTTAACCTAAATTTCCCCATTCTCTCTCTCGGCCTTAGTAGTGCCTTAAACCCATATCTCATCTCTCAAAAGATTAATTATAATTGGAAGGACCAAAGGATGTAGAAAGGGGATGTTGGTAGTAAAGGGGATCTCGCTCCGTTCCTAGCATCTGCCAATCCCGACGGTCAGTTCGCTCTCTCCGGCTCCAAGGACGGTGAGCTTAGTCTCCAGAAGATGGAAGCCTTCACCTAATCTCTCGATTTCTTCTTCAATCCAAGATAAACTCAAAGGCAGAGAAATTATGCAGTTCTGCGGCTCTTCTGGTACTGCCTATACATACTAGGGAAGTCTTCACTAGGTTTGGCACTATCGGTGGGGGCCTTTCGGTACTCCCAAGCACTATGCCATGGGCCGGGTTCACGACCCACCATGGCGGGCCTCATATGGGATGTCACCCCGGCCATCCAGGGCTCGGGGCAAGGCCAGCACAGCCTATCTAATTACACAACAGGAGAGCTGATATGGCATCAGAAGAACAACATGTGTCCCACCTCGAAGATAGAGGAAACTCCTTTACCATGTTCGAGTATTAAAGCATCAGTACAACTACCTTTTATGGGTAATAACTCCTTTATCCACTATTTACTTGATTCACTTATATATCAGTGTCTCACTCAAGCATCGGAGAGGCGTAAACCATCCGGTACGGTTTACCCCTCTAAAGCTGTGTTATCGGTTCAGGATCCGGGAGTTGAATCGGTACCCCAGACGGTATAGCATTCTGTGTGAGCTACCAGAGGAAGCCACCAGAAACACTGCCAAACCCAAAGATGACGAGGCTACTTGAGATGGCGACGAGCCCAGTTGCTGGAAGCATGTGGACGAGGCCAAGGTACCGGTCAATGAATCAATGCTTGATTCGATTTGATTTGAGTTTGTAATTTTGTGATATAATTTACACATTTTTGTTAAATTGTACTTGGTTTCCTCTGTTGTGTGTTTTCAGATTTGGTGTCTGTTGCATTTCATTTAACTTTTGGGTGTGGCTTCTTGACGTTTTTGATGGTCGCAATGGCTGGTTCTCGAAAGAAGCCTGATGGACTCTATACTTATGGAGTTATGGGTAAGATTGGTATGTCTATGTCACTGAAAATGGTGAGTTGTTTTGTTGATAAGCTTTTGGATTTGAGAATCGTGTGAGTTGTGATTTCCTTTTATTCTTTAAATTAGGTGCAAGAAGCTTGAAGTTTTATCAGCTTTTACTAATGCTGTAAGTATTTCACATTTTCTTTCTCTTGCCCTCCACTTTTCTAATAATTTTGGGAACTTTGTTTTTGCAATGTAGTTTCTCCAGTTTAGGTAATGATGCGTCTATTAGTATTTGAATAATATGGTTTGATTAGTTTCGATCACTCCCGTCTTACTATATTCTTGACATTGGCAGTTGTCCTCTTGTCTTTATTTCAATTTTCTTTCCATTGTTTCTTGCTTTCAAGTCAAACTAATTTTCTTTGTTCTAGGTGGTTAAAGCTTTGTTATTTTCATTTATTTTGTGCTACTATATCTTTGTGTTCTGTGTGTTTAATTGTCAACCTTTATTTTTTTTATTTTTTTTGTTTTGGGGAGCAGTGAGGTGTGTAGAGTTGAGTCGGTTAAATTAATGGCAGATTTGGTAGGGCCTGGATTGTACAGCTGCTGCAATTGGTGAAACCATGTTCACTTCGTGATGATATAGTTCCTAAATCTTTTCAGGTGAGCCACAACAACATTAAAGTTGACTTGTTTGATGTTTTTGCTGTTGTTATTAGTTCATCTCAATATTGATCATTGATTGTTGAGAAGGTTAACTTATGGGTTTAAGAATCAAGTGGTTTTGAAATAGGGTAAATTTTCGTAAGAAAAATGATCTTGTGTAGAAGAATTACAGTTGGGGGTGGCAACTTTATGTGTGTAGGTTTGTTTGCGTGATCAATATAAGATGATAAACTTTATGTCTTGATAATAGATTCATATCTGACAAACATAAAGCGAAACCTGAATTAGATAGAAATAAGAATTCTGATTGTGTATACATAGTCATTTGATTATAATTAATCTTCTATAGATTCTGATGATAGCTTTGGGTATAGTTTTCATAAACAAATCAGGAGGAACATGCTTAGGTTGCCTCTTTGTGGGATTGTAATTCTTCTTGCAGGTTTCCTCGTGTTCAGATATAGTCCTCTTTCACTTTCTTAGTTAAAATATTGTTTGATATTTTAATCCCCTATAACTTGGTTAGTTGGTTTGGATTAAAATCTTAATTTTTGTATCTACAGATTTTTGCACTAGCAAAATCTATCAACGACCTTGCAGACACCTTATAGTCCTCTTTCACTTTTTTAGTTAAAATATTGTTTGATCTTTTAATCCCATATCACTTGGTTGTGGATTAACATCTTATTTTTGATATCTACAGATTTTTGCACTTGAAAAGTCTATCAATGAACTTGCAGACATGGAAGAGCCCATTGGCCGTGTCTTGCAGAAAACAAAGGTCGGTATACCTTACTATAGTTCTTATGACTCAGAATTAATGAACACATTGTGAAATTGTGATAATGATGATTGTCATTATGACTAATGACCATGTCTTGTTATGCTCCCCACTGGTGGAACAAGAACGTTGGTTCTTTGAGAAAAACAAAACCCAATTATCTTTTTGTTTAAGAAATGTTTCAGCATGGTATGAGATGCATCATATTGGGAAATATGATATTGCAGCAACAACTTGTTTCTATTATTTAAGCGGCCATTGTGATTTTTCTTTTGCTTCCTATTTTGGGTTTAACATTTGTGCCATTGGAAAATTTGTCATTGTTGGGACCTATTTAGAGTCTTTTAAAATTAACTTTGTTTTCTATTTAAGCTATCCATATATGTACAATGCCATGATTCCCAATGCTCAAAATGCTAGTACACACGTACTTGTTTGGTTGACTGACAGAAGTTAGGCAAAATTATAAATCTTTAGGTGTGATCACAAAGCCTGGTAGTTTGAAGCCTTGATCATTACTTGTGGCAAGGCTCTTTGGTTGTTACAAGTTACTTGATCATGACCTGTTTCTTTACTTGTTGCCAACTTTACTTCATTCCTTGGCTTTGAAAGCCTAAGAAATGAATGTATCCGGGAGTGACTAGGAACTACTTCTTTATAGGATTAACTAGGCAAAAAGCCCGCGCGGTGCTGCAGGTACGCTATTGATATCGTTGAATTTACATCAGAACTACAGTACACCAGATTCCAAATCTGGTAGGTCAAAGACTTTACATGCTAACCAAAAATCTGGTGCCTTTTCCAGATTTCAAATATGGTATTTTAGCCAGATTTCCAAAAATACACATGCTAACCAAGTAGTTGTTTATGTACATTATGCGAAAAATGGTTAGGCTTGGCCAAAACATGTGAAGGCTGGTAAACCATTTACATTCAGTCTTCAGCTGAGTCTTCAACTGTTCATTAAAAACGGGTTAATGACCTTGAATATTTTTTTTGATATGAGGCTTGGCCAATTTTACTTGTCCCAGCTTGCAACTCACATCCAAGTAAATTATTATTCATGCACCCATTATGAACCACACCTTGTAATATTAACTGCTTCCTCTTGTCTGATTTTAGCTACGATGCTCCCACTACATACAGCAAGCAATTTCACAATAAGAATTTGATATGAATAGGAAATTCAAAACATATTTGGACCAGCACTATTAAAACACAAAACAAAAAGCGATCACCTTGAATACTGCTATAAACAGAACCTTTTAACATTAATCGCCTTCTCTTGTCAGATTTTGATCATGATGCTTGTTTGTCAAGTGGATTAACAACGACATCATAAAATGAATGGATGCTGCCACCATCTTGGCTTCCAAACGAAAATTGGTTTTGGAAGTTGTCCCTTGCTCCAGCAGACACATTAGTGTAATTCAAAACCTGTATTCATAGATGAATGTACAGCAATTCATAAATTAAACAAAATAAACGCTTCATGCTTTAATATAAGCTGGAAGATAAGAATCAAAAGATAAGTATACCACCAATGAAAATAAATGTTCCTTTTGTACAAATAACGCAAACGATATGTATACCACCAATAAGAAGCATCCCAGCTCTCAACCTGCAGAAGAATGAAAAACACGATCTATGTTGAAAAAAAAATATAATAACAAAATATAATAACAAATGTAACTACTGATTCATCTGCTCATTTATTTATTGAGAAATAGAATTAATAAAAATAAAAAAATAAAAAAGATAACTGCACATTGAGAGGGTATATATCCAAAACAGCATTGTAAATTTGTAATCCCAACAAAATGAATTTCAGCTAGATTATGACTGCAGTTTAACTGACATTTTGTTTACATTCCTTATATCACTATATTATCAGTTTATCATATACTTCAATCAAAGTTTATGTTCTCTCTTTCATGCTTAAATGCATCTTCATACACAATTTGGAATGAACAACTAAAAAAAAGCCAGAAAGATCAAATTGCAATTTTGATCAGCAATCTAGTCACTTGGTCACAACTGCCATACAACTAAATTTAAATTCAGACTACATAGGACTGTACTAATTTCAAATTCAGACTACATAGCTACATAGTAAGTCATGATCATTAGTCTTTGATAACCACACAACTTGGGCAAGTTCAAACCAAATTGCTCAAAAACGTAGACCCAAACTCAATTAGAACAAAACCTTGTGGTTTTCTAAACTCACCCCATTATTAACCAGAGCACTCTGCCGCATTCTTTCCCTATGGCTTTGAATCGAACAGTTCCAAACGAAAGCCCTTCTGCCTTGCCCACGCACCCAATTCATCACCAAATCAGAACCTTTGGACCCAAAACTCAAATCCAAATCCACCAAAAACAGAGCAAGTAAAAGCAGAGCAACATGTACCTGCGAGCTGAGCGACGTGGAGATAACCCAACCTTACAAACCAAATCGAAATTACCAACTAAACACCATGGATGGGTTTAACAATACCTTGAGGAATTGAATTCCACCATAGGCTATAATCAACAACAAAAACAAAAGAAAAATCTCAAAATTAGAACAAAAAAAAAAAAACAACCACACCAATCTCAAAAACCACTCACCCGAACCAAAAATCTAACCGGAAACAGCGGCATATACAGGGGAAGACAAATCCGATCGATATAATAAGTTGTGAAAAACAAACCACTCACCCTTTCTGCACAGATCGAGCAAACAACCATAAAACAAACACCTCTCTATCTCTCACTCAGCCTGTATCTGTTTCTGCTCAGCAAAGAAACGAACACACGCGAGAAGTAGAGAATTAGGTGGTGTCTTAGCAGATCAACAGGTGGCCTATGCAATTCCTCTAAACATAAAAGGGCAAAAACGTCCTTTTACTATTCATTTTGTTTGTCCTCATCTGGTTTGCGTTTTAGTATAGTTACTAGAAAGGGTGCCCGCGCTCTGCTGCGGGAATTGGTGTTGTATTTCTCAAGATATAGATAATAGAATTTATAGAATACAATGTGAGAGACAATGTGATTTGAATTTATAGAATACAATGTGAAAGACAATGTGATTCTCATATTCCAATTTCCAGTGTTAATGATCCAGAATGAACGTAATATTAATTTTGAAGCGCTCTTGTAATGCTTCAGAATAAAGAATACACACTTGCAAAATATAAAAAAGGAACCACAATCATCTTGTTGATTGTTGATTCATCAATTGCAATTTCTTTGAAGGAAGAGCCTCTGTCGCTCCATCAGCAATAACAGATTAACAGTAATGATATCTTTGATATATTCATCTCCACCTCCATCAGCAATAACAGATTAACAGTAATGACATCGTTGGCATTTTGAAACATGAATTACAGTTTAAGAGCAAAGGTGTATACCGAAGAAGAATATATATTGCAGAATATATCAATGTAAGTATCGTATACTCTACATATAATCATACTTAATGTTAATGCACTTAAAATATGGTAATAATTCTTTTGCCTTCTCAATTGTACAGCGTCACTCTAGGTATGATGATAAAGCGATATGCATAGACTTCCCCTTACATTGATATATTTTGCGATATGCATAGAATTTTTTGCACAGGATCTACAAAAGCGAAACGACAATAGAATTATTATGTAAGAAACAATGTTAATAGGAATGACCAATATATGATAGTGTTTATGAAGTCAGGTTTCTATTAAGTTAATGAAAATATTTACCTTCTGTATTGAAAAATGGGTGGCAATGGACACTGAATTTATCCAATTGTTGTTGAATGTCAATAGTTCTATCTACTACTGTAGAGAACTGATCCACCCAAGGCAGCCAGTAAAATTTTGGTAGGATTCATTCATAACCCTAGCTAAATTTTACTGGCTAGCCTGGATGGATCGGTTCTCCATTATAGGAGATAGTACTATTGATGAGAACAATAGAAAAGGTAGATTGCATTAGTGAGGCAGTGATGAAATTAGGAAGCAAGTTAATGGTGGTGGAGATGAGAAAAAAAAATTAGAGAATTAGTCTGAGGTATTGTTTGATCTAAGTGGATTAGCTTCTCCGAATGTTCGTCCAAGTTATTTTCACTTAGATCAAACAATACCTCAGACTAATTCTCTAATTTTTTTTTCTCATCTCCATCACCATTAACTTGCTTCCTAATTTCATCACTTCCTCACTAATGCAATCTACCTTTTCTATTGTTCTCATAAACTGCAGCATCTTGTAAAGGTAAGGATTTTGCAATGATGTCTCATAATCCTACACTGTGAAAACCTGAAAAAATGGATACTAACAATTTAGAAAATTATGATCTACAGAAAAGTACAAAGATATTCTTTGATATATTTATTATTTAAATTTGTATCTTTCCTTCCAAAAATGAAATTGAAATTCTGAAATTAGCAGAATTAAAATCTATGTACTTGTGTTGGAAAGAGAGGTTAGTTAGACTTATGTTTGAGGTAACAAAGTTCATCCAGTATCTATCTGCATTACATAATGTAATAGATCCATGATTTTGTATTCTGTGAGAAAAGAAAAGCAAGGAAAGTTTTTTCATATTTAAGAAGTTGGATTGCTTATCTCTGAAGATTTCTTTTGTAGTGGCTTTGGCTGACATTTGTAGTTGAAAAAGTAGAATAACAGATGGAAAAATAATAATATTGTATGTCAATGATAAGTAGAAGTTTATTTGAGGAAAAAAAAAGATACATGTGTCAATTACTGTATCTTTTCTTCCATATCATTTTGTCGATGAATGTTACTATTTTGCATTTTGAAAATGATAGTTTGATGTAGAGGGATTGGTTTTTGGGTTTAAGAGAGTAAGGTTCATTTAAAGAATGATATGAAGGAAAGAATAGGTAAAGTTCGACAAAGAGGTTTATTAGGAAAGAATTAGTTTTGTTTGAAGTGACGAAGTTGATGCAGCATCTGTCTGCATTAGATAAATGTAATAGATCCGTGATTTTGTATTATGTGAAAACCAAAATTTTGAAAATAAAATATATGTGGATAATATGTGTTATAATGGGTAGTATAAGTTTGACAGTGGGACTGATGATTACCTTATAGCAGCAGATCCATTGTGAAAAGCTAAAATGAGTTCCAGTAAAGATTAAAGAGTAAGTGAGTAATTAATTGATCGGAGTAAGGATTATGAAATAGAAATAGTATGCACTATGTGGGATAAATCAAAGATTATAATATGTCAGATGTTATTGTAAGGTCTTCTTTGGGATGATCAAACGGTATAGACAAAAACTGCATCTACATTATTTAATTGAACTGAAGAAGACTTTGCTATTAAAGCAGTAGTTCATTACTATTTTTGCTTGAGGACAACTTGCAATGAATTTGTGGTTATGATTTATAGGAAATTTTTTGTTTATGCAAGAAAAGAAAAGGAATTAATTACATGTACCTGAGCAATGCTGTGCTTTTACTGAGTTACCAAGTTCATTTATCTATGCTCCGCAGCTTCATAGATAGACAACCTGCGCTTTGCTGCAGGTATTTTTATTACTAATAAATAATATTCTAGGCAGTTTATCATCAACTAAAATTGAACTACAGATTTTTTTTTGTCAAGACTGCTAAATAGAATAAAAAAATAGTACATGATAGATTAATAATGGAGGTACTACTAACATCGTTGTCTGTCGAAGCTGCAACATTCCATGTGAATTGTGGAAAGTTTTGATGAGAGCTAATGTTATAGAGCAACATGTCTCAGCTTGAAAACAGAAACTGAATTGAAGCGTTCGTTGTAAAAGGATAAAGTATGCTTTTTTAGTATCCTGGAAAATTCAGATGCAGGGTGAGATAAAGAAGACAGAAATCAAACCTCAAAAAGCTGAATCATTAGGAAATACTTAGATGAATGTTATTAAAACCTTGCACAATGAGTATTGAAATTTTGATATCTGTAATCAAAATTATAATTTCTCCATTGGAAGTAGCCTTGAAAACGTGCAATAAGATCAATGCTGCTACTGATCCAGGAATAAGTCCTTAGAAAGGAAATTCTCAATCTCAAACCATTTGCTAGGAAGGGTATTCATATCATTAAGTTATTTTAAGGTGAGTTAATCAAAACGTAACAATGTCAATAAATAGCAACAATTGTCCTATCAAGATTAAAGTCAGAAACGTTATAAAGATCAACATGAGAAACAAATACTGAAGCCATACTTTGTTTATACTGACAATATGTTTGTATGTGTAAAGAAGAAAACTATCTTCTTTGGAAGGATATCATTACCATAGTACTCCAGAACTATGAGATGTATGGCATGGTGGACGGATCTGAACCTTGGCCACCCCAGTTCATCAACAACAATCTCAATCCAGCCTACATTAAATGGGTCAAGAAAGTTATGCATGCCATTAATCTCAGATTGCAGTAAAGGTAAATGTATGGAGAAAGAAGGAAAAATAATCGTTAAACTACTTAGGTTCTATATTTCAATCTGCTGGTTCTTTAACAATCAACTCACGCAAACTTATTAAAATTTGGGTGATGGGATGTATTAGTGAAATGATGCTATGATAGCTTTTATACCTCAATCACAATACCGTTTCATAGTTGAGAGTTGAAATAATTGGTAATTGAGGTAAGTTGTTCAGAAGAAACTGCAAAATCAATAAAAACATCAATACAGAAATTGGTTATAAAAACATAAAAGCTGCGTAAAAATTGCAGCAGAAGCTTGTTGGAGTATTGGAAAGACAGTTGAGCAGGAATAAGAAGGTGCTTACTCACATATACTGAGAGAACTAAAAATAACCCAGCAAATAAACTAATATTTCTTTATGTTCACTCTGTTCTGCGTAGAGATTGAACAGATTCCATGTCCTGAACAGCAAGTATTATAGATTCTTACTTATGTTGATGTACTCTTAAAAGATAAATGCATCGATGATTGTTCAGGAAGAAGACACCTTTAAATGAGAAGGCGAAAGAACTCCTTCTGACTCCTGTGGATCTTGTAGGTGCATCACTTCATAGTCATTGTGGTAGGTATTGAAAAATGTCGAAGCTGGTGATATGTGTGAAAGTCATGTAAACATAAAAGAAAAAAGTAAAAAAGAAAAAAAGATGCTATATTTGTTATTGCAAGAACAAATGTGGCAGCTATAATTAAAAGAACTAAGAATCATAGCTTTTTGAAACAACAAAATAATGTGGGTTTATTTTCTTAACATTGTATCTGCTGGAACGCTTTATTAAAATACTGCAATTGAACAGAAGTGATGCAGGGTTAGATCATAATTTAGAGGGCAAAGCTTATTTTTACAGGTCTGAGTACACTGGCTTGTTTGAACTTTTGAATACCTGGAAATTGATAGTTGACATACAGAAGATTTGAACAGAAATTGAATGCAGTTTGCAGATTTTGCTTATAGAAACTCTATATTAAAGACACGAAATTGCAATGTGTCGTTGGAAAGCAAAAGCGCGGGCTGTCTTATCTATGAAGGTACGGGGCATAAAAATATTTCATGCTTGGTTTTTCCTTCTTCTGAAACTTGAATGCAGTTTGCAAGTCTTCTTCATACATGAGTAAAGCAGAAATATAGACAACCGAAAATAATGTATGAATGAAATTGCAAATAGATAGAAAACCAAATCAGTTGAATTTTACTGATAAAGTTGTTGGAATACAGTAATGCTAGTCAATTAAGATATATATATATATATATATATATGAGGAAGGAGCAAGAACAACAGTGAATGGTTATTTGTATGAATGATAAACCTATTGTCTAGTTTGATGGCAATCATGAACAAAAGGCAGAAATTTGATTGTTAATAGGAGAAGCTGAAATTAAATGTAAAACACAACAGAGAAACAGGAGAAATTAATGTACATTACTGATATAGGAAATCTGTTTTACATATATTACATTTAGTCTGCAGTCTGTTCAACTGGAGTGATAACAAAAATGCTAGCCTTATGATAGTGCAAGAAGCTATGCTAGCGATTAGTCCAGTTGTCAAAAGTCACAATTAGCAAACATATTTGCTAGAGTTTGTTCAAAAAATTACTGACTGCAGTTATATTGTACAGACTGTTTTCATTGATTACTTGGCTGCGTTTGTCCAAAAAATTACTTTACAATATTCGCAGCTAGACAAAATGCATTGAAATGCATTCGATGTCATATTTGTACACTATTTTCATTGATTAAGCTGCGTTTGTCCAAAAAATTACTTTACAATACTCGCAGCTAGACAAAATGCATTGAAATGCATTCAAAATGCACAAAATGGAGTGAATTGGATTCACTCAGCCTTTTTTTTTTCATACAGTTCTTTGCTTCGCAGAACCATTGTTGATGAGGGTAGAACTGTGGTTCTATGCTTGATCTGCTCTTCACTTTAAATCAGAAAAACACAGTTAAAATTCTGATGAAAGAAATTGAAGAGAATAGTATTTTGTGTTAATAGTAGTTGGTATTTTAAGTACTTTAGAGTTGGTAGAAATAAAGAGATATATTCTGCTTTGTTCTAAAGCAGAATTAAGATTTGAATGTCAGACTTCAACTAAGATTGAATTAAGTTTACCTCTTCAGCTTTTTTTCAGATTCTGAAAGGGAGACTGTTCGGCTGCTCCCCTCAATGTTTCTCTTCTTTTGATAAAGGAAACGATCTGGTGTTGTGGTAGTTGGCTCTTGCTGTGTTATCGATGCAGAGGCTTGGTGAGTTGGGAAGATGTTTCTAACGAACAACTCATTGTTCATATTGAATTTGAGCTCAAACAGATAAGTTTGATCAGCAGTTTTTTGCATTTCTTCCAGTACTATTAGTTCTGTTCCATACAGTTCCTTCTTCAGCAGGTCTGCACAACTAATGCCAAATAGTTGTTCTGCCTCCTTTCCCATAATCAGTACTGTAGCTTGATTATTGCGATCATAAATTATCATGTGAACTTTATACCTGTGTAAGACAAAAAAGTTATTGAAAAATATGAAAATAAAAATCGATATAAGAAATGGAAAGAAAAGAATTCTGATATGTATGTTTGTTATTAGAAAATGAAGGGCGTCATAGTTTTACCATGGGACAGGAATTTGTATGCCATGGTGGCTACATTTAAGGTCATTAGTATCTTTATCTTCTGTTAGTTGCCTATAACAGGTCCCTGTCCCGCAAGCTTTGTACCACCAACCACTGTGCAATGAAAACCTTCGGATAGAAGCAATGCAACACACACTCTGGTTCTGTGATATAAAATAAGGATTAGAAGCTGGGTAAATGTTAATTAGAAAGAAACGATTAACTAAATCATGAGAGGAATAAATATTGTGTTTCATACTGTGTATGAATCTGGATCCAGTGTATGCAGATCAGACACTGATATTGTTGTCTTTTCTTTCACTTGTTCTGGTGTTTGCCGATTAAATGGAGGAGGAAGTATCTTTACTTTATCACCTGGCCTAGAGAACCTGGAAATGTTTTTTGAATTGTTAGAAAAAGATAGAAAACTAATGTACTTAATATTTGTCGTAAGCAGCTCTGTAAAAAAAAAAAAAAGTAGGAATTCAGTTTTGGTTGAATAACTTACTCAGCTCTGTACTCCTGTGCTTGTTGAATCTCTGGATTTATGAAAACACAGGAGTGATTTGTAGCTGTTGTTGTAATTTGCTCTGCAGCTCGTCAAAGCAGACAATCATTTATAGTTGATAAAGCAAACAATATCATCAATTATTTTGAGTTCATGTTTACCTAGGAATTGTGTTATTCTGAGACTGGTCACTACAGCAAGAACTGGTGAGGGCGACGCTCGAATGGTTTCTAAGTCGAATTTTTGTGCGACATCGCCCCATAGAGTGATTCTCAAATCTTCTCTCCTGCATTTTTAGAAACATGAAATTGATACATATTTTTAAAAAGCTGAAATTTAGATACATATTTTTTGTTATTTTCTATTTTCTGTTTTGAAAAAGATTAACATGTTTAATAGGTGAGATCATGTGCATATAATATACCTCAAATTCTCCATAACGACTTCACATTTTGGTTCCATCTTGTTTGTGTCTTTTATGAGCACCTGATGTACTGGGATAACTGATTTGATACAGCCATAAACATCTTTGATACAAAAATATATATAAATTGTTAGTATGTTCTAAATTTCGATAGAATACATCAATATCATAAAATTCTATCAAGTATTTGGAAACTTGCCTATAAGTAGTGTTTGCGGTTTAGGGTTTAGGCCCAGCTGATTGAATTCAAGCAGATGGAAGGAATATTCTGGAATTGGGGGAGCCCCATGTTCAACGGGTTCAAATTTTGTCAACTCGTTGAAACGTAGTTGCACTTCATGATTGACGACTTTATATCTCCCTTGAATCTTGGATGTGTGGAAATGAGAAATGTCATAGATTCGTCCTTGTTCCATCTTATTCAAAACATGGGGATAATCAGATTCGTCAATCTTAGCATGAACCATATCTCCCTGTGTTGAATTAAAGTAGTATCAGTAGCAGCATTTGTAATCTATATGCATTTAAATGCTGCAATAATTAAAGCAAGTGTAGATGATTTGTAAGGAACTTACTCTTTCATCAGTTAAGATATAGTGAAGACCATCATATGTTTCACTTTGGAATCTTTGTGGTCTCCATATCCTTGAAACTCTAATCCTCATGGTGAAATTCAGCTGAAATGGTCTTAGTTCATGGATCAGTGTTGGTCTTGCCATTTGTTCCATCTGAACATAAGAGAGAATGAAGTACTATCTAAAACTAATTTAGAAAGTAGTATTTAAAAGTAATTGCAAATCATCTTCACAATCTCAACAGAAGGTACCAAATTTATTTATTTCAGTTTCAAAATGAGAAGTTAAATAATGGTCAATGTCAAATACAGAAAGCAGCATCTGAAACTAATTGCAAAGTATTCTCACCATCTGAACCAAAGGTACCAAGTCATCTATTTATTTTACATGTAATTGGATTAAAGATAAACATTGAGCCTGCAGTTGTTGATCTTCTTTTGCAAATAGCAGTGAATATTTTAACAAACAATGAGTATGATAATTAGATAGACATGTTTTAACAGTAGTAATATTCAATTTGTATTATAGATTGAAGAAAACAAAAGCCTGTTTGTCTTTGAGCACACCTTGAAGACAGAGTATTGAGTTATGCAGCTTTGAGATTTTACAGAAATAACAATATGCAGGAAACAAAAATTAATATCAGCTTTGAGTATGAAACCTGTTTTGTCTATTTTCACCTAAACATTTTGATGTCAGCTCAATAACAGAATCCACGTTTTGGGTTCGTTGAAAAAAGAGAAGTCAAAATTGCGATGAAAGATAAGTTGATTACACCAACATCATAGAATACTCAAAATCAAATTATATAACTTACCAATCAAAATTCTTATGTATTACATAAATTGATTATCATGTGATGGAGTATCAGAAATCAAATTATGGATAAGTGAAAGTCAAATCATGTTATTTACAAATGGTACACAAATTGAAGACAGAATATTCAAAGTGATCAAAAGCAGATTCATGATAGAGATTAGTTGAAATGAAAGCACATAATCTACGAATGGAGATAATTGTCTTTACCAAGCCCTTTTTGTTGTTGAGTTTCACAGCTGGGTTTGCTGTGGTCAACAGTGGTTGTGGATAAGAATGGGTTTGATGTCAGTCAACAGTGGTTGTGGATAAGAATGGAGCCTTTTTGAATTGGATAGAGACTACGGTTCCGGCTTATATAGTGGGTACTTAGGGGCAGAACGGTAATCATAAACTCCAACCGACATGTTTATATAGAGAGTATGGATTAGAGAGATGTCGGCAGTGGAGGCTTCTGGAACTAAAAGACTATTGGAGATGTTGGTTATATACCTAGGCATGTAGGGCAAAAGCGTAATCCCAAACTTAACCCCTTTTGAGTACTGTTTGTTTGCAATCCAGAATCATCTCCCGTCTTCATTTTGTCTGGACTCGTCCATGTGACATTTTGTTCTCGCTTTAGTTGTTTCTTTCACATCAGTTCGACCACTTTTTGATTGATGTAGACTCAAATGAATTCAAAATTTGTTGTTTCACATTCAAATTATAGACTGAGAGTAACTGTAAGTATAACTGCAGGCATGTATTGAATTGCTTGTTTTTTAGCCGGGTTGACTTTTGTGTTGACCGAACACAATATTAGAGTATAGAAAATTAAAATAATTATTTATTTTCTTTTAATAACCAATTGTGTCACATGATAGTTTAAACATGTACGTTACACATTTAAAATATATACACTTTTAATATCTGGACCAATTCATTTTATTCATTAGCTAAAAGCATAACACATTATTATGATAAACTTATTGGGAACAAAGGCTCAGAAACAAATACCTTTTTTTTTATTATTGCTATTTATAAATTTTGTAGTACATCTTTATAAACAATATTTTTAGTATATTTATTTGGTATATTGTTGTTATTATTTATTAAAATTTTTAATCCATTTTTCGAAGTAACTCTCGAAAGTGCAACATATAATTGTCCATGAGTAAAAACTGGCTCTGGTAAATATATGCCGACATAATTTAGTGATTGACCTTGACTTTTATTAATAGTCATAGCATAACAGGGTCTTATTGGAAATTGTCGTCTTTTAAAAATAAATGGCCATTTATTCTCAGTTGCAGTAAGAACAATTCTAGGTATAAAAAAATTTTGACCTATATTATTTCCTGTTAATATTCTTGCTTCTATTAATCGATCAAATAATCTCGTTATTATTAGCCTTGTACCATTACATAAACCAGATCTTTGATTTAAATTTCTTAATAACATGATAGGCATTCCAATTTTTAAAATTAATTCATGCGACGGTAATCCATTAAATTCAAGTTTATTCAAAAATTCTATAGGATACAAAGCATTAATGTTTTCATTGTTTCCAGAATTTAATAAAATACTATCAGAACTTAAATATGTTGTTTTCTGGCCTGGTAATAAATTTATAGCATAATCATTTATATCTCGAACTGTTGCATTTCGTGGTGTGACAATTGCACGTTCTTTTAAATAATTAAAATTATTGTAACTAATGTTAAAATTTGAATAGGTTGCAAGAAAAATTGCTTCTATTGGATTTGTATAAGTATAAATAAGTAAATCATTTGGAATTTCAACCCAAGATGCATCTCTATCATCTTCATCATTAATTGAACATATACGACCTTCTCCAATTTCCAATAACCAATTTGCAAAAGTTGAAATATTTATTTTATCTTCTTTAGTTAAATTTTTTTTTGACAATCTCATATTCTCAGTTAGATGAAATATTTTAAATGATGACCAAAGATATGAATTATTTAATGAAGATTCTATTATTTGCTCTTTAGATCCTCCAGTAATAACGGGCAGAATTTGTCTAAAATCTCCACCTAGTAACATAGATTTTCCACCAAATGGTTTGTTAACTTGTATATCGCTTGAGTGCGGTAAAATATCACGTAAACATTTATCCAATGCTTCGAAGCAATGTTTATTAGACATTGGAGCTTCATCCCAAATAATCAATTCTGTTTTATCAATTAATTTTGCAAGATGAGTACCTTTTTTTATTGGGCATATTGATAAATTATTAATTGTCAAAGGTATTTTAAATCGAGAATGAGCAGTTCTACCACTTGGAAGTAATAATGAAGCTATTCCAGATGAAGCGACAGCCAAAACAATTTTTCCTTCAGATCTTAATTTGCTTATTATTGTATGCCATAAGAATGTTTTACCTGTTCCTCCATGACCATGGACAAAAAAAGTGTTTGATGTTTTTTCTTGAATTCCTTTAATGACTTCGTCATAAACAATTTTTTGACATGGATTTAATTGAGCTACTAAATCTGTATGTTCACGTTTTAATTGAAGACAATCATAATCTAATTCTTCTCTTAATAGTTTGTTATTCAACTCTAATATTTTATCAGTACTGGGCATTGGTAACCGATGATCTTTTAATGAACTTGATGATTGATTGAATAATTGCTCTAATTCAAATAATAATTGATTCTTTAATTCTAATTCTGGCAATATTAGGTTTGGATTTCCGAATTCAGCTCTAGCTTTATACAAAATATCATCACACATATTTAACCAATGTGAATCTAATAACTTTTGAGGATCTGCAACATCACAAAACAAAATAATTGTAACAAAAAGTTGACGTATTTCAGAAGCTGTTGCAGAGTGTAAAGAATTTGTTAATGCTTCAATCCATTCTTTGTCATCGCCTAATAAACCCAAAACTCGGCAAGCTTCTTGATAAGAAGTATATGTAATACCATTAATTGTTTTTATGGAATCATAATTATGGCAACCTTTTTGAATATTTAATAACATTCTCATGAAATATAATTCACCTGCTATAGGAGGTACATAAGCTATTCGACCAATAGTTTCACATTGTTTTCTACATGTCCAACGTTTTTCACGATCGTCCCAAACAAATTTACTTGGAAATTCTGTATAAGTTAATTCAGATGCATTTGGGTAAGTTGAATTTGCTTTAAACCATCCAGTGAGCGTAGTATCTTCTTTACTTTTTTGTTTTATGATCGATTCAAGAGATTGATATTCATTAAAAATAATATTTTGTTGTAAAGGCATATGAATTTGCAAATGTTGAACAGCAGGATGTCGAGAATGAATTGAATATTCAAATAATCTCCAGACAGATTCATGAGGAGTTAAGTAACGACAATTAAGATAAGTTGTGATTTCATCATTTAGATTTTCATGCAGTAAAACCCGAGCTCGATCTGGGCCTTTATTAATGTATTTAAACAAATATTTAATTAACATAGAATGAGAACATGATTCGACGTTAATATGAGCATTATATCTTAATAATAAATTCGAATTATAAGGCACAACAAAATTATTTCCGATATGTATATTATTTTTTACCACGAATTTTGAATTATCATTACGACGTCTGTAGATTGAAGGTGTATTTGTTTCAAATATAGTATTTCCATTATATGATTTTGGAAAGAATTTGGAACATTTTCCATTTCGCATGCAAGGAGATTTTGGATTTATTTGTCCGCAAGGTCCGTGAATCATAAACTCACTAACAATTTTAAAAAGCTCTGGATTAATTTTTTTATCTGGTAATTCTGCTGAAATAATAGAATCTATATCAGCTGCTGTATAACATTTATAATCTTTTTTTAACCAAAATAACATGTGGGCATGAGGAAGTCCTCTTTTTTGAAATTCTATTGTGTGAACATGTGCTTCAATTTGTCCAAAAGGTTCTCCAGATCTAATGTAAGTAATCATATCTTGTAATTTCATTTTAAACATTCTTGAAATTATGTCAGGCCTGTCTTCAACTTTATACTTACATTTGTTTTGAAAATATCTTTGTATTTCTGGCCATTTAACATTGCAAGTAAAAGTTATAAATAAATCAGGATTACCATATTGTCTACAAATTGCCATAGCATCTTGGTAATTATTCATCATATCTCTAGGACTTCCAGTATGAGAACTTGGTAAAATAATTTTTTTTCCTAAATCAGCACCTTTTTTAATTCCAGCTGAAGATGCAGTGAAAATATCCTTATAAACTTCACTTCGAAAGTTTTTTTGATTTTTTCTAATCCAATCTAAACGATCTTCTTCAACAGTTGCATAAGCATCAACTAAAAATTGTTGAAATAATCGTCCACCTTTTAATAAAGTACTTATTTCATTATCTCTATCTTGAATCTGATATGTAATATAAGCTCGCATTGATATTTTTTGTCTTTTTTGTGTGGAATTTTCTGTAATTCGTTGCATTAACAAATTTATTTTATACCCATCTTCACCATATGGAAAAAGTATTGGATATTGTAACGACATATATTTTGGATGTATTTTAGAAATACGCTGTAAATATCCATTGTTTGATTCAGTAATTATATCTTTATTTGAATTATGTTCTCCAATGTCACCAACTATTAAACCACCAATTTCTTCAGTTGTTGGTTCTTCATATTGTTTACTATCAGTAGGTTGACGATTAAGTATACTCATATTTAATGAAATTAAAGAATGATTTTCAAATTTATCTCTCATTGTTCGAAATTCTCTCACTAATTCATTAGTTTCATCAAACATTTTCATAAGTTCTTTAACAATATCTGGTTTAATATTTTCATTAGCATGAGTAGGATCAATAGCATTGACACGATTTGAAACTTCATTTTTTGTATCATATATGTACAATTGAGCATATTTGGGGGTTTCTCCACCAGAAGGTAATAAAGAACCCATTAAATGATGCACTTGGCCACTAATTTTAAATACATAAGGACCTGATCCATTATTTATTTTACGATCAATTGTTGCTCCCATTGATGTAAAAGAAAACATTGAATTATACACTCTGATATTTTCTCTAAAAATTTTGCTTTCTGGGCCATTATCTGGATCCAATAATGCTTCAAGAAAAGCTGGCGTTGGTTTTGGTTGTTGAATTTTGATTTGACCTTTTTTACAACAATTCGTATAAATAAGAGGCGCATTTGAAGATGATCTCTTAAGAGCTTCTCCAAACCAAAAAGATGCATTACAATGATCACACGTATAAACATTATCACCCGAATCTTCATATTTCATAGTCAATGCTGCAATCAGAATTTTTATTTTTGTTAAGTGGTTTATACGATTATTCTTATTTATCCAACACAGTAAGCAAAAAAATTTAGAGAAATAACCTTGCTTGCTTCTTTGATATGATGCTTGACCAAATGAAAACGAACATTCACCTGTGTTCAATGCTTGAGGAGGGTTAGTTAAACTATTCAGTAAATATTGAACTGAGATATAACACAACAAAACTATTGTTAAAATTAAGTCCCTATATTAAACGAACTAAAAAACTTACCTTCTGTAATTGTAAATGAAGATTCGTTTACAACTGCAGTACTATTTTGGTTCTTGCGTCTAAACCCTTTGTCACAGTGCTCAAATCCATTGACATTCTCAGATTGATGTGATGCTTCAGCAATTTGCACATGGGACACTATAACCAAAAATCAAACAATATCAATTAGTTTATATTTGTAAACAAACAACAAATTTTGCTAAGACTCTGTGTACATCAACATTTCAGAACACATAAAGTACACTCACTTGTTTTCCATCTCTTTGATTTAATTCGATCGCAATGATCTCCACCAACGAAAATACGATTAGATTTAGTCCTTCTTTCCTCAATTCCCTGTTCATTTGCATGTCCTTCATCAACACACTGTTTTAACAACCTCTTTGTTCCTCTCGATACAGGTTTTGGTGCCATCACTGCATTCAAACATATATAATCTGGTTAAAGTTTTGGATCATTATCCTTCGTAATTATAATCTGTAAATCTTCATACCAAGCACATTGCATAATTTGTAGAATATCAAGAACAACAATGCAACCTAACAATGCAATAATGCGAACTTCTGTGTAAATCAAGTATAAAATGAAGTGATTAGAACATGCAAAAACCAAATATCCCTCCAAAAACCAAGTTAATATCTCCCAAGATTCAAAACAAAATTATTTCCATTTGAAAATCTGTCTCTCCATGAAAAACTTTTTGATCCATCTAACACAACATTCCCCACTCAAAAAGAAAACCCTCCATCGCTCCATCAGTGAAAAAAGATTTATGTCAACAACTTCCTGTCCTTTTTAGCAAAAACAAAGAAGCGAAATGGAGAAAATTTTGACCCATTTCAGATGCAATTAAATAATTCTCTCAATCTATATATGCATGTGATGAAACAGAAACTGAGTGCAAATTCTATGCATGGATGAATAGGAGGACAACAACTTAATCAGAGAATCAATCCTAAAAGATGATCTAATAAGAACTCTAAATGGAATTTTAGGAAAAAGCTTGTCTTTAAGGGGGCCTTTAGTAATCATTTCAGAAAATTGAAAGACACGGCCCTTTATCTTTGTCTAGAAGCAGGTGTTGACTAATTGGGTTTCTTGCAATTCTACCAAAGTGAAATCCATCGCATCTGGTTTTTTCCAGATTTTTTCTTCATTCACATATAGAAGATAGCTTGAGTTTGATCTTGTAATGTATCCAAACAATTTATACTTATGGGAAAAAAATTTAACCAAATTCGTTATTTCCAAGAAATATGTCAAATATAATCCAGTTATAATAAAATCAAGCTTCCATTGTTATAATTTACTGGAAAGGTGTAAACTTTGTCACTGAAGTAGTACGAAAACAAAGAAAAGGAAAGAAAAGAATTAAAGGGTGTGAACCAAAATTGGGGCAGTTTTTAAAGTTTGAAATGAAAGGGGAAGTCTTACATTCTCAAAATTGAATGTAAGATACTTCGAGGGGCACAAAAGCTGTGCCAGTGTGTAGTGAAGTGACTGAATAGGTAGATGTTGATAACACTCATTCAATAACACCCACCATCATTCTTTAAATTCCATTAACAACATCAAGTAAAGCTTTGTACCTGAATTTGAAATACTTGCAGATTTTGCTAACACACTGTTCCGGATATCTGCAGAACCAAAAGCAAACAGCACATTGCATTATTCAAACAATATCAAAAACAACAGTGCCTTAGCAAAATATTTAGCTTCACTCGAAAACAATTATCAAGTTTAAACTAAAAACACATACTTATTCGATTAGCAAAAAGTGGAAACATGAATCAAGAAGAAAAAAAAAAACAAACTAACGAAACTGCAATGACAGAATCCCTAGCAAAATCAATACTCCATTTTAATCATTAATCCAATCACATCTTCTCAACACAAAACAAATAATTACAAAAATATTTGAACAGCCAAACAATCTCAAAACAAAAGTGACATACCTGAATGAAAACAGGGAACTGAACTAACACCAAACAACGTAATCAGGAACAGTGGCAAAAGAACAATGTAGAAACTCCTTTGCATAGAACCTACAGAATCAAAACAAAACAACTGAAAGCCAAAGTTGTGAAATTATCCAAAATCAAAACCCACTCAAACAAACCACCCAGGAACACATAAAAAATAACCATATCAATCATGAATACGAAATAATTCAATATTTCTATGCCATGATTTAACACAAAGTAGTATCAGAAGAGCAAACGCCACTAAAGTTCAAATGCCATCCACAGCTTGTGCTACTATTTTCTTTGGTTTTCAAGAACAGAGGAACTTTACTACTTCAAACCAAGGAAAAAAAGACCACAAATGAAAAATAAGTAACAAAACCTGACTTGGAAATTCTAATATCAGTGGCATGGCTCTAGTTTGTAGGATCTCTGACATTTCTATAAATTGTTCTAAATAAGAAAACTAAACTTATCTGAAAAGAAAATCGACCAACAGTGTAACCATAGAGATAATTCAGACTTGCAGAGTCAGATATATTGTTCTCTTCCTCCCCAAATCAAAACCGAACAATACCTCAATAAGTTCTTGTCAAATTAGAACCCCACAACAATGAAAAAACAAAGCAATATCATCCTGGAAAATATCGGAATACTCTGAGCTACAGAATCAATCAAGGTTTTCAAATGGCCAAAGATTATAACTTTACCAAAAAACATTAACCAAAAATCAAACTCAAATCAGCCAGGCCAATCGGTCACTAAAATCTCAAACTCCGACATAAACGAAACTCCTAGAAAACTTAAAACCCCAATCAGTTCAAAACGAACGGAAACGGAAAACAAAATCAAAACCAAACCCATAAAAAAGATGAATTGGATGTCGTCCAACACAACACAAACCCAAATCAATTCATCCTTCTATTGTTCAAAATTCAAACTAACAAAACTCAATCATTACCTTATACCACCAATTATGCGAAGATTCTATACGAATATCTCTCTATCTCTGCAGCGAAGCCTCTGCGCCAATCTCTCTGGATACAAAACAAAACGAAACAAACCGATCCAAATCTTGCTATGGACCTCTACTTCGCTCTCAGTGCTTCTGTCTCTCAATCTCTCAATTATTTTTTCGCTCTCAGAGTTGCCGTCTCTCTCTCTCTCTCTCGATCACTGTCGCTCTCACAGTTTCTGTTTCTGTCTCAGAGTTGACCTCCTCTCTCTCTCGAAGCCTCTATCCGCCTTATCTGTACAGTTCCAACCCAGCTTTAGTATATTAAGAAGGAATGGCAAAACCGTAATTGAGGAAAGTAGCAAGGGCAAAACCGTCACTTCATTTTGAGGCCAAGATGAACAGTGTACAGTTCCAACCCAGCTTTAGTATATTAAGAATAACTAGTAATACGCGCCCGCACTTTGCTGCTGGAATTACTGTTATATGTTACTGCCATAGCAGAATGTTTCTGTTGTACACCTTCATTAAAGAATGATTAAAATATGTTACACGAATTTCTCACTGGAATCAATAACTTAAAATCAAACTTGGTATGTATCGTCTAATAAAGCAATAGATGAAAGACAATAATGAGAACTGTTTGATGGATGTTGGCTTGAAAATTAGCGGTTTGGCTTGTTGTTATTCTGAAGCTCCTGCAATGTACATTTGATAAATTTTATTAAGAATGAATGGCTATTGCTGATTTCACAAAGTCAGCATTGTTTGGGGAATGTGCTGATTTCATTTGTGTAGTTGGTGATTATGCTAACCTTGGAGCGCAATATCTTAAGCTTCCAAATCTGTGTATCAGTGAACATCCAATTGCTGCAGTTGTAGAAAGACATCAGCAGCTACTGCACTACCTCCACACGAAGTAGAATGGTCTGCTTAGATACAACCAAGACATACAGGATAGTGTTTTCATATGGTTGAAAGTAAAGTCAATATATATGCACAAACAACACAAACAGCGTAACAAATATATGTGGTAACTGTGAAAACACCAAATCATTGAAAACCTGATTCTTTATCAGCAAGTATTGAATTCTGAAGCATTCAATCCTTGACCGATCAAATACAGGATCCGCAAAAAATTTCTAATCAAATTCGCACAAAATCACAAATACCTTCCACTTATTTTGTTTTGAGTAACAACTTTCCGCCTCTCTCTTCTGTTTCTTTTCCTTATTCCCTGTTCTCTCTCTTTGTTTTGTCTCCTCTCTTTTTCTGTATTGGATGAACAACAAAATCCAAAAATTATGAATCGGAGCATATAATAAGATATCAAACTATCAAATTAATAAAAATAATACAAACAAAACAGAGAGTTAAATCACCTACTACAACTTTGTCACCTTGTTCTTTTTTTTTTTCTTTCAAATAATCATATATGCAAGTTCATGGAAAATATCAGAAAGTATTCATTTAGACTTGCCAGAAACTAAGAAAAGAAAAACTTGTACGTCTTTGAAAATGATTGAATGTTAGGAAATTCATTTGAACTGAGAAAGAAGATCAAAAATTCAACTAAAACATAGATTTAATTACTTGACTAACCTAGAGAGCAACCTCTGTAAGTGAAGATCCTCAAATAAACTCAGACTCAAAGCCGTTCTATTGTGCTTTGCTGAATCAGTAAGCTGCTGTAAATTTCATTAAAATCAAAGGATAGCTAAAGAAAGAAAAAGAAATAAGAAAAGAAGTATGTTCACAGATGAAACCTTTTCTATTTGATTTTAGTCAAATCTTCCTCTCTCAGACTATCAATGAATTTCAATTTCGGAGCTGTTCAAAAAACAAAAATACAAATACAAATCAGTGAACTAAATCATCATAAGTATTTAACAAAAATACAAATACAAATCAGTGAGCTAAATACCTTTTATCTTCTTTGGCCTCCATAATCAGAGTGTATTATTTTTAAGCTCTTAACTTGAAATTCAATTGAAATGCTTTTGATTTCACCAATCAGAGTGTGGCCCATTGTTCTGTCAATTTAATGTAAAATAATGCATAACAATTTGTAATTATCTATATCAAATAAGATATTGTGTAGAAAAAGTAGAAACAATAGTGCAAAAAAGTTCAATTCAAAATCTACAGTTGAGTTAGAGTGACCAAAGGTACTTCGAAATAGAACTGTATGAATATCAGATGGTAAACGAATGACATTAAAATAATACGCTGAACTTTAAAGAAGATAAAAGGTATATGTGATTTTATTTTGAGAAATATATTTACCTTGTAGATGTAAATTGATTAGTGTCAGGTAGCCTCCTGCTAATTCTGTTTTGGTCAGCCAAGTTTTTTTTTGTGAGCGTGTGCAGAGAATTTTTTTGCTGTAAGAAAACAGAAAATCTATCAGTAATTTGCATATTTCTAAGTGTGAAAAAGGAAGATGGACTTTTGTTCATACATATTTCTTATGCTTATTGAGTATGTAAATTATGAAACTATGTCACATTGCAATTCAAGGGAAGAAAAGACAAACTATATTGGTCTAATTAAACCTAAATGCAAAAACTAATATATTCTGATAATCTAATAAAGGTAGCCAGTGCATTAACATTGTTGTTTCTAAAACTGGTTCAACAGGTGAACTGTAGCTGCAAGTTATCATGCTAAATTCAAATCTATCTCGTGTTTGAAACATGAAAATCAGAGAAGAAATTTGATAATACATAGAAATGCAAAAAATCAAAGTTATTAAAATGTTGAGATATTCAACCCAATGACTGAAATTCAAGACCAAAAAAAAAAAGTACGGTAAAAGATCACAATGTTCACTGTTATTACCTACTATAAACAGTTTAGAATGCAAAGAGAGATGGCTTTGGTGCTTTCATTCTAAGATTTCAGAGCTAGAATTGTGACCATGAAAGGTATTCTGTTAGCTGATAACAGTCAAAATGAAGTTCACACAAAGTAACACCTATATCCATGTATTAGCTTTACTGAGAAGTTTTTCATTCACATGTGTATTATGTAAGATAAATTGGAATTATTTAATACAAACGATGCTTTGTTAACTATATGCTATATAACAAATACTGTGGTTTTGATTTGTTCTCTTGATTTCACAGTGCGAAAAAGCTTTGGCTTCTGTAGATATTCAAAAGCTACAACAGATATTTTAATTAACAAAACAAAGAAAGAAAAAAGGTTTTTGTTTTGATGAATTGGAAAATTTCAATAATCAATCACTATGAAGATAGTAGTACTCAATTCATTCCAATCAATCTCAAAAACCAAAATATCAGTATCTACCTTTTCCAAAATGCAGTCTGATTTGCCGTCTTTTCTTTTGTATCTGAGTGGTTGATCTCTTATAAAGACTGCGAATCGTAGAAAAAACAGTTTGAGATCAATCGTTTTCAGGAACATATTAATATAGCCAAAATCAAACAAAAGCAGTTCGGGTAGATCAGTAAAAAGTAGATAAACATGATATAGATAATAATTTTTCATAGACAAAAAATTGAATTTCCTTGCAAACTTCTTCAATTCCTAGCCTTCTGCAATTTCTGCTTGATGTCGCTAAAAGCAAGCGCATAATTTAACCCTGAAATATCGTTAGTAGTATAAGTAAGTAGGGATCGTTCTATCCGGGGATTGAGGGTACACCTGTAATTGTGTAACAAATAAAGAAAAGTATTATTTACAAAAATAAAATAAAGAATATAAATATATACAATTGTATAAACAATAAAGAATTAAAATAATAAAGTATTATTTACAAAAATAAAATAAAGAATAGAAATATATACAAGTAACAAAATAAAAAGGGGGGGGGGGTTTAAGAATTATAGAATTGAAAATTAAGATAAATAAAATAAAGAAAATGTAAAAACATATATACAAGGGTGGAACGCAAGGAACAAAGATCAAAACCACATCCATATGCAAGAAATCCAATTACAATTCCTATAGTTGATTTTAAATGTCATGAGAGAGGAGTTGATCATGTGAAACATTCGAAAGCAAATGAATTCCCATTTTTTACTTTTCAATGCTAATTAACCTAAGCGAAAGCACCTAGATTAATCCTATCAAACATGCAATCAAACCCTAGAAAGCTAGTCAATCATGTCATGTTTAACGCATTACACATAGAGAAAGGCTATCAACTCAAGTGTACAACTTAGTATGGAAAAGTCCACCTAATTGCAATCCTCTTTAATTAAATTCGGTCTTTGCACAAAACCTTTACTACTTTGATTCAAGTTTACACAAAACGAAAAGTCGATTTCATGTTCTTAAACCTAGCACCATTCATATCAAAACCCTACGTGTTTGCAACCACATAAGATTAAAATACAAAAGTTATCTATAACGCAAATTTAATTAAACAAACTCACATAAGCAACATAAAAATCAACATATAGAAATCACAACTTTATCTCAAAACATATAAACGGGCTTTAAACTTTGCCCTTAACATTATTTGTTAACTAGAATTCATAGTTCTACAAATCTAAACAAAGAAAACCAAAAGAAATTACAAGGAAAAAGATAGAATTACACCATGAAGGGAGTGGATGATGAAGAGCTTGAGACGTTGATCTTGAATCTTTAAAGCAAGACTTCACTATCACGGCACAAGGTGGATGATGATGGCTAGGAGGCTTCATGGCTTCTTCTTCTCTTCTTCTCTTTGCTTAAAAATGCAGAAACTTAAAACTAGAGAATGGAGAGAAAAATGGAAAGGAAATGGAGAGACAAAGAAGATGAGATGGATGAAGGAAGATATCTTTTGAGAGTGAGAGGAGAAGTGTATTTATAGCCCAAAAAATGATGAATGGAGGGTGGAGATGAACATAAATGAAGGGCTAGATATGTTAGACAAATTTGTAAAAAAAAATCTTCCCACTTGTTTATCACTTGTTCAACTTGAATTGATTTTCCTCCTCAAGATTTTCCACTTGCTTGCAACTTTGATTCTCCTCCTCAAGATTTTCCACTTGCTTGCAACTTGCTTATCTTTTTCTCAATTAGGAATGATTTTCCTCTCCAAGTTTGACAAAGGTTGTTAGCAGATTTGGAGGTGAATTTCTGCCATTTTATTTCTTCAATTATTTCTCCATCAAAACTTCATATTGGGCCTCCGATTTCTTCATATCAAATGTTCCTCTATGAGTGTAGATCATCCTGATCAATTTTCAGAGCTTCAATCCATGTGGTTGGGCCAGAAATTTTGCTGGACTCCTCACAGGTCTAGTTTTCCAGTTTTGCTTCTGCAGAAAATTGGACTGATTGTTTGAAAGCCTTCCACTTCTATTTGGCCCTTGCACTATTCATAAGAAATGTTTCTTAGGATGTCTAGAATAGATCTGCAGAGTTTCAGCTCATTTCGAGTTCATTTGGTCAGGTGGCTGCTCCTTCTTCCTTGCTTGGCTCTGATTCTCCTAGCCGGAGTAAGAAAATATTCAAGGTTGACTTTTTAGTGCATTTTCATTCTTCTCCATCATTTCTAGGTAATTATGAACGTAACACTCATTTCTTCTTCATCTACTCCAATGTACCTAAAAATAGAAATTAAGTTAAAAATCGATTCGTTAAGGAATAACTAAGCAAAATGTGATGAATTAACATTTTAAATATCACATTAAAATGCGCGTATCACTGCTTCTGCCAGCCTCCTAGATTGGATCTTTACTTCAATTTCCAAAACATTTTTCTAAGCTGTATTCACACTTTCTTTTCTACTCTTTCATTTTCAGTTTCATGTCAGTTGTATTCAGTTTCAGTTTCTTTAATCCCACACATAACAACTGCTTATGTATACCATCACTTGCTTTCCTAAACAAACAAAAAAAACTCACCCCTAGAACACAACTGATCTGAGAGATAAATCACTTGAAAGACCAACAATAACAATATGCAAAACCTGCAACCAAAATCAATGACAACCCAATTAGATGCACATATTAGCAGCCTTGTAATTCAAGCATTTCAGTAGAATTAAATCAATCACTTCACAAAATTTCATAGAAAGACTGAAGTAATTCCAAGTATCTATCTTTATTCTCTATTGTTAATCAATAGATCACAGAAGTGACCAAGTACAAATTTTCTTCGTCCCTCTTTTTTTTTTTTTTTTTTTTTTCCGTCTCCTCTCCTTTTCTCTTCGTCCGCAGAACCCAAATGGTTTTACCCTCTGAAAACCCAAAAGTCACTATTATGCAAACTATAATAGGAAATCAATTATACACAATCGCTCACTGAATCAAATATGCTTAAACTTGTTGTGCCAGATAACCCAATTGTATAAAATAGCAGAAATCAAAGAGCAAAAGTACCTAATTGAAATCAAGACTGAAACTTTAGCGTAGAATCGAATCCAAATTACAAACTCATAAATTAAATGAGAAGAATCAACGAAATCTACTTACAGGAGACTTGTCCTTTGGACCTCAACACTGATCGCAAGCCTGAAAACTCTTCTCTGCAAATGCCGTAACCTTAATCAGTTTTCCCATGTAGTTAATTGAAATGAGAAAGGGATCAATTGGGTTGAGCAGTGATGGATGAAAATCAAAGACGATTGAAGATCGAAGACCTGTTCGCGCTTTCTCGCTCCCACTCTCCCTTTCTTCGGAGCTAACACGTGTAGAGACAGTCTGAGACACGATAGCAACAGTCGGTGCTACAGAGAACGCACATGTGGAGGGGTAAATAGCAGGCAGAGGCCAAGGATAAAATGGTCAGGGAACTATTCATTCATTTTGTCTGTTGCGGAATGTACAGTAAAAGTGTAGTTTAGCTTTCGTATGTTTAGAATAATTGGAGTCCTAGAAATGTGTTAGCGCATAATCTTCAACTTGTTCCTCTACACCAGTGGTCTTCATTTTCAAAGACAGGTATAATATATGAACAATCCATATTTAGTTTGTTTGATGAACAAATTGAGTTGTTGACCCTATAACTTTTGGGTTCCAGGAACATATACTTTTAAGAAACACACCAGAAGTACATTGCTTCTCCCCATCTACTGAGCCCGTTCCAGAATATATAGCCTATGTAATGTCAAGGTATAATCAATGTACTATGTTATATGCCCCATTTTTTAATTTCTTTTTCTATCAAACTTGATGCTCTGGCCAATAACCATGATAATATTATAAGATCAAATATGGACATAACACATATCATCATAAAGTAATTGATGATTAGCTTAATATCAATCCTAGTTTAACATGGATACAAACAGCAAATCAATGCTTTAACTTAATGAAGCAGTGTATCTATTCATTAAGGTAAGTAATCCTATTCTTAGTCTGCAAGAAAGACTACAATGAAGTGTTACATTATGAATCTAACTAGGAAACCTAAACTGATATGGATAGCTTTAATGGGAAGCTTCTTGAGGGTTAAGTCTCCTATATATACAGATGAATTGGTCCCTGATTACTACCGACGTTTTGCATATTGTTCTGTCCATTGAGAAGCAAGTTGGTAAGTAACAGAAGGCCATATTCAGTGTTTGTGTTTGTAGCATAAGATGGAATCCATGCCAGTGATTGCTGAAGGAAAGCCTTAATCCCTTTTATGATTGTGTGCATATATTGTGAGCATGTTTATGGTTTCTAACAATTGGTATCAGAGCATAGGCTCACAAGTATCAGAAACGTTTTAGGGTTTTGCAAAACAAACACAAAAAAAAAAAGAAAAAAAAAAGGGTTTTTGCTTTACGGATCAAGTAACTGGTCAGGTAACTGACCAAGTCACTGATCAGGTAACTGACCATGTAACTGGTCATGTAACTGATCAAGGTAAGTTACTTAAGTCGATTGCTGCATCTGGTTAAATATCAAATTCATGCTTCCGCTATGATTTTTAGCAGCAAATTGGGGAAAAAGCAAAAACAGGTTTTTCTGTGAAATTGATTTCGATTCAAAGCATGATAATTGAGTTTTTGATTGTGCTCAAGAACACTAGTAGCATTCCCGGCGTGCGTTAGGTTAGAGTAGATGATGACCGGATGAAATTTACAATTTCTTGATTGTTTTGTGGTTTCTTGGAATCGAAATAATTTTGATTGTGCTTGAATATGCATGATGAATTGATTGATGATATGGTATTGTATCTGTGATTGTGTAAAATTGCATGAAGAACAAAAATCTCCCATATTTTGTTTACACATTATTAAAATTGACAGATACGAGAGCTTAATTTTCTTACAAGGATGAATCTGGGTAGAATATAAAGTTAAAAACTCATGGGTTTTGTGGTTTTCTGTTGGCATAAGTGATTATGATGTACAAAGCATTCTTCATTGATGTTGGCAGAAAACAATGATCAGGTAACTGACCATGTAACTGGTCAGGTAACTGACCATGTAACTGGTCAGGTAACTAATCAAGTACCTGATCGAATAACAAAACTGAAATTGTGTTTTGTGTTTTAAAACTATGCTTCAATTTTATCTTCCAAAGAAGTGGTCAAGTATGGTTTTAGAATACAAAACAGCAATATGCATGCTTGATGAAAATAAATTCGGATACTTAGAAATTTTTCTTCTGTCTAAAGATGTGGATAAATTTCTTTGGATAACTTGTTTTCATTGAACATGGCATATTGATAAAGAACTCCAGAATGTTATGCTTCTGCTCAAAAGTGTTGCTTAACATTGTTTTTGGTTATGGACTAATATGAATGCAAGTATGGATTGTTTAGGTTTTCTGTATGTTCTTGTTTTGGTTGCTTAAAGCTAAATAAAACGCAGAAAACTTAATGTTATTTTCTTTACAAATTAAGAACTCACATGAATTTTTGTTTTGCTCCTTAGGTAACTCCTACATGAACTTGAACAGTGTCTTGATGTTAACTGGAACCAACTATAGAGCTTGGCTAGATTCTGTAGAGAACTATATGGGAATGCATGAGAATATAGACTATTGCTTTACTGAGGATAAGCCTATAGAGTTGAATGAAAAGAGCACCAAGAAAGAAACTGACCTTTACAAGAAGTGGCATAGATCCAATAGAATGGCTAAGAATCTCATTCGTACCTCTATGTCCAAGACTGTCAGGGGAAGTATAGAAGAGCCTGAGCTAGCATCAGATTTTTTGGAACTCATAGGTGCTAAGTTTAAAGAAAGTGAAAAGGCAGAAGCAGCTAGACTAACCAAGGAGTTTCATGATTTGAAGTACATGGGTTCAGGGGGAGTTATAGAGCATATTATGAAGATGATCAATATAAATGGCAGACTCAAGGAGCTCTTGATGGGGGTTAGGGATGAGCAGGTAGTGCATTATGCGCTACATTCCTTGCCTAACAGTTTTAGTCATCTTATGACCAGTTACAACTCTCAAAAGGGAAACTGGACTTTAGATGAACTTATATCCATCTGTGTGGATGAAGAATCTAGGATCAAGGAAGAAAAGGAACCTGCTACAACCATTAACCTCATTGAGAAGCCTAAAAGGAAAAAGCCCCAGAATAAGCTCAAGCCTATCAAAGCCATAACTAAGAGTTCAACAGCTGCAGTGGCCAAGGAAAACAGGCCATTTAGGTTCAAGTGCTACTTTTGCAAAAGAGTAGGACACATGAAAAAGGACTGCACTGGCTATAAAAATTGGTTAGCCAAAAAGGGTAAGATTTTTTCTAATACAGTTTTTTCTTTAGAAATTAATCTTATAAATGTTGAACCACAGTCTTGGTGGTAGATTCAGGCTCACCTATTCATATTACTAATTCTTTGCAGGGATTCATAAGGAGGAGAATCCCAAAAAGTGATGAAGTGAACCTGTGTGTAGGCAATGGCATGAGAGTGGCAGTCAAGGCTATTGGAACCTTAAAGCTCGATTTAGGATTAGGAAAATTGTTAGTTTTGGACAATGTTTTTTATGTACCTTCCATGAGAAGGAATTTGGTTTCAGTTTCTCTTTTAGTAAAATCTGGTTGTAGACTTGTTATGGATAGTAATGGAATTCTTATTTCTAAAAATTCTGTTCAAATTGGTTCTGGTGTTATTATGAATGATTATTTACAGTTAAATTGTTCAATGGCTCAACAAGAAATTTTACTTGTTGAAAATAACACAAACAGTACTAGCACTTTAACAGGTGTTAAAAGAACCAAACTAAATGAAAAGTCTGCATTTTTATGGCATAGAAGACTAGGCCATGTTTCAAAAGAGAGATTGAAAATTTTGGTGAAAAACAACATCCTAAATAAACTTGATTTTTCTGATCTAACAGACTGTGTTGAATGCTTTAAGGGAAAAATAACTAATACTAGAAAGAAGACTGCATATAGAAGCCAAAATTTATTAGAACTCATACACACTGATATATGTGGACCATTTAGGCATCAAACTATCTGTGGGAATGTGTATTTTATCACATTCATTGATGACTTTTCTAGATACAGTTATATTTATCTACTTTCAGAAAAGGCACAAGCATTGAAAGCCTTTCAAATCTTTAAGTCTGAGGTAAAAAATCAACTAGAAAAGCAAATCAAAACAGTAAGGTCAGATAGAGGGGGAGAGTTCTATGGAAAGTACACTGAATCCGGCCAACAAAAGGGTCCATTTGCCTTGTTTTTGCAAGACAATGGAATTAAAGCTCAATACACAACACCCTATAATCCACAACAGAATGGTGTTGCAGAGAGAAAGAATAGGACTCTTTTGAACATGGTTAGATGTATGATGTGTACAACTGGTTTGCCTAAATTTCTGTGGGGTGAGGCTTTAAAAACTGCAAATTATATTTGCAACAGGACACCTAGCAAAGCCATAGAAAATACTGCTTTTGAGCTTTGGTGTGGCAGGAAACCTAGTCTTCATCACTGTCATGTTTGGGGATGTCATGCAGAAGCTAGGATTTATAATCCAAGCTTGAATAAACTTGACCCCAAAACTGTTAGTTGCTATTTTATAGGTTATCCAGATAAATCTAAAGGCTATAAATTATATTCTGCTCATCATTCACCTAGAATTTTTGAAACACATCAAGTAAAGTTTCTAAGTGAAAAAGTTCACAATACAAACCTTGAGGATTTAACCTCAGATTTTGAGGAAATTGTGTCAGATGAGAATATAAGTGTAGCATTGCCTCTAGAACAAGATGTAACTGTTCATGTCACTGGTCATGTCACTGACCATGTCACTGAGCAAGTAACTGCCCCTGGTCGAGTAACTGGCCAAGTAACTGACCATGTCACTGACCAAGTCACTGACCAAGTAACTGTACCTGGTCAAGTCACTGCCCATGTCACTGACCATGTAACTGACCATGTAACTGTACCTGGTCAAGTAACTGGCCATGTAACTGAACCTCAAAATCCTCCAGTGGCTCTGCCTAGAAGATCACAGAGAGTAAGAAAACCAACTTATGGGGGGGAAGAGAGTGACTACATTGTTTATCTGCAAGAAGCAGAAATTGAAATGGACTGTACAGAGGACAATGATCCAACTACATTTAATCAGGCCATTGAAAGTAATGAATCTCATCAATGGCAGCAAGCAATGGAAGCAGAAATTAATTCCATGAGTCAAAATGCAGTTTGGGAATTAGTTGAACCTGACCCCAACCAGAAGCCTATAGGTTGTAAATGGGTTTTCAAAACCAAAAGAGATGCAAATGGCAATGTAGAGAGACATAAAGCAAGATTAGTTGCCAAAGGTTTTACACAGAAGGAGGGCATTGATTTTACTGAGACTTTTTCTCCAGTTTCTACAAATGACTCGTTTAGGATAATCATGGCTTTAGTGGCTCATTTTGATATGGAGCTACACCAGATGGATGTTAAAACAGCTTTCTTGAATGGTAAACTAGATGAAGTGATTTATATGAGGCAGCCAGAAGGGTTTGTACAAGCTGGAAGTGAAAACTTAGTGTGTAAATTAAGAAAATCAATTTATGGCCTAAAACAAGCTTCTAGACAGTGGTACAAGAAATTTGATTATGTGATTTCTACTTTTGGATTTACAGAAAATTTGGTTGATGAGTGTGTTTATTTGAAGACAGTTGGGAACAAGTTGTTACATTAGGGTGCAAGAAAGACTACAATGAAGTGTATCTATTCATTAAGGTAAGTAATCCTATTCTTAGTCTGCAAGAAAGACTACAATGAAGTGTTACATTAGGAATCTAACTAGGAAACCTAAACTGATATGGATAGCTTTAATGGGAAGCTTCTTGAGGGTTAAGTCTCCTATATATACAGATGAATTGGTCCCTGATTACTACCGACGTTTTGCATATTGTTCTGTCCATTGAGAAGCAAGTTGGTAAGTAACAGAAGGCCATATTCAGTATTTGTGTTTGTAGCATAAGATGGAATCCATGCCAGTGATTGCTGAAGGTAAGCCTTAATCCCTTTTATGATTGTGTGCATATATTGTGAGCGTGTATATGGTTCTAACAAATATTCCCCGAAAATATATTGCATTGCAATCATCTTCTTGTTTTGAAACTGACGCCCTAACCCTTTCCGGATTCTGGCCGGCCGGCACCACCGCTGGCATGGCCTCCTTGATTCCTCCAAAACAGTCTTTTGCTTCAATCCTTTCAAATGATCACCCACTTGACTTCTGCATCGACGATTTACCCTCTCCGGTTGTTGAAAACGGCATGGTTTCGATTTGAATTTCGGAAGATCCGTACCTACGTGGTCTGGAAAAATGCAGAACCAATCTGGTTGCCCGCCTTGTCCTCCCACCCAAAGCTTTGCCCCCAAAAACCCATGAACTTTCTGAACAGCTCAAAAGCTACTGGCCAAACCTTCAAAACTGGACGTTATCTCCGTTAGGTAAAGGCTTCTTCATGTTGCGGTTCCACTCGTTGGAGGATATGCAACGCATCTGGTCTCTTGGCACAATCCGTCTGAAACAGGGACTCCTCAGACTTATCAAATGGAAACCTGGTTTCTCTCCATCCACGTACAAAAATTCTTTCTCCCAGGTATGGGTTCGCTTTTGGGATCTTGGCTTTGATTTCTGGGAGCAAAAAACCCTGTTTGAAATAGCACGTGGAATTGGGATGCCATTAAAGATCGACCCAAGGACCATTGACCGTTCAGTAGGCCTTTATGCCCGTGTTCTCGTGGATGTGGATTTCTCCAAACAATTGCTTTCTACGCTCCGTGTAACCCGTGTTGATGGCTCTGAGGTATTTGTTGGGATTGAATACGAAAACGTACCTGTTGTGTATACTGAGTGCGGAATTGTTGGACATCAAGCTGATAGTTGCAGAGTTACTTTGGGTGCTACTGACTCAAGACGGGGGAGATCAAGAAGGCGTTCTAGCCCCTCTAGCAGAAGGCTTTCTCAGTCAAGAAGACGTCAAAGTGATCCTGTGCCAATTTTGGGGGTGGAGGAGCCTACACAAATGCAGCTACAGCCCGAGCAACAGCCAATATTGACTGCGCAGCAGACCAGCGCAGTAGTGCACCAAATATCCTTCTCACCTCCATATGTAGCTCAACCCCAGCATAGTAAACTATCTGTAAGCCCAGGAATGAAGCAAACTTCTGAGCAGTCCTCATCGACTGAAAGTGTGCCTCCCAGATTTCAGTTAGAGCAGCAGAATAAAGGCTTCTCACCTGTCCATGAACCTGCTTCACCGGAACGTGCACCCACCCCTCTGGTTTCTAGTGCAGTTCAGTTGTTAAAGGAAACATCAGTGTCGAACAGTTGCAACATGGAGCAAGACTTGGAAGAGGGTGAGTTTATAGCGGTAGTTTCAAAGAAAACTAAAAAGTTGATCAATCAAGTTGAAAAATCCAAAGGCAAAGTTACAGTGCGCAAACCGACCTCGAGTCGTGCTCGCTTGCAGAAGGGAGCAAAACACATACGCTTTTAATGCGGATTTTGTACTGGAATGCCCGAGGCATTGCTAATGATGTCACTCAGCGGGCTCTTAAAAATTTTGTCCGTTTACACAATCCGGTAATTGTTTGTTTGGCTGAACCTTTTGTACCACTATCTTCAATCCCAATGGCGTTTTGGCGTTCTCTGGGACTTTATCCTTTTGCTACTAATGACAGGGGAACATTAGAACCAAATCTTTGGTTCCTTTGCCACCCGGATATTATTCCAGTTATTGTTTCTTCTTCAGGGCAGCAACTAACTGTGTCTCTATCGCTGGAAGGAATTCCTTGTACACTCACAGCGATCTATGCAAAAACTACCATTGTAGGTAGACGTGAACTCTGGCAGGACCTTATTCAGATTGCTACATCTCATGTTCAGGGGCCTTGGTTAGTCTTTGGGGATTTTAACTGTGTGCTTGGTGCCCATGAGAAGCGTGGTGGGAATCCTCCTAACACCACTTCCTACTTAGATTTCCAAAGGATGTGCTCTTCCTGTGGTTTAAATGACATTGCAACCAGGGGTCTCTCTTACACCTGGACTGATAGACATTCTTATGTGAGGTTAGACCGTGCCTTAAGCAACATTCAATGGCTCAATGCCTGGTCTAGTATGGAGTGCAGAACGCTAACTAGAGCCACTTCAGATCACTGTCCTATTTTAATGTCCTTTTCTATGATGGATTATATTCCACGTATTCCTTTCCGTTTCAAGAGTATGTGGCTGCAGCATCCTGGGTTCATTGATTTGATAAGAAGTTTCTGGAATGATCTTTTGGGTGTGGGTTGTCCAATGTTTATTCTGGTGACAAAACTTAAAGCTTTAAAGCGCATGCTAAAAGACTGGAATGTTTCAGATTTTGGTGATGTGAACGTCAGGATGGCTTCCTCTAAGTCAGATTTGGATTTAGTACAGCAGGAGATCTCTGATTATGGTTCTTCGACTGAGCGGTTGAGAAGGGAGGATGTTGCACAAGAAAATTAAAGAGTTGCTCTCTCTATGCAGTCTACCTTTCTAAGAGAGAAAGCTAGAATTAAATGGCTCACTGATGGAGACCGAAATAATTCTTTCTTGCAAAACATGGTGAAGATTCGGAGGATTCGAAACACCATTTCTTCTTTGACAGTTGGCCAGACTTTCTTACGTACTCAGTCTCAGATATCTGAGCATGTGACACACTATTTCCAGTCTACTTTCACGCAGGATCAAACAATTATCAACACCGGGCTAGTGGAGAGGCTTATTCCTTGCCTAGTGACAGCAGAGGAGAATGTCTCCCTCACCTCTATACCCACTGCTGATAATATTCGTGCCACAGTTTTCTCAATGGATGGTGCGAGTGCTCTTGGCCCAGATGGTTTTAGTGGCTACTTCTTTCAGGCTTGTTGGGAGGTAGTTTCTCATGAGGTCATTGCTGCTGTCCAAAGTTTTTTTGTCACGGGCTTTATTTTGCCACATTTCAATTCAAGCTTGATTACACTCATTCCCAAGAAGCAAGAAGCTGATAGCATCATCGACTTTAGGCCAATTGCTCTCTCTAATTTTGTGTTTAAAATTATTTCAAAGATTTTGGCTGACAGGTTGGGTGTAGTGGCTTCACGGATCATTTCACCTAACCAGAGTGCTTTTGTTAAGGGGCGTTCAATTGTTGACTCTATTTCCCTGACTTCTGAGTGCATTAATCTTTTGGACTGGAAATCAAAAAATGGTAACATCGCTCTCAAACTTGATATTAAGAAAGCTTTTGATACTGTTGATTGGGGCTTCTTGCTACGTGTTCTTACCTCTTTTGGCTTTGAGCCTCAGTTTATCACTTGGGTGCACACTGTTTTGCAATCTGCCCATCTTTCTATTATTTTAAATGGTCAGCCTACAGGTTTTTTCACCTGCTCTAGAGGGGTTCGTCAAGGAGACCCTTTGTCCCCTTTGTTATTCTGCCTAGCGGAAGAGGTTCTAAGCAGGGGTATTACTAATCTGGTCGAGCGTGGAAAAATAGATGGTTTTGCGGCACCAAAAAAGCTCAGACCTCCTTCGCATGTTCTCTTTGCAGATGATGTTATGGTATTTATGCAAGGCAGCAGTAAAAGTATTCGGAATCTGATGAGCTTCCTGGAGGAATATGCTAGTAACTCAGGGCATGTAATTAACAAGGTAAAGTCCTCTGTTTACATTGGGAAATTTGCACATCATAGAAGAGTGTTCATTCAGCACAGATTAGGTATAAGGGCCGGCAATATCCCTTTTGTTTATTTGGGAGTTCCAATTTTCCAAGGACGTCCGAAAACTATATATTTCCGTAGTATCGCCGACAAAGTTCGCACCAAACTTTCTTCTTGGAAGGGTAAACAACTATCACAGGCGGCGAGATTGCAACTTATCTCCTCAGTAATTCAGAGTTACTTAATCTACTGTTTTCAGATTTATGAATGGCCTCGCCAACTGCTAAACAAAGTTCAAGGCTAGATGCGTAACTTCTTTTGGTCAGGTGATCCATTGGTGAAGGGTTCGACCTTGGTCTCTTGGTCTCTTTGTTGTCTTCCTAAATGCGAAGGGGGTTTAGGGCTCAAGAATATTTTTTCTCTCAATCAGTCTTTGCTTCTGAAACGTTGTTGGGAAATCATTGAAAACACATCTTTATCAGCATCCTTCTTAAGAAGCAGATTTCTTGCTGAGTCTTTACTTCCTATTGCCTATTATAAGAGTTCGTCAATTTGGATTGGTCTGAAAAAGCAATGGCCTCAGATCACTAGTAACTTGAGATGGTTGATTGGTAATGGTCTTAGTGTAAATTTCTGGACAGACAATTGGCTTGGCAGTCCGTTAACCCATCTGTGCAATATTGATAATTCCCTTCTTCCTTTTCTTAATTTGAAAGTAAAGGAATTTTTGTTCCAGAAGCAATGGGCATTGCCTCAATATTTTTCTCAATGGTTCCCAGATGTAGCTAATCAGATTAATAATGTGATTCTCCCAATTGATGATGTTGATGATCAAGCGGTTTGGCAAGGTACACCATCTGGTAAACTCACAGCTGCTGATGCCTATGATTTACTACGCAACAACCACCCGGTTTTGGATTGGGGTAAGGTGATATGGCACAGGGCCATTCAACCTAGAAAAACCTTGATTTCCTGGAAAGTTCTACTTGGAAGGATTCTAGTTGACTCAAGGCTTCAAAGAAGTGGTTTTTCTCTCTGTTCTAGATGTGAGTTTTGTCGTTCAAATGTGGAAATAGTCCTTCACTCATTTTTGGACTGCCCTGTTATTTTTGGGATGTGGAACTGGATTCTAGGTCTCTTTCAGTTACATATGCCTTTACATAGGACCCTACATGATTTAATTGCTGCTCCATTTTGGTCCCAGCTTCATTCTTCAGGTGCGTTACTTTGGAAACTTGGTTTTTGTAACATGGTTTGGTGCATTTGGGTGGAAAGGAATAAGCTTAGGTTTGATAATGCTTTATTTAGCATTATGCGGTTTAAGCAATTTTTCCTTCATTCTCTTAAAGACTCGGCTTTTCTATGCTTCAAATCTTGTACTACTCCTTCCTCTTCCCTTCCCATTTTTAATATATTGGGGTTGTCTTCTCTAAATTTCCGAGCCCCCAAGTTCACTCCGGTCAACTGGGTCTGTCCTAATCCCCCTTGGATAAAAGTGAATACAGATGGGTCATTTGTGGATGATCAAAATGCAGGATTCGGTGGAGTCTTTAGAGACTCTAATGGCTTATTTTTGGGAGCTTTTGCATCTAGGGTAATGGTTCCTAGTGCGGTGGCTGCTGAGGTTCTTGCTATCATTAAGGCCTTAGATATTGCTCAGGTTCGTCATTGGACGCATATTTGGCTTGAGACTGATTCAAGTCTAGCAGTTCACTATTTTAACAATCCTACTCTGATTCCTTGGCGACTACGGGTACCTTGGGTGAATTGCTTGCATATTGCTAGTCACCTAAACGTTAAAGTTTCTCATGTCTATCGAGAGGGAAATACAGTGGCAGATTGTCTTGCAAGATTTGGTGCAGCGAATGATGACTCTCATTGGTGGGACAAGGTTCCTGATTTCATCTCTGGGCCATTTGGCAGAGACGTTGTTTCTACAATTTATTATCGGTGTTCCTAGTTTGGTTTTAGTTCTTTTCTTCTTTGTTTTGTTATGTCATTCAAAGGCTTGAGTTCTTTTGTTTTGTGCTTTTTTATTTGTACTCTCTAGACAAGGTTTTGGTCGAGCCCCCCTTGCTTTGTACTTTATTTGTGGTTATTAATAAAATTTCGGGTTGAAAAAAAAATAAAAATATTTGAAACTGCTGGTAATCACTAAGCAGTTAGGAACTACGGTTTGGGATCGCATCACTGGTATTTGCCAAATTTCGCTCTTGAAATATGTTAGCTTTGCTAAATTTCTGTCTCTGTGTTGTCTATGCAGATTGCTAGGATTATATGGTACAATGGCTGCCTTCTCTTCAAAACTTTGATGCCTCAACTAGTTGTTATATCTGAAGGACTGACCCTACTTTTTCTTCATTTTGCAATCCGCTTGAAGAATCAGAGCTGTTACATTATTGGCCATAGTGAAGATTTCCTCAAACAAACTAAGATTTCCTCTGTCATCTGATACTCCCAAGAGGTGGCACTGTACTAGACAATAGAATTTTCTTCGATCAGACAACAGATCTCCTCTGTCGTCTGATAGCTTTTTTGGCATAGTGATTAAATTTTTTTATTCTTAAAGTTTTAATCAACTAACAATATTGTGGCAGCTTTATTTGCTTAATTATTTATGGTAGTCCACTTTGCATATTTGTAACCACCAATAAGACATAAAAAATTATGGTCATTGGTCCTATTGTTTTTGTTTATTTGAGCTATTGATTTTTTTCTCTAGAAATGTGATGAGTTCAAGTTAGTCTTTATTTTTTTGTCTTTTCTTAGTTCTCATTTTCCTACTTTATGTAGACTTTAATTTTCATAGTTTCTTCTTCGGTGCTCATGTTAAATCTTATACTAACAGGCCCACCTTTTTTTTTTTTTATACGAAAAGATTATGAATTAGATTTGGAAGCCTCTTGGGCAAACACTACTTACAAATGTCAAAGTGCAAGGGTTTAGTAGCCTCATTGGGAACCCTATTGGTCCAAGAAGAACCATTAACAAACTTATGGCCTAGGTTTGTTATAACATCAACCACAATGACAGGACCCGCCCCAGATTTCTGGAAGCGGCCATGAGGACCCACCTTAGAAGAAATTATACTAAAATTTTAGTAGAACTTCCCTTAAAAGTTGATTACCCAAACCTGTAGAAAGACATTTACACTTCTAATATCAAATACCATCCTCAACTCTTGGAGCCATCATACTCCCCAAATCACAACATTTCCCAATTCACATTACACAAGTCTTAACTTAACAACATTAATCCCACAGGTTATCAGAGCAATTCTGAAACAAAAGGTATACAAAAATAAAAAGTAAAGAGGGTAAAAGATCGATAGATCCTACGATGTGAAAGCAGTGACAGCTATGCCTCAACTCTGTGTAAGCCCGACCTCAATCAATATAGCATGCAATTTGGGCATTTGAAACCAAAGGGCTTAGGGGAAAGTATTGAGAAACACGTTAGCGTGAGTGGACAAAAATAAATAAAATAATTTAAATGAAGCAAAGCTTTAATACTTTCCCACATATTCTTCCTTTAAAAACCTCGATGCATGCAACGATGATAAAATATTTATCTTTAAATCCGAGAATCTCGTAAAAACAAGCCAGCCCCATTGATTGAGTAAAATCGGACTAGCCTCCACTATACCACAAAGTTAATCAGACGACAGTTCATTAACTGTCGTCTGAATGAAAAAGCTGCTGTTGTCTAGTAGCCTGTTGTCTGATTGACCTCATTCAGACGACAGTTAAAAACCATTGTCTGTTCAAAATTCACACAACACATATAGCTAAGTATGTGTCGTCTGAATATTTCCAAATTAAAATAATTAGGTTTAACTGTTATCTGTTACAAACTCACACGACAGTTCGTTTATTAACTGTTGAGAAAAGCTATATTACCTCAACAGTTTTAGGAAAACTGTGTTGTGTGTGATGAATCTCAGACAACAGCAACACAACTACATGATGTCTGAAATGAATTTCACACCACACAGTTATAATGACACTGTTGTCTGAAATGAATCTCCAACAACTGTCATTGTTGTTTTAGTTGTGTCTTACGGAGATCACACAACATCAATTTGTTATTTCTGTTGTCTGAAATGACTCATATTCAACATATTATTGTTATATCTGTTGTCTGATTTCAATTTCAGACGACAGTAACTTTATTATACATGTTATCAGAATAGAGATCACACAACATCAATTTGTTATTTCTGTTGTCTGAAATGAATCTTAGTCAACATATTATTGTTTTATCTGTTGTCTGATTTGATTATTAGACGACAGTAACTTTATTATACATGTTATCGGAAAGGAGATCACACAACATCAATTTGTTATTTCTGTTGTCTGAAATGAATCTTAGTCAACATATTATTGTTATATCTGTTGTCTGAATTGAATATCAGACGACAATAACTTTATTATACATGTTATCAGAATGGAGATCACAGGACATCAATTTGTTATTTCTGTTGTTTGAAATGAAGTTCAGACAACATGTATTATTTGCTGTTTTTAGATGTGTTGTATGAGTGGATCTCAGACAATGGTTTTGTGAACCCTTCAGTTGTGTGATACCTTTGGAAACTACAGTTATTTGACCTATATATGTTGTCTGAATTAACTTTGCACAATTGTTACAAATATAAACATTCATATCCTGAACAAATCCAAAATATAACATTGTCATATATCAATGTCATCTGTTCTTACATTGCCAATCCAAAATATTTCCAAAAGTACATATCCATATCCAGGTATGATCAAATCCAGCAATTCTAACCAAAAGTAACCTCAATTTAGCAAGTAATAATAATATTGTCTATATATCTTGTAAAATCAAGGTTACCAAAATAAGTCGATACCCAACCACAAGCTTACATATATGTTTTAACAACAAATTTTGCCCACTCGTTTCTGATTTCATCAATATGCTGCTGGGTATATGCTGCTTTCCTTTTTTTCTCCCACTGAAACAAATTAATTTACACTTAATGTTCAGAAAACTATCCAATAATTCATGACTATATATTTAAACAAGTCCAATGCAATGAGTTCTTATCCAGCAAACTAGTCCAAGTTGGTGACACACTGACAGTCTACAATACCAGATGACAATAGTCCAACATAATCCATTAAAATAATAAGTAAATGCACAATTTTAGTTACCTTGCTGAAAAACTCCAAGTTCTTATCCTCCACGATGTCCTTCATGTATCTCATTATGAAATACCCACAGTCTGTGCTGCTTTGTTGCACTGGAATACCCTATAAACAGTAAAAAAGGGAACTTGTGAGATACATGAAGGAAATAGTAAGTGGAGGATAAGAATGTTCCATAAACATACCGCACAGTTTTTCCACACAGTTGGTTTTCGGCCCTGCCTTTTGACTTCAGCATTATGTATTTTGATGCCACTTTAATATTAACAGAAATTAAAGTTAAATAACATAATAAATGCATCTACAAACATGATATAAAATTATTTACTGATTAAGAAAAACCACGACTTACTTGTTCACAATGTCCTTCCACTCTCCTGTAGCCAATCTTCTCTTCAAAGGATCCATAAAGTAAACAATGTCTTCATGAGGGTTTATCACAGTTAGCATCCAATGAGCCCTTCCAAAAAAGAAAATAGCAGCATTCAATATTAGATGACAAGATATTGGAGCATATCAATGTCAAACAGCATATTTACAATATATCAATATCACATACCCGCAGTTATATGGCAAGAAAAAAATCTGGCCACGCTTTGCATTTCTCATCCTATTAGCTATAGCACATGAACGCTCAATTGGATTGCCACAACCAATGGCACCAATATCTGTAGGACAAACAAATCCAACCATTTCGACCATCTTTGACTTTTTCAACACACCATGAAGATAACTACAAATCAAAGAATGCAACATTAAACCATAATTCAATCTCACAATATACATAAATTTCAACTAAATCAAGCAGATTACCTAATATAGATGAATATGCAGCTACCTGATACTTCCTTCATGGTAGCAAAGTTATTAATATCCTTCTTATTAACAAAAGTTTTCGACACTTTGCCAAAAATCTTTTCATCAAAGGTGCAGATAATTGTTTTCCCATTTGTCAATGTTTCTTTGACCCACATGCATACCATTTTAAGGGATGCAGGAACATTTGGTGGCAATGACTGCATGTCCAGATCCTCCTCCTCATCATCATCATTTCCTTCTGCCCTTTTTCTCGGCTTCTTTATTCCTTTACTCTTTGCTGCCATCTAGTTAGTAACAAAAAAAATTTAGTGTACATTTAAATGAAGTTAAAACCATTATTGATCGAATAACCATTTGTTACCTTCTCAGTCGGAAAAATTATTAGGTCTTTAGGCCAAGCTACATATGTCCCGATTGCATCACGAACAGTCAAGATCTCATCTTTGATTGGAAATGGAAGCAAAGCTTCATCCACTATTGAGCGTACAATCGATACACGAATATTTTCCTCACCCAATGGGATACCATGGATAAGCTCGCTGTTGCACTCCCCATTTCCTTTTATAATTGTTGCAACTGCTACAACATTATCAATAGAACCTGAAGCCAATTCATACTCTTTCCCAATTCGCTGTGCCTAAAAATGAATAAAGATGTCAATGCGAGACACTATAAGATTTCCAGTGATTGATATTATATTTTAAAAAATAACATGCATGGCAGCAAAACACATAATTAACCTCAAACAATATAATCATTTAAATGTAAAAGAAGTTTAGGATTACCTGACATTCACCCTTTTGGATATCCAAATCTACAACCATTGGTACATTCTCCCCATCCTTCTCAGTAGCACCCAAGTTGAGTCCATTAATATGAATCACATCTTTCACATTATCCGTAAGATGCTCTAAATCCAAAGACTTTTTGACATTGCTATTAATCAAGTTTTCTGCACACTTGGCACCCTTCTCTAGCAAATTTGAACAACTTCCTTGGCCAGAACCAACTTGTTTGTCAACCGTGGAAACTTTGGGGGAGTCTTTTGTCATAGCATTCCCATCAACCTTTGCTTCTATCCTCCTCAACCTCTCCTCCCAAATAGCCCGTTCTTCTGCCAATATCTTCTCCCTCTCTTGTTCCATTATCTTCTGAACACTCAGCCTCACGGTTTGTTCAAAAGAAGAAGGAAAAAACCCACAAAACAGATGAAGCCAATTCAATTCACATTTAAAAACATATAAGCATGTTTCCATATTCCGCAAAAACACTGAGACCTTGCAGTAGCAGAATAAAACATACTCTCTTAATGTCCAAGTGTAAAATTCATATACTTATGATAAATGGTCATTATTGCAGGGCATATATACATCACATAACTCACAACCACAAACAGCAAACTACAAGGCATGAAGCCTATTTACAGTTCATGTTCAAAGAAGAAATTAAGACACATACCTTCTAAGTATGTTTTCATATTCCAGAAAAACATAAAGAACTTGCATTAATTAGTAGAATAAAACATATTCTCTCCCACTGTCCAAATGTAAACCATTTATAGAATTAACATCCATAAGCATTAATGTGTGGCATATATACATCACATAACTCAAAAGCACAACCAGCAAACCACAAGGCATATATACATCACATAACTCACAACCACAAGCAGCAAACTACAAGGCATGAGTCCGATTTATAAGGTCATGTTCAAAGAAGAAACAAAGAGACATACCTTAAGGAAAGCAAGCTTAATTCAGCCCACCAACACCAGCTGACCTTCTTCTACACTAATATCTTTATATATCGACCAACGTTCCCTATCAAGAGCAATAGATGAACTATTAAAAAACAACTCTAGCATGAGTGGGATATGAGAATATTAAAATCTCATGCCAAATGTAATATATACTCATTCCTTCATTCAGGAAGTATTTCTTCATTCAGGAAGTATGGCAGCCATTGATCAAATATTTCCAAAGTAAATACAAAGGCTACAGAATTCTGTACATATTGTAATTTATCTAATGGAAACAAAAGTTCAAGTGAATGTTCGCATAATTAAGGTGCCAATTTTGTCTGGTTATTGCCTAGCTATTACATCTGCTAAATAAGCTCTAAGATTTTATAAGGGAAGTGTAGTAAACGAAGAGTGACGTAACTCTTTCTGCTTCAAGCTTACAACTTACTTGATATTTGTTAAATGTCTGTCTACTTAACTCAATTTATCACTTCTGCTTTGGTCTTTACAGATAGAAGAATATATATATATATGTTGAAGCTGCAAGCTTTTGTAAATTATTTCAGACCAAGCATCTCTTGCATTTTGAGGAGAGTAATGTTACTTTTTTATTTTTTATTTTTTTATTATCACCATTGATTTGTCAAATGAGTCTTTGCAGATCAATATCCTGGAGACCTAGACTATCTCTCGTGGTAATTTCTTCAAGTTTTCTATTTTATATAATTTTTTTAATCTAAAAAAGGAACTATATTTCCTTGATTACATGAATATGATTTTGGAATCAAGTAGATGGCGGACAACGATTAGACCATTCATATGGTCACATTACATACATTACTCAAAACGCATATATGTATATATTTCAATGAGCGGCTGTGTTGTTTTACAAGTTGCAGATTTTGTTAAGGGTTGATATCACTGGCAATTGGTTGGATTTCAGATGTTGAAGTTTAAATTGCTGAGAAGATATGCAAGTTTGTGAGTGATATGCAATATGATTTGGACACCCAAGTTTTCAATTTTGGTTTCGTCAAAATGTTTATTTCATGCTATCCATAGTAATATGGTCTTGTATCTTCCAAACAGAAATAATATATGTTCTTGTAATTTCAGTAACTGGATATGTTATTATTTTTGTTCCTACTAGGAGGTAAGGCTTTGTCTCCCCCTCCTCCAATGTACTCTTTAACTTCGGTAATAATCAAATATCAATATTGGTTTTTAATCTTCAGGTACTTTAAATTCATTTTTGGTCTCCTATGTTATAATGCAAGCAATGATTCTAAAAGAGTGATGTCAAAAAACACAAACTAAGATAAAAATGATGTCGAATTCATGTTAGACATCAAAGAAAGATATAAAACTGATGTCGCTTTACCTTTTACATCAGGTCTAAAAAATGCGTTGATGTTAAAGCAGTGTTAGACATCAGAAATTGAGGTTTAGACATCAAAGTTTTCAAGTAGTAATGATCTTTGTTATAGATGGGACATCAGTTTCTCTCAGAATTCTGGTGTCTAAGTATCCTATTGACATCAGCTTTAAAATGATGTCTATAATGGCCAAATAAAACCTGCGATCCTCACTCTTGCCAAACCCACCAAAACCACAAATCAGAGCACCACAGTCCCTTCTATTGCATATAACACAAGGGTTAATCTAACTAGGAGCTTTTGGTTAATCTAACCAAAGCCACAAATCAGAGCACCAAAGCCAATTTATGCATCAAACCACACAAAGTTATAATCTTTCTAACTACCCACATCTCAGAATTAACTCAAACAGAGACTGCAATGCTCAAAATCAAATAAACAAACTCATAATTAGATTAGAACAACACCAAGTATCATACCTGCCCACAGTAATTTCTGGAGTTTACATCGGCTCCATTCTCCAAAAGCAATGAAATAATCTGAATCAAAGCCAGAAAATAACCAAAATCAGAAAAATCAAACGGTCATCAATTTCAAATGGGAAGCAAACCCAGAAAAAGAAAAAAACAAAACCCAAAACAACCTCGTTGTGCCCCTTTAGCTGCAGCAAAATGGAGAGGAGAGTTAAGCCCACCAAATTGCACTTAATTGTATCGTCGTCTCTAGAAGAAATGAACAGAACTGCAATTAGGTTTTCAATAACAATCAAAATCGCAAAACCCAATTGGAAATTTCAGAAATTGGATAATTAAAGCGTTGAAATTGGACCTTGATTTGCGCCTTTGACAGCTTTCTTGAACTCCAGTTGCTCCTAGAGTCTTCTCTCTGCTTTAATCGTTGCCTGAGTGGGTCTGCAATTATTATACGCTGGGCCTTGCTGTATCAGAGCTTGAAGTAAGAAAAACCCGCTGAGATCGAGTGAGAGCGAGGTGGAGAGGGTGGGGGGGGGGGTGAGGGGGATTAAGGGTGAGAGCGATGGTGATTGAGGGTGAGAGCGATGGTGGAGCGAGGTGGAGAGGCTGAGGGGGATTGAGGGTGAGAGCGATGGTGAGCCGGAGGGAGGCCGAGAGCAATTTGGGGGGGAGAGTTGACCCAAATTTTTAGCTAAGGGAGGGAACTCGGGTTTACTGCTAGGTTTTGGGTGTTTTTTTTTTTGGCGGAAAGGTTTTGGGTGTTTTGAGAGGGGGAAAAATAAATATAAATTAATGATTGTTTTTTTTTTTTTTTTTTTGTTATTCAGACAACAGATATCCTTGTTAGTGTCGTCTGAAATCTCTGAAATTTACGAAATGATCATGTGTTGGATGAGTAGAGATGAGACGACCGATTTAAAAAATCTGTCGTCTGACTAACTCAGACGACAGCAAAAACTCATGTGTCGTCTGATGAGTGTCGTGTGATTGACTTATTCTTGTAGTGCTCGCTAATCAAAAATAATAAAATAAAAGTAGAGGAAGATGATAGCCATACGAGTGAGCCTCCCAGGCACGGGCGATAGCCTCCCAGGCTAATGCACTCTCATACTTCCGTATTTACCCTTACGCCACTAATGCGAATAGGATACTATGCTTCAAAGTTACCACCATAAAGGCAGCAACCAAGCGCCACAAAGGTGAACAAGCTTCCGTGATCCCATTACGTCACCACAAAGGCAGATTACATGCTAGCATGATAAATAATCACCCTAAGTACGGCATAGGAAAACGTGAGAAAACTGTGATGCCCCAGAAATTTGTATTTATTTTCCGAGGATTTTCTGGAATCTAAATTATGGTTATTGGATGGTTTCGCGGCTCGTGGATGGAGCGGACGTGTTTCGGATGAATTTTTATTCGGAAAGTATGACTTTAGGGGGGGTTGCAAAGGTTGACTTTTTATTCGTTGGGATTCTCTGAAAACTTCCTTCACGAAAGTTGTAGAGCGCGTCGATACGAGTTCGTGGATATGTGGAACGCGAGAATCGGAGTTCGTATGAGGAAGTTATGGCCATTGGAAGGAATTTCCATTTTAGTATAAATAAAAGTTTCCCGAAGGAGAAACTTACTATTTTCATTTGTTTCCTTTTCCGGAAACCATTTCCTTCCTCTCTCTTCTCTCTCGGCTGCTACCTTCAGAATCGAAGAAACCCGACTGACCCGACCCGAACCAGGACGATCCGACCCGACTTTTCCGGCGAACTGCGGCGGTCTCCGGCGACGAAACTTTCCAGATAGGATCGTCTCCTTCGTCTGGTCGTCCCTCTGGTGTCCTCTAGCACCGATTCTCCTCCACGGCGGCGCTGCAAGGCGGTGCAGGTTGGTGTTTTCAGACCTGGTCGGAAATCCTTGTTCCGACGTCGGCAAGGCTTCAAGTCTTCTTGGTTGAACTCAGAGCGGCCTCGTCGATCGATCCTTGGTGGTTGTTTGGATCGATTCACGTGAAACTTCGATGAACTCGGATTGGATTACTGTTCACGGCTTGTGAGGTAGTTTTCGACCCCTTATGCTTGTTTTCTGACTTCGAGCTAGTTATGAGAATTCACAAGCATGCTTAGATGAAGCTTTTTGATGTTGGGAGTTTTGTGAAATAATGAGTTTTTGGCCGGCGGCGGTGCACCACCGTCTGTGGTGGCGTTCCGGCAGTGTTCCGGCCACTTAAGGAACTGTTTTTGGTATTATATATGTTCTACTCGTTGATACGAGCGTTTCGATATATAATATGCAAATTTTGGAGTTCGTATGGAATTGTTATGATTTTTGCAGTTTCATACCGATCGATTATTCTATCCGTGAGGATTTGAGCATCCGATCGACTTGTGGTTTGGTCACATCGATCGTGGACATATTTATTCTGGAGACTTTGGGAGGTCACGGATGTGGTTTCGCCTTGATAGGCGCCACTTTGGGGATTTTAGTTCAAAACAAGGGTTTCAGACTTAAATCAAATGTGAATCGTTACTGATTTTGATCATTGGTGATTACGTGCTTCTAAAGGTGAATTGGACGAGTTGTTGGTGATAGTGTTAGTTCGGTTCTGTATAGAAGACGCAGCGGGATTCTGAGGTGAGTAATCTCACGAAGTTCATTTCACTAACGGGAAATACCCTTATTGTTCTGAGAGTTATTTAGTTAACTGCAAACTATAGATGGTATTAGTGGCAATTCTGAGTAGATGACTATGTGTGTGTATATATATATTATGGGATGTATATATATACACACGTATTCATGAAATGATATATGTGTTTTGGTGGTTTGTGGATTTATGAAAACAATATGCATGAAATGATGCTTTTTATTGTTTTGGGTTGTGGCTTTTGGAAAACAAATGGTGGGAAATGGTATTTCTATTGTTTTGAAAAGTGTTTGAGGATTTGAGAGTCACAGGTTGTGATTTCTCCTTTTGATTTGATTTAACGTTTTGATCTGACGACCGGTGGTCTGAGGATTTGAGAGTCACAGGTTGTGATTTCTCCTTTTGATTTGATTTGACGTTTTGATCTGAGGGTCAGGTTGGCGTAAGGATCCGGGGTTGCAGGTTGCATCCTCATGGCAATATTATATCGTAAGATTGAACCTTGGCCGGGTGACAGGTTACGATTCAGTTAGAGCTCTAGTCTGTCTGCCATCGTACTTCAGGGATCTAAGTAGGTTACTTAAGACTCCTGGGTATATATTTTGTCCAGGTTGGACCTATTTGCTGTTTTGTCCAGGTTGGACCTAATTATTGCTTTGTCCAGGTTGGACCTATTTGCTGTTTTGTCCAGGTTGGACCTAATTATTGTTTTATTCAGGTTGGATCGATTTATCATATTTGAATTGTTAGGTTAACGATTTATATGATTTTGTCACGGTGTGACTTTCGTTGTTTCTTTTGGGAAAAGAGTATTGTTTTTGGAAGCATGGTATGTTTTCTTTAATTGCGAGTTGAAAGGTTTTCCTCATTTCTGGCGTGAGTTGTGCATGTGTGGTTTGAGTTACTCATACGGGCTTGCAAAAGCTTACCGGGTTTGTTGTGTGGCAACCCGGTACACTATTCAAACGGTGTAGGGGTTAATTCTGCAGGTTAGGATAATCGGGACTGAAGCTGAGGTAGCGCCTTCGCAGCTTTACGGTAGGAAGCCATCTTTGTGACTTTACCTTTGATAAGGACTTCCGTTGTATAGTTACTCTGAGCAGCCTTTACGTTTTATTTTGTTGTTGACAATTTAATTCGTAAGCTTGTGTAATATATAACTCTTTGGAGCGAGTGTATATTAACTTTGAGGGTTCAGGGCATCAATATGTGTGTAAGTTAAGGGAAAAAGATTTCAGGTATTTTGTATTGATGACTGGACGTTCACGCATATATAATTATGGGGTTATATATATCGATTTTCATGTGTGTAAAATCAGGGGCGTGACAAAAACCAAAATCAATAAAGCTTCCCCAACTCTTAAAATAAAGGCATGAGTATGATTTCCAACCACACTAGGGTAAATTCTCGTGATAAGAAATCAATAAATCAACGACGCGTCCCATACGCCAAAATATTCTCTATTCGATAATAAATAGCGAGAATAAATTATAAATTGTAAATCATAAACAATAACCCAAAACCGAAAGTCGATAAATAAGCAAGAAATATAATTCCATCGAAATCCCATTTCAAAAATCTGTCAGAAATCTCAAATTGACGAATCAAAATATATTTAAGTCCGGAAATTACATCACAGTATAATTCGTCGAAAATTATCATAATTCATAAATTCAAATAATAAATCAAAATAAAACCTGAAACCAAACTCAGAATCTAAACTCAAATCTGTATTCCAACGCGAATCATAAGCTCAATGAATAAATAATAATAAAATAAATCATAATTCAAAAGAATATAAATGCATGCATCATTTAAATCAAAGTTCAATCACGCTAACGTGTTTTTCAAAACTTTCCCCTGGGCCCTTTGGTTTCAAATTCCTAGTTTGAAGGCTAGATTGGTTGAGGTCAGCCGTACATGGAGTTGAGGCATAGTTGTCACTGCTTCCGCATCGTAGGATCTATCGATCATTTTTCCTCTTTACTTTTTATCTTTGTATACCTTTTGTTTTAGAATTGCTCTGATAACTTGTGGGATTAATGTTGTTAAGTTAAGACTTCTGTAATGTGAATTGGGAATTATTGTGATTTGAGGAGCAGGATGGCTCCAGGAGTTGAAGATGGTGTTTGATATTAGAAGTGTAAATGTCTTTCTACAGGTTTGGGTAGACCACTTTTAGGGGAAGTTCTACCAAATTTCGGGTAGAATTTCTTCTAAGTTGAGCCCCGCAAGTCCGCTTAGGATTCCATGGTGAAATCCAAGGCGGGTTCTGTCAATTTGATATTAGGGCATTAAGTTGTCAGATTCTGTAGACTTTTTTCTATCCTGTTATCTTATATGCTTGATGTTACTCAGTACCTCTCGAGTGATGGCCCGACTTCAGCGGTTCCCCATCATCTACTCTTCGGTGCTGATGTACTCATCGAGTGTGTAAGGTACATATCTAGTTGGTTTTCCTTCAGTAGCTATGCCTCTTGTACGCCGACCTCAAAGAAATGTCTCTGCATATCGGATTGTTTACATATCTTGCACCTTTTCCTATTGATGGTAGAGTAAGACTACTCTACATGTTCGAGTTATGCTACGAAATGTGAATTGGAAAATGTTGTGATTTGTGAGCAGGATGGCTCCAAGAGTTGAGGATGCTGTTTAATATTAGAAGTGTAAATATCTTTCTGCAGGTTTCGGTAGTCCACTTTTAGGGAAAGTTCTACCAAATTTCTGGTAAAATTTCTTCTAAGGTGGGCCTCGCAGGGCCGCTTCGGATTTCAAGGTGAAATCTGGGGCGGCTCCTGTCACACAAAATTTGCTTCTCTAAAGATATGCTTGAAAGTGATGGCATCAAAAGAAGTTGTGAGTGTTCTAATGTCTTGAATGACTTTAAGGAGCCTCTACGATGGTTTAATGACTCCTTTTACTGAATCAATAACTAGTTTCTGAGTCACCTTCTACTTCAGTTCTTGGGTATCCTTTTGCTCAAGCACTAGTTAAGCTATCTCCGAGAGCCATTGCTTTTGCTACTGGTACTGTGGCCTGAATGTCAAGATCGAGGGCCCACCCACTATATGTGTGTAGAGAAGTTAAAGGTAGTGGGAAAGTTTTTCGTACAACTCCCACGTTTTCTACTATTTTTTTTCTTTTGTTTTCTATTTTAGAATTTACTATATTATCCTTGTTAAGTAATTATATTGCAAAAAAAATTTAATATATGAGTGTTAAATTGGTAAAAAAAATAATTGTTAGGGTACTAGCCCTAACTTCCAGAATCAGAGAGAGAGAGAGAGAGAGAGAGAGAGAGAGAGAGAGAGAGAGAGAGAGAGAGAGAGAGAGAGCAAAGAAGATGCAGAGAAAGGACTAAAGCAAAAGCAAATTGTATTGTAACGGATATAGAAATCCTCATAATTGTCAACTCATATAGCTGAGATGTTGACATGCATGACACTGGCCTACAAAAATATCCAAAACAGCTAGGAGATTCCAATCTCAATTTAAAATGAAACGTTGCGTTTTAAGAGTAAATAGAACAAAATAAATAAGACCAACCATTCCTAGTCAACCTAGGAAGTAATTCCCTCTTTCATAACACAAACAAAATCCTCTTGGAGCTGTAGCTGATAACAGCCCCAAATTGCACAATACTCGTGAATGAGCACCTGCAATAGTTAGCTAAATCTGTGTAACAAAATTAGCCGAAAAATTAGGAGATAATCATTGCTGAGGTCAGCAAAGATTCTTGTAACTATAAACTGTGTGAAAGGTAGTTGGTCAAAAAATGTTATTGTTTCGAGCGAGGTTTTATTTATTTTTATTTTTGTTAATATGTTGTTTGCAAGTGAAAAATAGTTGAGTGAGATTCGGTGAAAAAATTCATTCAAAACATAACATAAATAACGAGGGAATGGGAATTAGAGAATTAAGGGATTGCAAATAGAAAATGTTATTAGAATTACCAAAATGCAAAATGAGTCGCCAAAATTTTAACCGACCCGGGAGACCCAAATACATTTCCCGCCAGCCCATCACCCAGTCCCTATATAATCCCTCTCTCACCCCACTTCCCAATTCCGTTTACCCTAATCCCCTTTCCGAATTGATCCTCATCCTCGATCAAGAAATGGAGGAGAAATCCAAGCTTGAGGCTTCGTTGATTGGAGAAGCAGATCCAGATGCTCTCGCTTCCTCGTCTTCAAGCTCCTCTGCTGCACAGGTACCACCTGTGCTCGTCAGTGCGAGCGAATCTGAGAAGAAGATCGAGTCCGATGACTCCGAAATGGTGAAGAAGACTGAGAGTGCCTCTGTAAGTTTTCTGTTTTCAGAGCCTGCAATTAGGTTTTGGTTTTGTAGAAAATTGATTCGTGTTTGGTTTTGTTTCGCGAAGCAGAGCGAGTCCGAGAAGGGTGACTCCGAAATGGTGAAGAAGACTGAGAGTGCCTCTGTAAGTTTTCTGTTTTCAGAGCCTGCAATTAGGTTTTGGTTTTGTAGAAAATTGATTCGTGTTTGGTTTTGTTTCGCGAAGCAGAGCGAGTCCGAGAAGGGTGACTCCGAAATGGTGAAGAAGACTGAGAGTGCCTCTGTAAGTTTTCTGTTTTCAGAGCCTGCAATTAGGTTTTGGTTTTGTAGAAAATTGATTCGTGTTTGGTTTTGTTTCGCGAAGCAGAGCGAGTCCGAGAAGGGTGACATCGTCGTCGAGACTGAAGATGGCTCTGAGAGCAAGACTGCCGTGCTTGGTCCTCCCGGTCCCAAAATGACATCGGTAAGTTTCACTACCTGCAATTTGGTTTTGGTTAATACGCCATACAGTTGCACATCAATTTTCGTATAATCAGTTGACTTATTGAGTTTATAGCTGCATGTTGTGTTTTATCGGAATATATAATTGAAGTGGTTCTGTAAGTGTTGCTTTTCAATCATTCAGAGTTAAAGTTGATGTGGATATAAATTGTGAGAACCAGCTGTTTGATGAAGTGACCCTGAGAACCCCTTCTATTGTTATGTTCTCCTTGTGTTTGTTCCTTTGCATTTAGCTGCTGGAGTAATGAAACTCAGATAACCTATCAGGAATGTTATACGGACTAATATGTTCTGATATTGTAGGCAATTTAGCTGTAGTTCTTTTCTTTTCATTCCTAATTGCAAACTGAACCTACTCACTAGGTTATCGTGAACTCTCCAATCTGTTTTTACCTGAATAAGATATCTTTTTCTATTTCTTAATTGCAATCTTTTGTCCTGCAGCCTCTCCAATTCATTCCGAGGGTTTTGAGTACCGAACTGCAGAGGGCTGCTGTATTGGACAAGAATGATCATACGACAGAGAAGAGTGTGAAGGAAGATGAGTTAAAGAAAAAGAAGATGATTAGAGCAATCATGGAGGGCGCCCTAGAAGAGTCAAGTTTTAAATGTGAATGAAGTAGATTTGCCGAATGCAGTAGATAACAAGCCTGACCATACATGAGACTTCTAACAAGCCTTGCATCAGACTTTATCTCCATATCCAATTCTCAACTTCATTCTTTGGACATTGCTACTTGGTGAGTTTATCTGCCTTAGACATTAGAACTTCACCTGGAAATTTTTCCAAACCTTTTCTGAATTTTGGCAATGCTGTTTTTGCTGAGATAAACCAGTAAACCTTGCGTTCTGTCTCTTTTAATTTCTATCCCTAGTACATATGGGTATATGCAAGATGCATTCTGTAGTTGTAATTGGCCTGCATACTTAAGAGAAGCTTGCCATTATAAATGGAGAGTCAAGTAGCTTTTTTTTTTTATGTCCATTTTCCATTTGCTTTTTGTTTGTTTAGTTGGTGGTGATATAGGGTTGGCAATATTAGGTTCAGATGTTTAAAGCAGTCATTGCAGTAGTTTAATTTGTAAGTCATGTGATTTAATTGGTCATTTAGGGATCCATATATGAATTAGAGAGTTAATTTCATTTGATGTGAGGCCTGATCATCCTGCTTTTATCTTGGGTCAAGTATGTTGATGATTGTTTTGGACTTGGTAGTAGAGGACTTGCATTATAGGGAACTTGGACTTCATAATGGGATTCTTCTTAATGTGCTTCTTCAATTTGAGTAATGTAATATTCTTTATCCTCTCTAGTAGTCAAGTGAAAGAGGTCTTAAAGATACTAAGTTCAGCTGGAAAAGAGGCGGGAGATATTGCTATCGGGTGCTCATTCTATTTGAGTTCACTTTCGTAATTGTCTTTTACTAGATATTTCTGTGTGTGTTCTTGATGAGAGAATGTATAAGTTGATTATAGGTTCTGATGTGCATGTCTACCTGGGTACTATGTCGATATTGTGAGACTAAGAAGTGAGAATTTAGGTGAATCTGATTGTTTCTAAAACTAAATCTGATTTTTTCTACAACTATCAATGACTAATTGGATTGGCTCGTTGAGCCATTAACAGTTTTGGGTCCCTAATCCCTTCTCAACTTAACCCAAAGCTTCTTGCTTTCTCACTATTTCTCACTTCTCTATCAAATATGCACCCAAAGTTCTTAGCGATGCGGTTCAAGATGTGCAATTTGTTCAACTCCGTAGTGATTATGCTGCATTTTTGGTTCTGTGTTCAATCAATCTGTATGCATTTGGTTCTCCTTCTTCTTCAGGGACCAGTATGCACGCTAACAATTGGACTGTTCTGGTCTGCACCTCTCGCTTCTGGTAATTCATACATAAGAAACTTCATTAAAATACTAACACAGCATGGAGTTTAGTTGCTGATGCTGTATAGGAAGTTGTTGCTGATGAGAGGGTTTAGTTGAACTCCAGATTTACTTATCAACTTCATTGATCAAGTGCAATGATAAGTGAATAGCTAAGGACCCGTTTGATAATGTTTTGTTTTCGTTTTTTTTTTCTTTTGTAGATGAAAGGAGAGAAGTAGATGAGAGATGTGAGAGCTGCTAAAAAATAAAAGAGAACTTAGTTGAAGTAAAGCCCGATGAGAAACTCTTTAGAATTGTTTTTAGCTTTTGATCTATGTAAATATTCTTTCCTCTGCATATTTCATCACTTTTGTCTATCATTTTGTCTTTTGTTCTCTATCTTAACTAAAACAAAACAGTAGCAAATGAACTTAAAGAAATATAGTGAGAACTGAGAAGCATATATCGTGTGATATTGATATCGTGGTAGCCCAAATTATTGGCCTTTACGCCATTGTTAAAGTGCATCAACTACAGAGAAACTACAAATACTAATGCAAATTCTTTTCCCTCCTTTCATGGTATCCTAGCTTGGGTTAAAATTTGATTTCTTTGTTTTCTGTGTTGGAATCATGTGCTTTCATTATTGTAGAAGGAATGTGTCAATTTTTTTTTTTTTTTTTCTATTAGTTAGATTTAATTGAACTCTACAATGAAAATGGTCGCAGAAAAACTCATTGATATTGCAAAGTAATTTTCAGATCTCCCTAATAGAAAGTTTATTAGAATGCATTATATTGGCTCTGCATTTATAATAAAGTATTGATTCTGCATGGATATCCACACTTCCAATAATATTGGCTCTGAATTTTCAGTCAATACACTAGTGGCGTTGGATTGACTGAATTAGTTTGATCTTTGAACTTTGAAGTGCTTATCTTTTGGTCAATTTATTATTTCCTTCGTTCACTTTGAAGTGCTTATGTTTACTTTGAACAAAGAATCCGTCGATTTTTATGTGCCTTTTGCCCCCTGTTATTTTCACCTTTGTATTTTTCTGTATCTTAGTTACCACTGTACGATAATGTGTAGCATGAGTGACTTCTACCTCATTCCTTATTATTGTTGTCTTCTGGACACTTGGTTAAGATAAGTTTTCTTACTAGGCATTAACTGCGCATATGCATAAGAACTTTGGGATGCATACTGGCGTTGGTAATAGGTTCTCACTCAAAAGTTTTGTAGCATAGATATTAGAAGGGCGTGATGCTTTGAATCCAGGACATCATGCTTCGATACGGGTTTCGGAGTAAATGAAACAGCTAGATAGTAGCACAGGGGAACAAGAACTGTATAACTTTGGAATTAACTAGGGAAAAGTTTAGACCTAAGAGGAAAGAAGGGTCTGTTCTTATTTAATACACTCCATTACTTGGGACCATATAAAGTGGTGCTGTTACAAACTATTACTTAGGGTCCAAGTGTCCATCATGTTTGGAAACAAGGAGAGGGGTAAACAAATTTAGGGGAGAGAAAATGGTCAGTATGTTCCCATGCAAATTTTGTTGGACAAGCTGAAAATGCAGGGAAAAGTAATGGAAAACAAGAATGCTTTTGACCATATTGTTGCTGGACAGGAAAAGAAACTTGAAGAGAATAGATAAATAGAGTGAGAGGGAGGGCTGGAGAAGAGGCAAAGTAGGGCAAACCCAAAATTTGTATTATTAATCAATAAATCCCAAGGCTGAACTATTAAAAAGAAGGATAATTTTCATTATTAGTTGTATAGGAAGTTGTTGCTGATGAGAGGGTTCAGTTGAACTGTGAGAAATACATATCTTCATTGATCAAGTGCAATGATAAGTGAATAGGTAGGTAAGGACCCGTTTGATAATGTTTTGTTTTGGTCTTTATCTTTTGTAGATGAAAGAGAGAAGTAGATGAGAGATGTGAGAGCTGCTAAAAAATAAAAGAGAACTTAGTTGAAGTAAAACCTGATGAGAAACTCTTTAGAATTGTTATTACATTTTGATTCTATGTAAATATTCTTCCGTCTACATATTTTATCACTTTTTTCTATCATGTTCTCTTTTGTTCTCTATCTTTACTAAAATAAAACAGTAGCAAAGGAACCTAAAGAAATACAGTGAGAAGCATATATCTTGTGATATTGATATTGTGGTAGCCTGAATTATTGGCCTTGACACCATTGTTAAAGTGTGTCTGCGCTGAAGCCTATAGTCATTCCTGAATGATTTCATTCCAGTTAGTTATTTTCCTCGGGCATTGTAGGTTTACAATTCTGAGGGGCTCAGTTGAACATGGTTGAGTGCAGTAGAAGGTTGATAATTTATCTACCATTCCATTGCATTAGGTTACTGAAATATGTTTATCTGGATTACTTTCACCAATAAGAATTGTCGGTTTCTACTTTCTACTTGTTAACGACTATAATGATACTTTCAACTGATCTTGAGTAAAAATTCTATTTTAGGTGGAATTATGAGGGGTTCTAGAAGGGAGAGATTATTAAGCAAGTTTACGGAAAATGAGTGCGAACAGATAGACCGGCTTGCAACTCTAACAGCTTCCCCATATTTTGATTTTTCTCTACTTTAAGAAAAAATGAGTCTCATTTGCTCCAACAGATTCCCTATAACTATTCCAATTTTAGAGAAAGTAAGGAAAGAGAAAATCAAATTCCCTATATTTACAGCAATTTCTTCAATTTTAAGGAAAAATATGGAGATTTTAGAGATTGCTGTAAAATAGAGAATCTGTTGGAGTTGGAGAAGAAAAAGATGCTAAAGCTTTGACTCTTGCTTCCATATTATACAGAAATTATAGGGAAGCTGTTGGAGTTGCTCATACAATTTTATATGCTTTTGGTCTTTCTTATTCTTTTCTATATCTATTGCACTACAAAAAAACTGATCTTTAATGAAGTGTAAATGCGCGCCGTAAATGATACTTATTCACGGCTTACATTTAATGCACATCGTTGAACTAACATTTTTAAGTAAAAAACGATAATACTTAGCTAATCAGGTATGGTTAGTTAAGAGACTGACCAAATCCACTAAGAAAGTGACATGTGTACGAAATGGGAACTGAGTCAAAGCAATGAAGAGCAGGAGAAAATAACTCCTCCGCCTCATTGTCTCTAACCCCCGCCCTCCTCCGCCAAATCTCTCAAACCGTAATCGCCATTGTACCCTCCTTCACTCGTTACTACTTCACCTACCATGACATCACATCCCCATGCTCATGTGCCGCAAGGAGGTCAAGGACTACGGTATGTAAGATCAAATATGGACATCACACATATCATCATAAAGTAATTGATGATTAGCCTAACATCAATCCTAGTTTAACATGGATACAAACTGTAAATCAATACTTGTAACTTAATGAAGCAGTGTATCTATTCATTAAGGTAAGTAATCCTATTCTTAGTCTGCAAGAAAGACTACAATGAAGTGTTACATTAAGAATCTACCTAGGAAACCTAAACCGATATGGATAGCTTTAATGGGAAGCTTCTTGAGGGTTAAGTCTCCTATATACACAGATGAATTGGTCCCTGATTACTACCGACGTTTTGCATATTGTTCTGTCCATTGAGAAGTAAGTTGGTAAGTAACAGAAGGCCATATTCAGTGTTTGTGTTTGTAGCATAAGATGGAATCCATGCCAGTGATTGCTGAAGGTAAGCCTTAATCCCTTTTATGATTGTGTGCATATATTGTGAGCATGTATATGGTTCTAACAATTGGTATCAGAGCATAGGCTCACAAGTATCAAAATCGTTTTAGGGTTTTGCAAAAACAAACACAAAAAAAAAAAAAAAAAAGGTTTTTGCTTTACGGATCAAGTAACTGGTCAGGTAACTGACCAAGTCACTGATCAGGTAACTGACCATGTAACTGGTCATGTACCTGATCAAGGTAAGTTACTTAAGTCGATTGCTGCATCTGGTTAAATATCAAATTCACGCTTCCGCTGTGATTTTTAGCAGCAAATTGGGGAAAAAGCAAAAACAGGATTCAATTTTCGATTCATAGCATGATAATTGAGTTTTTTGATTTTGCTCAAGAACACTAGTTGCATTCCCGGCGTGCGTTAGGTTAGAGTAGATGGTGACCGGATGAAATTTACAAATTCTTGATTGTTCTGTGGTTTCTTGGAATCAAATCAATTTTGGTTGTGCTTGAATATGTATGATGAATTGATTGATGATATGGTATTGTATCTGTGATTGTGTAAAATTGCATGAAGAACAAAAATCTCCCAGATTTTGTTTACACATTATTAAAATTGACAGATACGAGAGCTTAATTTTCTTACAAGGATGAATCTGGGTAGAATATGAAGTTAAAAGCTCATGGGTTTTGTGGTTTTAACAAAGCACAATATTATTATAGACAATATTATTATTACTTGCTAAATTGAGGTTACTTTTGGTTAGAATTGCTGAATTTGATCATACCTGGATATGGATATGTACTTTTGGAAATATTTTGGATTGGCAATGTAAGAACAGATGACATTGATATATGACAATGTTATATTTTGGATTTGTTCAGGATATGAATGTTCATATTTGTAACAATTGTGCAAAGTTAATTCAGACAACATATATAGGTCAAATAACTGTAGTTTCCAAAGGTATCACACAACTGAAGGGTTCACAAAACCATTGTCTGAGATCCACTCATACAACACATCTAAAAACAGCAAATAATACATGTTGTCTGAACTTCATTTCAAACAACAGAAATAACAAATTGATGTCGTGTGATCTCCATTCTGATAACATGTATAATAAAGTTATTGTCGTCTGATATTCAATTCAGACAACAGATATAACAATAATATGTTGACTAAGATTCATTTCAAACAACAGAAATAACAAATTGATGTTGTGTGATCTCCTTTCCGATAACATGTATAATAAAGTTACTGTCGTCTAATAATCAAATCAGACAACAGATAAAATAATAATATGTTGACTAAGATTCATTTCAGACAACAGAAATAACAAATTGATGTTGTGTGATCTCCATTCTGATAACATATATAATAAAGTTACTGTCATCTGAAATTGAAATCAGACAACAGATATAACAATAATATGTTGAATATGAGTCATTTCAGACAACAGAAATAACAAATTGATGTTGTGTGATCTCTGTAAGACACAACTAAAACAACAATGACAGTTGTTGGAGATTCATTTCAGACAACAGTGTCATTATAACTGTGTGGTGTGAAATTCATTTCAGACATCATGTAGTTGTGTTGCTGTTGTCTGAGATTCATCACACACAACACAGTTTTCCTAAAACTGTTGAGGTAATATTGCTTTTCTCAACAGTTAATAAACGAACTGTCGTGTAAGTTTGTAACAGACAACAGTTAAACCTAATTATTTTAATTTGGAAATATTCAGACGACACATACTTAGATATATATGTTGTGTGAATTTTGAACAGACAATGGTTTTTAACTGTCGTCTGAATGAGGTCAATCAGACGACAGACTACTAGACAACAGCAGCTTTTTCATTCAGACGACAGTTAATGAACTGTCGTCTGATTAACTTTGTGGTATAGTGGAGGCTAGTCCGATTTTACTCAATCAATGGGGCTGGCTTGTTTTTATGAGATTCTCGGATTTAAAGATAAATATTTTATCATTGTTGCATGCATCGAGGTTTTTAAAGGAAGAATATGTGGGAAAGTATTAAAGCTTTGCTTCATTTAAATTATTTTATTTATTTTTGTCCACTCACGCTAACGTGTTTCTCAATACTTTCCCCTAAGCCCTTTGGTTTCAAATGCCCAAATTGCATGCTATATTGATTGAGGTCGGGCTTACACGGAGTTGAGGCATAGCTGTCACTGCTTTCACATCGTAGGATCTATAGATTTTTTACCCTCTTTACTTTTTATTTTTGTATACCTTTTGTTTCAGAATTGCTCTGATAACCTGTGGGATTAATGTTGTTAAGTTAAGACTTGTGTAATGTGAATTGGGAAATGTTGTGATTTGGGGAGTATGATGGCTCCAAGAGTTGAGGATGGTGTTTGATATTAGAAGTGTAAATATCTTTCTACAGGTTTGGGTAATCAACTTTTAAGGGAAGTTCTACTAAAATTTTAGTATAATTTCTTCTAAGGTGGGTCCTCATGGCCGCTTCCTGAAATCTGGGGCGGGTCCTATCATTGTGGTTGATGTTATAGCAAACCTAGGCCATAAGTTTGTTAATGGTTCTTCTTGGACCAATAGGGTTCCCAATGAGGCTACAAAACCCTTGCACTTTGACATTTGTAAGTAGTGTTTGCGCAAGAAGCTTCCAAATCTAATTCATAATCTTTTCGTATAAAAAAAAAAAAAGGTGGGCCTGTTAGTATAAGATTTAACATGAGCACCGAAGAAGAAACTATGAAAATTAAAGTCTACATAAAGTAGGAAAATGAGAACTAAGAAAAGACAAAAAAAATAAAGACTAACTTGAACTCATCACATTTCTAGAGAAAAAAATCAATAGCTCAAATAAACAAAAACAATAGGACCAATGACCATAATTTTTTATGTCTTATTGGTGGTTACAAATATGCAAAGTGGACTACCATAAATAATTAAGCAAATAAAGCTGCCACAATATTGTTAGTTGATTAAAACTTTAAGAATAAAAAAATTTAATCACTATGCCAAAAAAGCTATCAGACGACAGAGGAGATTTGTCGTCTGATCGAAGAAAATTCTATTGTCTAGTACAGTGCCGCCTCTTGGGAGTATCAGATGACAGAGGAAATCTTAGTTTGTTTGAGGAAATCTTCACTATGGCCAATAATGTAACAACTCTGATTCTTCAAGCGGATTGCAAAATGAAGAAAAAGTAGGGTCAGTCCTTCAGATATAACAACTAGTTGAGGCATCAAAGTTTTGAAGAGAAGGCAGCCATTGTACTATATAATCCTAGCAATCTGCATAGACAACACAGAGACAGAAATTTAGCAAAACTGACATATTTCAAGAGCGAAATTTGGCGAATACCAGTGATGCCATCCCAAACCGTAGTTCCTAACTGCTTAGTGATTACCAGCAGTTTCAAATATTTTTTTTTTTTTTTAAACCCAAAATTTTATTAATAACCACAAATAAAGTACAAAGCAAGGGGGGCTCGACCAAAACCTTGTCTAGAGAGTACAAATAAAAAATCACAAAACAAAAGAACTCAAGCCTTTGAATGACATAACAAAACAAAGAAGAAAAGAACTAAAACCAAACTAGGAACACCGATAATAAACTGTAGAAACAACGTCTCTGCCAAATGGCCCAGAGATGAAATCAGGAACCTCGTCCCACCAATGAGAGTCATCATTCGCTGCACCAAATCTTGCAAGACAATCTGCCACTGTATTTCCCTCTCGATAGACATGAGAAACTTTAACGTTTAGGTGACTAGCAATATGCAAGCAATTCACCCAAGGTACCCGTAGTCGCCAAGGAATCAGAGTAGGATTGTTAAAATAGTGAACTGCTAGACTTGAATCAGTCTCAAGCCAAATATGCGTCCAATGACGAACCTGAGCAATATCTAAGGCCTTAATGATAGCAAGAACCTCAGCAGCCACCGCACTAGGAACCATTACCCTAGATGCAAAAGCTCCCAAAAATAAGCCATTAGAGTCTCTAAAGACTCCACCGAATCCTGCATTTTGATCATCCACAAATGACCCATCTGTATTCACTTTTATCCAAGGGGGATTAGGACAGACCCAGTTGACCGGAGTGAACTTGGGGGCTCGGAAATTTAGAGAAGACAACCCCAATATATTAAAAATGGGAAGGGAAGAGGAAGGAGTAGTACAAGATTTGAAGCATAGAAAAGCCGAGTCTTTAAGAGAATGAAGGAAAAATTGCTTAAACCGCATAATGCTAAATAAAGCATTATCAAACCTAAGCTTATTCCTTTCCACCCAAATGCACCAAACCATGTTACAAAAACCAAGTTTCCAAAGTAACGCACCTGAAGAATGAAGCTGGGACCAAAATGGAGCAGCAATTAAATCATGTAGGGTCCTATGTAAAGGCATATGTAACTGAAAGAGACCTAGAATCCAGTTCCACATCCCAAAAATAACAGGGCAGTCCAAAAATGAGTGAAGGACTATTTCCACATTTGAACGACAAAACTCACATCTAGAACAGAGAGAAAAACCACTTCTTTGAAGCCTTGAGTCAACTAGAATCCTTCCAAGTAGAACTTTCCAGGAAATCAAGGTTTTTCTAGGTTGAATGGCCCTGTGCCATATCACCTTACCCCAATCCAAAACCGGGTGGTTGTTGCGTAGTAAATCATAGGCATCAGCAGCTGTGAGTTTACCAGATGGTGTACCTTGCCAAACCGCTTGATCATCAACATCATCAATTGGGAGAATCACATTATTAATCTGATTAGCTACATCTGGGAACCATTGAGAAAAATATTGAGGCAATGCCCATTGCTTCTGGAACAAAAATTCCTTTACTTTCAAATTAAGAAAAGGAAGAAGGGAATTATCAATATTGCACAGATGGGTTAACGGACTGCCAAGCCAATTGTCTGTCCAGAAATTTACACTAAGACCATTACCAATCAACCATCTCAAGTTACTAGTGATCTGAGGCCATTGCTTTTTCAGACCAATCCAAATTGACGAACTCTTATAATAGGCAATAGGAAGTAAAGACTCAGCAAGAAATCTGCTTCTTAAGAAGGATGCTGATAAAGATGTGTTTTCAATGATTTCCCAACAACGTTTCAGAAGCAAAGACTGATTGAGAGAAAAAATATTCTTGAGCCCTAAACCCCCTTCGCATTTAGGAAGACAACAAAGAGACCAAGAGACCAAGGTCGAACCCTTCACCAATGGATCACCTGACCAAAAGAAGTTACGCATCTAGCCTTGAACTTTGTTTAGCAGTTGGCGAGGCCATTCATAAATCTGAAAACAGTAGATTAAGTAACTCTGAATTACTGAGGAGATAAGTTGCAATCTCGCCGCCTGTGATAGTTGTTTACCCTTCCAAGAAGAAAGTTTGGTGCGAACTTTGTCGGCGATACTACGGAAATATATAGTTTTCGGACGTCCTTGGAAAATTGGAACTCCCAAATAAACAAAAGGGATATTGCCGGCCCTTATACCTAATCTGTGCTGAATGAACACTCTTCTATGATGTGCAAATTTCCCAATGTAAACAGAGGACTTTACCTTGTTAATTACATGCCCTGAGTTACTAGCATATTCCTCCAGGAAGCTCATCAGATTCCGAATACTTTTACTGCTGCCTTGCATAAATACCATAACATCATCTGCAAAGAGAACATGCGAAGGAGGTCTGAGCTTTTTTGGTGCCGCAAAACCATCTATTTTTCCACGCTCGACCAGATTAGTAATACCCCTGCTTAGAACCTCTTCCGCTAGGCAGAATAACAAAGGGGACAAAGGGTCTCCTTGACGAACCCCTCTAGAGCAGGTGAAAAAACCTGTAGGCTGACCATTTAAAATAATAGAAAGATGGGCAGATTGCAAAACAGTGTGCACCCAAGTGATAAACTGAGGCTCAAAGCCAAAAGAGGTAAGAACACGTAGCAAGAAGCCCCAATCAACAGTATCAAAAGCTTTCTTAATATCAAGTTTGAGAGCGATGTTACCATTTTTTGATTTCCAGTCCAAAAGATTAATGCACTCAGAAGTCAGGGAAATAGAGTCAACAATTGAACGCCCCTTAACAAAAGCACTCTGGTTAGGTGAAATGATCCGTGAAGCCACTACACCCAACCTGTCAGCCAAAATCTTTGAAATAATTTTAAACACAAAATTAGAGAGAGCAATTGGCCTAAAGTCGATGATGCTATCAGCTTCTTGCTTCTTGGGAATGAGTGTAATCAAGCTTGAATTGAAATGTGGCAAAATAAAGCCCGTGACAAAAAAACTTTGGACAGCAGCAATGACCTCATGAGAAACTACCTCCCAACAAGCCTGAAAGAAGTAGCCACTAAAACCATCTGGGCCAAGAGCACTCGCACCATCCATTGAGAAAACTGTGGCACGAATATTATCAGCAGTGGGTATAGAGGTGAGGGAGACATTCTCCTCTGCTGTCACTAGGCAAGGAATAAGCCTCTCCACTAGCCCGGTGTTGATAATTGTTTGATCCTGCGTGAAAGTAGACTGGAAATAGTGTGTCACATGCTCAGATATCTGAGACTGAGTACGTAAGAAAGTCTGGCCAACTGTCAAAGAAGAAATGGTGTTTCGAATCCTCCGAATCTTCACCATGTTTTGCAAGAAAGAATTATTTCGGTCTCCATCAGTGAGCCATTTAATTCTAGCTTTCTCTCTTAGAAAGGTAGACTGCATAGAGAGAGCAACTCTTTAATTTTCTTGTGCAACATCCTCCCTTCTCAACCGCTCAGTCGAAGAACCATAATCAGAGATCTCCTGCTGTACTAAATCCAAATCTGACTTAGAGGAAGCCATCCTGACGTTCACATCACCAAAATCTGAAACATTCCAGTCTTTTAGCATGCGCTTTAAAGCTTTAAGTTTTGTCACCAGAATAAACATTGGACAACCCACACCCAAAAGATCATTCCAGAAACTTCTTATCAAATCAATGAACCCAGGATGCTGCAGCCACATACTCTTGAAACGGAAAGGAATACGTGGAATATAATCCATCATAGAAAAGGACATTAAAATAGGACAGTGATCTGAAGTGGCTCTAGTTAGCGTTCTGCACTCCATACTAGACCAGGCATTGAGCCATTGAATGTTGCTTAAGGCACGGTCTAACCTCACATAAGAATGTCTATCAGTCCAGGTGTAAGAGAGACCCCTGGTTGCAATGTCATTTAAACCACAGGAAGAGCACATCCTTTGGAAATCTAAGTAGGAAGTGGTGTTAGGAGGATTCCCACCACGCTTCTCATGGGCACCAAGCACACAGTTAAAATCCCCAAAGACTAACCAAGGCCCCTGAACATGAGATGTAGCAATCTGAATAAGGTCCTGCCAGAGTTCACGTCTACCTACAATGGTAGTTTTTGCATAGATCGCTGTGAGTGTACAAGGAATTCCTTCCAGCGATAGAGACACAGTTAGTTGCTGCCCTGAAGAAGAAACAATAACTGGAATAATATCCGGGTGGCAAAGGAACCAAAGATTTGGTTCTAATGTTCCCCTGTCATTAGTAGCAAAAGGATAAAGTCCCAGAGAACGCCAAAACGCCATTGGGATTGAAGATAGTGGTACAAAAGGTTCAGCCAAACAAACAATTACCGGATTGTGTAAACGGACAAAATTTTTAAGAGCCCGCTGAGTGACATCATTAGCAATGCCTCGGGCATTCCAGTACAAAATCCGCATTAAAAGCGTATGTGTTTTGCTCCCTTCTGCAAGCGAGCACGACTCGAGGTCGGTTTGCGCACTGTAACTTTGCCTTTGGATTTTTCAACTTGATTGATCAACTTTTTAGTTTTCTTTGAAACTACCGCTATAAACTCACCCTCTTCCAAGTCTTGCTCCATGTTGCAACTGTTCGACACTGATGTTTCCTTTAACAACTGAACTGCACTAGAAACCAGAGGGGTGGGTGCACGTTCCGGTGAAGCAGGTTCATGGACAGGTGAGAAGCCTTTATTCTGCTGCTCTAACTGAAATCTGGGAGGCACACTTTCAGTCGATGAGGACTGCTCAGAAGTTTGCTTCATTCCTGGGCTTACAGATAGTTTACTATGCTGGGGTTGAGCTACATATGGAGGTGAGAAGGATATTTGGTGCACTACTGCGCTGGTCTGCTGCGCAGTCAATATTGGCTGTTGCTCGGGCTGTAGCTGCATTTGTGTAGGCTCCTCCACCCCCAAAATTGGCACAGGATCACTTTGACGTCTTCTTGACTGAGAAAGCCTTCTGCTAGAGGGGCTAGAACGCCTTCTTGATCTCCCCCGTCTTGAGTCAGTAGCACCCAAAGTAACTCTGCAACTATCAGCTTGATGTCCAACAATTCCGCACTCAGTATACACAACAGGTACGTTTTCGTATTCAATCCCAACAAATACCTCAGAGCCATCAACACGGGTTACACGGAGCGTAGAAAGCAATTGTTTGGAGAAATCCACATCCACGAGAACACGGGCATAAAGGCCTACTGAACGGTCAATGGTCCTTGGGTCGATCTTTAATGGCATCCCAATTCCACGTGCTATTTCAAACAGGGTTTTTTGCTCCCAGAAATCAAAGCCAAGATCCCAAAAGCGAACCCATACCTGGGAGAAAGAATTTTTGTACGTGGATGGAGAGAAACCAGGTTTCCATTTGATAAGTCTGAGGAGTCCCTGTTTCAGACGGATTGTGCCAAGAGACCAGATGCGTTGCATATCCTCCAACGAGTGGAACCGCAACATGAAGAAGCCTTTACCTAACGGAGATAACGTCCAGTTTTGAAGGTTTGGCCAGTAGCTTTTGAGCTGTTCAGAAAGTTCATGGGTTTTTGGGGGCAAAGCTTTGGGTGGGAGGACAAGGCGGGCAACCAGATTGGTTCTGCATTTTTCCAGACCACGTAGGTACGGATCTTCCGAAATTCAAATCGAAACCATGCCGTTTTCAACAACCGGAGAGGGTAAATCGTCGATGCAGAAGTCAAGTGGGTGATCATTTGAAAGGATTGAAGCAAAAGACTGTTTTGGAGGAATCAAGGAGGCCATGCCAGCGGTGGTGCCGGCCGGCCAGAATCCGGAAAGGGTTAGGGCGTCAGTTTCAAAACAAGAAGATGATTGCAATGCAATATATTTTCGGGGAATATTTGTTAGAACCATATACACGCTCACAATATATGCACACAATCATAAAAGGGATTAAGGCTTACCTTCAGCAATCACTGGCATGGATTCCATCTTATGCTACAAACACAAATACTGAATATGGCCTTCTGTTACTTACCAACTTGCTTCTCAATGGACAGAACAATATGCAAAACGTCGGTAGTAATCAGGGACCAATTCATCTGTATATATAGGAGACTTAACCCTCAAGAAGCTTCCCATTAAAGCTATCCATATCAGTTTAGGTTTCCTAGTTAGATTCCTAATGTAACACTTCATTGTAGTCTTTCTTGCAGACTAAGAATAGGATTACTTACCTTAATGAATAGATACACTTCATTGTAGTCTTTCTTGCACCCTAATGTAACAACTTGTTCCCAACTGTCTTCAAATAAACACACTCATCAACCAAATTTTCTGTAAATCCAAAAGTAGAAATCACATAATCAAATTTCTTGTACCACTGTCTAGAAGCTTGTTTTAGGCCATAAATTGATTTTCTTAATTTACACACTAAGTTTTCACTTCCAGCTTGTACAAACCCTTCTGGCTGCCTCATATAAATCACTTCATCTAGTTTACCATTCAAGAAAGCTGTTTTAACATCCATCTGGTGTAGCTCCATATCAAAATGAGCCACTAAAGCCATGATTATCCTAAACGAGTCATTTGTAGAAACTGGAGAAAAAGTCTCAGTAAAATCAATGCCCTCCTTCTGTGTAAAACCTTTGGCAACTAATCTTGCTTTATGTCTCTCTACATTGCCATTTGCATCTCTTTTGGTTTTGAAAACCCATTTACAACCTATAGGCTTCTGGTTGGGGTCAGGTTCAACTAATTCCCAAACTGCATTTTGACTCATGGAATTAATTTCTGCTTCCATTGCTTGCTGCCATTGATGAGATTCATTACTTTCAATGGCCTGATTAAATGTAGTTGGATCATTGTCCTCTGTACAGTCCATTTCAATTTCTGCTTCTTGCAGATAAACAATGTAGTCACTCTCTTCCCCCCCATAAGTTGGTTTTCTTACTCTCTGTGATCTTCTAGGCAGAGCCACTGGAGGATTTTGAGGTTCAGTTACATGGCCAGTTACTTGACCAGGTACAGTTACATGGTCAGTTACATGGGCAGTGACTTGACCAGGTACAGTTACTTGGTCAGTGACTTGGTCAGTGACATGGTCAGTTACTTGGCCAGTTACTCGACCAGGGGCAGTTACTTGCTCAGTGACATGGTCAGTGACATGACCAGTGACATGAACAGTTACATCTTGTTCTAGAGGCAATGCTACACTTATATTCTCATCTGACACAATTTCCTCAAAATCTGAGGTTAAATCCTCAAGGTTTGTATTGTGAACTTTTTCACTTAGAAACTTTACTTGATGTGTTTCAAAAATTCTAGGTGAATGATGAGCAGAATATAATTTATAGCCTTTAGATTTATCTGGATAACCTATAAAATAGCAACTAACAGTTTTGGGGTCAAGTTTATTCAAGCTTGGATTATAAATCCTAGCTTCTGCATGACATCCCCAAACATGACAGTGATGAAGACTAGGTTTCCTGCCACACCAAAGCTCAAAAGCAGTATTTTCTATGGCTTTGCTAGGTGTCCTGTTGCAAATATAATTTGCAGTTTTTAAAGCCTCACCCCACAGAAATTTAGGCAAACCAGTTGTACACATCATACATCTAACCATGTTCAAAAGAGTCCTATTCTTTCTCTCTGCAACACCATTCTGTTGTGGATTATAGGGTGTTGTGTATTGAGCTTTAATTCCATTGTCTTGCAAAAACAAGGCAAATGGACCCTTTTGTTGGCCGGATTCAGTGTACTTTCCATAGAACTCTCCCCCTCTATCTGACCTTACTGTTTTGATTTGCTTTTCTAGTTGATTTTTTACCTCAGACTTAAAGATTTGAAAGGCTTTCAATGCTTGTGCCTTTTCTGAAAGTAGATAAATATAACTGTATCTAGAAAAGTCATCAATGAATGTGATAAAATACACATTCCCACAGATAGTTTGATGCCTAAATGGTCCACATATATCAGTGTGTATGAGTTCTAATAAATTTTGGCTTCTATATGCAGTCTTCTTTCTAGTATTAGTTATTTTTCCCTTAAAGCATTCAACACAGTCTGTTAGATCAGAAAAATCAAGTTTATTTAGGATGTTGTTTTTCACCAAAATTTTCAATCTCTCTTTTGAAACATGGCCTAGTCTTCTATGCCATAAAAATGCAGACTTTTCATTTAGTTTGGTTCTTTTAACACCTGTTAAAGTGCTAGTACTGTTTGTGTTATTTTCAACAAGTAAAATTTCTTGTTGAGCCATTGAACAATTTAACTGTAAATAATCATTCATAATAACACCAGAACCAATTTGAACAGAATTTTTAGAAATAAGAATTCCATTACTATCCATAACAAGTCTACAACCAGATTTTACTAAAAGAGAAACTGAAACCAAATTCCTTCTCATGGAAGGTACATAAAAAACATTGTCCAAAACTAACAATTTTCCTAATCCTAAATCGAGCTTTAAGGTTCCAATAGCCTTGACTGCCACTCTCATGCCATTGCCTACACACAGGTTCACTTCATCACTTTTTGGGATTCTCCTCCTTATGAATCCCTGCAAAGAATTAGTAATATGAATAGGTGAGCCTGAATCTACCACCAAGACTGTGGTTCAACATTTATAAGATTAATTTCTAAAGAAAAAACTGTATTAGAAAAAATCTTACCCTTTTTGGCTAACCAATTTTTATAGCCAGTGCAGTCCTTTTTCATGTGTCCTACTCTTTTGCAAAAGTAGCACTTGAACCTAAATGGCCTGTTTTCCTTGGCCACTGCAGCTGTTGAACTCTTAGTTATGGCTTTGATAGGCTTGAGCTTATTCTGGGGCTTTTTCCTTTTAGGCTTCTCAATGAGGTTAATGGTTGTAGCAGGTTCCTTTTCTTCCTTGATCCTAGATTCTTCATCCACACAGATGGATATAAGTTCATCTAAAGTCCAGTTTCCCTTTTGAGAGTTGTAACTGGTCATAAGATGACTAAAACTGTTAGGCAAGGAATGTAGCGCATAATGCACTACCTGCTCATCCCTAACCCCCATCAAGAGCTCCTTGAGTCTGCCATTTATATTGATCATCTTCATAATATGCTCTATAACTCCCCCTGAACCCATGTACTTCAAATCATGAAACTCCTTGGTTAGTCTAGCTGCTTCTGCCTTTTCACTTTCTTTAAACTTAGCACCTATGAGTTCCAAAAAATCTGATGCTAGCTCAGGCTCTTCTATACTTCCCCTGACAGTCTTGGACATAGAGGTACGAATGAGATTCTTAGCCATTCTATTGGATCTATGCCACTTCTTGTAAAGGTCAGTTTCTTTCTTGGTGCTCTTTTCATTCAACTCTATAGGCTTATCCTCAGTAAAGCAATAGTCTATATTCTCATGCATTCCCATATAGTTCTCTACAGAATCTAGCCAAGCTCTATAGTTGGTTCCAGTTAACATCAAGACACTGTTCAAGTTCATGTAGGAGTTACCTAAGGAGCAAAACAAAAATTCATGTGAGTTCTTAATTTGTAAAGAAAATAACATTAAGTTTTCTGCGTTTTATTTAGCTTTAAGCAACCAAAACAAGAACATACAGAAAACCTAAACAATCCATACTTGCATTCATATTAGTCCATAACCAAAAACAATGTTAAGCAACACTTTTGAGCAGAAGCATAACATTCTGGAGTTCTTTATCAATATGCCATGTTCAATGAAAACAAGTTATCCAAAGAAATTTATCCACATCTTTAGACAGAAGAAAAATTTCTAAGTATCCGAATTTATTTTCATCAAGCATGCATATTGCTGTTTTGTATTCTAAAACCATACTTGACCACTTCTTTGGAAGATAAAATTGAAGCATAGTTTTAAAACACAAAACACAATTTCAGTTTTGTTATTCGATCAGGTACTTGATTAGTTACCTGACCAGTTACATGGTCAGTTACCTGACCAGTTACATGGTCAGTTATCTGATCATTGTTTTCTGCCAACATCAATGAAGAATGCTTTGTACATCATAATCACTTATGCCAACAGAAAACCACAAAACCCATGAGTTTTTAACTTTATATTCTACCCAGATTCATCCTTGTAAGAAAATTAAGCTCTCGTATCTGTCAATTTTAATAATGTGTAAACAAAATATGGGAGATTTTTGTTCTTCATGCAATTTTACACAATCACAGATACAATACCATATCATCAATCAATTCATCATGCATATTCAAGCACAATCAAAATTATTTCAATTCCAAGAAACCACAAAACAATCAAGAAATTGTAAATTTCATCCGGTCATCATCTACTCTAACCTAACGCACGCCGGGAATGCAACTAGTGTTCTTGAGCACAATCAAAAACTCAATTATCATGCTTTGAATCGAAATCAATTTCACAGAAAAACCTGTTTTTGCTTTTTCCCCAATTTGCTGCTAAAAATCACAGCGGAAGCATGAATTTGATATTTAACCAGATGCAGCAATCGACTTAAGTAACTTACCTTGATCAGTTACATGACCAGTTACATGGTCAGTTACCTGATCAGTGACTTGGTCAGTTACCTGACCAGTTACTTGATCCGTAAAGCAAAAACCCTTTTTTTTTTCTTTTTTTTTTTTTTGTGTTTGTTTTGCAAAACCCTAAAACGTTTCTGATACTTGTGAGCCTATGCTCTGATACCAATTGTTAGAAACCATAAACATGCTCACAATATATGCACACAATCATAAAAGGGATTAAGGCTTACCTTCGGCAATCACTGGCATGGATTCCATCTTATGCTACAAACACAAACACTGAATATGGCCTTCTGTTACTTACCAACTTGCTTCTCAATGGACAGAACAATATGCAAAACGTCGGTAGTAATCAGGGACCAATTCATCTGTATATATAGGAGACTTAACCCTCAAGAAGCTTCTCATTAAAGCTATCCATATCAGTTTAGGTTTCCTAGTTAGATTCATAATGTAACACTTCATTGTAGTCTTTCTTGCAGACTAATAATAGGATTACTTACCTTAATGAATAGATACACTGCTTCATTAAGTTAAAGCATTGATTTACTGTTTGTATCCATGTTAAACTAGGATTGATATTAAGCTAATCATCAATTACTTTATGATGATATGTGTTATGTCCATATTTGATCTTATAATATTATCATGGTTATTGGCCAGAGCATCAAGTTTGATAGAAAAAGAAATTAAAAAATGGGGCATATAACATAGTACATTGATTATACCTTGACATTACATAGGCTATATATTCTGGAACGGGCTCAGTAGATGGGGAGAAGCAATGTACTTCTGGTGTGTTTCTTAAAAGTATATGTTCCTGGAACCCAAAAGTTATAGGGTCAACAACTCAATTTGTTCATCAAACAAACTAAATATGGATTGTTCATATATTATACCTGTCTTTGAAAATGAAGACCACTGGTGTAGAGGAACAAGTTGAAGATTATGCGGTAACACATTTCTAGGACTCCAATTATTCTAAACATACGAAAGCTAAACTACACTTTTACTGTACATTCCGCAACAGACAAAATGAATGAATAGTTCCCTGACCATTTTATCCTTGGCCTCTGCCTGCTATTTACCCCTCCACATGTGCGTTCTCTGTAGCACCGACTGTTGCTATCGTGTCTCAGACTGTCTCTACACGTGTTAGCTCCGAAGAAAGGGAGAGTGGGAGCGAGAGAGCGCGAACAGGTCTTCGATCTTCAATCGTCTTTGATTTTCATCCATCACTGCTCAACCCAATTGATCCCTTTCTCATTTCAATTAACTACATGGGAAAACTGATTAAGGTTACGGCATTTGCAGAGAAGAGTTTTCAGGCTTGCGATCAGTGTTGAGGTCCAAAGGACAAGTCTCCTGTAAGTAGATTTCGTTGATTCTTCTCATTTAGTTTATGAGTTTGTAATTTGGATTCGATTCTACGCTAAAGTTTCAGTCTTGATTTCAATTAGGTACTTTTGCTCTTTGATTTATGCTATTTTATACAATTGGGTTATCTGGCACAACAAGTTTAAGCATATTTGATTCAGTGAGCGATTGTGTATAATTGATTTCCTATTATAGTTTGCATAATAGTGACTTTTGGGTTTTCAGAGGGTAAAACCATTTGGGTTCTGCGGACGAAGAGAAAAGGAGAGGAGACGGAAAAAAAAAAAAAAAAAAAAAAGAGGGACGAAGAAAATTTGTACTTGGTCACTTCTGTGATCTATTGATTAACAATAGAGAATAAAGATAGATACTTGGAATTACTTCAGTCTTTCTATGAAATTTTGTGAAGTGATTGATTTAATTCTACTGAAATGCTTGAATTACAAGGCTGCTAATATGTGCATCTAATTGGGTTGTCATTGATTTTGGTTGCAGGTTTTGCATATTGTTATTGTTGGTCTTTCAAGTGATTTATCTCTCAGATCAGTTGTGTTCTAGGGGTGAGTTTTTTTTGTTTGTTTAGGAAAGCAAGTGATGGTATACATAAGCAGTTGTTATGTGTGGGATTAAAGAAACTGAAACTGAATACAACTGACATGAAACTGAAAATGAAAGAGTAGAAAAGAAAGTGTGAATACAGCTTAGAAAAATGTTTTGGAAATTGAAGTAAAGATCCAATCTAGGAGGCTGGCAGAAGCAGTGATACGCGCATTTTAATGTGATATTTTAAAGGGCTAAATACTAGTTAGCACCCTGTGGTTTAGGTCCAAAATCAATTCAGTCCTTGGACTTATAATTTCATCAAAAACACCCCTGCACTTTCAATTTTGATCTAATAGGTCCAATTCATTAATATTCTGTTATGGGTTCAAGTTATAGTTGGATTATTTGCTGAAAAACTATTTATTTTTAATAGTAGGACTCACTCCTAAATTGACTATGCAGACCACCTCGACAACACATTATAAAAGATAGGTCATATATGAGCCACATTAATAAGTTAAATAGCTCAATTGTCGAAAAACTAACAAATTGGACCTATTAGATCAAAATTGAAAGTGTAGGGGTGTTTTTGATGAAATTAGAAATTCAGGGACTGAATTGATTTTGGACCTAAACCACAGGGTAGTAATTTGTATTTAGCCCTATTTTAAATGTTAATTCATCACATTTTGCTTAGTTATTCCTTAACGAATCGATTTTTAACTTAATTTCTATTTTTAGGTACATTGGAGTAGATGAAGAAGAAATGAGTGTTACGTTCATAATTACCTAGAAATGATGGAGAAGAATGAAAATGCACTAAAAAGTCAACCTTGAATATTTTCTTACTCCGGCTAGGAGAATCAGAGCCAAGCAAGGAAGAAGGAGCGGCCACCTGACCAAATGAACTCGAAATGAGCTGAAACTCTGCAGATCTATTCTAGACATCCTAAGAAACATTTCTTATGAATAGTGCAAGGGCCAAATAGAAGTGGAAGGCCTTCAAAAAATCAGTCCAATTTTCTGCAGAAGCAAAACTGGAAAACTAGACCTGTGAGGAGTCCAGCAGAATTTCTGGCCCAACCACATGGATTGAAGCTCTGAAAATTGATCAGGATGATCTACACTCATAGAGGAACATTTGATATGAAGAAATCGGAGGCCCAATATGAAGTTTTGATGGAGAAATAATTGAAGAAATAAAATGGCAGAAATTCACCTCCAAATCTGCTAACAACCTTTGTCAAACTTGGAGAGGAAAATCATTCCTAATTGAGAAAAAGATAAGCAAGTTGCAAGCAAGTGGAAAATCTTGAGGAGGAGAATCAAAGTTGCAAGCAAGTGGAAAATCTTGAGGAGGAAAATCAATTCAAGTTGAACAAGTGATAAACAAGTGGGAAGATTTTTTTTTTACAAATTTGTCTAACATATCTAGCCCTTCATTTATGTTCATCTCCACCCTCCATTCATCATTTTTTGGGCTATAAATACACTTCTCCTCTCACTCTCAAAAGATATCTTCCTTCATCCATCTCATCTTCTTTGTCTCTCCATTTCCTTTCCATTTTTCTCTCCATTCTCTAGTTTTAAGTTTCTGCATTTTTAAGCAAAGAGAAGAAGAGAAGAAGAAGCCATGAAGCCTCCTAGCCATCATCATCCACCTTGTGCCGTGATAGTGAAGTCTTGCTTTAAAGATTCAAGATCAACGTCTCAAGCTCTTCATCAACCACTCCCTTCATGGTGTAATTCTATCTTTTTCCTTGTAATTTCTTTTGGTTTTCTTTGTTTAGATTTGTAGAACTATGAATTCTAGTTAACAAATAATGTTAAGGGCAAAGTTTAAAGCCCGTTTATATGTTTTGAGATAAAGTTGTGATTTCTATATGTTGATTTTTATGTTGCTTATGTGAGTTTGTTTAATTAAATTTGCGTTATAGATAACTTTCGTATTTTAATCTTATGTGGTTGCAAACACGTAGGGTTTTGATATGAATGGTGCTAGGTTTAAGAACATGAAATCGACTTTTCGTTTTGTGTAAACTTGAATCAAAGTAGTAAAGGTTTTGTGCAAAGACCGAATTTAATTAAAGAGGATTGCAATTAGGTGTACTTTTCCATACTAAGTTGTACACTTGAGTTGATAGCCTTTCTCTATGTGTAATGCGTTAAACATGACATGATTGACTAGCTTTCTAGGGTTTGATTGCATGTTTGATAGGATTAATCTAGGTGCTTTCGCTTAGGTTAATTAGCATTGAAAAGTAAAAAATGGGAATTCATTTGCTTTCGAATGTTTCACATGATCAACTCCTCTCTCATGACATTTAAAATCAACTATAGGAATTGTAATTGGATTTCTTGCATATGGATGTGGTTTTGATCTTTGTTCCTTGCGTTCCACCCTTGTATATATGTTTTTACATTTTCTTTATTTTATTTATCTTAATTTTCAATTCTATAATTCTTAAACCCCCCCCCCCCCCTTTTTATTTTGTTACTTGTATATATTTATATTCTTTATTTTATTTTTGTAAATAATACTTTATTATTTTAATTCTTTATTTGTTTATACAATTGTATATATTTATATTCTTTATTTTATTTTTGTAAATAATACTTTTCTTTATTTGTTACACAATTACAGGTGTACCCTCAATCCCCGGATAGAACGATCCCTACTTACTTATACTACTAACGATATTTCAGGGTTAAATTATGCGCTTGCTTTTAGCGACATCAAGCAGAAATTGCAGAAGGCTAGGAATTGAAGAAGTTTGCAAGGAAATTCAATTTTTTGTCTATGAAAAATTATTATCTATATCATGTTTATCTACTTTTTACTGATCTACCCGAACTGCTTTTGTTTGATTTTGGCTATATTAATATGTTCCTGAAAACGATTGATCTCAAACTGTTTTTTCTACGATTCGCAGTCTTTATAAGAGATCAACCACTCAGATACAAAAGAAAAGACGGCAAATCAGACTGCATTTTGGAAAAGGTAGATACTGATATTTTGGTTTTTGAGATTGATTGGAATGAATTGAGTACTACTATCTTCATAGTGATTGATTATTGAAATTTTCCAATTCATCAAAACAAAAACCTTTTTTCTTTCTTTGTTTTGTTAATTAAAATATCTGTTGTAGCTTTTGAATATCTACAGAAGCCAAAGTTTTTTCGCACTGTGAAATCAAGAGAACAAATCAAAACCACAGTATTTGTTATATAGCATATAGTTAACAAAGCATCGTTTGTATTAAATAATTCCAATTTATCTTACATAATACACATGTGAATGAAAAACTTCTCAGTAAAGCTAATACATGGATATAGGTGTTACTTTGTGTGAACTTCATTTTGACTGTTATCAGCTAACAGAATACCTTTCATGGTCACAATTCTAGCTCTGAAATCTTAGAATGAAAGCACCAAAGCCATCTCTCTTTGCATTCTAAACTGTTTATAGTAGGTAATAACAGTGAACATTGTGATCTTTTACCGTACTTTTTTTTTTTGGTCCTGAATTTCAGTCATTGGGTTGAATATCTCAACATTTTAATAACTTTGATTTTTTGCATTTCTATGTATTATCAAATTTCTTCTCTGATTTTCATGTTTCAAACACGAGATAGATTTGAATTTAGCATGATAACTTGCAGCTACAGTTCACCTGTTGAACCAGTTTTAGAAACAACAATGTTAATGCACTGGCTACCTTTATTAGATTATCAGAATATATTAGTTTTTGCATTTAGGTTTAATTAGACCAATATAGTTTGTCTTTTCTTCCCTTGAATTGCAATGTGACATAGTTTCATAATTTACATACTCAATAAGCATAAGAAATATGTATGAACAAAAGTCCATCTTCCTTTTTCACACTTAGAAATATGCAAATTACTGATAGATTTTCTGTTTTCTTACAGCAAAAAAATTCTCTGCACACGCTCACAAAAAAAAACTTGGCTGACCAAAACAGAATTAGCAGGAGGCTACCTGACACTAATCAATTTACATCTACAAGGTAAATATATTTCTCAAAATAAAATCACATATACCTTTTATCTTCTTTAAAGTTCAGCGTATTATTTTAATGTCATTCGTTTACCATCTGATATTCATACAGTTCTATTTCGAAGTACCTTTGGTCACTCTAACTCAACTGTAGATTTTGAATTGAACTTTTTTGCACTATTGTTTCTACTTTTTCTACACAATATCTTATTTGATATAGATAATTACAAATTGTTATGCATTATTTTACATTAAATTGACAGAACAATGGGCCACACTCTGATTGGTGAAATCAAAAGCATTTCAATTGAATTTCAAGTTAAGAGCTTAAAAATAATACACTCTGATTATGGAGGCCAAAGAAGATAAAAGGTATTTAGCTCACTGATTTGTATTTGTATTTTTGTTTAATACTTATGATGATTTAGTTCACTGATTTGTATTTGTATTTTTGTTTTTTGAACAGCTCCGAAATTGAAATTCATTGATAGTCTGAGAGAGGAAGATTTGACTAAAATCAAATAGAAAAGGTTTCATCTGTGAACATACTTCTTTTCTTATTTCTTTTTCTTTCTTTAGCTATCCTTTGATTTTAATGAAATTTACAGCAGCTTACTGATTCAGCAAAGCACAATAGAACGGCTTTGAGTCTGAGTTTATTTGAGGATCTTCACTTACAGAGGTTGCTCTCTAGGTTAGTCAAGTAATTAAATCTATGTTTTAGTTGAATTTTTGATCTTCTTTCTCAGTTCAAATGAATTTCCTAACATTCAATCATTTTCAAAGACGTACAAGTTTTTCTTTTCTTAGTTTCTGGCAAGTCTAAATGAATACTTTCTGATATTTTCCATGAACTTGCATATATGATTATTTGAAAGAAAAAAAAAAGAACAAGGTGACAAAGTTGTAGTAGGTGATTTAACTCTCTGTTTTGTTTCTATTATTTTTATTAATTTGATAGTTTGATATCTTATTATATGCTCCGATTCATAATTTTTGGATTTTGTTGTTCATCCAATACAGAAAAAGAGAGGAGACAAAACAAAGAGAGAGAACAGGGAATAAGGAAAAGAAACAGAAGAGAGAGGCGGAAAGTTGTTACTCAAAACAAAATAAGTGGAAGGTATTTGTGATTTTGTGCGAATTTGATTAGAAATTTTTTGCGGATCCTGTATTTGATCGGTCAAGGATTGAATGCTTCAGAATTCAATACTTGCTGATAAAGAATCAGGTTTTCAATGATTTGGTGTTTTCACAGTTACCACATATATTTGTTACGCTGTTTGTGTTGTTTGTGCATATATATTGACTTTACTTTCAACCATATGAAAACACTATCCTGTATGTCTTGGTTGTATCTAAGCAGACCATTCTACTTCGTGTGGAGGTAGTGCAGTAGCTGCTGATGTCTTTCTACAACTGCAGCAATTGGATGTTCACTGATACACAGATTTGGAAGCTTAAGATATTGCGCTCCAAGGTTAGCATAATCACCAACTACACAAATGAAATCAGCACATTCCCCAAACAATGCTGACTTTGTGAAATCAGCAATAGCCATTCATTCTTAATAAAATTTATCAAATGTACATTGCAGGAGCTTCAGAATAACAACAAGCCAAACCGCTAATTTTCAAGCCAACATCCATCAAACAGTTCTCATTATTGTCTTTCATCTATTGCTTTATTAGACGATACATACCAAGTTTGATTTGAAGTTATTGATTCCAGTGAGAAATTCGTGTAACATATTTTAATCATTCTTTAATGAAGGTGTACAACAGAAACATTCTGCTATGGCAGTAACATATAACAGTAATTCTAGCAGCAAAGCGCGGGCGCGTATTACTAGTTATAACTAGGGGTAATTCCCGTTTGCCCAAAATTCTTAGGTATTGTTCCCAAATGCACCAAACCTTCCGTATCTTACTATTTGCTTAGGAAAGGACTAAAAAGGGTTTGTTCCTATGCTATTTTGAATTTTTAGAGCTTTTGCCTTCCTCAGAGACTTTATTAAAAAACAAAGACGAAAACAAAACTAGCCTTCAACATGCCCAATTTTCTCCTAACGGCTTCCTGCCTAGCGGATACTTTAACAGGCGGAATCACTGCTGCTTGTCTTAATCTTAGTTTTAAAACTGGTTTCGTCTGTTTAGCAAAAACTTTTCAATTTTCAAAAGGCAAATAGGAAATGGATGGTGATGTTTGTAGATGGTATGCAGGAATGAGAAAATAACTATAGATAGAACAACGACATAAAATAGAAGTTTTAATAAAGGTTTTGACAAACCGGGTGGGTATCTTTTATTTATTCAACAGTAATACATGCTAATAATTCAGAGCCTCATCCTCAGGTAAACAGCAAAAGCTGTTTAGCTAGCCATGAGAATGAGATCAGATACTTACTTGTAATGAAAGCACACTATTGCTGAATAAGAAACACACTGCTACTATGGCTTTCGTACTTCTTGAGTGAAGACTCTTCCCTCAATTTTCTGATGCCTCACAAATGAAACTTCAAACTCTTTATATAGAGAGCGGAACTCAAACTAGAATTTAAAACAGAAAAATATACAGGACAGCTCCGTGACCAACTTTTGCTTTTCTGAGTGCTCCTGCTGGTGGAGGTCGGGAAGAGAAAAACAAAAGCATAGGTGAAAGTGAATTGCTTTCCGTCATTTCTTTTTGACAAGTAGCATTAACTTTTCTCAAAGTCAAAAGGTGCTACAGTATTCTGCTTTTGGACAATTCACCTGTTTTTCACCCGTGATGCTACATGTTCTCGTCTGTTTCTGAATGGTAGCCAAAAACAAAGGAGCTGTTGTCTGCTTGGGCCATTCTAACAGTAGTAGCATTGTCTTCAACGTCAGTATCGACATACATCTTATAGTGGTTGTCAATTTCAAGCTTTTCCACCCACCGCATGCATGCCATAGTTGAATCTATCTCTTTTCTGGTGAGAGATAGGAATAGGTCACTGCTGACTACGTCAGGATGATCGTAGGCAGTGATTATTATCTTTTCTCCTGCTGCCAGGAAGGTGTTGCTGATGTCTTCAGAGATGATCTTTTTTATGTATTCCAGAGCCATAGCCTTCATCCAAGGAATGCTTGAATTTGGTTGACCATTGTATGCTACACAGGCTGGTTGAAGATATTTCCTTTGAATGATTCTAACATAATGATAGGGAGGAATATATTCAAGTTCTCCGTTTGCCTTCTGACTCCATTCTGGGGGAGTAGATCTGAACTTCAGACGAAGTGTACAGTCATTTCTCCTGATGTTTTTGACTGTGTTGACAATAATAGGTGGCAAACCCTTGAGATCATCAGTAGTTTTAGTCCACAGATTATGGACAAAACCATTTTCAACAAGCCAAAGCTTGTGTTCTTGAGGATGTTCACTCTGAACATTTACCAGGTATCTTCCAACATAAGGTCCAGCAACAATGAAGAGCGTTGGAGGAACTAGGTCTTCTGAATTGTGCCTTCCTATCAGATTGTGGAATTCATGCCACTCTGATTCATTAAGTGCCATTATAGGAACTTTAGCACTTTCTGGACTTTCGAGGAAGGATATTTTTTCTTTTCTTACAGCACTCTGCTGTATATAGATTTCTTCAGTCTGTGGTCTGGCATTCTCATACAGTTCTTCAGCTAGAGCAAAGAGAGCTGGGAACATTAGACCACTGCTTCTTTCTTGAAAGGCAAATAAAAGATTATCCAGGATTGCCTTCTGGTGATAAGCTAGTCTCCTGCCAGTTCTGAACACAGGAGTATCAAAAGTTCTTAATTCATAATTAAAAACATTTATAACTCCACTAGGAGTTGGTCTGCTTTTTGGCAAAGCAGCAGCCATCAACGGTCTTGAGGAGCCTTTACCGTCTGCCGTTTGAGACGGGCTAGCCAATCCTTTACCCTGGGATTGATCAGTTGAGGCCAAGCCTTTTGAGCTTAGCAGAAACCTTTTAAGGATTTTTTCTTTGGTTTCTTTTGGATCTTCTTCAGGTTCCTGTTCTTTCCCAGGCCTTTTACTTCTGGGATTACGACCTTCGTCGTCTTCTCTTTGGCTGAACATTGCCAATTCTCTGGTCAATGCGTCTGGAAGATAGTTCTTGTTGCCTGCAATTAATTCAACAGTATAATCATATTGGTTAAGAAACAATTGCCAGTTTGCTAATCTTCCTCTGTCAGCAGCTTTATCAAGTTTAAAATTTTTGAAATTCTTTACTCTGGCACAATCGGTGCGAACAGTAAAGGGTTTTCCAAGAAAAGCTGGAGAGTTTAAAATCGTTTTCTTGACAGCCAAAATTTCTTTTTCCCCTGTGGGATAATTCAGTTCTGCAGGGCTAAACTTGCCACTACAAAATTTGCAAATTTTTTCAATGTTGGTTTCAGGCGCTTTCGCCAAAACAACACCAGACCAGTAATTATCACTCGCATCAGTTTGGAGGATAATCTCATCATTCTCTTCTGGTTGTTGGAGAGGAGGGAGGTGTTTGCAGAGATTTTTTATCTGCTTCACGATCTTTTCATCATCTTCTGTAAAGTTCCATTTTCTCTTGGAACTAGTCTTGGGGGATAACATTGCTGTTAATCCTGATATTTTAGGGATGAAATCTCTCCCATAATTTATGACACCAAGGAATCTCTCTAGACTCTTAGCATCAAGAATCTTGTCTGGGAACTTCCAGATCTTTTCAAGAATATGGGGTTGGAGTTTTATCACTCCATTCTTGATGTTTATCCCTAGAAAATCAACTTCATCAAGGATAAAGAAGATTTTCTTTTCTCCTAGGATAATTCCATGCTGAACTATCAGCTTTGCTACCTCATGGAGGTGTTTCATGTGTTCTTCTCTTTTTTTGGAGAAGACCAGGATGTCATCTATATAGACGACGCAGAACTCCGCCACATGCTTGAAGATGTTGTCCATCTTTCTTTGGAAGATTGAGGGAGCTTGCTTTAGACCAAAAGGCATTACCAGCCACTCGTAATGACCTTGTGGTGTTCCAAATGCAGTGAGAGGGATACTCTCTGGATGCATCTTGACTTGCCAGAAACCCGACTTTGCATCGAATTTCGAAAAGACTTTAGCTCCTCTGAGCTGGTTGATCAGGACTCTGACTTGAGCGATCTGATATCCGTCTTTGACAGTCTTCTTATTGACATCTCTGTAGTCAATAACCATTCTAGCTTTTCCTCGTAGATTCTCTGCATGATTTCTCACATAGAATGCTGGAGCATGATGAGGGCTAGTGGAATGTTGAATTAATCTCTTTTTCAGGAGATCTTCAATATCATTTCTGAATTCTTTTTGATCTTCCTCTTTGTACTGAGGAATGGCTTTGACATGGCAGATAGCGTTCATGTCATGCAATCTTAATTCACAGACCACTGGGTCTTTTTCCCAAAACTTTTGAGGATTTGTATCCACATTCTGTTCTAGTAGTTTCTTGATTTTTTCAAGAGTGGGAATTTGCTGAGACTCAAGCTTGTTCTGAAAGTGCTTGAGGTTATGCTCATGGATGAAAATAGCTTCTTCATTTTCGCTAGTTTCTTCTTTTCTTCTTCTTCTTCTGAAGATTCTTCAACAAGCAATTCTTGTTGTTGTTTGATTTGGAGTATGGGCTCAAACTTGGGTTTGTAGGGGGTAAGATCACCACTATTCTGTTGCGATCTCTGATAATGAGTAGTAAAACCGGGACCTACCACACTGAATGCATGTGTGAGTCGGTCTGCCCAGAACACCCGTTCTCCTTTTCTGAAGCCTATCGCTTCTTCATCCTGAATGAATCGTTGTTGGAGAATAAAATCATTTCCAATCAGGAAATCTGATCCTTGGCCTTCAGATTGCCAAACATTCTGGATGATAAATGTTCCTCCACCAATGGTGATATGAACATTTTTTGCTACTTTTTTCATGGTGAGATGGCTTCCATCAAATGTAACACCAGTAGCTGATTTTTTCTTATCTTCTTTCCAGAGTTCATCTGGAATTGCAAATCTCTTTGCAACAGTAAATCCCGATCCATTATCTACAAAGGCATGTAGATGATATTTTTTATGATCAGGGAATTTTAGTCCAATCTCTATGTAGTTGCTGTATTTACTTGTAGAGACGACTTTCGACTGATGGAGCTCATTTTCCTGAGCTTGTTCCGTTGGACTGAATGGTTTGCATTCTTCTGGAACATTTTCCTGATTAGGTGATTTAGCAATATCATCCCAATATGTAGGAATTATCTCTTTGTTGTCTGGATCGTTGAACCAGGACGGAGGATCGTATCTGACTTTATAATCAAACTTGCCGGAAGGTTGGCCAAGTAGATCCCATGTGTCAGTAGCCTCTTGTCTTTCTAAGAGATGAATAGTTTCTGGTGGTTTCACCAGTTCAACATTTTCTGGTATTTCAACCAGTTCAATATCCGTATCGATTTTTTCTTCATCGATGATTTCTTCCTTTTTTGCTGAGGAAGAAGGTTATTCCATGGTTTCCTGGAACAGAGTTTCTACTTCTTTTGCCTTTTGTTCGGCAAAATACTCTTCATATTCTTGTTCAACCAGCTGGCTGACCAGACCATTCTTGGTTTTTCTTCTTGCTTCAGCTATGAAGCATTCTTTATGATAAGTCTTCTTAGACTCTTCACAGAACATAGGAAGACCATTCTTTTCGTGACAGAAGCAGTAGTCACAAACGAATGAACCAGGGTTCACCTGATATGAAGACATGAAGGATTCTGTCTTGCTTTCTTCCCAGTTTTTGATTTTCAAAACATTCATTTGTCTGGATTCGAAGTACTCTACTTCAGAATCAATCTCAGACTCTTCTGATGAAGTTTCGTCTTCAGTCCAGGCAGAGTAGACTGACCTGTTGTCTTCTTCATCAGAATAGGCTATTTCGTAGCCTTTCATATTTGCTACTTCTACTATTTGCTCATATTCTTCAAAAAGAGCCTTAGTAGATCTTTTACCCTTTTCTGGGCATTCATTCGCATAGTGTCCTTCAGCTTTACACAACCAACATCTGCAAGCTTTCTTGCTAGGTTGTTTATGCTGAGAAGTATTCTTCTTTTTCTTGAAGAATTTCTTTTCTGGACCTTTTTTTTGTTGCTTCTGGTAATTGGAACTTCTCTTGAACTTCCAATTCTTCTTCTGATTACTCTTTTTGAATTTTTTAGAGTAATATTTTTCTTTTTTCTTTTTCCTATGGAATTTGGATTCATGACATCCCCAGTTTGTGGGCATATCTAATATTCCATAGCAGAAGTTTTCAACTCCTTTAAGTTGCTTCTTGGCCATCTTAGCTCTAAGATTGGCTTTGCATTGCTCCTTCAGTAGTTGCCGGATTCTGTCGGCAATTCCTCCAACTGAAAATCTTTCAATTGGTTTTTCAGCTATGCTTTCTCTCACAGCTGTTCTCCATGGTTCAGGGAGCTTTCTGTGCAACAGGTTGACTAGATCAGTATTCTCTAGTTCACCAATGGTACAATAATATTCCTGAAACTCATTCAGGTATTCTTCGAAATATCTCATGTCACAGATTTTGAGAGCATAGATATTCGATTTTGCCGTTTCTTTAGCTTTATCACTCAGATTTGAGAGATCTCCACAGAACTGATCGTACAGAGGTACTGCAAAATCATACGGAGATTTTGAATTTTTTATCTCTTCAAGCCAGTCTCTTCCTCTGGCGGTTTCTTTGAAGGATAGGTAGTACTTTTTTGCCACTCCAGTGAGAGTAGTTTCATAGTACACCTGCAAATCTGGTGCTTCAAATTTTCCAAGGGTAAGTGCAGAGGCCATCATCAGGCTGTCTACCCATTGATCAATAGTTTTTCTTTTGTCTAGACTCTTGTCTAGATTCAACCAGATTCCGTAGTTGGTGATAGGAACTCTGGGCAGATTGTCCTCTGGGACAAATCTTTGGGAATTTCTTTCTCCTTTTTTACCCGTATGGGCTTTTTGGAATGGGAGTTTTGTTTCCCTTGTTTCTTTTTTGATGAAAGTTCTGGAGCTTTCTCCATCTTCCATTTCAATATCTTGATAAGGAAAGACTTTTCTGGTCTTTCTGATTTTGAACTCTTTCATTGCTTCGATTAGTTTTTCTAATCGTTCAGGATTTTCACAATTCTCAGCTTCTTCATAAAGATCATAGAGTCTCTTGACTCTGAGCATATGGATTGGTCTGTTTAGATCAGCTTCCAGATCTTCTTCTGATATTGGCTCTTCTATAGTGGGTTTTGTACCACTGACACTAGCTTCTCTTGTGCTGTAGCTTTTTCTCAGAAGATTGCTGTTTATCCTGAGGTTCTCAGGACAGACATCACTTTTTCTGTGATTGTCGAAGTTGAGGCTGATTTCTCCAGTTCTTCTACTCTCGTAGATCTTTGCTTTTGCTCTTTCCGGTTGCTTTTTTGGACCGGATAATTTCCATTCAAGAGGAAATGTTACTTCGTTCCAAGTAACTTTGTGGATCTGCTGTGAATGGTTCTTCTGATTGGTGAGGAATCCAGTAGTAAGACCTGGGATATTTGTAATCCTTGTCTTAGGGGCTACTGTAGTACTCATCAATTTATAGTATATCCTGTATACTATTGCTAGTTCCTGCATATCTTCTTTCATGGATATGCCATCTGTCTTGACTCTCAGTCTGAGACAATGAGCTGCATCTTTTAAGCTGGTGGTGAAGTTGGGGAAGCAGTTGAAATATGCCACTTGGTCGCATAGGGATGCCTCAAGTGTTCCCAACAGACTAGCTTGGAAGTCTGTTAACCTGTTGTCCTGTAGTACACATAGGACGGAACAGTTTATACCTTCTCGAGCAAGCAGATTTATGCCTACTTGGACTGCTCCAATATGCATAAATTGATATTTTTTGGCTTGTGCTCTGGCAACTTCTGCTGAAGTGATCAGTAGAAGATCAGTCTCTCCACCTGCGGTTGCTGGGGTTGTAATCTCCAGTAGTTTAAAATAATGGCTGTCCATTAAATCAAACTTTCCTCTTTTATAGATCTGTTTGAAATCTACTTGGGGATTGAGGAATTTTTTACTTCTTGTTCAATCTCATTGAACTCGAATTCTTCAACATTTAGGAGTTGAACTCCTTTCTTTTTTCCAAAGATGCTTAACATCTTCATTTCTCTTTTTTCCGGGTTTTCATACCGGATACTAGTCTGACTAGTAGATGGTTCCAGAAAAATCATGTTAGGAACACGATTTGTATCTGGTTTTTCTAATGGTTTAAATCCATTAGTCTTCTTCTTTACTGTAGGCAATTTCTTTTCCTTCAGTATAGAATCCAGCGTTTTTTGCTGTTCTTTGATTTTTCTACTAACACTCGTTAGTTTTTCTTCTTCCGTTTTTGGAAGATCTTTGATATAATCCAGTTTGTTTTCCAATCTTTCCAATTTGTGGATTATAGCAGGAAATTTTTCTAGAGTCGACTGACATCTAGATACTTCTAATAACAGCTTCTGATATTTCTCATCAGAAGATTTCAGTAGAGAATTTATTTTCTCTAATAACAATTCTGACATTGTCCCCATTAAGGAGGGGTTCTCCTTGAGCTGTTTTACAAGCTCTGATACCAGTGATGTGCGGATCTAACCAATGCTCAAATAATCCAGAGGTTTTTGTTCCTCTTTAAGAACATATAACAGATTATCAATCTCTTGCTCTATTTTATAGATTCTAGTCTGTAGTCTATAAATGATATCCCAATAGTTAGGTGATTCCCTATCAAGATTATCTCTATAGGTTTTTAGTTTTCTCAATTTTTCTCTTTCCTTTTGCAGTTCTTTGCTTGTAGTTTTACAGATGGCTACTAATTCGAGTCTGTCAACAATCGAAATTATGAATAGTAAAGTGTACTGTTTACCTTTAGGATAGAGGATAAATTCGTATCATGCTTCTGTTTGAACAATAAAAAATGGGCCCACCACGTTTCATCAAAGCTTAAAAAGAAACAAAAGAACATACTATGCAAAAGATATCTTAAAGGATATGATCGGGAGAGAAAAAGGAAGAGTTGGGTGAGAAGGAAAGAAAAGGACAGAAGTCTGGGTGGAGAGGAACAAAAATAGTTTAGTGGGGTTTTTGGGAAGTATTTTACCAGAAACCGGGTGTAGGAGCATTATCCCTTATAACTATACTAAAACGCAAACCAGATGAGGACAAACAAAATGAATAGTAAAAGGACGTTTTTGCCCTTTTATGTTTAGAGGAATTGCATAGGCCACCTGTTGATCTGCTAAGACACCACCTAATTCTCTACTTCTCGCGTGTGTTCGTTTCTTTGCTGAGCAGAAACAGATACAGGCTGAGTGAGAGATAGAGAGGTGTTTGTTTTATGGTTGTTTGCTCGATCTGTGCAGAAAGGGTGAGTGGTTTGTTTTTCACAACTTATTATATCGATCGGATTTGTCTTCCCCTGTATATGCCGCTGTTTCCGGTTAGATTTTTGGTTCGGGTGAGTGGTTTTTGAGATTGGTGTGGTTGTTTTTTTTTTTTTGTTCTAATTTTGAGATTTTTCTTTTGTTTTTGTTGTTGATTATAGCCTATGGTGGAATTCAATTCCTCAAGGTATTGTTAAACCCATCCATGGTGTTTAGTTGGTAATTTCGATTTGGTTTGTAAGGTTGGGTTATCTCCACGTCGCTCAGCTCGCAGGTACATGTTGCTCTGCTTTTACTTGCTCTGTTTTTGGTGGATTTGGATTTGAGTTTTGGGTCCAAAGGTTCTGATTTGGTGATGAATTGGGTGCATGGGCAAGGCAGAAGGGCTTTCGTTTGGAACTGTTCGATTCAAAGCATAGGGAAAGAATGCGGCAGAGTGCTCTGGTTAATAATGGGGTGAGTTTAGAAAACCACAAGGTTTTGTTCTAATTGAGTTTGGGTCTACGTTTTTGAGCAATTTGGTTTGAACTTGCCCAAGTTGTGTGGTTATCAAAGACTAATGATCATGACTTACTATGTAGCTATGTAGTCTGAATTTGAAATTAGTACAGTCCTATGTAGTCTGAATTTAAATTTAGTTGTATGGCAGTTGTGACCAAGTGACTAGATTGCTGATCAAAATTGCAATTTGATCTTTCTGGCTTTTTTTTAGTTGTTCATTCCAAATTGTGTATGAAGATGCATTTAAGCATGAAAGAGAGAACATAAACTTTGATTGAAGTATATGATAAACTGATAATATAGTGATATAAGGAATGTAAACAAAATGTCAGTTAAACTGCAGTCATAATCTAGCTGAAATTCATTTTGTTGGGATTACAAATTTACAATGCTGTTTTGGATATATACCCTCTCAATGTGCAGTTATCTTTTTTATTTTTTTATTTTTATTAATTCTATTTCTCAATAAATAAATGAGCAGATGAATCAGTAGTTACATTTGTTATTATATTTTGTTATTATATTTTTTTTTCAACATAGATCGTGTTTTTCATTCTTCTGCAGGTTGAGAGCTGGGATGCTTCTTATTGGTGGTATACATATCGTTTGCGTTATTTGTACAAAAGGAACATTTATTTTCATTGGTGGTATACTTATCTTTTGATTCTTATCTTCCAGCTTATATTAAAGCATGAAGCGTTTATTTTGTTTAATTTATGAATTGCTGTACATTCATCTATGAATACAGGTTTTGAATTACACTAATGTGTCTGCTGGAGCAAGGGACAACTTCCAAAACCAATTTTCGTTTGGAAGCCAAGATGGTGGCAGCATCCATTCATTTTATGATGTCGTTGTTAATCCACTTGACAAACAAGCATCATGATCAAAATCTGACAAGAGAAGGCGATTAATGTTAAAAGGTTCTGTTTATAGCAGTATTCAAGGTGATCGCTTTTTGTTTTGTGTTTTAATAGTGCTGGTCCAAATATGTTTTGAATTTCCTATTCATATCAAATTCTTATTGTGAAATTGCTTGCTGTATGTAGTGGGAGCATCGTAGCTAAAATCAGACAAGAGGAAGCAGTTAATATTACAAGGTGTGGTTCATAATGGGTGCATGAATAATAATTTACTTGGATGTGAGTTGCAAGCTGGGACAAGTAAAATTGGCCAAGCCTCATATCAAAAAAAATATTCAAGGTCATTAACCCGTTTTTAATGAACAGTTGAAGACTCAGCTGAAGACTGAATGTAAATGGTTTACCAGCCTTCACATGTTTTGGCCAAGCCTAACCATTTTTCGCATAATGTACATAAACAACTACTTGGTTAGCATGTGTATTTTTGGAAATCTGGCTAAAATACCATATTTGAAATCTGGAAAAGGCACCAGATTTTTGGTTAGCATGTAAAGTCTTTGACCTACCAGATTTGGAATCTGGTGTACTGTAGTTCTGATGTAAATTCAACGATATCAATAGCGTACCTGCAGCACCGCGCGGGCTTTTTGCCTAGTTAATCCTATAAAGAAGTAGTTCCTAGTCACTCCCGGATACATTCATTTCTTAGGCTTTCAAAGCCAAGGAATGAAGTAAAGTTGGCAACAAGTAAAGAAACAGGTCATGATCAAGTAACTTGTAACAACCAAAGAGCCTTGCCACAAGTAATGATCAAGGCTTCAAACTACCAGGCTTTGTGATCACACCTAAAGATTTATAATTTTGCCTAACTTCTGTCAGTCAACCAAACAAGTACGTGTGTACTAGCATTTTGAGCATTGGGAATCATGGCATTGTACATATATGGATAGCTTAAATAGAAAACAAAGTTAATTTTAAAAGACTCTAAATAGGTCCCAACAATGACAAATTTTCCAATGGCACAAATGTTAAACCCAAAATAGGAAGCAAAAGAAAAATCACAATGGCCGCTTAAATAATAGAAACAAGTTGTTGCTGCAATATCATATTTCCCAATATGATGCATCTCATACCATGCTGAAACATTTCTTAAACAAAAAGATAATTGGGTTTTGTTTTTCTCAAAGAACCAACGTTCTTGTTCCACCAGTGGGGAGCATAACAAGACATGGTCATTAGTCATAATGACAATCATCATTATCACAATTTCACAATGTGTTCATTAATTCTGAGTCATAAGAACTATAGTAAGGTATACCGACCTTTGTTTTCTGCAAGACACGGCCAATGGGCTCTTCCATGTCTGCAAGTTCATTGATAGACTTTTCAAGTGCAAAAATCTGTAGATATCAAAAATAAGATGTTAATCCACAACCAAGTGATATGGGATTAAAAGATCAAACAATATTTTAACTAAAAAAGTGAAAGAGGACTATAAGGTGTCTGCAAGGTCGTTGATAGATTTTGCTAGTGCAAAAATCTGTAGATACAAAAATTAAGATTTTAATCCAAACCAACTAACCAAGTTATAGGGGATTAAAATATCAAACAATATTTTAACTAAGAAAGTGAAAGAGGACTATATCTGAACACGAGGAAACCTGCAAGAAGAATTACAATCCCACAAAGAGGCAACCTAAGCATGTTCCTCCTGATTTGTTTATGAAAACTATACCCAAAGCTATCATCAGAATCTATAGAAGATTAATTATAATCAAATGACTATGTATACACAATCAGAATTCTTATTTCTATCTAATTCAGGTTTCGCTTTATGTTTGTCAGATATGAATCTATTATCAAGACATAAAGTTTATCATCTTATATTGATCACGCAAACAAACCTACACACATAAAGTTGCCACCCCCAACTGTAATTCTTCTACACAAGATCATTTTTCTTACGAAAATTTACCCTATTTCAAAACCACTTGATTCTTAAACCCATAAGTTAACCTTCTCAACAATCAATGATCAATATTGAGATGAACTAATAACAACAGCAAAAACATCAAACAAGTCAACTTTAATGTTGTTGTGGCTCACCTGAAAAGATTTAGGAACTATATCATCACGAAGTGAACATGGTTTCACCAATTGCAGCAGCTGTACAATCCAGGCCCTACCAAATCTGCCATTAATTTAACCGACTCAACTCTACACACCTCACTGCTCCCCAAAACAAAAAAAATAAAAAAAATAAAGGTTGACAATTAAACACACAGAACACAAAGATATAGTAGCACAAAATAAATGAAAATAACAAAGCTTTAACCACCTAGAACAAAGAAAATTAGTTTGACTTGAAAGCAAGAAACAATGGAAAGAAAATTGAAATAAAGACAAGAGGACAACTGCCAATGTCAAGAATATAGTAAGACGGGAGTGATCGAAACTAATCAAACCATATTATTCAAATACTAATAGACGCATCATTACCTAAACTGGAGAAACTACATTGCAAAAACAAAGTTCCCAAAATTATTAGAAAAGTGGAGGGCAAGAGAAAGAAAATGTGAAATACTTACAGCATTAGTAAAAGCTGATAAAACTTCAAGCTTCTTGCACCTAATTTAAAGAATAAAAGGAAATCACAACTCACACGATTCTCAAATCCAAAAGCTTATCAACAAAACAACTCACCATTTTCAGTGACATAGACATACCAATCTTACCCATAACTCCATAAGTATAGAGTCCATCAGGCTTCTTTCGAGAACCAGCCATTGCGACCATCAAAAACGTCAAGAAGCCACACCCAAAAGTTAAATGAAATGCAACAGACACCAAATCTGAAAACACACAACAGAGGAAACCAAGTACAATTTAACAAAAATGTGTAAATTATATCACAAAATTACAAACTCAAATCAAATCGAATCAAGCATTGATTCATTGACCGGTACCTTGGCCTCGTCCACATGCTTCCAGCAACTGGGCTCGTCGCCATCTCAAGTAGCCTCGTCATCTTTGGGTTTGGCAGTGTTTCTGGTGGCTTCCTCTGGGTAGCTCACACAGAATGCTATACCGTCTGGGGTACCGATTCAACTCCCGGATCCTGAACCGATAACACAGCTTTAGAGGGGTAAACCGTACCGGATGGTTTACGCCTCTCCGATGCTTGAGTGAGACACTGATATATAAGTGAATCAAGTAAATAGTGGATAAAGGAGTTATTACCCATAAAAGGTAGTTGTACTGATGCTTTAATACTCGAACATGGTAAAGGAGTTTCCTCTATCTTCGAGGTGGGACACATGTTGTTCTTCTGATGCCATATCAGCTCTCCTGTTGTGTAATTAGATAGGCTGTGCTGGCCTTGCCCCGAGCCCTGGATGGCCGGGGTGACATCCCATATGAGGCCCGCCATGGTGGGTCGTGAACCCGGCCCATGGCATAGTGCTTGGGAGTACCGAAAGGCCCCCACCGATAGTGCCAAACCTAGTGAAGACTTCCCTAGTATGTATAGGCAGTACCAGAAGAGCCGCAGAACTGCATAATTTCTCTGCCTTTGAGTTTATCTTGGATTGAAGAAGAAATCGAGAGATTAGGTGAAGGCTTCCATCTTCTGGAGACTAAGCTCACCGTCCTTGGAGCCGGAGAGAGCGAACTGACCGTCGGGATTGGCAGATGCTAGGAACGGAGCGAGATCCCCTTTACTACCAACATCCCCTTTCTACATCCTTTGGTCCTTCCAATTATAATTAATCTTTTGAGAGATGAGATATGGGTTTAAGGCACTACTAAGGCCGAGAGAGAGAATGGGGAAATTTAGGTTAAGATAGGAACAGGGTTTGAGAGAGAGAGAGAGAGAGAGAGAGAGAGAGAGAGAGAGAGTATTTAGGAGATGGCGGTAGAGATAGATTTGGGTGGTCTTCTTATCATAGATGGAAAGCAAGGAGAAGGACGACGTTGGCTCCATTGATTATGATTGGATTTGAACAAGGACTAAGAGAAATTGATCATAAGGGGGATTATGTCACTGAAGGAGAAAAAGAGAGAGGGGGAATGAGTGAGCACGGATGGGAAATAGTGAACGAGTCTTATGCCAAAATTGACGCATTTGGTTTCCTAAAAGAAAAGGTGGAAAAAAGACTCCAAACATGGAGGGAGAAAACGTTAAGTGCAGCTGGGAAGGAAGTACTTCTCAAATCAGTCATCCAATCTATCCCAACCTATGTGATGAGTTGTTTTGAAATCCCAAAGCAATTGTGTCGTGACATGCACCAACTCATGGCTAGGTTTTGGTGGAGAGATAAGGGGGAGGCTCACAAAATTCATTGGGTTGCTTGGGAAAAGCTATGTGCTTCTAAGGAGGAGGGGGGACTAGGGTTTCGAAATTTGATGTTATTCAACCTGTCTCTCTTGGCGAAGCAAGGCTAGAGGCTCCTAACAAACCCGGATTCCTTGGCAGCCAGAGTCTTCAAGACGAGGTATTACCCAAATTCTGACTTTCTACATGCTTCCCCTATGAAAAACATGTCCTTCACTTGGCGTAGTATACTTGCGGGCAGAGAAGTACTTGAAAAAGAAATGAGATACCAAATTGGCAGTGGAACTAGGGTTAATATATGGAGGGATCCTTGGCTGCCTTTGCCTTATTCCTTCAGACCCTTTTCACGGCCAATGGAGGGGACCTCTGAGTGGAGAGTTGCAGATCGCATCGATGCGGAGATCAGTGAGTGGATTAAGCCATTGGTTGACGAACTATTCACTAAGATGGAGAGCGATTTGATTTTGGGTATTCCATTGAGTTTGTGACAAATTGATGATCGTTGGATGTGGCACTTTGATAAAAAAGGGGTGTATAGCGTTAAAAGTGGATACCGAGTTGCATGTAATACTGAAGGCAGAACTGATAGAGCATCGACATCATCTCCTCCGGTGTGGCGCTGGAAAGCAGTTTGGAGGGCTAATGTTCCTCCGAAAATCAGAACATTTGCATGGAGATTGATGCGTGGCATCTTGCCTACGCGCGCTGCATTGTCAAAAAGGGTGCCCATTGAAAATCCTAATTGTCTTTTCTGCCAAACCACTGTCGAATCTGACTTGCATATCTACAAATACTGTGAAGCTCTAGAGTGTTTATGGAGAGTAGGTGGCCTAAATTTGAAACCTAGAAGCTTCTGCGGCAATAATTTATTTGAATGGATGCAAGAAGTGATCTCTACACTTGGTAAGCCACAAGTTGATTTGTTTTTTGTCAGTTTATGGATTATTTGGATGGAAAGGAATTATATTGTGGAGAGGTGGGGACTTTAACCCCATGCACATGGTGAGCTGGGCAAGTACTACTTTGGAGGAATATCAGAGGCTACATCAAAGTAGCTTGGTGCAAAAACAACGTCCTAAGGAACGTTGGAGGTGTCCCCCTAGTGGGCGGTTGAAATTAAATATCGACGGTGCTTTTCAAGAGGAGTCCGGGCAAGGTGGAGTTGGGGTGATCATTAGAGACGAGCATGGGAGATTTGTGGCAGCTTTGGCAAGGCCTTTCTCTCACGCAGGTTCTGTATTTCAAATGGAGGTTGAAGCTTACCGTGCTAGCCTATTGTTAGCCATCCATCAAGGTTGGACTGAGGTTGATTTGGAGTCGGATTGCTCATTATTGGTAAGTTATCTGACTAGTGATGTTACTGATTTGTCTACTATGGGGAGGATTTTAGATGATTGTAAGCATTATATGCATGGTATAAGATCTCTACAGTGTAGGCATGTCTGCCGTGAAGCAAATGGTGTTGCAAATCAATTACCACACCTTGCTAGTTTATCGTATGTTGATGATATTTGGTTAGTTGAGACACCTGCTATTATTCAGGATGTTCTCTATGAGGATGCTTGTTATAATTCAAATGTAGCTAGGGGTTTAGGTTTAATGTCCCCCCCCCCCCCCCCCCCCCGATGCAAAATTTTACTACTATTTCAATAAATGGAACCGGGCGTGAGGCTGAGCCTCCCAGCTAGGCTGGGTTCCAATACCCTTTCAAAAAAAAAAAAACACAATTAAGAAATTATGTTGTTTGAATAACACCCCATTGACTTGTCAGCTATAAGGTTTGGGCATTTGAGAGGGAAAAGGCTAAAACTTGTTGGAGGGAATTCGGAAATTTCTGCTAGCGTTCAATATAGGAAATTTCAATATTTTTTAAACGACATTTAATTGTTGTCTAAATCTACTCATTACTTCAAAATGAAACAATTATGGTTTTCTGTGTATTCAAACATTATCTGTCGTCTGAAAAATCAGATGACAGAAAATCAACCTTCTATCATCTGATAGCTTTTTTGGCATAGTGAATATACGAAGGTTATAAATTGAAATACATATTGAGAATAAAAAAAACAAAAATATGAGAACAATTAACCACGGTTGGAGCAATATGTAGTGTAATTCATTATAGTTCTATCAACACTACACTTACAATTGGTATTAGCATATATTTACTCTAATTTTTTTCATTGGATTTGATTATGCAACAACAGTCTCTAGTTTGTATTGAGGTAATGGCAACTTGTTTCTATTATGTAACTTGTATATGAATATATTATTTGAAAGCACAAAAAGAGAATGCCCAGATGAGTTTGGACTCTTCTTCTTCTTCTGTGCTCGGAAGTCTGGATGATAAAACTGGTGAGGAAGGTGAAACTGAAGCTAGCAATGTCAATTATTGTTGTGTTTCTCAATTATACGTTTCTGCCAAGTCAATTATTTTTTCTAGGTCCCAAATCAAAATTTTTTTCTGGGTGCCCAAATCAATTTTTTTTTTGGGTCAAAAATTTTGTAGGTTTAATTAATATCCATATTTGTTATATAGGACAAAAAAGAAATCTAATATTAATATACATATTTGGGGGGCAATAGAGAGCTAATGGAGGGCAATAAAAGTCTGTTAAAGGTTTATTGAGGGCAATAAATGTTTTGAATCTATGTAATCTTTTTTTTTTTCTTAATCAAAGTTTTATTTGTCTAATTTTAGGGAGAAAAGTTCTCATTCCAGCGACCGAAAGGTCTATTGGGGAGCAATACAAATTTATTAGCGGGGAGTCGGAGATAATAAACCTCTTCGGCCCCATATGAGATCTTCGACAACTTTTAAGGATTGTCAGCGAGGTTTCATAAACCTATGTTGCCCCCCAATAAAGGTCTATTGGAGGGTAATATAGGTTTACTATTCTTCTATTAGGGGGCAGTAAAGGTCTATTCGGGGTTTAATTAAACTTTTCCAGCGACCTATGAGATCTTTGATGACCTCTTTAGGGACCTCTGGCGAGGTTTTCAAAGAAGTTTGGTGGGTTGCGGCCAGTGACCGGACTCCCGCGAAGACGCGAAGTCTCCAATGGCTTCTCTCTCTCTCTCTCTCTCTCTCTCTCTCTCTTTGTGTGTGTGTGTAACAAAGGATTGAGGGTAAAATAGTCTCAAAAAAAAAAAAAAAAAAAACTTAATTGGGTATTATGAAAGAGCTTTATTAGAGTCTTTATGAGTAAGGAGGATACTTAATGGGGCACAGAAACATTATTACTTTTCTTCCTCTCCTTCATTTTTGGTTGCTGCGATAGCAATAGATGTTACTTTTATGTAAGGACTAATTTCAGTTTACCCCCTTGAGGTTAGGGGTCGTCAACATGTTAGTCCCTCTAGATTCAATTTAATCAGTAACACCCTTGAACTCTCCAAATTCATCAGCCGTGTCCAATTTTTGGACCTCCGTCCAAATTGGCCGTTAAATATGTTATGTGGGCCTCTTTTAGGGGGTGAAATGGTAATTTTGAGCTCCAAATTATAAATAAAATAAAAAAAATCTGTTTTTTTTTTCTTGTTTCTTTAATTTTTTATAATTTTTTTTTAAATAATTTTGTCTTCAACTTATACACCACAAGTTATAATAGGTTTATAAAAACAAAAAAAATACTCTAGGTGGTTAAAAAGTCGCTCGCTGGTCTACGATATTTGTGATATATCTCCGATAAAGTGAAGAATTTTAGAAGAAAAAACCCGCAGCATCGCGTGGGCTTACATTTCCTAGTTTATTCCAAAGTTCAATAAAATTCTGACCTCCTTTCTCTCAAAAAAAGAAAAAAAAAATTAATTAGGTAAGTTGAGGACCTGGGAGCAACGCGAAGGAGGTGGAGCGACGCGAAGCAAGACTCGAAGTTGAGGACGGCGATCTTCACAAATGAAGTTGACGATCTGGGTCGTCTGAACCGAGGAAGCCGGTCTGAATGCTTTGCAGTGATATGCAGTGATATCGGGAACTGGGCAACGATGCCAGGAACTGAAAAACCTTGTTCTGAAAAGATGACGACGATTTGGAAAGCTGAAGCCGATCTTGAGAGGGACAATTTTTTTTTTTAAGGGTGGCGGCAGAAAGAAGAGAAAGTTTTTTTTTTTCTAGGGTTTGGGTTTTTTTTTTTTCTCTTCGAAGCTAGGGCTAGAGACTCGTGCTAATAATGTATAAAAGTAAATGAGAATTGGTCTACTTATTTCATTTCATTTGATAGTCCCTTTATATAAGGATAAAATTACAATGGAAATATTAATTACAATAATGATAGTAAATGCTGATTGAGCTGTAATCGTAATTACTTGATTCCCTCTTCGTCAGTTACTTTGACGAAGGAACATAATGTGTTTCGTCAGTTATATATAAGTGTAATTTTAAAACTTATATTAGTCATAAGGCCACTTAAATTTTTTTTGCACACATAAGGCCAGTTTAATGCTCAAAAGCATCAGTTTCTTTTTTGTTACACCAATTTTGCCCTCAACTCTCTCTCTCTCTCCCCCCTTTCTTTGATAGAGCTATTTTTCGAAAACAGATCACGCTATCTCTCTCTCTCTCTCTCTCTCTCTCTCTCTCTCTCTCTCTCTCTCTCTCTCGCCCTGGCGTTGCCGATCTGGAATGTCGAACTCGACGATCTCAAGCCGCAAGCTACCGTCCCGCAAGTCGCTGACGACTCCTTACTCTCATCCACCTCCGAACAAAGCCGAGCGAGGGAAGCGTTGGTTGTCCAAAGTCGTTGATCCGGCCTATCGGCTCATCTCCGGTGGCGCCACTCATCTTTTTACCTCTTTCTTCTCGCTGGTGAATTTTGTCAATGCTCTACCTGCGCCTAATGTCCAGCCATCACGGTCAGTCCCTATTCTTTCTATGTTAGGGTTTTGAGTTGAAATTTTTGGGGTTAATTTGAAATTGGATTCAATTAGGGCATTGGATTCGTGTATATTCATTAATTGATGGGAGCAATATTGGTTGATTGACATTTGTGAAGTTTTATAGAATACTATTAATAAAATTTTGACTATAAGCTTCGATTGTGCTTGCTTGGCTTCGCATACTACTACATGCTATTAAACATGAAAAGAATGCCTTCACATAAAAATTCTGTAGTGTATAATCATTATCTCTAAGTTTAATTATGGAGTCTGGTTTGCTTCAATATGTTCTTTAGGATGGAGACGTAATAACGAACAGGGTGCACAGGTCTGACAAATATATTGTCTCGGTTTTCAAAACAATGCCTTGGTGCTTCATTGTTTATCTATCGAATAAATAAATGATTGCATCCTTTGTGTGTATCAGTGTGTATAAATGATTGCATCCTTTGAAGTCCATTGATTCATTTAAGAGGTCTATACATATTTCTTTAGTTTGGAATCTTTGTGCTGATAGATGAAATGTTTATTTAGAGGAGGCACAGAAATGTGCAGTGAGTGTGTACAAAAGTAAGGGGCCCTTCCATAACTAGTGAGTGCACAAACAATTACACACTGATACACACTAAACAACCATTTGTCATAATTAAACCAAGCAGCTCAAGAGGTTTTAGCGAGACAACTCAAGATTTATGGTGACATTTTGAAAATCCTTCTTCTATATGGCCCGGACCCATATCTCTACCATTTCTTGTTGGAATTTGTGTTACACTATTAACATGTATAATAAGTTGGTTTTGTGCAATCAGTATCTATGTCAGTAGCTTTTTATTATTGGTCCAGTAACTTTGTATATGTTATAGTAGTTTTTTGTATATGTGTCAGTAGCTTTTTATTACTGGTCCAGTAGCTTTGTACATGTGTTACAATAACTTTATATACCTATGTCAGTAGCTTTTTTTACTGGTCCAGTAGCTTTGTACATGTTTTACAGTAGTTTTCTATACTCGTGTCAATAGTTTCTTTTTATTACTGGTTCAGTAGCTTTGTACATGTGCTACAGTAGATTTTTGTACCTATGAAAGTAGTTTTTTAGATTGCTTATTTTTCATTATCTAGTTGATAAAGTGTTTGGCTACAGTTTTGTTGCAGCTGGTCAACAGTCTCTTTTCTGCGCTGGCGTGCCAGCACCATTTGGGTGCGGTCGTCGGGGGTGTCCCTTGACCTGACTTCTTTTGAGCGATTGTGGACGAGGAGAGTACCAACCTCGTCGCGGGATTCTTTGTGCCTTATGGTGAGGACTTTTGCTGAGCTTCTTCAAAATCACACAATCGATACTCGACGTCATAGATCGAGCAGAGCGAAAATCACTGGGAAGTGGGGAGAACTTGCTAAAGAGTGACTTTAGCTTGGCTGGTTTGCGAGGGTGTTACCCTTGCTTGGTTGGTTCCGTAACCGTTGTGGTCGTGGTACTACAGTCGGCTCCCGAGGAGACTAGGACCGAAGCACGTTGACAGAGGGTTTGGTGGCACTGACAGTCGGCTCCTGAGGATTCTGGGACTGGAGTGTGGTCACCGGTGAGAGAAGGAGAGGGATTGCTCTGGAGAGGCTTGAATAATCGTAGAGATTAATTGATGAATTATGTGTCTTGTTACTTCGTTGTAGCCTCTATATATAGGCTACCAAGCCATAGTGGTTGGCCTTAAACAAATCATGATAGGTTAAGCACTTAAGCACTAATGGAATCATGGTGGTTTAAACACTTAAACACTAATGGAATCATGGTGGTTTAAACACTTAAACACTAATTGAATCATGGTGGTTTAAACACTTAAGCACTAATGAAATCATGATAGGTTTTCCCTATTGGCCACCATGAAATGTAGTGGAATGCTTCCCCACGTGCCTGCCATATTCCTTCATTGAATGGAGTATGAATATTTGCATGGGCGTGCCTTTTCTTGCAGCTTGCATAATCTTCCATAATTCTGCAGGTAGGCTTTATATAGCCTCTAAATAATATATTTCGAACTTGTCGACAATATATAGCTTGAGCCACTGACATTGGCTCAATTTTTCCAAGACACGATTATGCCTATGGGTTTAGAGCATCACCATTGAAAAATGATAATAGCATTACAATATTGACGGTAGTTTTGTACAACTATTGTAATAGATTTTCACCACTATGGTAGTGACTTTTGACAACTATGGAAGTTAATTTTTACATTGTGATATCATTGTTGAATGTTGCATACTTTTTATATCATTGAATATGTTTTCTTTACTCGATTGCAGTAGCATTTTTGTTTTGGTTGTATCTTTTACATTTCCATAGATTTATTAGTCGTTGAGAATAGCTCTCTCAATCTCTTGGAGTAGCTTTTGTTCTGTGTGATAGTAGTTTTTGTCCTGCTTGGTTATAACTTTTGGCATTGATGAGAGTAGTCTTTGGTGATGGTGAGAGTAGCTTTTGTTGTTGGTGATGATGACAATAGCCATTTGTTGTTAGTGAGAGTATCTTTTTGTGTCGGTGACAATAGCTTTTGTTGTTGGTGACAGTAGCTTTTGTGACCTCGTTGGAAATCTCACCAGCGTACCTTTTGTTTGTAACAGTAGCTTTTGTTGTTGGTGATAATAAATTTTGTGACCTCGCCGGAAATCTCACCAGCATAACTTTTGTTGCTAGTGACAGTAGTTTTTATTGCTAGTGATAATAGCTTTTGTGACCTCATCGGAGGTTGCTGAAAATCTCATCAGAGTAGTTTTTATTGCTAGTGACAGTAGCTTTTGGTGTTAGTGACAGTAGCTTTTGTAGTCGCTGAAAGTTGGCCAGAGACCTGCCGGAGGTCGGCCGGAGTTGACCGGAGACCTCACCAGAGAGGAGAGAGAGAATGATTGTTGACTTTTTACTCTAGTGACATTTATGTAAATATGTTAGTTTTTATATCCAAAATATAACACCATTTTTAATCTAGTAGTTTTATGAGAGAAAAAATTAGTTAGTGACCTTATAGCTAAAATAACATTCAAATATACACTTATCTGTAATTAAAGTTATAAGAGTAAATGTTTTCATATAATTATTTTTGTTTTTCCTAGAATATGTTTTTTTTGTTTTTCCTGGAATCCGGATTACATGAGAATTTGTTTCCTTATGGGTGTGGAAGACCTTTATCTGGTCGAATTATAGCGTATAAATAAAAATCCTCGTGTCTACCCTAGATAGATCAAGGAGACGAAGTTGTTCGAAGCTGATGGAGGAGATGGTGGTGCTTCGGTTATCCACCAAAGTGAAACAAGAAAGTAGCCCATACCCAGATCGGGGGGAGGTGAGCGAGGATTATATTCTCGTGAAAGTAAGGTTTTCGAGGGCAATTGGGAGCCGCAGTAGCCTTGATTACCCAGTTATTTGGGAGGAACGCTCCTAGATTCGAGACAATTTTGGGTCAAGCTCCGATCTGTCCAGAATGTTTCATCCCCCTACAGGACTAGGTGCGCACAATCAATCACAGAATCTCTGTCACTCATGCGTGTCCCCGAGGAGGAACATCCCAATGCCATCAACAAGTTACTGGAGGTGCTTGACGCCACAGTCTCCACCGAGCTGCCTATTGACGTGGCCATATGGGACATGACTTTTCTATTCGGCAGCGATGCCGTATCTGAATCCATGGACATGTATAAGCCCAATCTTGTTCCCGCGACAAGGTCATCGATTGAAGCCCTGGAGAGAGTGAACGTCGATCATACGTTGCCTTATGAAGATCCATGTGTTATTTGTTTGGAGGATTTCAGTGTTGATCAAATGGTTATCCACTTGCCCTGTTCGCACTATTATCATGAACATTGCATTGTCCAGTCACTGGAGATCAGTCACATGTGTCCCCTCTGCCGCTACCCAATGCCAACTCTGGTGGAGGAAGTGCCTTCTCAACCCTGTTGAGCCCCAGTAAAGCCCCTTCATTTATTTGCAATTGCCAGTTTAGTTTCTTCTTCTATTGTCACAGTCTAGTGCTGTTTAATTTGCTGAAATTATAATCTTTTCTGCACTTATGCTTTACAACTGGTCATTGCCTCTTCAGGTTTCACATCTTGTTTCAAACTATAATTCAAAGCTTCATTTTAGTTTGATCAATCTGTATTAACAGTTTTTTGTTTAAAAAATTGATACCCATGTTGTCACTTTTGGTCCTGAATCATACCCCTGTAAAAAGTTGCTTGCTTTAATTGTTGATCTTCTCTGAGAAGATGTGAAATTTGCAAAACTTGGGGTGTGCTTCATATGAAACTTATAAGGTCTTAGTTTTGACTTCTTGGACATACATGCATGTTTGTATTCAAATTCATGTTTAGTTGCTTAAGTTGTGCACTATCAACAATGGTAAAGAAGAGAAGTTGGAAGATATGCTTCATGTGACCATAACCATTTTCTGGTTTTGGAAGCAAAGTAGTACCAGTATTCTAAGTTAACTTCGGCTTAGGAATCAGTTTAAACTTTTGTAATAGACAGCTACTTCGCGGCTGCGCAGAGCTGAATGAAGCTCCTGTATCCACATAATTTAGTGTTGTCGGAAGTAAGAAACCACAGACATTTCATCTTTTGTTCTGCCTCATGACTTTGTTTGCATCAATACTTTAGCTTAATCATTACTCTGGCAATCAAAAGGGTACTAGGACAAGTAGTTACATCTGGAGGGTTCATTCTATGTCACTACTATATTCTTTAAGAATCATATTGAGGTAGTGCAAAAAATCTTGAGTTGTAATAGTTCTGTTGAATGGCAATTTGACCTTTTGATTCCAAATTTTTTTTGTTTTATCAAGTTTAATTATCAACACATGGCCAATACTTTATCCCTGTACAGGTAAGCACACAGGTCTTCTCCTCCTAGATGATCTTTTTTTCTTTTCTCACGTAAATAGTTATGTTTTCTTTTGATTTAAAGGACGGTTAGCCACTTGGAATACCTGATGAGAGGATAATACTTATGCTGGCAGGTGACATAGCCTGTAATGCTAGAAACAAGTACCCTCCCCAAGTTTTCAATAATGAAAACCACAAACTCAACTTGTATGGAGATAATGTCGAGGTGAGATTCCCTGATTATAGGTTCTGGTATACGTGTCTACGTGGGTTAGTATTGTGAGAGTGAGACTGATCGAGAACTGAGAATTTAGGTGAATCTGATTGTTTCTCCTTTTGAATGTACTTCTGCTCTATTTATTTTCTAAATTTCTTTTTCTTCTTCTGGTTATAAACCAAAACTTGATTCTTAGGAAGTAACAAAAATATGAAGTTCCCTATTCGATTATGCTTCCCAATTTCCTTGATTAACTCCTCCTTTGCAACCTATTCCCCAATCAGAAAGCGGGGAGTTTCTGTACATATTTTATAGTGAATTACCAATGCAGGAGAGAATCCTGATTGCTAGATGAACCCTACGCAACAAAATTCAAGATACCTCATCAACTTTTTGTTGCTATTTATTTTTCGTTTAGCATTTCACTGTATTCCCCCTTCTCCAATTTAGCATCTTCTGTGCTTAATTTGATTGTTCAACATTTATATTTAGCGCTATTTATCAGCTCTCTTGTATTGCTGTGTATACTTGCGATTTGAACTTGTGTAATCACTCATTCTTACTTGTTTTATTATCACTGTTGCTAATGATAAATAAGCACTCTTTTTTTGCTTAGATATTTATGAGCTGCTGACCGTTACTTGAGGCACTTGGGATCCTAAATGAGATATGGGACCCAATCAGGGTCCGCTGTGTGAGAAGCATATACCGAATGCTGGAAACCCCATGTGCTATAACACACCAATTTTAGAGAAAATTAGACTTTCTAAGATCTGTGTGAACATGTGCGTGCGTTTTTTTTTTTTTTTTTGGGAGTTTGAGAGCAAATTCACTGTTCACCACCGCCAGAATACCAACTAATGAGCAAGCCATGCCTTCACCATAAAGCTGAAGGGAAAGCGGGTGTGAGAACCCTTGTTGCTTGAACCTTATTATTTGTAGTCTTATTTTGTCTGTATATTTTGGACTTCCATCTGCTCATTAATTGTGAAATAGGGGACCGTGACGTTGTCCCGAGTAGAACTTGCTTCAAGGACACGAAAAGCATCTGGGATGATGTAGGTATAGTTTGTAGCTTGAATGGTCATACAAGGGGATATTTTTAGCATTTCATGCGTCTTTATACAGATCTGCTAATGATATATATCATGTTCAGTTGTTATAATATGTAGTTGCATTTTGTGTATACTTCGATTAGTTGCAATTGTAAAGCATTTGAAGGAGTAATTGAGATGCGACACTATGTTCAGATTTTTGCATATCTTTGGACAATTTTTATATAAGGGTAAAGGACCATGGACCAGTGATGCATCAATCGGTGATATGGTTAGACGACCACACCTCTAAATTATTCAGGGTTGAACTTGCCTTAAGACGTATCCTTGAATTTGATCGAACCATAGGACACCGCTGAGAATGCACCACTCACATGGTTCTGTCTCTGTTAGAAAAAACTGAAGAGACTGAGATCTGGAAAGTTGTTCGTTTATTTTGTATTTAAGCCGGAATATGCTAAGGATTTTCAATGAGACGTCTCTTTTACATGTTTTTTGGACAAAGGATCTAAATTAGAAATACAACAAACTTCATAGATAAGAAACGTCATTAAAGTACTAACACAGCACGAAGTTTTGGACTAAACGGTTCACATTTTCGTAGCCAAAATAGTAAAAAACTATATGCATTAGCTAAAGCACAAACAAATCTGGATATTTAGCCATGACTTGAGTCTCCAACTCGCATGTTGCTTCCTCGATACCATGATACTGCCAGAACACTTCACCAAACGAATGCCCCTACCAGGAAGAATATGTTCTTTTTTATCAACAATTCTAACCAGCGAGCCTCTCGTCATAGGATAGATCTTTGTGAATTTTCAAATCTTTCCAATTCAAAACATGTGAAGCATCTTCATGGTTTTTCTTCAAAACAGAGATATGGAATACATCACGGACACCGGATAGTTTAGCTGGAAGAGCTACTCGATAAGAATGTTCACCAAGTACATGCGAAACCTCAAAAGGACCAGCAAAACCGCGGAGTGACTTCCTAAATGCATATCAGAAATTCAAATAGATAGTTATGACTCACATGTCAGTGGAAGTAGATGCTACTAGCTTATCTGGTAGATTTAGTAATGATAATGGTTTTGAAAAGAACTCCACACGTTCAGCTTCAAGGCAAGTGCTGAAATCCTTCACTTTGTCTTCAGCCTTTATTTTCCATAACAATCTTTCTGTTTGATTGACGTTGCTTTTCGAACGAATAATCAGTTTTACTGCTATCGCTGTCTCCCTATCGAAGCAAGTCGTACATTAGCTCACATATATGCTTCCAAAATATATCAGGTATTGAATAAGAATATGACCATTTTTTCTATTGAAAACTAATGGCTCTTTTTCAGAACATGAACTTCAACATCACCTATCGACATGAACAAAGTGAAAGCGAATAATGTGTGACCAAAAGCATGACCTACATGATGACATGATGCTGCTGAGAATAACCTCCAGCATTAAACATTTGGAATCTAAGTTTATGATTATTAAAAATTACATTAAGGCCTAATAAACTTCAGCATCACTAAACGACATGAGCACCTACAGTAAAGACGAGGAAAAGATTTCATGCTCAAAATTATTCATCAATTTTTCTACATATGGTAGTTGATTCCTATTTGCCAAAACCAATATTTATAGCAAATAGAGTTATGTATCATTTAGTTCAAATTTAATTTTATTTGATTATTCAAAAACAATTTGACTTCCAAAAAAAAAAAAATTGGAATAGATGCTCACCCATATCTTGAAGTTGCTGTTTACTGAAAGAACACAATAGTTTTGAAAGGAACTCCTCATGATCAGCTACAGGAAAATTTCCAAAAACCACCGGCCATCTCATTGGAACAACAGTATCCCTAAAGAAAATTGTACATGATTTAAACAAAGGAGAAAAAGTAGTTTTAGTAATCATATATGCTCCATCTATACAATTGAAATTTCTCTTACCCAAATTGATGGAATAAAAGTTCCATGGACTAACAATTGTATGAAAGAGAAAAAATTTAAAACATTACATACCTGTCAATGCATTTGTGCCTGCAGCGGTTCATCTTATCCACTGTAAAATTTCCAAAAATAATGTCAAGACGCTTTGCTAGTTCTGGTATATGAGAAAATGGCAAAATATCCCAAAACTTCATAACTTGGACGTAATGTGCATTCTCCTGGAGAATATCTACAGTCCAAGTGAGATTCAAGTGCCCTTTGATTTATACTTCTCGAACAGTTGAGCAGAAGTCCCATCATTCACTAAATTTCCTTTATCCTTCTGAGGTTGGCGTCATCCACTCAAAAGCTTGGTTAATAGCGCAAGCACTTCAGGAAGAATCAATGTCTTTAATTTTTGTTATGGAGTTCAATAAGTCATCGGTGAAGCGAACCTGTGTGGGAAAGAAATGAGAAATAATTATAGGTCGTGAAACTATTGATGAGGAATATATTTATTTTTTTGGCAATCTGATGAGGAACATTGATCCTATGTCAACAACTGAACAGCATACTGCATTTTATTAGAGAATACACAGGTGAATTCCATTTAGCTATGTAACTCCCCATTAATCTATCCTGTTTACTTAACGATTTTCTCCCTTCTTTTAGTATAATGTTAATAGACCGATACTCTCAATAAAGGGCTGATTGTTGTATGCTATGACAATGTCAAGTTTACAATAGGAAAAAATTTGGGAAAGTAGCAGCATACCTTCCATATAGCGTTTTTGAACAGCATAGAGTCGATAATAAGCAGAGAATGAAGTTGGTCAAGCTCCAGCAGGGCAGCTGTAATAGCCTGAGCCAAGTTGCTGTCTTCATCAGCAATATAAAAACAGTTCCGTTTCTTGGCATAAAGGACTAGCTTCTTCCAAACAGAGTCACTAGTAATCAAAGTCGAACCATTCCCCAATATCCAAAGGCAACACCTATACAGAAACAATTGCAGAAATCAGACATGTCTGAGATGCATCATATAGCATAACTACAATGAAATTTTATAGAAAGTACCTTGCACGTGTTAGGGCAACATTTTCTCTTTGCCGGTTCAACAAGAAACCAACTGACCCATTCCCAGTACATCGGAAAGTAGATATAATTATCACATCTTCTTCACCACCTTGGAACCCATCAACAGATCACACACTTACGGAGAAGCCAGTATCAGAAGTTTCAGTATATTTTCTGAGTATCTCTTGAATTGCATAAACTTGAGCCTTGTATGGTGATATGACCCCAGTACCAACTTTCTTCTTTGTTCCACTGAATTCTGTGGCAAAAAACAAAAAGTAAAACCCAGTTTTTAGGTCTTTACAATGTATCACATAAATATAAGCATCAACCAAACTACAATAATTACCTTTCTAAAGGCTTGCTACTATTCCAGAGACAACAGCAATCTCCACCATATTTTTCCATTAGCTACATTTATGAAGGAATAGGATTGGTAAATTTTTCCCTTGAGGAAGCACCTCTCATAGCTTCTTTCTTTGACATTTGGACCATCTAATATCTGGTTGTCGTAGAACTCCCTTTTCGGAAATAAACTGACGGATGGATGCAACCTGTACTGGACATTGAGTAGATGCTTCTTGTATCCCAACTTTGCCAGCCTTCCAAACAAACTTCTCCCAAAATCAGCACTTGCTGCAATCTAGTAATTTATCACATTTATTAAGATGTTGTCAATTTAAACACCAATCATACTTTGAAAAGAATGGAAACTGCAAAGGATAAACAAAACCTCCCTTTTAACCATGGCAAGGAGTTGCCTCTCATCTCCTACAAGGATAGCACGGCGGAGACTAGATAGTTGTAAAGGAATTGCTGATTCACATTCTTTAAGCTGAGCAGCTTCATCAATGACCAACAATTCCAGTGGTCTTCGTTCCTGCTACAACATGCAATTTGGAAGAAGTTGATGCAGTACGGAATATTAAGCAAGCATTTTCTAAGCAGAAGTTCTTTAATGAATATTCGTTAATAGGAACAGAATTCCATTGGAAGGGACTTTTTAGTGTGTTTGTACACTTCGTTCTCAACTGCGTAAGGCAACCAACAATGCTTCCTGGAACTTTGGAATCTTTGAGGACTAACTCCAACCCTTCATTAGCAACACCAGTAGTATACAATGAAAATTTAATAGACTTAAGCAAACCCAAAGCTCTGACCATGTCAATATCTTGAACTGGAGGGCATCAGGAAATTCATCAATATCATTTGCTTTATCAACATAAGCGATTAGATAGAACCTTGGAGGCCTGTTCAAATCATCAATCCATTCTGGTCTAACATTTGTCAAGGCAATGACATCTTCAACCTGTGGCTCATACATCAGTCCTTTGTTATTCTCGTAACTGATGTTATATCATAAAACAAGTCACCAGGAGGTTCAGCTGAATCTTCAATTGTCAGAATTTCACAAGTAGGTGCATGTGACAGAGTCAACATATTCGATAGTAAATCAGCATGAGCTTCCTCAACAAGTGAAGGAATGAATGACTTCTTGTAACTCGTCAATGTCACAAATGTGTCGGGGATCGTCTGCACCTGTTAAGTGAACAAAAAAATAAATTGACCTAAAGATAAGCACTTCAAAGTTCAAACTAATTCAGTCAATCCAATGCCACTAGTGGATTGACTGACTCAGAATGCAGAGCCAATATTATTGGAAGGTGCTATCAATGCAGAATCATTTTTACCTTCCTATAAATATAGAGCCAATATAATGCATGCTAATAAACTTTTCTATTAGGGAGCCACTTATTGATTTGTTAGGTTGCATACAAATTGTCTTTAATTGAATAATAATGAAGATCCTTTTTATTAGGATAATATATATTAGGGAAAATATTTTTAGGGTTAGTAAGCGCATGCATATAAAAGAAAAATAACATTTTCATATATATTATGCGTCGGTAGAATAATTGAGCGCACCTTTTGTTTGAGAGCTTCTTTTTTTTTTTTTTTTTCTGTAATGGACCTCTCCAACAGTCGATTTGAGGCCTCAAGTGCTCACCCACAACCCGCCCCTCCTTGATATCAACTTATCTTCAAGCAAGGCAACTTGCGGCTTTGATTATCATTTTCAAGTTTCAACACTATGACAAGTATAGCTCGAGTCTCGGGTATGAGAAAAATACTACTAAAGCGACTCCCTGATAGTTATGATCGAGGCGGGTGACGACTAGGCTGTTAATCCTGAATATTATTCTCATGATGATTCCTAACTATGATTCTTATTATGATCAAGGAAGAGTAATCAGGGCCGGTCCTGAGATTATAGAGGCCTGAGGCAAAAAAAAAAAATTGTGGCCTCACTTGAGTTTCACATTTTAGCAATCAAACAATTTTTTTATAAAATATTTTTTTTAGGTCTCAATTTTGTTAAAAAGTATTGACTTACTTTGTAGAGAGTAAGAAACGTATAAAGAGAGATGAGGGGAAAAATAGAGAAGTATGTTATTCAGTCTTAGAGGCCTCCCTTATATAGAGGTAGGGTTTACATGATAAGTATTTAAACTATTGATATATTATATGTAGGTCCCTAACTAATAACGTGGACAGCCACATAAGAAATAATATTTACAACACTCCCCCTTGGATGTCCACCAATTGATGATGGTATTGGACGCGCTTATTGTTGCCTCGTTAAAAACCTTGCCAGGTAACAAAAACCGAGTGGGATAAAAATAACCCTGGTCGAAGGACAAAAAGAGCACAACGCGCATATGTCCTAGGTAGCATGTTTCTTGATGCTCCCCCTGATCTTTGCATGCGTCGCTTGATAGCTTCGAGAGTCGTCTCAATCCGATCCCTTCCACTAACCTCTGGAAAGTACACTTAGGTAGAGATTTGGTGAATAAATCAGCCAAGTTTTCGTCGGATCGAATTTGCTTGACTCCAATTTCTTGATTCTTTTGAAGCTCGTGAGTGTGAAAGAACTTTGGCGCGATATGTTTAGTCTTGTCACCTTTGATGAATCCTTCTTTAATCTGAGCAATACAAGCAATATTGTCTTCATACATGACTGTTGGTTTGTCAGTTACTGAAGGTAAATCACAGGTGCTTCGAATGTGGCGAATCATGGATCTTAACCAAAAACATTCTCGGCCAGCCTCATATAAAGTAATTATTTCTGAATGATTAGAGGAAGTTGCCACGAGTGTTTGCTTAGATGATCGCCATGAAATTGATGTGTCTCCACAAGTAAAAACATATCCTGTTTGAGAGCGACCTCTATGCGGATCAGAGAGATATCCTGCATCAGCATATCCAACAATCGTGGGATTATCAACAGATTTATTTGTGTAGAATAAACCCATATCTGTTGTACCACGAAGGTAGCGTAAAATGTCTTTTACGCCTTTCCAATGGCGTGATGTTGGAGCAGAGCTATATCTTGCCAATACACTAACTGCAAATGCAATGTCTGGTCTTGTACATTGTGCCAAATAAAGTAGGGCACCAATAGCACTAAGATATGGTACTTCTGGACCAACGATAATTTCGTCATCTTGTCTTGGACGAAATGGATCTTTCATAGTGTCAAGACTCCGAACAACCATTGGGGTACTCAGTGGGTGAGCCTTTTCCATACCAAATCTCTTCAGAATTTTTTCTGTATAAGCAGATTGATGGACAAGAATCCCACTATCCAAATGCTCAATTTGCAGCCCAAGGCAATACCTTGTTTTTCCAAGGTCTTTCATTTCAAATTCTTTCTTTAAATATTCAGCAGTTTTTTCAAGTTCTGAAGAACTTCCAATCAGATTCATGTCATCGACATAAACTGCGACTGTTGCAAAACCAGAATTTGATTTCTTAATGAACACGCAAGGACATATAGGATCATTGACATATCCTTCCTTAAGTAGATACTCACTGAGGCGGTTGTACCACATTCGTCCAGATTACTTCAATCCATATAAGGATCGTCTCAGTTTGATTGAGTACATACTGCGTGGTTTTGTAGTTGCTTCAGGCAACCTAAGTCCCTCTGGGACTTTCATGTAGATATCAGTATCTAACTCACCGTATAGGTATGCAGTAACAACATCCATAAGTTGCATATCAAGTTTTTCCGAAACTACTAAACTTATTAGATAGCGGAATGTGATAGCATCCATTACGGGAGAATATGTTTCCTCATAATCTATCCCAGGCCTTTGTGAAAAACCTTGCGCAACAAGTCGCGCCTTATATCTTGCAATCTCATTTTTCTCATTACGCTTTCTCACAAATACCCATTTATATCCAACCGGTTTGACATTGGGTGGTGTTTGGAAAATAGGTCCGAAAACACTGCGTTTTTCTAGAGAATTTAGTTCAGTTTGGATTGCATCTTTCCATTTGAGCCAGTCATGTCTCTGTCTACATTCATTAACAGAGCGAGGTTCAGTGTCATCGCCTTTTATTATTTCAGTAGCTACTGCGAATGAGAATATATTGTCTATGATCATATCTCGACGATCCCACAACTCATTGGTGTACACGTAGTTTACGGAAATTTCCTTATTTTCAGGTACCTGAGCCTCTTCATGGGCTGGTGTCTCACCGATGTCATTTTCCTCTTCTGTAGTCACAGAATCATGAATTGTGGATCGGACATTAATGTCTTGCCCAATATTCTCTTCAGGGGCGATTTCATTAGGATTCAGATGTGCCTTTGTTTTCCTCTTTCTAGGAACTGAATCTTTTGAACCTACAGGTCTACCACGCTTCAGGCGTGCAGTAGATGGCTCATTGGCCGCCACATTATTTTGTCCAATTTGGACATTAATTCTTGTCGGTGCATTTATTGCTGGGATATGTGATCTTGTCACTTTTGCTGTGTCAGTGAATGCATCAGGCATTGTGTTAGCAATATTTTGAAGGTGCAGAATCCTTCGTACTTCAATTTCACTTTCTTTAGTACGAGGGTCAAGATGAGATATAGTGGGTACAGTCCACATTAATTCACGACGTTCATTTGGAACAGTCTTATCTCCCCCTAACGGCGGGAATATTGTCTCATCAAAATGGCAATTTGCAAACCGTGCGGTGAAGGTATCACCCGTCATGGGTTCTAAATACCGAATAATGGATGGTGAATCAAAACCAATGTAGATTCCCAATCGACGTTGAGGGCCCATTTTTGTTCGTTGTGGCGGTGCAATAGGCACATAAATAGCACAACCAAATGTTCGAAGATGGGAGATATTGGGCTGGCTCCCAGAAACAAGTTGTAATAGGGAATATTGATGGTTGGCTATGGGCCTCAACCGAATTAAAGCTGCTGCATGCAAAATTGCATGTCCCCATGCAGAAACTGGCATCTTTGTTTTCATTAGCAAAGTGCGAGCTATTATTTGAAGTCTCTTAATAAGAGCTTCTGCCAAACCATTTTGTGTATGAACATGAGGAACTGAATGTTCAATTTCAATTCCCATAGACATGCAATAATCATCAAACGTTTGAGATGTAAATTCACTAGCATTGTCCAAACGAATGGACTTGATAGAGTAGTCCGGGAATTGAGCTCGTAATTTAATTATCTGAGCAAGTAGTTTGGCAAATGCCACATTATGGGTAGACAAGAGGCAAACATGTGACCATCTTGTAGAGGCATCAACTAGGACCATAAAATATCGAAATGGTCCACAAGATGGGTCAATAGGTCCACAAATGTCCCTTTCAATTCTTTGTAGAAAAGATGGAGATTCGATATCTACCTTTGCATAAGATGGTTTAAACACCAATTTCCCTTGTGAGCAAGCTTTGCAAGGGTTGCTTGGCAAAACAATATGTTTAGTCATCAATGGATGTCCATTGGAATTTGTAATGATCCTACGCATCATGGTGGATCCAGGGTGACCCAAACGGTCATGCCAAAGCATAAATGTATGTTGATTTTTGAACTGCTGGTTCACAACATGGTATGCCTCAATTGGTTGAATGGTTGTGTAATACAACCCAGATGATAGGGCAACCAATTTTTCCAATATATGCTTTTTGCAGTTTTTATTGGATGTAATGCAAAGATATTCCACATGATTATCATTCGTGGTCTCAATGTGGTATCCATTTAAACGGATATCTCTAAAACTGAGGAGATTTCTTCTGGATCTCGAAGAATATAAAGCCTCTTGAATGGACAGTTGAGTTCCATTGGGTAGCCTAATGTGGGCTCTTCCGGAGCCTTCAATCAGGTCTGCAGGACCTGAGATAGTAGTCACATTGGCTTTAGAAGGCGTTAAAGTGGAGAAATAAATCCGATCGCGAAGGATCGTATGTGTAGTGGCACTGTCAGCAAGACATATTTCTTCTCCATCCTTCATAAGTTGAGAGCATCCAAAATCCATGTTCATGCCTTCATAAAAGAAATAATAATAATAATTAATTAATTAGTTTGACTAAGGCAGTAAAACATGATAGAGCAAAAAATATCCAGAAAAAAAAACTTCTTTTTATTGCCTTGCAAAATAGCTAGGAACAAACCAAATTTAAAAAAATCAGAGGCCTAAACAAAAGGTGACTAATGTAGGAAGAAAATTAAAAAAATGCCTAAACATAGGCTGACAACTAGTAGTCGTCAAGAATTCCACCACTGGTCATATCATCAAAATTGCTTCCATTGTTCGCAAAAAAATCTGAGACATCGAGCGGAGTAATGTCTATAGGCTCAGATGAATCCCAAGGGTCAGAGTGGTCAATGTAGTTTGTCTCCACATGTTTCTTTTTCAAGGAAGCTTTGTAGAGGGCCACCAAATGGTCTTCTGCACGACAGGTGCGAGCCCAATGGCCTTTACCACCACATCTAAGACAAACACTGTCTTCATTTTTATGAGGTTTGATCATCTGACCATTTCCTTTAGTAATCTTGGCATTGTTCCTTGGGCCCAACTGCTGGTTGTAGCCCCCACGAGCTTGGCCATTTTGTCGACCCTGACCACGTCTATGACCACGGTTACGGGCTTTGCCATGCCTTCCACCACGTCTATTGCCATAACCACTAGTAAAAGTAGCATTCACTTCAGGGAATGGTTGTGATCCTGTGGGACGAGACTGATGGTTCTTCATTAAGAGCTCATTGTTTTGCTCAGCCACCAGAAGACAAGAGATGAGATCAGAATATTTGGTGAATCCTCTTTCTCTGTATTGCTGCTGTAAGACCATATTGGAGGCATGAAAAATGGAGAAGGTCTTTTCAAGCATCATGGCCTGAGTTACAGTTTCTCCACAAAGATTCATTTGGGAGGTGATCCTGAACATGACAGAATTATAATCTATCACAGAACTGTAATCTTGAAGGCGCAGATGCGTCCATTCATAACGTGCTCTAGGGAGCACAACAGTCTTTTGGTGAGCGAACCTATCTGCCAAACCTGTCCATAGCTCAAGTGGGTCTTTGACAGTTAAGTACTCGTCCTTCAATCCCTGATGGAGATGGTGGGGCAGAAAAATCATAGCCTTAGCTTTATTCTGCGGGGACGCTGAGTTTCCTTCCTTGATTGTAGGCCCAAGGTTTTGGGCTTCGAGATGAATCTCTGCATCAAGGGCCCAAGACAGGTAGTTCTTGCCAGAGATGTCAAGGGCGACAAAATCCAATTTTGCCAAATTCGTCATCTTCCTGCCACAATGAAGATGAGGTATGTTAGGATCCATGTATAGTGTTAGAACTACAGGTTCTTAACAAATAAGTAATCAATATCGAAACTTCAGGTTCGAAAAAAAAATGAACATTGGATCGCAATTATATACACGAAGCTTCAGGTTCGTGGTCTTATGATTAGAACTTCAGGTTCTAAAAATTCCGTATTTTTGAACTTCAGGTTCAAACGGATATGTACTCGAAACTTCTGGCTCGAGTAGCAGTGGTGAAACTTCAGGTTCACTTGTATTATGAATATTTAATATGCTTAATTGATAAAACATATAAGATAAATTTAATTAAATAAATATCAGATATGCTATAAGGAATGAAACAGCAAAAATATATCCATTATGTTAACAACATATACCTCATATATATATATATATATGTGTGTGTGTGTGTGTGTGTGTGTGTGTGTAAAGGAACGTGTTTGCTATTAGGTGTGCAACTGCAGTGTCTTCGTGCATCACAAAATAGAAAGCAAACAGAAAGACTCAATAGCCAATAGCCAAATAGGGAGGAAAAACCATGGATTGCAGAAGCACATGGCAGATGAAGAATGAAAAAAAATAAAATAAACAAAACCCCAATACACAACTTGATAAAGTGATAACTATAAAGGTAGTGTGTACTGCAACAAGACGGCATACATAATTGATTATATAGAAAATTTGTTATTGATTATAAGATTGTGGGCTACGATTCCTATATAACAGTATCTCATAAAGGACTTTAGTGAAAGCAATCGCATAAACCCTAATATGCCGTATATCTCCATAAACCCTAATATGCATAATTGATATAGATTATAAATAAACTCATAGATCATGAGTTATAGTTAAGAGCAACAACGTTGCATTATAAACTCGAAAATCATCATAGAGTTTTAAGAAAAATAGCAGAGCGTGCTGATAACGTGTTAAAAAGTATTGACTTACTTTGTAGAGAGTAAGAAATGTATAAAGAGAGATGAGGGGAAAAATAGAGAAGTATGTTATTCAGTCTTAGAGGCCTCCCTTATATAGAGGTAGGGTTTACATGATAAGTGTTTAAACTATTGATATATTACATGTAGGTCCCTAACTAATAACGTGGACAGCCACATAAGAAATAATATTTACAACAAATTTGAGTTTATCGTGTTTTTTGGGTATATTTTTAAATGCTTTATTATTCTTATATATAAATATGTGTGTGTGTGTGCGCGCGCGCGTGTGTGTAAGACGTGGTATCTAGAAAAAAAAGGAATTAAAGAAAGTAGAAGAGAGGAGAGGGATTTTTTAAAAAAGAATAGAAGAAGTAAAAAGATAAAATAAAAAAAACTGAACAGCCCAGGGATTCGCACCCATGAAGGCTTTGGTCATTTATATGTCAAGGCTTTTCCACTCTGCCACTCTGGTACATGTGTAGAATTTTTGCTAATAAATTGTATATATACTAATAACTGAGACAATTATATCAATCGGAGGCCTCCGGCGACCGGTGGCCTGAGGCAGCTGCCTCACTAGGCAACCCTCAGGGCCGGCCTTGAGAGTAATGCTCATGCAACAGTCTTCTGTTAATGAAGTCATTTTTTCGTTCCTCCTCAAACAAAACAAAACACATAAGGTCTTCCATCCATACTCAAAGTCTTGCTTTTCCAGCCCACAAAACTTGGATTCAAATTTGCTCACCACGAATACTTTGGTGGTGATACCACTACTCAATACAAAACTGCCACGTGTTATAAAACATAATTATAGTTTATCATGATGTTTTATTAAAAAAATACATTTTAAGTATTCAATTAATTCTATATGACGTGACAAGTTTTAATAGGGTGGTAATATCACCACAAATGAAAGTGGTGAGCAAATTTGAATCCACAAAACTTACACACCTCAATGGCAAATATTCAATGCCATTTCAGTATGGTTTTAATCAAGATTGTAATGATTTGTTCGTATTACCCCATTTCAATATCTATCTCATTTACTTGTCCTACCCGATCTAGTTGAATTTAGTTAAAAAGATACACTTATACAAGAAGAAAAATTATAGATACATAATATATCCATATAATAATTAAACTTCTTACCAGTAGGATAACTCGATGTTTAACAAAGTTGGGATCTTTACATTGTGGAACCTTATTTGTACATAATAGTTGCTAATACATTTAGAGAAAACCTATATGAACAAAAGTAAAATTTCGAGAACTTTTACATTGGAGACATTAAGTTGAGACGTTTTACCAGTTTGCGAGTAGGCTATTGTGTTCCCTTTCGTCAAATTTTCTGTACTACGACTTTCCAATGGTTCTAATCTGACAGCATGTAAACTTAAAATTGCGGTACATTGGAAAATATACATCAGCACATCTACTTCTACTAGGCACTGTCATTTTCTTCACGCAGCTGAAAAGGGAACCATTCAATCAAAAGCTGAGATGAACTTTTCTGCCTGTAATCGCTCTTTTTCTTCAGCTCCTTCCATATCACCAATGTTTTTGTGAAACTCCTGTGGTTCAAAAAGCAAGAGCATTGGATTAGTGTAGAGTACTAAACATCGTAGCACTTGGTAAAAAGCCCAATGGCTAAAATCATGCACCGAAAACTGTAAGATTGGATATGTCAATTAATAGATATTCCAAACCAAACCATTTTTGAGAGAACCACTGCAAGTGGCCTAGTGGTTCTTGACTAGTTGAGTGTGCTCCCCAACCTAGATTCGAACCCTAAAGCTGTCAAAGTGACCAGGCACTGTGTTGCAATGCACAGTTGGAGCATTTCACATGCGCCGAATGACATTTTGGGCCTAAGAAGCCTTTGGGTTCCCCTTGACAAAGTCAAAAAAAAAAAAAAAAAAAAACCATTTTTGAGAAATGGAATCTTCAACATTCAGACAATTATAACCACCTTAACCGTTACAGAGGCTGCCAAGGACCTTATTGATGGTGTAAACTTCAAAAACTGGAGTTGATGCATTGTTTTGTTAACTATGACATTTTGAAACCTACCGAGTAAATTATTCATAACAACACTAAATAAATTGTTAAATACAGTAGCCATTACATAGATATCAACTTTCTCTAATAGTTGCTACCAAAAACTGCTGCAGAGAATTTTCGGTTTTAGACAAGATCAAGTTAGAAGTTCAGGAAATTGCACCATGCGCTCTATTCAGATCAGTAGTTGTTGGGAGGCATTTTATTCATTGTGAAATGGCTAATATGGAGAATAACAGCAGTTCAACGCAAGCATTACAGATTTACAGCACAGTTTACAACTGCAAATGTGGCTCGTTTAGTTTCAACAAAGTTTTCAAAAGAAAAAGAAAAGGGTACTTTTTGTCAATTTTCTCAGCAAATGATACAAAAGCCTTATTTTCTTTTAAGACTTCATAATAATTGCATCAACTATTCAATCGACTTCTATAAGAACCCAAACTTCTTAGTAATCTACTTGCATGAACTGCCTTGTCCACACATATTAATTAATAAAAGCCTACTCTACAAAGATTGAAGCCTAGACAGAAATTCAACTCTGTTATTTTATTAAATATTAAATAAACTGCCTTGTCCACACATATTAAATATTTTATTTTAAATAGGAATGAACAACATAAAAACTCTTCTTCTCTCAACTTCAACCAAATGAAGCTCTAGCATGAAATCCAAATATGTTTTCATTTCAGACAGGATTCTCAAATGGGTTTATATGAATTCCATCCTCATTTCATTATTCAACATGTTGTGGGTGTTCTGAATTCTGACATCTTTCTTGGAGAATACTAGGAAAAAAGTATTTGATGAATACCAAAGAAAAAATATGTAACTTCAGCAGAAGTTTTTTTTTTTTTTTTTTTTGAGAAAAAGAGATAACTTCATTCAATTATCCATGACCAGAAGGCTCGTACATCCAATACTGTCTTACACCAAAATCATAAATGGTCTAAGCTACCAGACAAAGGACAAGTGACCTTCACTGTTAACACGTGCGCTCACTTATTGAGCCATGATGTCGAGGCCAGCTCAGCATCTGACGTCATTTTTGGAGACAAAGATAGAAGTGCTTGATGAAAAATAGAAGTGTAAGGACCATTATGATTAAAAAAAAGGTCAGGGACCAAACTGATGTTTGCCTCAAAGTTTGAGGGGGCAAACTGAATATAGTCATTCTCTTAACTTTATCATTTCTAACTTACTTTGTTGTTATTACGTACAATTGATCTCCAAACGCATGAAATGAGCTATCAAGAGCTGGAAATGAAAGAAATAAAGGCAAGGCAGAAATGAGGCGCATAAATGGAAAGAAATGGAGAAATGAAACTTTCCTAATCTAACCAGGAAAAGAAATCCCAGTTGAAGTAGGAATCCTAAGTCAACTAGGAGTGAGCTCGAAAAAATGATGTTCGGAAATGAGAAATGACAGAGTCCCAGTTGGACTAGGAAACCTGATCACACTAGGAGTCATGATGCTACTAGAAGACCTGGTAAGGCTAGGAGATGTTGTGGCTTCAAGATGACTCAAGATAGTTTAAGAATGTTCTAGAAGACATGGTTTGCGTCATACATAGAAGAATGAGCTTTGAAATTATCCAATTGAGAAGTCTGGCCCAAAGATTGAAGCATGTGACTTGACATGAGTTTCTAGACCTTCTTAACGTCTTGGAAGAATCAAAAATAAATTCCTATTGATTTTTTTCCGTGAGATATGGAGAAGATACTAGAAGAATTCGGCCAAGTCCCAATTTGGGAGAGTTTGGGAGAAAATCCAAGTCGTATGCAATCAAGAAAGGAAAATAAAAGAGAATAATTATCAATTTAAGATTTTTGATTACATTCTGCATGCATGGAGGCCGAATTATGGCTAAGTTCATTTAGGATTTTTGGCAATGAAGATGATTGCTAGTTCTCCAATTCTTATGGAATTTTCTCATTGGCCCAATGATGCAATCAAGAGAAGAATTCCTAGGAAACCCTAGCATGTCGTGGACTATATAAGGAGGGGAGTATGAGACGTTAAAATCAACATCAAAACCTAGAATCAAAGTCGAAATTCCTCCCCTTTATTCCCTTAAAGTTTCGGCCTCTCTATTGTTCAAGACTTGAAGCCGTGAAAGCAAAGCTCCATCCTCCATCCACAAGCCTTTCCGTGACCCTCATTGCCATACACCACCTTTAAAGACCTTCTTGCATTCTTGAAGAATCTTTAAAAGTGTAACCATGACTTTTATGCTTTTGTTTTCGGTTTTTAAGTTTTGTAACTTTAAAATCAGATTATGTAGCGTTCTATATAATTGTTTTGAATGGATGTTTCGATTCTTTGTTAGAATGAAGTATGTGTATTGATGTTTAGTTTTCTTCAGCCTTGAAGCATGAAAACGTTTTAGGATTTTCATATTATAAATTTGCGATTTCTTTATGTGAATTTGAATGTTTGTTGATTTTGTTCTTCAATCCCACCTTTAATAATTTTCGATTTCTTTGATGGCCAACTTAGGTTTTGAATGCATGATTGAATCCATATTAAGATTGCTAGCTTTCTAGGTCTTAATTGTTAAGCAGAAAACCTATAATTCCTTAGGTAAATCAACAAAGAGAATTGCATGCTTGATTAGCGTTCTAACTTGTGTGTTTTTCTTAAATCAATCAAACTTTCAAAGTGCTTAATGCATTGAATATGTTTTGTTAATGGATTGATCACTCACTAGCATTACATGTTTAATAGGATAAACTATGGTGCGTTAATCTAGTTAATTTAACTAAGGAAAGTAAAAATTTTGTTTGCGTTCATCATTGTTCTTGATTGGTATTTCATCCAAGTGCATGTTTTGATTCGTGAATTATGATTTGATATCTTGTTTTCGTGTTAATGGTTGTTGACTTCATCATACATCTTAGCCGTCCATCCCATCCATTCATGGTTTGATTGATTATTGTAATTAGTTAATTAGGTTATAAATAATAACAAATTTGGAAATTCCCTTAATTCCTTTGTAAATTTTGTATATATTGTATAATTGCAATTAATAATTCTTTTCTTGACGTTTAAATGACAGGAACGGCCTTAATCCCCGGAAAGAACGATCCCTACTTACTATATACTAACAATTGTCAACAGGGTTAATTTTGAGAACTCATTTCGAGCTCGTCAGCAACATTTTAGTTTGTCTATTCATTCAATACAAACAGAAAGGAAGAAAAAACGAAGACGTAGAACGCAAAGGTCAAGTAGCTGGAATCAAAAGATACACAAAGAGGAGGTGGATTTGGAAACTTACAGAGCCACTATGGGCCTGAGTCTTCTTCTTGATGATGTCTGACTCGATTTCAACCTCGATCTCCTTCTTCTCCTCGGTCTCGATCTCAGATTCCTCAATCAGTATAGGTGGTGGAGACGATTGTTTAGAATAGCACATTAGAATCGTTACCGGTAAGGATTGTGATCAGGAAATGAAGATTGTTGGAAGCAGAACATATCTGACCAGCTAACAAGGTGGAAGAGGTGGTCAGAGGTGAAGATGAGGCCAGAGGAGAGGAGGTGGAAGAGGAGGCCGAGGGCAGCGAGGTTGAAGAGGAGGCTGGAGGCAGCGAGGTTGAATACGATGGACAAGTAGAGTCTGCTTCTCCACCTGTGATACCAACGGCAAGCTTGCGTTCCATACTTCCTATCAAGAAAGAAATTAGGGTTTTCCTATCAAGAAACGAGAAACAGAAAGCAAAGAGAGAAATGTGGCTTGAAAAAGATCTATTTCAGTTTGCTTCAAACTGAAATGAGAAAAGAGAAATAGAAGCTCTGGAAAAATTTGGATTTCACAGACTAATTCTCACACACCTACAATTGAGTTTATGTATACAAGAATTGTTGATGACCTCAGCAATGATTATCACCTAATTTTTTTATTGATTTAGTAACAGAAAATTACAAATTTCTAGAATGTTGTTACACAGATTTAGCTAACTATTGCAGAAGCTCATTCACGAGTATTGTGCAGTTTTTGGCAGTTATCAGCTACAGCTGCAGCTCCAAGATGATTTTTTTTTTTTTGTTATGAAAGAGGGAATTACTACCTAGGTTGACTAGGAATAGCTGGTCTTATTTCTTTAGTTCTATTTACTCTTAAAACGCAACATTTCATTTTACATCCAGATGGAATCTCCTAACTGTTTTAGATATTTTGTAGGCCAATGTTATGTTGACACTTGTCTGGCATGTCAACATCTCAGCTGACAATTTTGAAGAAATCCTTATCCGTTGAGATACAATTTGCTTTTGCTTTAGTACTTTCTCTGCATTTTCTTTGTACTCTCTCTCTGATTCTGGAAGTTAGGGCTAGTACCCTAACAATTTTGTTGATGGTTATGATCCGATGTGGCTGTTGTGAACTTTGGTTCAATACTAAGAGCAAATGCACCAATGGGATCATTGGCTGACCCATTGGACGATTGAGGAAAAAAATAGAATGCAGCAGTCCAAAATCAGTTGGGCAATTGATGGGGTCCATCAAGTCAGGCAATTGGTTAGGCAACTTTTGGTCATCCAATTGCCCAACCAATTTGTGGGCTCCACTAGCTTCTGCTGGGCCCGTGCAACTCACAAATAGGCAAAATATTCACTTGAAATGCAAACTTTGCATGGAAGGGGACTCAAACCTCCATCATCCCACATTTTCAAGGAAATTGCTTTCCAATTGCACCAGCTTATTTGTTATAGATTTTTTTTTTTTTGTTACAATTTGTTATAGATTTTGCTAAACTCTAAACAATATATATTTCTTTTCCCAACAAAAGAAAGGGTAATTTTTAATGTTATTTTTATTCTTATTTATTTTCATTGGGTGAGAAATTTAGGTGGCGTTCGGTAATGTTTTCAAGTCATCTTTTTCATTTTATAAAATGAAAATAGCTTGAACATGCGTTCGCTGGTCTGTTTTCAAAAATGCAGAAAATAATTTTTGAAAATAATTTTTTATTTTACTCGTAAAACAGGAAAACGACAAATAGACGTTTTCACATTTTCAGTCTCATATTTTAGAAAACACGGAGATATATTTTCCAAAACAAAGAAAAAGAAGAATGTGCTCTCTTCTTCCATATTCTCACGTTGCTATCTTCTTCTCAGGTCTCTCTCATCTCTAGTCACAATCTTCTCTCGTTTTTGAAAATTGTTTTCGGAATAAGCTACCGGACACATTTTCGGATCTCAGAAATCCAATCTTGTTTTCTCGTTTTTATTTTCAAAATCGGTTTTTGAAAAATCATTTTTAAAAACATTACCGGACAAGCCCTTAAACTTCTATAAAAAAATTCTTGCTTTTTTTTTTCTTGTGAGAATTCTGATCTCATCATTTGTCTTAAAAATTGCTATATTAATAGTTTACAATTAATTGTGTTCGTAAATCAATTAATAAATCAAATCTATGATTTAATCTTATTTTGAATTAATAACATATTTAAATGTAAATAGTGAATTGGTGTGTCAATTGCCTTTTATTGGTGCATTGTATAAGCTAGAGGCAATTGCTAATTTTGGATGAATAGTCGATTGGTAGTACTAATTTGGTTGGCAAATCAGCAATTGCCCTTGCTTCGTGGGTGCATATGCTCTAAACACCCAATTGATGGCTGGATGGTGGTGGTTATAGGTGGCTTGCAGCCCAAATAAGCAAGATTAATGGGCCAATTTTGGCTGAGCATGGGTTGATTTACAAATCACGCTGACTGGCTCTGCGCAAGTGGAGGTTTTGCTTACCTGTCTAAATTCCAGCCACAATATCTTTTTTACTTTTCTGCCCTTTGTTTATTATATCATTTTTTTGTAGACTTATATAAACCCTTGGCATTTTTGGTAGTTCAAAAATTTAACCATCCCTCCCAACGTTGGCTTAATGATCTATTATATACTATTATACTATTATTAGTAGAAGAGAGTTTACTATCCAAATTTTTTTTTACCAATTTAACCCTCATATATTAAATTTTCTTTGAAATATAATTACTTAATAAGGATAATATAGAAAATTCTAAAATAGAAAACAAAAGAAAAAAATAGTAGAAAACATGGGACTTGTACGAAAAACTTTTCCACTACCTTTAATTTCTCTACACACATACAGTGGGTGGGCCCTCAATCCTGACATTCTGGCAAAACCTTAGTACCAGTAGCAAAAGTGCTCTGAGAGATAGCTTAACTAGAGCTCGAGGAAAAAGATACCGAAGAACTGAAGTAGAAGGTGACTCAGAAGTCATTGATTCAGTAAGAGAAGTCGTAGAGGCTTCTTAAAGTCATTCAAGACATTAGAAAACTCACAACTTCTTTTGTTGCCATCACTTTCAAGCATATTTTTAGGGAAACAAATTTTGTGGCTAATGTTATAGCAAACCTAGGTCATAAGTTTGTTAATGGTTCTTTTTGGACCAATAGGGTTCCCAATGAGGCTACTAAACCCTAGCTCTTTGACATTGCAAAATTGTGCTTGCCCAAGAGGCCTCCAAATCTAATTCATAGCCTTTTAGTTTAAAAAAAAAAAAATGGTGGCTCCTAGTAGTATAAGATTTAACATGAGCACCGAAGAAGAAACTATGAAAATTAAAGTCTACATAAAGTTGGAAAATGAGAACTAATATGAAAAGACAAAAAAATAATGACTAACTTGAACTCATCACATTTCTAGAGAAAAAATCAATAGCTCAAATAAACAAAAACAATAGGACCAATAAATAAAAAAATGTTGTAGAGAAACTGAAATTGAGAGGAAATCGCTGTGTATTCTCATTGATAATAGGGGCCTCTTTATATAGAGGATTACAAGCATACAAGGAAAGTAATCGTACATTGAATAGGAATCTAAATCATTCTAATTTAATCATATTACCACTAGAGCAAGTAACCTAGAGTTTGGGCCAAACACAAATTAAGGTTTACTTGAACAAAAAAGACATAATCATAATTTTGTATGTCTTATTAGTGGTTACAAATATGTAAAGTGGACTACCATAAATAATTAAGCAAATAAACCGGCCACAATGTTCTTAGTTGATTAAAACTTTAGGAATAAAAAAAATTAATAATATACGAAGGTTATAAGTTGAAATACATATTGAGAATAAAAAAACAAAAATATGAGAACAATTAACCATGGTTGGAGCAATATGCAGTGTAATTCATTGTAGTTCTATCAACACTACACTTACAATTGGTATTGGCATATATTTACTCTAATTTTTTTCATTGGATTTGATTATGCAACAACAACAGTCTCTTTAAAGATTCTCAAACTCCATCACTCTCAATGTGAAGACCCGGAATTTCTTTTAATTGATTTTTGTAATTCATTATTTGAACTATTATGAGTTTTGGCTCGATTCAGTTGTATTTGTGTGATGGAATTAAATTCGAACGATTTTTATTTCAAAAACGAACATTATTTAGGGGATTTAGAAAATTGACTTTTTATATGTACAGAATTTGGGAAAACTTTCTTCATGAAAGTTGTAGGGCTCGTCGATATGAGTTCGTGCATATGTGGAACACAAAAATCGGAGTTCGTATGAGAAAGTTATGAGCGATTGAAAATTGGAAATTTTCTATAAATAGCAAAAAAAATCTGAGCATATGAACAGGGTAGTTAAGTTTTACATTTCAGATTTGAATTCTTTATTCAAAATTCGGGGCATGACAGCTTGGTATCAGAGCGTAAGGTACATATTTGGTGATAATCAGTACCACTTGAGTGATGGCCCGTCTGCAGCGGATCCCCATCATATGTTTTTCGGTACTGGTATAATCATTGGGTATGTCGTAGTGTGGGGTCTAGTCAGGGTGTAAGTCCTTAGAACAGTAGGGTTACCGTGTAGGTTCGTGTTGGAACAAGTATAGTTCCTTGAGCTACAATCCTTGAGGAATGGGAACCTCTCGATTGAACTCCGGTTGAGTCGGCGAGGATTATTTCATGGGAACAATGTTCTTTTGTACGATTGAAGTTATTTGGTTAGGGTCATGGTATTTTACCTATTCTTGTATCTAATATTGGTGCAAGTATTTAATCGATAGTAGTTGTGCCTTCTTAAGTTGGGTCGACAGATGTTCTTGGGTGGAAAGTACTTATCAAGGGATAGATATCTGGTTTAATAGAAAGGCGTCTTAGTAGAACATTCTATTTAGCATACGATTATCTGATTAAAGTAGCTTCGAGGTGTCTATACAGATTTTGTGGGTGGTTTGAGTTCTTAGTGTAGTTTTGAGAATGCTTGGTGGGGACGCTATGTCCACTAGGTGATGAATGTTCGGAGAGGCGGAGTCAGGAATAAAGGCATGGAGAACTCCTATCTGTTCGGTGGACTTAACTACTCTGTGCTGTTCGAATCCTCTTTTATGGTAGGCCATGTAGAACTCCCATCTGTTCGGCGGAAGTTGGAGATAAAGAGCTATTAGGTCCTAAGATTGTGCAGGAGATAACCGAGAAGATTACCATTTTCCGAGACAGGATTCGAACAGCACAGAGTAGTAGGTAGAAGAGATACTGATTTGAAGAGAAGACATATTGAGTTTGAAGTGGGTGATCATGTATTCTTGAAAGTCGTGTGGTGAGATTTGGCAAGAAGGGAAAGCTAGCACCAAGATATGTCGGATCTATTAAGATTCTAGAAAGGGTCGGAGGGCTAGCTTAATGGCCTGCATTACCACATAGTATGTCAGGTGTACATAAGGTCTTTCACATGTCTATGCTGAGAAAGTACATCCAAGATGAGTCACATGTTATTGATCATGTCACAATCGAGGTGAATACAGACGTGACCTTCGTGGTTGAACCTATACATATCTTGTATAGGTCAACGAAGAAACTTTGTCTGAAGGATGTGAACTTAGTCAAGGTATTGTGGAGCCACCATGACAAAGGTGATGCTTTTTGGGAGTTAGAGTCGGATATGAGAGCGAAGTACCCACAATTATTCTTTTGACAAAGTGGTATTAGCTCAGTGGTTAGAGCATCCACTACCCAAGATCGAGGTCATGGGTTCGAGTCACCATGGGGGTAGGAGTGAAATCCTTTGATCCTCTTTAAAAATAGATAGAAGAAAAAAAAAACCACAATTATTCGTCGATGAGTGTGCCTGAATTTCGGGACGAAATTCCTTTAAGGGGGTAGACTGTGAAGACTCGGAATTTCTTTTAATTGATTTTTATAATTCATTATTTGAAATATTATTTGAATTATAAGTTTCGGCTCGATTCAGTTGTATTTGTGCGATGGAATTAAATTTGAACGATTTTTATATCGAAAACAAACGTTATTTAGGGGATTGAGAAAATTGACTTTTTATACATATAGAATTTTGGAAAACTTCATTCATGAAAATTGTAGGGCTCGTCGATACGAGCTCATGCATATGTGGAATGCAAAAATCGGAGTTCGTATGAAAAAGTTATGAGTGATTGAAAATTGGGAATTTTCTATAAATAGCAAAAAAAATTCTGATTTTTCTAATAAGGACAGATTTTCATTTTTTTTGCATTTTGGCCCCCCAAATCTCTCCGTTCTCTCTCCTCCATGCCTCTTCAGAATCGTCGGGACCCGACGATTCTGACCCGACTTTTCCGGCTTCTTCCGGCCACTAACCCAGCCCAGGCCAACTTGCCTCAGCCTTCTCTGTCGATCCCCCCATTTGGTTTCACAATTGGAGCAACCCAGTAGGAAATCCAAGGCCATGTCAGTGGCAACGAGCTAGTTTTCTTGTTTTCCGGCGATTCCTCGGCCGATGCTTCACAGTTTTGGGTTCGTCTCCTCCTCTGGATGATCCTCATACCCACCTTGCAGCACGATTTGAAGTGTGGAGTGAAAGATCAAGCGTTGAAGATCAATGGCCCACATTGAATCTGGAAACGTGATCAGACGGCCGAGATTAATCCAAGTATGAAAGTTGCTCCTCTCTTCAATAAGAACATGTTGGTGTGGCCTGATTTTGCATTGGCGGTGGTTGACCCGGCTTTGACCGGACGTTGATCAGCCACTGCCTGCGGCCCGTCCGGCCATGTTTTTGAGTTCTGTTCTCAGTTTATTAATCTGTGCGTCCTTACGATCGTTTTGATATATTATTAGGTCATTTTGGATAAAGTTGATGCATATTAGATTTACAGATTTACGCGTTATCTTCAGTTTGCGATCAGTGAGGATCCGACCGTCAGATCTTCTTCAAATTTTGATATGATGATTGTAAGAGCACTTTGCGTGGTCATGGATGAAGATCCGACCGTTTGATCTTCGTATACATGTGAGATGACGATTTAAAAGGCGATCCATGAGGATCCGACCGTCGGATTTTCGTATAATTTTTAGGAGATATTTATAGAAGCGATCCGGGAAGATCCGACCGTTGGATCTTCGTATAATTTTGGTAGGATGATCCAAAGGGTGATCAGTGTGGATCCGATAGTTGGATCATCGTATAATTTAGATCCGACGGTCAGATCATCGTATAATTATGTTTTGTGAATTGTGTGCTAAGTTGAGATCATATTTGATTAGGTGATTGACGGATTTTTTTTGGGCCGACGGTTGTGATTATGATTTTGAGCTGTTAAGAAGACGCAACTGGATTAGAGGTGAGTAAATCTCACATGGTTCATTTACAAACCGAACAACCATATTTTACAGTTATTCATTAATTGAGAAAATTGTTTTATTAAAATAAATATTTTTTTTTAAATCATATGAACTTGATCGTCGACGGTCCACAAGTAAGTAAAAACAAGATGTTTCTTATAAAAATGAATTTGCCGTTTTTGATGCATGTGAACCATAGTTTGCTTCCTGCGTGGATGACTACGTGTGTGTGTCTATATATATATATATATATATATATATATATATATATTGGATGGTGTGGTATTGGGTGAAGTAATGATTGTGAGTTGATTGAATTACTATTCCGAGCATTACTCTTACAAGAATAAAAATTATCATATAATTGTGGATGTGATTGTGTTAAAGATTAATTGAGTAAAGTGTGATATTGGAGTCATGTAGACTTTTTAAATGTTCGGTTTGAGTATTTTTTTATCACATTGGTGATCGAGGCAATTATATCGTGTGCTTGAACCTTGGCCAAGGTGATAGGCCACGAATTAGTTAGAGCTCTAGTATGTCTGTCATTGTGCTGCTTGGGGGATAATTTTGAGTTATCGTGTGCCCTTGAGTACAACATACTGTTTGGGGGATAACTTTGAGTTATTGTGTACTCATAAATATATATTTTTAAAAGTGAGTGTCGGTGGTCCTCTCTTTTGTCGTCCACGTGGGACTTTGATTTAGAATGGAAGTGTGAAATTGACGTTAATTGCTTTAATTTAATTTTGTGTTATGAATTGATTAAGCAGAGGTTATCATATTAAATGGTTTTAAATTTACTCATACAAGCTTTGCAAAAAGCTTACCGGGTTTTGTGTTTGCAATCCTGGTATACTATTCAAATGGTATAGCAGATAATCCTACAGGTCAAGAAAATCAGGGACAAGGTCGGGGTGTGTAGAGCAATTTTCAGACTTGTTTCGGTGTGTTATTATTACGTACCTTGTGAGTTCAATACTCTATTTAATTTTGTGTTTTAATAGTTAACTCGTATGTTGGATTGCTACGAGATTTGGAATTTGTGTTGTTTAATGCTTGGTTTAATTGAAAAAAAAAATTCTGAGCATATAAACAAAGTAATTAAGTTTCACATTTCAGATTTGAATTCTTTATTCAAAATTCAGGGCGTGACACTCAAAAGCCCCTATTCCATTTGATTTCCTGTGATCGATTCAATCTCATGTTTTCTTACGGTAAGTAAAAGTATAGAATGGAATTATATTTTTGAATTGATTGGAGTAACAGTTTCGATATATATATACTAGTCTGCAATCACATGCTCTGCATGTGTAAGAAAAATTTTAATTGTAAATAAAAAAAAATTATCTGCAAAAGAAAATAGATTTAGTGAGTAGTTATTACATAGAGAAAATAGTGGAAGAGAAAATGGGAGGTTGTGGGATAATTTTTTTTCAATTTTCTTAATAAAATCTATTTTATAATTATCCTATTTACCCTTGTAATTTAATTTGTTGTCAAAGTTTTTTAATTTTTCACAGTTAAATCTGTCAAAATTTTCAGTTTTGACTAACAAAGTCTCTTCTCTTAATAATAGTATACTTCTCTTAATAATAGTATAGATAGATATATATATATATAGAGGATTGAAAGCACTTTGCAATTCTAAACTAAGATTGCAAAATAACTTCCGTATAAAGAATTTGTACCTCGATACCATAAAGAAATTGTTCTTTTTTTTTATCAACAATTCTAACCACCTTCTCGTCATAGCATAGATCTTTGTGAATTCAAAACATGTGAAGCATCTTCTGATCTTCATGGTTTTTCTTCAAAACAGAGATATGGAATACATTACGGACACTGGATGGTTTAGGCGAAGTGGTACTCGGTAAGAATGTTCACCAACTACTCCGAAACCTCAGAAGGACAAGTAAACTGTGGAGTGAGTTTTGCGCCTTGGGAATACCTTTTAATTCCACAACAAGGTCGAATCTTAAGGAACACATGGTCTTCGACTTTTAGTTTTGATGATGATCTCCTTCTTCGACTCGCAGTGCTTTTTGAAACGCTTTTGGTAGCGGATCTATTCGCAGATTCCCTAATGAAACCAACACCAAAAAATTAATAATTTTTTAGTCTCTAAAACGAACTTCATCTTTCTAAACCTCAGATAAATATACCTAATAGTAACAGTGAAACATATAAGTTTAAATTAATTCAAAGCTCCAACAATTTGTGATGAACAAATTCGTCTACCAAAGCTTAAGCTGTGTTAGATATAGGCTTAGTCTTATACTTTTTAAATTTTTTACTCAAGCTCAAAAGACCTCAAGATCACCAAAGCAGAGAATCAATTGTCACTTAATGCTTCTACACATATAGACCTACAGTATTGAAAGAAAATGCATTTGATGGCTTTGAAGTCTCCTGCTTTCACGTTTGAAATGGCTCAATTACGGTCACGTTTGGAAGAGTGAAAGTTGTATAACAAGTTCACAACATACTTGATAGGGAAGTAACAAGTTCACAACATACTTGTGATAATAACCCATATGATATTTACAAATTAAATTAAGGCATATAAACCTCAGCATGACTAAATGACATGAGCACCTATAGTGCAACTTATAGCACCCTGTAATTGTGCTCCAGTTATTTCACATATGTTTATTTTTCTGAAAAGTGATTATGTGCAGACTACTGGACTTCCTACATGCATGTCAGAATAGATAGTTATCACTCACATGTCAGTGGAAGTAGATGCTTCTGGCTTATCTGCTAGACTTAGGGATGATAATGGTTTTAGCAAGAACTCCACAGGGATAGCTTCAACGCAAGTGCTGAAATCCTTCACTTCTTCTTCACCCTTTATTTTCCATAACAATTTTTCTTTTTGATTGACATTGCTTTTCAAAGCGATAATTGGTTTTACTGCTTTCGCTGTCTCCCTATTGAAGCAAGTGGTACATTAGCTCAAATATATGCTTGCAAAATATATCAGGTAATGAATAAGAATATGGCCATCATTTCTATTGAAAACTTATTCTTCTTCAGGACATGAACTTCAACATTACCCACCGACATGAACAAATGAAAGAGGATAATATGTGTGGACCAAAATTGCGACTTACATGACGACATGATGCTACTGAGGATAACCTCTAGCATAGACATTTGGAGTTCAAGTATATGATATTTATAAATTAAATTAAGGCCTATAAACTTCAGCATGACTAAACGACATGAGCACCTATAGTACAACTTATAGCACCCAGTAATTGTGCTCCAGTTATTTCATATATGTTTGTTTTTCTTAAAAGTGATTATGTGCAGACTACTGGACTTCCTACATGCATGTCAGAACAGATAGTTATGACTCACATGTCAGTGGAAGTAGATGCTTCTGGCTTATCTGCTAGACTTAGTGATGATAATGGTTTTGACAAGAACTCCACAGGGTTAGCTTCAAGGCAAGTGCTGAAATCCTTCACTCCTTCACCCTTTATTTTCCATAACAATCTTTCTTTTTGATTGGCATTGCTTTTCGAAGGGATAATTGGTTTTACTGCTTTCGCCGTCTCCCTATTGAAGCAAGTGGTACATTAGCTCAAATATATGCTTGCAAAAAATATCAGGTAATGAATAAGAATATGGCCATCATTTCTATTGAAAACTGATTCTTCTTCAGGACATGAACTTCAACATTACCTACCGACATGAACAAGTGAAAGAGGATAATATGTGTGGACCAAAATCGCGACTTACATGACGACATGATGTTACTGAGGATAGCCTCTAGCATAGACATTTGGAGTTCAAGTATATGATATTTATAAATTAAATTAAGGCATATAAACTTCAGCATGACTAAATGACATGAGCACCTATAGTACAACTTATAGCACCCAGTAATTGTGCTCCAGTTATTTCACATATGTTTATTTTTCTGAAAAGTGATTATGTGCAGACTACTGGACTTCCTACATGCATGTCAGAATAGATAGTTATGACTCACATGTCAGTGGAAGTAGATGCTTCTGGCTTATCTGATAGACTTGGTGATGAAAATGGTTTTGACAAGAACTCCACAGGGATAGCTTCAACGCAAGTGCTGAAATCCTTCACTTCTTCTTCACCCTTTATTTTCCATAACAATTTTTCGTTTTGATTGACATTACTTTTCGAAGCGATAATTGGTTTTACTGCTTTCGCTGTCTCCCTATTGAAGCAAGTGGTACATTAGCTCAAATATATGCTTGCAAAATATATCAGGTAATGAATAAGAATATGGCCATCATTTCTATTCAAAACTGATTCTTCTTCAGGACGTGAACTTCAACATTACCTACCGACATGAACAAATGAAAGAGGATAATATGTGTGGACCAAAATTGCGACTTACATGACGACATGATGCTACTGAGGATAACCTCTAGCATAGACATTTGGAGTTTAAGTATATGATATTTATAAATTAAATTAAGGCCTATAAACTTTAGCATGACTAAACGACATGAGCACCTATGGTACAGCTTATAGCACCCAGTAATTGTGCTCCAGTTATTTCATATATGTTTATTTTTCTTAAAAGTGATTATGTGCAGACTACTGGACTTCCTACATGCATGTCAGAATAGATAGTTATGACTCACATGTCAGTGGAAGTAGATGCTTCTGGCTTATCTGACAGACTTGGAGATGAAAATGGTTTTGACAAGAACTCCACAGGGTTAGCTTCAACACAAGTGCTGAAATCCTTCACTCCTTCACCCTTTATTTTCCATAACAATCTTTCTTTTCGATTGACATTGGTTTTCGAAGCGATAAATCGTTTTACTGCTTTCCCTGTCTCCCTATTGAAGGAAAAATATATGCTTGCAAAATACATCAGCTAATGAAGAAGAATATGGCCAACATTTCTATTGAAAACTAATTCCTCTTCTTCAGGACATGAACTTCAACATCACCTATCGACATTAACACAAGTGAAAGTGGATAATGTGTGACCAAAATCGCGACTTAAATGTTGAAATGATAACCTCCAGCATTACACATTAGGCGTTCAATTATATGATTTTTACAATTTAAATTAAGGCCTATAAACTTCAGCATCACTCAACAACATGAGCACCAACAATACAACTTATAGCACCCAGTAATTGTGCACCAGTCATTTCGTATATGTTTATTTCATTATGTGAAGACTACTAGACGTCCTACATGCATGTCAGAATAGATAGTTATGACTCACATGTCAGTGGAAGTAGATGCTTCTGGCTTATCTGCTAGACTTGGTGATGATAATGGTTTTGGCAAGAACTCCGAAGGGTTAGCTTCAAGGCAAGTGTTGAAATCCTCCACTCCTTCACCCTTTATTTTCCATAGTCGTCTTTCTTTTTCATTGACATTGCTTTTTGAAGAGATAATTGTTTTTTTCGCTTTTGCTGTCTCCCTATTGAAGCAAGTGGTACATTAGCTCAGATATATGCTTGCAAAATATATCAGGTAATGAATAATAATATGGCTATCTTTTCTATTGAAAACTAATTCCTCTTTTTCAGGATATGAACTTCAACATCACCTATGGACATGAACAAGAAAAAGTGGATAATATGTGTGACCAAAATCACGACCTACATGATGACATAAGGCTGCTGAGAAAACCTTCAGCATTAGACATTTGAAGTTTAAGTATATGATATTTACAAATTAAATTAAGGCCTATAAACTCCAGCATCACTAAACAACATGAGCAGCTACAATAAAGATGAGGAAAAGATTTCATGCTCAGAATTATACATCCATTCTTCTACATGGTAGTTGATTCCTACTTGCCATAGCAAATAGAGTTGTGTATCATTTTGTTAAAATAGTTTACATTGATTTGATTATTCAAAAACAATACGACTCCATACAAAGTTGGAATATATGCTCACCCATATGTTGAAGTTGCTGTTTCTCGATTAGTTGTTATACTGAAAGAAGACAATGGTTTTGAAAGGAACTCCTCATGATCAGCTATAGGGTAATTGCTGAAAACCACCGGCCATCTCATTGGAACAACAGTATCCCTAAAGAAAATGATACATGATTTAAACAGAGGATAAACAGTAGTATTAGTAATCATATGTGCTCCACCTTGCAACCGAAATCTCTCTGACCCAAATTGATGGAATAAAATTTCCATGGACTAACAAACGTATGAAAAGAAAAAATTTGAAATATCACATACCTGTCAATGCATTTGTGAAGGCAGCGGTTCATCTTGTTCACTGTAAAATTCCCAAAAACAATGTCAAGACGCTTGGCTAGTACTGGTATATGAGAAAATGGCAAAATATCCCAAAACTTCATAACTTGGATGTAATGTGCATTCTCCTGGAGAATATCGACAGTCCAAATGAGATTCAAGTTCCCTTTGATTTTATACTTCTCTAACAGTTGAGCAGAAGTCCCATCATACACTATAGTTCCTTTATCCTTAAGAGGTCGGCGCCATCCACTCGAAAGCTTGGTTAATAACGCAAGCACTTCCCAAAGAATCACAGTGTCTTTAATTTTTGTTATGGAGTTCAAAAAGTCATCAGTGAGGTAAACCTATGTGGGAAAGAAAGAAGAAATAATTATATGCCGTGCAACTGTTGATGAGGAATAACAGATGAGGAATATTTTAACTACTGAACAGCATACTGCATTTTATTAGAGAATACACAGAAGAATTCCATTTAGCGATGTAACTCCCCATTAATCTATCCTGTTTACTTAAGGATTTTCTCCCTCTTCTTAGTAATGTTAATAGATGTTAATGGACCTATACACCAATAAATGTCTGATTATTGTTTGCTATGACAATGCCAAGATTACAATAGGAAAAGATTCGGGAAAGTAGCAGCACACCTTCCATATAGCATTTTTGAACAGCAGAGAGTCGACATTAAGCAGAGAATGAAGTTGGTCAAGCTCCAACAGGGCAGCTGTAATAGCCTGAGCCAAGTTGCTGTCCTCATCAGCATTATAAAAACAGTTCCGTTTCTTGGCATCAAGGACTAGCTTCTTCCAAACAGAGTCACTAGCAATCAAAGTTGACGCATTCCCCAATATCCAAAGGCAATACCTATACAGAAACAATTGCAGAAATCAGACGTGTCTGAGATGCATCATATAGGATAATTACAATGAAATTTTATAGATAGTACCTTGCACGTGTTAAGGCAACATTTGCTCTTTGCTGGTTTGACAAGAAACCAACTGACCCGTTCCCATTACATCGGACAGTAGATATAATTATCACATCTTCTTCACCACCTTGGAACCCATCAACAGATCTCACACTTACGGAGAATCCAGTATCAGAAGTTTCAGTATATTTTCTGAGTATCTCTTGAATTGCATAAACTTGAGCCTTGTATGGTGATATGACCCCAATACTAACTTTCTTCTTTGTTCCAATAAATTCTGTGGAAAAAAATAAAAAGAAAACCCAGTTTTTAGGTCTTCTCAATGTATCACATAAATATAAGCATCGACCAACTTGCTAAAATAATTACCTTTATAAAGGCTTGCTACTATCCCAGAGACTGCAGCAACCTCCACCATATTTTTCCGACTAAATCTGTGATCAAATTCTTCTTTTCCATCGGCTACATTTATGAAGGAATAGGATTGGTACATTTTTCCCTTGAGGAAGCACCTCCCATAGCTTCTTTCTTTGACATTTGGACCATCTACTATCTGGTTGTCGTAGAACTCCCTTTTTGGAAATAAACTGATGGATGGATGCATCCTGTACTGGACATTGAGTAGGTGCTTCTTGTGCCCCAACTTTGCCAGCCTTCCAAACAAACTTCTTCCAAAATCAGCACTTACTGCAATCTAGTAATTTATCACAATTATTAAGATGCTGTCAATGTAAACACCTATCATACTTTGAAAAGAATGGAAAATGCAAAGGATAAACAAAACCTCGCTTTTAACCATGGCAGGGAGTTGCCTCTCATCTCCTACAAGGATAGCATGGCGGAGACCAGATAGTTGTAAAGGAATTGCTGATTCACATTCTTTAAGCTGAGCAGCTTCATCAATGATCAACAATTCCAATGGTCTTGTTCCTGTTACATCATGCAATTTGGAAGAAGTTGATGCAGTACAGAATATTAAGCAAGCATTTTCTAGGCAGAAGTTCTTTAATGAATATTCATTAATAGGAACAGAGAATTCCATTGGAAGGGACTTTAGCGTGTTTGTACACTTTGTTCTCAACTGCGTAAGGGAACCAACAATGCTTCGTGGAACTTTGGAATCTTTGAAGACTGACTCCAACCCTTCATTAGCAACACCAGTAGTATGCAATAAAGTTTTAATAGACTTGAGCAAACCCAAAGCTCTGACCATGCCCTTCACCACTTTAAGTGAAATGCAAGAAGTTGGTAAGTGGGTGTACAAATCTACCATACAAATCTTCAGCTCCTGACTGATTGAATCAAATTCATTGTTTACAAATTCCTCATATGTCAAAGGACAATCCTCATCTCCATTATGTTTTTTATTACCCTCCTCATTTTTTTGTGCATTCTGTTTCTGCTTTTCAACTCTCTTTTTCAAATACAAAGAATATTGTTCCTCAGGATCATCAAGTAAATGTATCATTGATTCTAACAAATGTTTCCACCCAGATAAAGGGACCAAACACTTGATGAGGATTTTAACACGATGATCAAGAAATATGTCATGAAGATCATCATTGTTGTCAATCTTCATTCGCTTCTTGTTACCAAAGAGAACTATATCTCCTAGTCCATACCTGCCGTACTCGAGTGACTGGTTAACCAATCTCCGGAGTCTTGCTGCTACTTCTAGCACCGCAATATTGGTGGGAGCACATGTGAGAGTTCTGCACTTTAAATGAAAGAGAGCAAAGAGTGTCAGACTCATTGTCTTCGTCTTGCCAGTACCAGGAGGACCCCATATTAATTTTACAGAATTCTGGTGATGGCATTGAGCCACACTGATACAGTTCAAAACCGCAGCTTCTTGGGATTCATTTAGATTTTGAGAGCAAATTGTAGGCCATATAGCAGAAATGCCAGTGTAGCATTTTTCCCTGGGGAAGCAAACTGAACAAGAATCCCCATCCTGTAAGGAAAAAAATAAATAAATAAATATATTGAGTGCGCGAAAAGTATAGACAAATTAATTGATGAGTCTCCATATATAAATACATACATCTGACTTGGGTTGCAGAACTTTGTTAATGATATTTGTATTTCCCTCTGAGTTCAAAGCCTTCCATACACGGAGATTTGTAATCAAGTTCATAAGATAGACAGCAAAAAGTGTTTCTCTATTGCTCTTACGCATATCTGGTTCTCCATAGTTGATAGGCTTCGATGATAGTATTTTGAACTGGAGATCATCAGGAAATTCATCAATATCATTTGCTTTATGAACATAAGCGATTAGATAGAACCTTGGAGGCCTGTTCAAATCATCAATGCAATTTGGTCTAACATTTGTCAAGGCAATGATATCTCCAACCTGTGGCTCATACATCGGTCCTTTGTGATTCTCATCAGTTTCTGTATCTCTATTATACATTATATCGTAAAACAAGTCACCAGGAGGTCTAGCTGAATCTTCGATTGACAGTATTTCACAAGTAGGTGCATGTGACAGAGACTTCATATTCGATAGTAAATCAGCATGAGTTTCCTCAAGAAGTGAAGGAATGAATGATTTCTTGTAACTCGTAGATGTCACAAATGTGTCGGGGATCCCCTGCACCTGTTAAGTGAACAAACACGAAAGAAATAAATTGACCAAAAGATAAGCACTTCAAAGTTCAAAGTTCAAAGTTCAAACTAATTTAGTCAATCCAATGCCACTAGTGGATTGACTAAAAACGCAGAGCCAATACAATTGGAAGTGCTATCAGTGCAGAATCAAACTTACCTTACTATAAATGCAGAGCCAATATAATGCAGAGCTAATAAACTATTTTATTAGGGAAATCCGAAAATTACTTTGCAATATCAATATGACCTTTTCTTCAACCATTTTGATTATAGACTTCAACAAAATCTGACTAATAGAGAGAGAGACAGAGAGACAGAGAGAGAGAGAGAGAGAGAGAGAGATGAGAGTTTTCACACATATTCTTTTTTACAACAATGGAAGCACACATTTGCAATACAGAACAAACAAAGAACTCAAATTTTAACCCAAGCTAGGATACCATGAAACGAGGGAAAAGAATTTGTAGTTTCTCAGTAGTTGATGCTAAACAAGTTAAGAAAAGCTACTTTTCGTTTTGAGAACTGGGCTTTAAGCAAGAAGAAGTGCTTGTAAAATGTAATAAAGACATGAAAGAAATTACCCAGACAAACCTGATTTCTGTAAAGATTTTCATTGAGAACATCCGAAATAGACCAAGAGAATACCAAACCCAGTAGGCTGCTAGTATCTGTAACTAGTTCCTGTTTCAGCTTACTCTTCTTCCCCATTGAGTACTCTTTAGTCTCTTACTCAATGGCTCACTTCCTGATCCTTCTTGATCATGAAAACAAAACAAGATTGTCGTCCGCTCGATCAAGTCTTCAAGGGTTAAGGTCAAGATGGCATTGGAAGATGAAGAGAGCACAGTGAAACTCCT